>JAVJGJ010000002.1:10294384-10349969 GCA_035590215.1 Microhierax caerulescens | reverse complement strand
GGGACTTTCCTGCCCTGCAGATCCACACCAGGCACTTGGGAAAGGTCACATTTGCTCCATCCTCCCGTGGTCAGAGGCTGCAGCAGCACGGGCACAGCTGGGCCCCCAGCCCACACAGCTCCACTTTGAGACAGCCAGGACAAAGGAGGAGCAGCATTTGCACTGGCACCTCTGCTAGGAATTTGGAGTCAAATCACACATTGAAACAGATCCAGATAACAAATGATATAACTTTTAGAATGTGTAAAAATATATTACTTCCTGAAATATATTGTGAAGTTCATTTTTGGGGTGTATTTTGCCAGTAGATCTAGTATAGTGCTAGTGCCTGCAGTTTCCCCGAGTGGGCATTTTACCACAGCTTTGCAAAATGAGGGGGTTTAATTGGTTATTCATGAAGAAAATGATACAGTGATCTGAGTGCCCCACAAGATGGATACTTAGAAACCCAGTTATTTTTGTAATGGACATAAATAATCCACTTGACAGTACTCTGGAAAACTCTCCCAGCTTGGTTAGCTGGCTCTCCAAGTTTTGCCACCACAGGATGCAGAGACTGAACAGGAAAACAATGAAACTGTATATATCTTAGAATAAAAGGAGAATCACTCTTTCTAAAATGCAAAACTCCAGAAAAATTGCAGAGAGCAAAAATGAAAAATCTAGTAACTTATAAGCTATCACATGAAAGCAGGGATCCTTGAATCATTCCAAATTAAACCTGGAGCTTTGGAGACCCCTTTGACAGTGGAGACCTCTTTGTCCATGAGGCTTAGTTGTAAAGTTTCCAGGTGGGCATCAGTAGCTGTTAAAGCTCCAGTTGGTACCAGGCCTGTGACCGCCTGCCAGGAAAGGTGATAGAGCTATGAATCAGCACAGCTTTGGCCAGCTCCAGGGGCAATGACAGCAGCACTGAGTAAAGATGTGGCTCCCTCCAGCTCTCGCATCTTACTTCATGTTGCCACCTTTAGGAAGATTGCCATACACGGTACACAGCATGGAAGCGTCTCTACATTGCATGCTGACAAACAACTTGTAGATCTTTGTATGCTCCATTTTTGCTAGAACTCTCAAACATGCAGGCAAGCAGTATCACACCGTCTTTTAGGGATGGGCAATCTATGGATGATGGAGTTAAAGTGATCTGCACAGGTGCGGTGACGGCAAGGCACGGCTAACCGGAGCCATCCCTTGGATCACCAAAATAACCGTTACAGCAGTGACGCACAAACCTCAGCCCAAGGAGCAACAGGATTTCTGCTTTTCAGTTTCCAGTTGCTGAGCTCATTTCTAACTCTTGCAGAGTCACAGTGCTGTTCCCGTTAAAAAGAAAACAAATGGATTCACTTAAATTGAAACACAAAATCCTTCCCTTGACATTGTTACTTGTGCTGCCCTCTTTGACTGAATTATATCCCAGTCTCCTGACAGTCCTTAAGGAAGTGCTTAAAGCCTGAGTCTGCGTAACACCCACTGTGAGGAAGGGGTCACCCAAACTCCTATCTCCTACTGCTCAATTTAGTTAAGAAGAAAAAGCCTGTACTCATATTCCAACACATGTTTCTGCTTTTAGATCTCTGGGAACTTTCTGTGTCATTTTTTTTAATCTGCTCTCAGAGCAAATGTCAGTGCATTCCAAGTCCAGCGAGGTCCTTATCACGGAAAAGAAAGCCCAGACGTGCACGTTGGGGGAAGAGGGCCCGCGGTGCTCGGAGCGGGTGGCCGTGCAGGGCTGCCCCAGAGCCACCACGCTGGCTCCTGCTCCTGCAGGGCCAGGGTTAATTACATCTGAAGTGTTGCTGGCTTTGTTCCTAGCTTTACTAGCACAATAGACATTTTAGAGAAAGGTAATAACTACCCAGGCAGTGACTGTGCCAAATAGCTGCCTCTGTAAAGCTGCAAAGGGATGACCTGCAGCCCTGGCACGTGCCAGCAAACCGGCAGTGAAATCTCTACCCCAGCCTTCGTTGCAGGCGTTCCCCATCCTGAAGCACTGTTCAGCAGTGCTACGATCACACTTCCGTTTGCTACGTTAGGACACTCAGCATCTAGACAAGACTTGAGAGAAGATTTTCCCCTACACAGTTGCAATACTTAGATATGCAAATGTGTGTGGAAGTAACTTATTTAGTTCTACCCTTACAGAAAATACGACAGAACAGATGAAACTCCTACCTATTGATGCTGCAGACCAATATGACCTTGACTTTTCCTGGCACTTTTCTGCCTTCATTCACCTGCTCTCTGGGACCTGCCTCTGGGACAGGACAATCTTCTGGTTGTATGTGTTGTCCAGCCATCTCAAAGTAGAGCTTCTGAGTGTTATAATAAATAAATGATCCAGATGAGTTGATTTGCAATCTAGATCCTTTCATGAGCCACAGCATCCCTGAGCTGGGCTGATTTTATGTTGCTGATGAGTGATAGAGATGGGCAAGGTTTTTCAGATGCTGTTACAGTCTGCTGGAGCTGAAGCAGCCTTGGTATAATTTAGTGCTGCCTAAAGCCTCTATACTCGGTTTCATCCACTTCTGCCCCAAGCATGGACACAACACTTTTTTAAATGGACATGCATCTGCAGCTGCTTCATCTGAAGCAATAGGCTGTCCTTTTTGTGTCACTGAAATGGCATAAAGACAATATAAACAGGGATAGGAAAATACTCTCTAGTATTCTGCATTTTAAAGCTTCCACTAAAATTAATGAAAATGAGATCTAAATGTTCCAGAAGCAAATCAGCACTAGAGTGCTTTGAAATGACACCTTAAAAAATTAAAAAACTCAAAGCACAGGAGAAAATAATTTTTTTGAAGGAGATTTAATGAACACTGACAGTTATTTGTATAATGTTTGTTACGTGGCATCACTAAGATTTTTCTACTGGTGAAGGTTAGATGAAAGTGTTTTGACAGCTTTCACTAGAGGGATGATATTTAATATAGAACAGTTTGCAAAACAGTATCAGGACCTGGGAATACCTTTTTGGTTAGTCATGGTGACCTTCAGCCCTGTGTAGAAAAAAACCCCAAAACAACAACCCCCCCAAAAAAAAGCAATTTATCCTAAATTCTGTAATTTCTGTTTTTAGCAACTCATCTCACACAGGAAAAATTACCTGAGATTTTTAAATACTCCTTTAAGGCAAAATAGTGTCCAAGCTCTAACTTTCATGGCTTACATAAACTAAGGTCTTGAAACTGAACAAGTCACGAATGGAATCTGAGCAGATTGGCTTTTCAAAGGAGTATAATTAGCAAAATCCAAAAAGCTCTGAAATTTGGGTAGGCTTAAATCTGAAGTTTTCAGCCCACCTAGTCCCATCCTTACTCCTGCATAGCAAAACAACACAGAGCACAAATAGTGTCCCCCAAACTCCCTGCTGCTGAGATTGGGGCTCTCCCAGCTCATTTGTCCTGCTTTCCTGGAGGGCTTCACCCTCAGTTCCCAAGATAAAGAACCCCTAATGGCAATTGCATTAAAAGAAAGCAAAGTGGACATAAAATAAAGATAGGGTATAATAGCACTACTGTTGTCTAGTCAAAAACTCATTCAGATTAGGCTCTCCACTTGCAAAGATTAATACTACAACATTCACGCTGCTTTCTACCAAGTCCTTGATTTTGCCTTGACACTCAGAGGCAGCTTCTATGAATTTCTCAACACTCTGAGTGTTATTTTCCTTCTAGGAAGTCTGTCCCTTTATAGCAGAAGAAAGGCCTAGCAACACAGAAGTTCTAGACATACAGCTCCTATTAATCCAAGTGGGAACTCTTTCTCCACATTTTGTCACACAGGGAACACATGGGTGTGTTTGTGTTTGTGTGTTTTAAGGATTCCCATGGAACACAGTGGCAGTTTCAAAACTGTTCTCTGGATTTTTTCAACCCAAAAGATCCACTTCATAAAATTGCTTTATAACAAAGTCAACATTTTTCACCCAAGTATGCAGCTAAACCTTTAAAAGAATTTTGCATTTCCCCATGGAAAAAAATAAATCATATTTCCTGAAGAAAAATGGTGAAAGAAAATTCTTAGAATTCATTGTTAGCTGAAAGTACAAGATTCCTGCCAACAAGAAATTTCTATAATAACCTGCATGTGCAAGAGCCAGTCTCCCGTACATTTAATTTTTGGTGCTTTCTGAAGTCCAGCTGGCATCCTGGCTTCACCTGGCATAGGCTCTCTTCCACAGAATGCACAGCCTTCGTGTATGAACCGTTCCCACCTCAACTGCCTTGAACTTTGGGGACAGGAGCATAGGAGGGAGCTGAGCTCCTCATCTGGTCCCGATTGCCTGGCAGTGCGCTGGCACCCAGCGCTGCGCAGCAGCCTGTATGCGTGCTCCCCAAATTTCATTTTTCAAGCACACCAACAACATTAAAGATGACAAGACATAAGAAAAACAAAGTAAGAATAACAATAGCAATCAAACTTGTGAAAGATCAGGAGGCGACAGTTTCAAAAATATTAGTAACTGCAGGCTTGCCTTATTGTAGTTAAGCTGTATCTTACAGAATGTGGGAGAAGGGATTTGTTGGAAGAATAAAGGACTAACAAGGTTTAGAAAAAAATTATATTTGTCATTGGGAGCTACTCTTCAACTTCAAAGCGTCTTTAGTCTCTTAAAAGGATTTACATTTGAGCTGAAGGGAATTTAGGTAATGGGCAGCTCTGAGAGACATAGCCTCTAGCACAGTTTTCACATATCACACAGCTAAAGAAACAATTCCTATTGAGTTTCACATGATGATTTATCATCTCTGCAGTATCCAGGCCTCTCACTGTCTCTTTAACATTCACTACACACTTTGTGAAACTATCTAGAAAATTATATAATTCATAAATGGTCCCCTGGTCCTGCCTGGAAATCACACTATGACTGTAGCTTCTTCCAAACTAAAACACAAATGAAGTAATTCCCAGTTTCCCACGAAGTTACACCAATGATTTTGGTGACATTTTCCAAGCACAAGAGCACAGACATGGGGTATATAGGAACTGGAGTAAATCACACAGAGATTTTTAGGACAAACTCTGTGTTCCAAGGAATAAAGGAAACCACTGAAAGTATTTTTTTAAAAATAGAAATCCAGGCATTTTCCGATAGAGGATGCCTGAGTCAGAGCCAAGACTTCTACCAGCTAAACTGCTTTTTCACAACAGCTAAACTACTCAGATAAGGCTAAGAGATTAGTGGGGATTTCAGACCAAAACATGGAGTCAACCCATACATTGGAGAAAATCTGTATCATGCCGCAGCTCCCCAGCCTCACATCAGACTCCTCATCTTGGCTTGCAGCATACAAATTTTCAGCCAGAATTAAACTCCTTCTAAGTACTACAAACCCAAGTGGTACTATGTACTAAAAACAAGAATCTGCTTGTAGATATGCCATCATAAGGACATTTTACTGTTGGATGGAGAGTACTTATCCAAATACGAAAGGAGATCGCAAGTTTCATTTTAGGCTAGTGGCCAGGTGCTGACCTGGTGTAAATTCAGGATGTCATCACTACTCCAAAGACCTTACCCCAGATTTACAGTCCTGAATATAAAATTAGAATCAATGTGATTTGTGGCTAATCATTTCATCTCTGAGTGCTCTTGTGGAATTATGTCAGTTTTCTGCCTCACAGACTTTATGCATCAGATAAAAGGTACTATAAAAATACATTTTAGAAGATTTACTGCTGTGATACATAATTTTCTGCCAAGACTTTCCTCTCAGCTGACAGAACTTTACTTTCAATCTAAGCAAAAGATCACCCTGAGAGAAGTCTTTCCTTGAAATTGTTGACTATTTCAGTTTAAACCTAAAGATACCTATAATGTTTCTTGTATCCCATTCTTGAAGCCATTGCACTGGTCACTGGGATTTTCCTGCTGGAGCACAAGGGGATCTTTTAGTACCCATCAGCTGCTCTATAGCAGTGCCTGTGTGCCTGCCTCTGCCCCAGGTAAGAGCTGGGGCGGTTTTATCTCCCACCCCTACTGCTGCCCACCTTTTACACAGAAAGATCCTAACTTAGTTTGGCATCCTTTAATATCTCATGAGCCCAGGCACAAAGGTTTTAAATGCGTTACAAGCTCAAAGGAAAGCTCATTATGCAAAGCAAAATAAGAATAAAATGAAAAGTAAACTGACTCATAATTTTTCCTACTTTTTCCACAGCTACTGATTCTTGACATACCGTTTTCCCATAGGGACTAATTTCAAAGCTTTTCAGTGTTTCTGGGGAGGGGCAGAAACATACTTTCTAGGGAACTTAAAATTTGATTAATTCTTAATGACTGAAACAAACTGCAACAGAAGATATCAGCCCTCTGATTTCTCCTGAAGGAATACAAAAAGGCAACTTTTTCCCAGCTACTGTTTTCATGAATACCCATGAATTTTTTGTGTGAGGCACTCTGGAAAAAAGTGAGCTTTAATGTGACTTAAATGCTTAAGTGTTTGAATATTGTGGATTAATTCTTGTGGTTTAATACCAGATTAAAAATAAATGTGCTTTTTGTGCTGTTTCTTGTGTGTGACAAAGACTGGTTTGAGTCTTTCTCGACTCTTTTGTTCCTTGTTGCTTGTAGATAGTGCTTAGGAAAACACATTCCCAGTGGCCCCATAGACCAAAATATCCTTTTGAAACAGAGGATTCCCTCCTCCTTTTCACCCTGGGGCAAATCTAAGTGATAATGTGAAATACCTGCACAGAAACTGGCATCTTTGCTCTCAGTAAACTGTGTATTGCACCTGAGGGCAAAACAGAGGTGTGTGCGTAATGCAGAGCACTTTGGCACGGATTTGAGGTTTCAGACTCTCCCCATCATGTGATGATAGCTATTGATTCATGCAGAGGGAAATTAACTCTCTGAACTCCAGAATGAGATCTCCCTGAGCAACGTGACACTAACTCTGGGTTTAGGAAGGACAGCAGACGGAGCAGGAGGACAGAGACCCTCCTGGCCACCAGTGGCCTGGGAAGTGGGAGAGGACGTCTTATGCACACCCTTGGAGATAGTGCTTAACTGTCATCTAGGAGAGAGCCTAAAACACCCTTGTATTTCCATCTGGACGTTGTCCACATTTCGGTGGGTTCTGTCTGTGTCAGGGTGCAACACTCCACCAGCAGCTAGAGACGGAGGCATGCGCTGCCTTTGGGAGGTGTTGCTGTGGTGGCAGTGTGACCGTGGCTACTCTGAGAAAACAGCACTGGCAGGTTCTCCCCAGGCCTGAGCCCTCCGCTGGACCAGGCAAAGGGGAGGCAGCCTGTGCGGACTGGGCATTTCTGCCAGTCCCCCTCCCCCTCACTGCAGAGCCTCCCAAGAGGTTTCCTATAGCTCTGAAAATATAAATCTGCAAGGGCTGAAAACTGAGAAAGGATGATAATGAGAGTCGTGAGCAAAACCTCACTCTAAGCCAAGTGCTTCTGCTCCAGTTCCCTTACTGCAACTCGGGAAGCACCTGATGGAGATAATCTTTGGGAGCTATGTAAGGCTACTGCAATACAAGAAAGATTTCTGCTGACTTTTAGCCTCCTTTTATTTCAACTGCCAAAACGTACCCCACTGGCTGTAGTGAAAATGCAACCAGCAGTTAATTCGGAGGTGGGGCTGCACATGTTGTAGGGCATCTTTTTGCACAGAAATCACTCCCATTTTTTTAAGGGATATTGATGCGCTAGGATTCCCAGGATCTCCCAGCAAACATCTCAACATGATCTGAATGAGAAAGACTATTTGAAGTAAGAATTAAATGTCTGTGGAAGATAAGATCTCAGTCCAAAGCTCACTGAAGCTAGTTAACTCCAATAGGCTTTGAATCACCTCCTTGTGAAAAGAGCTCTGAAGCCAGGGATCCCATGAAAATACCAAATCCTGCAGGAGGAGGAGGGAGATTTCAGAAGCAGTTGGCCTCCTTGAGACATTTCTGCATTTTCCCCAATGGCCTGATTCAAAGAGACCTTAAGAACGGTGCATTACCATGGCAAGTGGAAGACAGGGTTAATTTCACACACCAGCAAAAGGGGTTGAGAGCAACACCAGAGAAAAGCTGGCTGGAGTGGGAAGCCCAGCCAGGCTGACTTGGGCAGAAAGGCAGAACTTGAAGCCAAATTTAACTTAAAATTGCTCCCTGTACTGCTTGCTTTCACCCTTCGTTTCCTGCTTACCCCTGACTGCAGAAAGCAATTTGTATTCCTCTTCCCCTCGATTTCCTCGATTTCACCCAGAGGACAGAGGATGTAGGAAATGTAGATGCCAGGCCTGGATGTCTATGCTAAAACTGGCGGGGGTGAGCATTACCCACAATGAGGTAGTGTTTTCTGTGAACAAAGCGGTAAGACGCATTTCCTTTTCTCTTGAAACATAAGACCGCTTCAAATGCTGCTTAGATTCTAGCGTCTTCATAACCCAAGTCAACTGGTCTTTTTTTTTTCTTTTCTTTAAGAAAGAAGTGATAATTATGACAATATGCAGCATTGTGTCTCTGTGACTTTCATATCCCACTTCAGCGTTTCTGATGGAGCTTTGGATTCATTCTTTCCCCCACCCACCCAAGAAGCAAAGGCAAGGATAATTTAGAAATTTTTAGGACTGTTTACATTTGGAATGTTCATGGGAAAACGGCTTTGAAATGAAAATACATTTTAACAAGAATGTTATTGTTTAGTTCTGTTCTGCTAAACATGACTTAAATACGCTTAGAGTTTGTGTCTTTATTTATGGATTTGATTGGCAATTTAGGAAACCGCCATTGGTTATTTGAAGAGGCTGTTTATTTAGTGTTACAGTTTTGGGTCAGTTCACCTCAAAGGAAACTTCAAACATATAGAATGGCAAACTTGACAAATCATGTCAACACTTGGAATTGGACACTGCTTTCCATTAACTCTTAGGTAAACTAAATATATCTGCCAGGGACATTTTTTGTTAAGTGGTTATCAACATCTGTGCTCTACCAAGTCATTTTGATTGCCATCCTTTCTGTCATTTCCAGGTTTTAAAGAACATAAAATTAAGTTAGAGAAAAGATGGAAGAAATGCACTAATTTGGACAGCAGAAGATGCAAGGTCAGGTTTGAAAAGTTATTTGCAACACATAAATCCAACGCAGCGAGAGCGAGGAAGGTAACTCCTGAATTTGAGTTCAGAAGGATTGAAGGGCAGTTTCACGCAGTTCATTGTAACCAGCCAGAATCTGGTATGCACACCAGTTACACACTTCTGCAAAATCTGTTGGCTGATTCGATTTAGCTTTCAAAATCTGTCCTTAACCTATCTGCCTGGCCTCACCCTGTTGTTGCATCACCAGACTCCTCCGCTTGTGCTGGAAAAGAAAATGATGACTATATTTTCTAGTCAGAATGTATTTTGTGCTCTGAGAGTGCTCCTGAATGCCTCTGTGGGAGCAGAGGGTGGAAACCACTTAATTTCTGAGCCCTGAATGTGGTTTTCATACCCATGGTGCGAAAAAGGTGCTGAGCTGCTGAGCCCTGTGATAGACATTTTGCACACACCTGGCAGGATACCCAAGACACCTGGGCAACCCTGAGGAAAGCAAAGTTTTACAAGGACTACTGAGAAGCTTTCGGGGCTAAGCAGTAGCTGAAATGCAAGTATAATTGTAGTTATATACACATATACACACCCCTCTATACAGTCCATGAAGTCTAGCAAGTCATTCAGCTGACCAAGGGCAAAGGAGCTGAATAGCTCCCTACACTGACTGCCCTGAGAACATCTCTGGCAACTGTAGTAGAGCTTGAAGCCCATCTGCAGGTACCAACACCAAATTCCCAGTTGTGGCATCAGCAGGAAAAGGCTGGCTGGCAAGTCCCTCAAAGCTGCTAGGAAGGATCTAAGTTTACAAAGTCAAAGGTAGTCACTCCATTAATATAAATGGGCTCTGAACCAAGTCTTAAGTGATTTGACAGAACACCACTGATCTTCAAAGCGGACATGCTTGTTGAACTCAAAAGTTACAAACAAAACATTGTATTATACAATTTATTTGACAATCACAATTCCTCTTCCCCCACACTTAACCTTGGGAGAACTTCTGAGAGCTTTGGACATTTTGTTGGAGACCTTTGCTAATCCAAGTGTCCAACTTCTAGGTCACACCATCTCAAAGTTAATCCTAGTTTATCTGGGAATCTCCGCTGGAGGTTTCCCAAGAGTCTTTCGGAGATCTCTGTGGTTTTCAAGCTCCATCTGACTCAGACGATATTTCAAACTGCTTTTTACAGCATTTAGGTACTTTCCACATCTGGCCCTGAAGCTGGAAGTGTGTGACGCTCAGAAGCAGTAAAACATAAACTGAACTTTTATGAACCCCATAAACAAAGAATAAAATAAAACATAAAATCTCTGTTGTTTTGCAGATTGGCCTGGTTCTTTTATTTATTTATTCAATCATTCATTCATTACCCTTGCGTTAAGACGACAAAAATTATTTTAAGTTCAGTAACTTCCTGAGAAACATGGAAAACCAAACCACTGGTTTGGTTTTGAACCTGCTGTTTCATTCTTAATATCCAGGACACACCATTGCAGACATTATCAATATTACTTAGTTAAGCCATATTCCTGTATTTTTCAAAAAGCTGGTTTTATTCTGCCTTTTGCAGGGTACCTGTAAATGATTAGAATTGTATTGCAGGCAAATTCTCTGTTGGAATCAGTACCGTGGAGAAAACAATGGATTTTTAGGTTCTTATAGTGGCCTCTAAGATGACTGCAAGTATCTGCCATACTGGTATATGGTACATACATACTGTGAGAAGCTGTACATGTGGCTTCCACTTCAGCTCACCCATTTGGTAAATATATATGAACAATTGTCCATATGCAGATATTTTAAGCCTTTCTACAATAAAATCTTCCAAAGTGCAGCAGATACTGTACTTTCTCCTCCTAAAATCTCTCTCTGCCAATACAACTGTTGTCTCCACATCCTGAGGTTTCGTACAGCTCCGTCAATACCCACAGGTTCCAGAAGATACTCAGCCCTGAATCTCCCAGTGTTGCTTGCTGCTAAGAACCAACATGCAGAGCCAAATCTCCTGAATTTCCAAATGCACAGATTTGGTGTTGACCATTCTCCTATGATGTCAATGGGGTTTGGATCGGGCCTCCCCCAAGGGTTTTGTCCCTTTTTTTCTAACATCCCTGTCCCCCACCTTACCATTAACCTTTTAAAGTCTGACCTTTGTGCACAGAGTTTCTTCTGGCATACAGTTTTCATTCATTCATGTTGTCTGCTTTTGCACAGAAACCCACTCTACCTCTCAACAGATAATTTGTTTTTCCTTCTCTGTCTGCACCAGTTGGAACCTAAAACCGCAAGGCAATAGCTCTGCACTTCCCAAACTTCTTTCCCATGGACGGCTCCAAAGGGGCTCTGAATCCAAAGAGCTGTTTGTCATTCACTCTCAGTACAAGGACATGCACATTCACAACAGACTTGCAGGAAATGGAGAGGTTGATGCCCTGGTAAACGTCCTCAGCTGCCTGTTGAGGTTTAGCTGGAAGTCTCCAGCACTTTCTAAGGATGACATATAATTTAAAATATCTAGTGCTTTTCACAAGGATGTAAAGATACCTATTATGCAGATTCTAAAAAGTCACAAAAGGAATTGCCTGAAGTACTTAGAGAAGCTGATGAAGTGTAATAACTGTGGAGGTTTTTCCTTGCTCCCCAGTGGCTGGCTGAGCTCCTTACTGCGGCCGGGGATTTCAGCAAGGAGCAGGATTGCACTAGAAATCACCTGCTCTATCGCTGGGAACAGAGACTTCGTGTGCCCAAAAGGAGAAAGCAGTCCCAAGAGCAGAGCACGTCTGTGCCCGCAGAGCCGTGTGTTGCTCAGTTTTGTAGCCAAGGCCTTAGGGATCCATCTGAAAATCTTCCTTGATATTTAAAGCAGCAGCAAACTAGCCCTGAAATGTCGGTATGACTAGCTCTAATACCTGAGAAACATTTCTCAGAGACAGGTTATAAAGAACAGGAACATTTTGCAAACAAACCAATCTCAGTGCATGCAAAGCGTGTTTCAGTATAAAAACTAGGGGACACCAAACTGTCGCCACTAAATTCCATTTTGATTCAAAATGACATCTCCTAAAGAAAGATCACAACTGACCATAACAAGCACAAGACAGTAAAATAAATACTACTATTTCTAGAAGGAATTTACAGTCTTGAAGTCATTTAAGAACAGAAAGGAGGTCAGGAAGAAGGATCACATTATAAAACGAAAGCTATTCTGACCTAATGAATAGCAAGGAGACATTTTGGCCACCTCCTAGGGAGCACTGATTATGGCCACTCAGCAACCTCTCTAGGTGGTGGTTAAAACATCTTGTTTCTATTCATTAGTTCAGCGGTGTATTCATTCCACAACAGAGGAGTTTACGAACCCCTCCCTCCTCCCCTGCAGCACCCCTGGTTTGCAAATATGTCATCCACAAGCAAAAAAATCTGGAATTGCATGTCAACGCACCTAAATCTTCATTTTTGCTTTCACACACACACACACACCCACCCTTCCCCTGTGATATTCTGTATTTATACAGAACATCCGCTCTTCAGAAATTGCTGTGAAGCCGCTGTGTCTCAGAGGAGAGAGGCGATGCTGGAAAAGGTGGGTTAGAGACCATTCTCACAGCTGCAGGAATGAAGAAAGAATGTGAGCGAAAAGCAGAGGCCCTCGGCATGCTTCAGGTTTGCCCTGTGTCAGGGCCCGTACGCAGGCTGCTAGCAAGGAGCAAAGCTCAGTCAGCCTGCTGCAGGGTGGTGCGTGCGCTCGGGGGGCTGAGAGGCACTGCAGCGCTGAACGAGGTGTTCCTGGAAACAGTCTGCATCTCTTAAAGACATTACATGTGCACAGCAGTGAAGGTATGATACACCTTCCTGCTGAAGACTGTCCTGTGATGCAAAGGACATCCTGACCCACTGGGCTGCCCCTTCCAGTCCCAATCTCCTGGCACAACTCACAAATTCACCCAGTGCATCCTAATAGTGCCCCGGGGTAGGTGTTGCTCCTGCTCCCATCACCTCCCTTGGAAGTAAACCTCCCTGCCTTGATGGCTATAAATCTTCTCTTCATTTCCATCCAGAAGTGTCCTGGCTAGTTCCTCCTCAGTAGCTCTTGCATTAACATTTGCCATTTAGCTTAAATATGTTCCCTCCACCTTTTATCTTCCCCAGGCAAACAGAAAGAGAACAAACCTATCTCCCGTTTGCATTCATATTGCTAACACAAGCACACCAAGCTCCTCAGGTCTCTCCTGCAAATAAAGGTTCTCACGTCCTATGGGGAGCTCTGATCCAGTGCAAATTAATCTTCCTTAAATCCAAGACATCAGAAAGCTACCCAGCACTCACAACTGACATGAATAGGTGACATCCTCCACCTCTCCATCATGCACACCCCAGGACCCAGGGCTCAGCCTCTGCCTCTACTCAACTCACCACCACCGGCTACAGGATTTCCCTGGGAAGAATGCAGACAGGCGCCAGGCAGCAGGGCACTGCTGAAAATGTCCCCAGTCCCTCAGCTGCATCTTTAGAGATGTTAAACATGTCCTTTGAAAATCTGCCCTGCATGAATTATCTCCAATTTCACAGAGGTTCTGGGAACAGTATCGTTGCACCTTGTTTTAGCCAAACTGGCATGTGCTGCACTGGTATAATGGCTCGTGTTGTAGATTTAGTTCAAACACAGGCAGATGTAGTTTTTCTGATAAAAAAAAAAAAAGTATGTTTTAAGCAGCATGCATAACACCTCAAGTTCATAGCTTAAGTGAATGCAAAGACACAAGTACGCTATAAAGTCCACATGCCTGAGACATATCACCATTTCAAAAAATCTTTCTCCCTGACTGAAACCAGAAGATTTCTCTCAAGCCAGCAGGAAGAAAAAAATCAGCCTCTGTGAGACCATTGCAACCATATTTCCACAAGGTCAAGAGCCATTTCTGTCTGCAGTACCACCTGCCTGTCATGATAAATAATTTTTGTTCTGATTTGTGAAGTTTGCTGCCAAGGGAATGAGCCCATTTGCTCCTTAATATATGTAAGATGTGCAGCATGACACAGAATTTGCAACAAATAGGCATGGTCCGATAGCTTATACATCTGTCCTCAATATTTCATTCCCTAGAGATGTCAGCTTTTCAAGTGCAAGGTTACCAGCAGTACTGATCCCTGACCAATATGTTACCTTAAGGTCTAGGCACTAAAGAAACCTTAGTATTTACACTGAGGACTTCTCTCCATCAGTGAGACCATGTCTGTCACTGAGAAAAATGCAATCAATGTTCTTGCTTTTAAAACAGATGTTCTAAAAACATGCAAATATTGTAAAACCTTGGTATCACACTTCTGTATAGTCATGCAGATTCCCCATATCAACATTGCTCGACTTGAGTAATATGTGCCAGAATACTTTCGTAAAGAAAATATTTCTAGGTATGAGGCTACAGAGTCATGTGTGAGAGCAACCAGGCTGCATGGTTATGGGTTTGACTGTGTGCACCTAACAGAGGAAGGTACTTTGAGATGTCTCTGACAAAAGATTTCAGTGAGTCTGTAGTGCCAGCTCAGACTTCTCCCCTGATGTTGGTCAGTGCCAAAATTGCCAGTAGAGAGACACCATTAGGCCAGGGCTGAACATCTGTGAAAATGTTAATTTTAATGTGCAAATTCATTGTGTGTAAAACCCAAAAATACCCCCCAAAAACCCAAACCTCACTGAAAAATGCTATGATTTTAGAACAGTAAAATAACATGATACAAGGGCAACATTAGAGAAACTATGTAATCGCTCTTATGGCTGTATAGGTGTTTTGTGAGTGGGTTTTAAGGCGTATTACCTCACTGCCATAAAGGAGAAATAAGAAATATCACAGCTGCTCTCTGCCTTATGGCAGTTGGAAATCTGGCTGTTGTCTCGCTGGATGCCACAATGCCTGAAAAGACGCCAGTGTCAGAAATCCCTGAGATTCACACAAGATTGTGTACAAAGGTCTGCCTGCTCCCATGTTAAGCAATGTTACCACGGGGATGCTGGAGAAGGAAGGTTTGGAAAACCTAAGTAGAAATATCACAAGTATTGCATCTGCTTGTGTAACCTGGCAAAATTTTCCAAACGCAAATCCTCTTAACAACAGTGTTGGACTTTTTTTGAGGTTTGGGAACTGTCCCTGTTTTCCACCATTCCCTGAACATCAGCCACACATTCAAACAGGTGAAGCAATCCTAGTTGTCCCGAGCCACCAAAATACATGGCTCAGCATGTTGTTTTTCCAAGCCATAGCTTCCCTAAAGCAGGTCTATGCAGACGGCTGTGGCAGTGTCACTCACCCTGATCTAGCAGCATGCAGCTTGCCTGACGTACCCTGATGCCCAGCGCTGGGGTCCTCTAGGACAGACAGATAAGCACACACTTGGGTGAGATGCTGCAGCAGATGTTAGATGAAGCTTACTAAACCGCTCCCATTCACTGATACCCTGATTCTCTCCATCCCAAAGATTTTCCTATCATTCTTACTGAAAACTGAATTTGGGGAGCATGATTTTCACTGTGGTAACATGCTTGAGTCTGTGCATGAATAGGTTTTGCATGATTTTATCAAACCAATATTTTTGACACATGCAGCAATTTTGCATTTGTGCCAGCCTACATCCCAGCCAGATGCTGTAGTGCCCGTGCCTCCCTGAAGATAGCATGAGCCATCACACGAGTCATCCCTTCTGAACACACCACAACTCGCTCACGTTCCCCTTTCCCCTTCCCTCCCCCAGACATTCTTTGACATGATTAGTGGCTAAATCAGATTCTTTAATTGAAAGAAATATAACTGAACTTTCTTCTGTTGGGAATGTGCCAGAGGCCACATCATAAGCAATGTCAAAGAATATTGGAAATAATATAGACCTCTGACATTTGTGTTTAGCAATTCAGCATGCCCCAGGTGGTTTGTTTGGGATCGGAATTTGTCACTGCTGTGAGGAGATAGTCTTTGGTGGTTGGGGCTTAAGGATTGCTGCAAAGAGATATAATAAGATATGTTTAAACAAGTCACTGGAATGCTATGCTTTAATCTCCTACAATGTTTTGCACAGCCATGTCCAGAAGGATTTCTTTATGAGAGACATCCAAGCATTGTCTTACTCTCTCTGAAATGGCAGCGATTGAAAAAATACCCATTTTTTAGAGCACCTTGCAGCTCAGGTAGAAAATACTGAAATGTAACCACTTAATTTAGTATTCATGCCATTCCTTTGTCTTTCCATGCCATCTTCTGAATACCAGAACAACTAGCAGTTATGCACTGAACTTTCTTCTACAACTGTACAAACCCCAAATTATTTATGGGATCCCACAAGTGGGCCTCATGTTACACTTTTCAGATAAGATTTGCGTCTTCCAGTATGTTTGTCTTTTCAAAGAATCGCTGGGCTGGAATGACTCTGCAGAGGTCACCTAATCCATCCCCATGCCCCGAGGATTATCATGTACAGTACAGCCTTCTTGTACTGTCCAAACTCTGCAGCGTGTCTTTCAAACTGAACTGTTTGAAGTTTATTCCAACCTTGTTTCATTTTCACTTACATTTAATATTTTCAAATTTCTCAGAAACATCCAAACCACACCATCCAGTTTGCAAATAGCTCCCATGTACATCCACAGGGAGAATACCCCACTGCCCAGAGACCCCGTGCGGGCGAGAACCGCCTCCTGCACCCAACACTTCAGGATCTGTAGGTCACTGCAGATTTAAACCATGGTGTTTGTTACACTTTACGCTACTGTAAAGCAGAGCACTTAACAAATTAAAAAATACTAAGTTCTGTCCTTGTTGCATGAAACTCACTCCACAAATCCATGCACATTTTGGACAGAAAATATGTTTCCTGGCCATCATCATTTTGCAAGCAACATTCTGACTACTCTTGTGCTTCTGTCTTTTGGGGCCTCTACTGTCAACTTCAAAAGAATCTTCCTTAATTGTTAAAACTGATTTTCAACTATGTTTGATTTATTGCTGTATGTTGAATAGATTTATCGAGTTACCGCTCTCCCTTTGCATCTCAGGTGCTTGCTGACAGGCACGGAGCTGCCCTGTGTTTGCACTCACCGCTCCCCCGGAGAAGCGGAGCTGCTGTGTGGATACAAAGAGGCTTTTTCTGCACAGCAGCTAGGGACTGCCGGCCGACCGCCTGGTCGGGGAAACCCTCTGACACCTCCTTATTCCCTCCAACAGGGTAAAGAACTATCTTCCACAAATAAATCTTTGCCGTGGAAATGTGAATACTTATGGTGGAAGACACGCAGATGGCATACGCTCCCTCAACGCACGTACACAAAGAACTCAAAAAAATATAGGGTCTAAATATTTTGAAAGTTTTGCTAAACTATTTGCAGTGCTAAATTTTCAAGCTGAATATTAATTTGTAAAATGGAGCAACAGGTGAAAGCATGTCCCAAGCACGAGGTTTATATCTCCCCTTACAACAGGCAGGTCTACAACTGCTAGGAAGTCAGTGCTGTGTACTTACAGCATCCCTGAGTTATCCTCCTCTGCGTAAGTCCCCAGCATCATGTTCTCAGCTGTGGCTTTGTTGGGAGGTCACCTCCCACAAGTACCCAGTGTTTGTCAATCCTTAGGATTGTCACTGGATAAAGGTTCTAATCGTTTGGGGTTGTAGCTTGTTACAGCTGGAATTGCTCTGCCTTGTGAATGCACTCTGGCCTAATTGGCAGCAGCCACCTAAACTGCCCTAAAATCATACTAGAAATCCCTGGAAAGATGTATTTTGGGGAGTCTTTTATGAGCACTTTGATGACTTTGTACTTATGTTATCTGCTGTTGTATAAATCCGTTTTGGTTTTGGCTTTTTGTTTTTTTCTTTGCCCCACAGTCAAACCACTTGTGACTGAAGTACAAAATAGAGCTATTACCATTTTTCTTGCAGGCAATATCCCATAAAGTTTTAAAGACAGATTTAAACAGTTACAGATTTAAACACTGCAGATTATTCATGTAGTTGACACCCTTCACTTTCTACCAAAAAAATATTTGTTGAAGTACAAATGGGGGCAAAAAAGAGCACATATTTTTTCTGTCCTGATCAGATGGACAGAAGATGGAGTAGAAACGAGATGCTCTAGGAAAACATCTGCAGGGAGAAATTTCATGCACAAGAACAGAGAGATTGTAGGGAGGGGGTAGGAGACCGCATTGTAAAGCTAATGTGGGATGGAAAACAGACCCCAGAAAAGGGGGTGACTCCTTTTTACACCCACTGCACTAATGGAATTATGCACAGAGGTGGTTTTGACACATGGCTGGTGTGAGGAGCAATGGCAAACCCAGATGGGGACCGTTCTCATCAGGGCCGTGGAATAACTGGGGAGTTCATGATATTGGGTAAGGCCATACTTTAAATGAGGAGTGAGGAATTAAGAACTAAATGTAATCTTCTTCAGTGTGCTCACAGGACAAAACCTTCATAGCAGCATGCTGTGAGTGCTTGTCTGGAGCACTGGCATTTGGGGGCTCCCCAGAGTGGCAAGTTGGCATAGCCAGGAACAGGGCCCTGGAAATGGTTCACGTCTTGCAATGCCACACAGTGTCCCAGCCTCCCTCTGTAAGCCTTCGACTCCTTTGTTGTCTTGTCTTATTACCCCCTAATTCTGGAAATATCTAAAGATGAATGTCTGCAATCGCAAGCAATAAATGCAAATAAAAGCATCCAGCGGCCTTGAGCCCTAGCCGTTTCTGATTGTGGTCTCGCCCTTCTGAAGGATGACTACACATGCCGAGACGCCAGTCCCTTAAAACCGCAATGTCCCCAGGACCCCAGACCTCGATCTCTGCCCTTGTCCGCTGTTATACTCCTCACACAGCAAACATGGCCTTATGGTGTGAGCCTTGCAGCGCCAAGCGCGGAGGACAGCTGGGTGACAAGGATAGCTGTGGACAGGGGCAGTGGCTGTGCCCAAGGGACGTCTCCATTTAAAAGATAAAAATCTACAGCTTATGCTTGAGATCACAACGGTGGCATCTGGTAACATGCAGAGCCATGTTGCCATTTGTTGGGTTGGGTTTTTTTAGCCCCCATATTTTGTTTTGATTATTAACATATGTGGGTTGGACACAAATACATCCAGGTGGGGACAGCCAATAATGGCAGCATTTGCCAGTTCACCAAATACCAGCTGGGCTGGATCTTCTGCCAAGATTCAGATTATTTTTAAGAAAAGGAAAGCATTTTACAATTCTCCTTCAGCCCAGATTGAAATACCCCTGACACCATATACAGCTGTTGAAATGCTTGTCCCAACTATTTTGTTTAAATGGGAAATTGATCGTGGAATTAGAAGCAGAAGTGACAGCATGGCAGTAAAAGCTGTCCCAGGGCAGGCTGGGTCTGACCGAAATCAGATGGGGGAAATGTCCTACGGCACAGCCCTGATATCACTGCCAGCTCTGTTCTTTGGTCCCAGTAAGGAGCTGGGCACCTGCAAGGACATCCTGGAAGCACTCAGGCCACGGCTTTTCTCCTCCAGTACAGCACCCATCAAATTCGCTTTGGGCTGCGCTTGGACACCTTTAGACAAAAATTTTACAGGGAGTACTCACAGTGATTCTCCTCTGTTTTGTGCAAAAACATAGCTCCATCATGGATAAAGAGTCTTTCAAACCTATGTGGGCAGCAAGTGGATTTGTTCATCCCTTAATGTGACCACAAAGCTGGAAACAGACTTGCTGCAAGCTCATGAGAAACAAACTTAACTGTATTTATCTCATCCCTGCCAGGCAGCATTTGATTAGGAACACCTCAAAAAGGTGGCAAATTCCATTGTGTTTCAGCCTCAGGTGGTGTTTAGGGAAGCAGCAGTCTGGACATCCCATTCTGGCCACTCCAGCCTGGTTTCCCTTTCTGTTGCTCTTCATGTAACAAAACCAGGATGGGTTGGGAGCATGTTGGCTTTGCATGTATCCACACCATAACACACAGTAACACAGATTTAGGTGCAGGATAAAGCCAGTCAAAGTAAAGAAATTCCTGTGCTACCCCCTCATAGTGATTGTTCTGTAGTTACTTGTTTAATCAATTACTTAGGTATAAATGCTGTTGCAGATGCTTATAAAAGTCTGGGTGCCGGAAAACCCTGCTGGACCAAATCATGTCTGATGAACAGTCAAATGCTGTACTGTGAAAAAGAGAGTCAGACATGGCCTTATCATAAGTAAATACATGAAAGGCACCAGTAACGCAGCTTTAATTGTATCCTGCTTCAGCACTGGAGGAAATGCAGCCTTTTAAAATAACCAGATTAAAGCTGAGCCTCAGCTTGACTCACACTCACCCCATCTGCAAATTCTGAGCACCAAAAATACTAAAAATGTATCTCTCTGCAGCTCTAAATAGAAGCAGAGAAGCACCTAGCATTTGTTTTCATTTCTGCCTTGGGAACAGGAGATTCTGTTTGCCACAAGGCTATATTTTGTTTCAAAATCACCTGACAAACAGGATTGCTGCTGTATGCTATTGAAATCGGATGCAGAAGCAAGATCTTAAAAGCACAACTCAAATAATTTTATTCCTAAAAGAGGAGTGAAGGGAAACTAATTTAATAATTTTGCTAGTTTCTGAAATACAGTGCTTGCCTTTAATCTGGCCTGTTAGAGGCCATAGCTCTCCACACATCCATCGAAGAGCACACACTTCTCAGATCGCTGGTACTAAACTTCCTGGAAAATGGCATTTGTTGCTCTGAATGCTTTGTGAAGCTATTGTAGCTGGAGGGGCAAAAGGAATTTTTTCCTTTGTTTGTAATGCTTCCACAATCCTAAATAAGCATTGTCTATAGCACTGTCTGTATTACCATGCCTTGTTCCCACCCACTTACATGGCATAAGATCCTTCAATTCAGAGCAGTAACTCCAGCAGCCAAGAAACCTTAACTTTAAACTTCATGTAAAATGAGAGCCACAAATCACAGCCTAAATTCAAACTAATCTCAGCAAGTATATGCTCCAGACCTACTTTCTATGAAAACAATGGATAGTGTTTTCTGAATTATAGCCGTGGGGCCTGATCCTGCAAGGTGCTGAAAGCCATGAAAGGCAGAGGGAGCTGAGAACTCTCAGGGGTCTCGGCATTTCGTGCTGCCCAGTCCCATCTCAGCAGAAAGAGGATAGTAATGGACAAATTTAACTTTGCCCTTAGGAGTTTTATCTCGCCTCCTCCACTCGCTGACCCCCTAAAAGGCATCTCACCGGGCTGGCTATTTCTCCAGATCTTGTTTTAATTATTTAAGTTGAGCTAGAAGAGTTTTTGTCATTCCTTTTGGTGGAACACTCTGTACTTGGGGGGCCTCAGCTGGATATCCTGGGTTATGCAACCAATGGTTAAAGCTATTGTTTTCAGAAAGAAATTGCATGAATCTCATTAAATGCACTCTGATCAGGGGAGGAGGGACAAGTCTTTAAAACTGCATTTGGATCCAATCCTATTGTCCTAGATAGGGCTGCCTGCCCTCATTTCTGATTTAGTCTTAAAGAAACTATTGTTTAGCCTTAATTAATTTCATATTGGCTCGTATTATCACATTGCAGCTGGCATTCGCTTAGAGATGCTTTCAGATAGTCAAGAATTGCTTTAAACCAGAAGAGGGCAGCAATTTCCCTGACAAGGCTAGAAATGCAGCAATGGTTTATTTAAAACAGGTTTGACAAGGTATAAACAATCCAAAGGGCACTGGGCTCGCTGCAGTGCAAGCTAGAAATGGGAAAAGAAAAACATGCATGCAACGAAAAGGTTTGTCATTCATTACCCAGTTATTCAAACCACAGGTGTATAAATACTTCAGGCTTTATTGGCCTCCGCTTAAATAGTGTGGAGCATTCGTTATCAGTCTTACAGACCTTATAGCCACTAGGACGGACTACAGCACACGTTCATAAAGGAAGAGAACCAGCATGTCACTTCTCTTTCTCGCCAACCCCCATGATTTATGTACTTAAGCAGAATTGGTACTGGAAGTTCTTGTTCTTCAACACATCAAAGTGGACCAAACACTAGTCTTCAGTCAGGAGCCATCCTTCAAGCCAAACTATTCCTGATGCAATTTTATTTCATTTTTACCTGCTGTGAAGCTCTTGCAGAAAGGCCTGATGCTGACAAACGATTCTGCCCTTGCTCTTAATCTCTCTGCCTCAGTAATATTCACCCTCTCCCTTCACAGACACAAACCATTAACTAGCAATACTGCAAACAGATTGTTTAACGGTTTAATACAGAAAAAAAAAGCTGAATATTCCCCAAATTTCCTTGTAACCATAATGCTTTCCCACTGCTAAGTAAGAAAAGATAACCAAGTTACCTCACTCTGTGTGATGCACAGCTGGTGACAGCGGGCCAGGGCTCACAAAGTGGCAGCCTCAGCCGCTGAGATGTTTTATAGCAAATCTGGGTGGCACTGTGTTACCTATCGCCTTTGGCTGTACAGCCTGGGGGTCCCATCCAGGCTTCCCCATCCCCAGATCCCTCCCCAAAGGCACTGCAGGAAGGAGGAGATCCCTCAGCTCCTTCCAAGGGCATCTCATTTTTATGAGACTGCTGAAATGAAGGAAATCAGTGTTAAGTGTGTGATGGTCACAACACACTGTAAAGTTGCAACAGCTACAAGGTGGGTGAAAATGTTTTGGGTTTTCTCCCAAATAATTTTTTTTTCTGATTTTATTTTGTTTTGTTTCTTTATGCCTAATTTTCCCCTCCGAGGAACTGTTGAAGGACTCCGTTTTCTGCAAAAAGCAGACAGCAAGTCCTCCTTTATCCAAGAAGAAAACAGAACCAAGCCCGGGGATACTTGGACTAACGCAGAAAGACACTGGAGTTATCTTTGGAGAAAAGAGGGATCTGGAGAATCCTGGCAGCTTTTCCTCACCATACTTTTCCCTTCCAAAAAGCAAATGAAAGGCAACTGCCAGAGCCAAACAGGCTGTGTGCTGCTAACCCAGCATTTCCAGAAAGGCCAAGAAATCTTCAGGATTTTTTACTGAAACGTGAGGAAGTTACATTTCAGCACACGGGTAGTGAGTGGCTTGATCATGGCTCTGAGTATCTCTGCTTAAATAGAGGAGGCAGATCCTTCTCTGGTGTAAAATGCTGATAAAACATCGATCCCCTGATGCCAGTGACAATTTTTAATGCATTTTTGTTAAAATGCTTTAAAGATTTGGACAGTTATTTTCCTTGTGCAAACATGGAAACCAAAAAGGGGTGATAAATCCAAATAGCTCCAGGAAAAAAATCAAAATATCTAAGTATTACGGAAAGAGATTAATACATCTTAAACATGAATTCTCTATTCCTTCTAGAGAATGGCCCATCTAACCACTTTTAATACAAGTTTATCTTTTTTTGGTAGGGTTTAGCAAATGGTTTGAGAAACTGTCCTGGTATATATTCCATCTCAGTTCTAGCTATTTAGTATTAGCCATTTGCAACACACTCTAGACAAGTTAATTTCTCATTAGAAACTGAACTGTTAAACAAAAATCCAGAAAAATTAAAATCTGGAAGAAAAAAAATTAGTATAGAATCTGAACTGTATGGTTTGCTAATGCTTATAAACACGCCTCTAAAGGACTGAAAATCCTTGTAACCTGTAAATTGTAGAATTACAAAACCATACAAACTGGCATTGCTATTCACAATACTATTCACCACTATTTTTATTTTTTAAATGCCACCTCTAATCATCTTTCTCCTGTCATAACATTGCCCTGTCATCACTTTCCTTCCCTTCCTCCAGGCAAATGTTGATGTAGGAAATGCAGGAAAAAAATTGCGCTGAAAAACAGCTGGGCATTTTTCAAGGGTTTTTTTAATAGCATCTTTTATCTCCTGATCATTTGTTCTACCTTTGACCTTTGTGTTATCCTTTCTTACTTTTACTTCAAAGGAGTATTTTCAAAATTGAAGTTTAAAAGAAAAAAATTTCTTAAAAGTATATATCACAGGTTACAATTACAACGGAGTTTTTTTCCTTGCTAATTTCTAATGAAAATAGGTGACCAAATTTCCATGATTTTTTTCTGAGAACAGCTGGAATGTTGCACATTTTAACATCACATTAAAATTCAGCATTTGGTATTACACAGGAGCAAAATAAATCAACATAACTACTCCCTTCACATGTTTTTATCATCTGCAAGAGTAAAAAAGTAACTTTCAGATAGATGCCCAAAATGAACGCTGTTTTCCAGGATGCTGGATCACTGTAATTTGCTGATACTCACAGCAAGCCTATCTGTGAAAGTCTTCAAAGAAAAGCAAGTTAACATTTCACCTCGGGAACAATAGGGAAAGAGCCATCTCTAGGTGAGACAATTGGTTCAATGACTCGTTTCAAAAGTTTGTTATTTGGAGCTTTTACGATCTCCGTAACAATAATCCAAGTAGCACAAGAATGATGTTTATCAGCTGAAATCAGCTGCAAAGGTAGCAGTAAAGACGAGAGAAAAAGAGAAGATTAAGTGCTTTGAATGGATTGTTCACATCTGATATTGTGCCTTCCCAGTGCCTCCTGAGAGCGGCTGAGTTCTAGCATCGCTTCTGAAGTCACGTTTATAAGAGCCACGCTACAGCTACTTCTAGAACCCCTGCTATCTCAAAGAGAAAGCGAAAAGAGAACAAGAAAACCCCCTTAAAATACTTTTGCCCGAAGCTTACATAACGGCATTACGGATTGGGAATGAATTTATATGTTCTAGCTGTTACTATAGATGAGCAAATAAAGTATTTTTGTATGCTCTAGCTGTTACTACAGAAAAGCAAATTAAAAAAAAAAAACCAAACAAACCAAACCCAAACCTCCACAAAAAAAAACAAAAATACCCCCTCACCCATCCAAACAAAAAGAAATCCCAAACCAAAAAGCCCTTGTCCCCATTTTTCTTCTGAGCTGGAAGCCAAGCGGCAGGCTTGTGAGAAGCTGGGTTAGATGAAGTGTTTCGGATAGGGCCGGGCTGAGCATCCCCGCTGCCTGGGGGGGGGGGGCGGGGGGTGCCGGGGGGTGCCCGGGGACACTCCTGGCCCCGCTGCAGAGCGCCAGGGCAGCGCTGCCTTTGAATACATCAGACCCTACCTTTTAATTAACTGCAGCAGTCACTTCGGGTTTTCTTAAACAAATTAGGCAGGGGAAGGAGGGATGATACTGCCTTGTTTTCCCCTGGGGGAAGAGAGGCGAAGGAGGCTGCCAGGTAGCGGAGAGGGGGGGGCCGGCTGCCCTGGGCTGAACAAACCGCCCTGCCCCCGGGGTGTAAATCAGGAGGAAGGCTGGGGCAGGCAGCAGCGGGAGCTGCCCTCCTGAGGCACTGGCTGACCCCGCTGAGTTCAGGCCACCGGATTTCCCAGCTCTTGCGGGGCTGCTGAGCCCCGCGGTACCTCGCTCCGCACCCGAGAGGAGGATCAGACCCTCCCGCCGCTCCACCGGCTGCGAAGCCGTGGGGTTTGGAGCGATGGCTGGGCTTCAGCACACAGCCTGGGCGACAGAGGCAGGACCCCTTCCCTCCTGGGGTTCAGCTCATGTGCCCCTTTCAGATTGTTTTTGTGCCTGTCAAATTTACAAGCACGTTTGGCTGCAAAATTTGTTTGCAGAGACTGGCCTGTTCCAGAAAGAACGCTTGCTCAGACAGCACAGTAGCAGGTAGGCGAGTAACCTTCACAGATTTTGAAGGCATAAGAAGGAAGAGTAGAACAGCCCCCCAACCCTCCAGCCCCAAGCAGCACAAACTCTGGGCTGTGCGGGTGCTGTGGAGCTTTTCTCCTCCCCCTCTCCCTGCCCTGCAAAGCCGGGGAGAAAGCATACATGGTGACATGAAACACTTCAGAGAAAAACAAACAAATATTGGCTTCGCTGGAGAATCAGAAACATAATGATACTGTAATGCTAGCAGTTTATTTTTCACTGCCTCGGGCTGCTTGGCAGAACGTCACAGTAAAATCATCTAGGCATGAGAGATTAACTGACGTCTATTTTGCTATAAGGCTCCACTCTCTTCTATCGAGGGACTTTTACACCTGCCGAGGAACACTGCTTTGCGATCGCCATTGAGCCACGGCCCCAGGAGGGAACCCCACAGCCTTCCATCAAGTCAGAGCACGCGTGTTCCTCAGCCAGCTCCTGGAACGCAGGCTGGGCTGCAGAAACCAGCCAAGCACCAACCCGAGCTGCAGCTGCAAAGGTCTTCATCTAAACCATCGGATCAGCAAACCAAAATGTACAGCAGAGGGGCACGCAAGATGCAAGGGCTTAAATGACGTTATGCTCTGCACACGGGCTCATTGCATCCGTGGGCTTGAGAAAAGTTCGTATTGTGGTACAAATCCTGGGCTTGGCTGAAGACAGTGAAAATTCCCCCTTGGAGCTGGGGTTTCACTTCATATACCTCAGAGCAATTAAACGTGTCAGTCTGGGTATTGAATGCTTTTTGGAACAGGTGGATCTGCTGTCAGTACGGCCACATGTCTTTACACAGACTGAAATAACTGCTTAAATACACCACTTTTGCCCCCAAGTATAAACAGGCAGCAGTGGTATCCCTACAAATTATTTTTTGCCTCTGATTGGTTTCCTTATCAGACAAATAAACATGAATATAGTATTGGTGAAACACATTAAAACTGGGAAAAACAAGGGAGACAAGTGGTATCAGTAGATCTGTCAGAGTTCCTGTCCCATCCCCCAAAGCTTTTATTTAACTTTAAAAGCAGTAGGACAGCCTGCATCTGAAACTCACTCTGTGTTTATTTCAAGGCCAAGCATTGGAATTTTATTAGCCTATACCAAGAACTGTTTCTGTAAACTTTTCCCCAAAAGAACATTGAAACCATTTGCATCATTTTAACTAGCTGGCTGCAGAATAGCTTTTTAAAATCCATACTAAATTTAAAAATAATTTCAAAAAAGAAAACCCACTACAAAACTGACTCACTAAAACAAGTTTACTCTCCCCCAGGCAAAAGAGCACTTGCACCCATTTTGGTGACATCATTGCTTGTGCCACATCCTGAGATTTCAGTTTTTAACATCACTGAAGCACCCTGGCATCACAGCACAAAGCCCACAGCTGGCAGAGACACATATTTAAATACAGGGAAATCTGGAAGAAATCATGTCCCATTTAAACAGGAACGATACTATTTATATCAGCCATTATTTAACAACAGAAAAAGCACTTGTATAAAGTGGGGAAGAAACATGTTTCTAAAAGTTCCTGAGACCCATCAGGTCCATCTAGCTTTAGAGGGAATCGGAAGGATCTGTCCTGTTGCAAGTGTTGTTCAGGATCTGGCAGGATTCAGTGGCATGACCGAGCCAAACATCATCTGAAAAGCACATTAAGAGTAGTATTTATGGACCAGATTTTTCACAGGTTTTAAAATAATTTTGTTCTTAATGGGAGCTTCCAGGTGCATTAAGTATCTGTAACAAACATACTTCTCAGAAATACTAATTGGCACTAATCCCACCATGCAGTCCCACAGAGCACGTGGTCTATGTCACATGGTGTGGGGACTGCTGTGCCACCCCACAGCCCTCCTGCTGCAGCTGCCCCCAGCCCTATGCAGGCTGGAAACCATCTCAAATACAGTTTAGGCACCTGGAATTAAAATTACAACACATCCTCATGTAAACTAGGTGTCCGTACAGAAATCAAGTGGAGAAGCTACGAATTTGTTCAGATATGAAGAACAATTTTGTCTCAGCCCATCTGACTACCAGTGCTCCTTCAGCCCTGTCATGTATTACGTGCACTTCTATCCTGCCGCCTTCTTGGCTTCAGATGCCTCTGGGGCATGAACAGTGCTTTGCTCTTGCTTCACACAGCACCTAACACAGTAGTATAAATAACCAAAATGAATGAATCAGTGCCACAAACAGCCCTTGTCTGCAGGAATCTGCTGAATCAGCAATGCTTCCCAGGGGAGGTGCATTTTGTAAAGGCTCCAGAAAATGTGGAAGGGCCAAACGCAAGGATACCCTTATAGATACTGCCACACAGATGTTCCAAGCTACATTACACAAGAACTGATCTCGGGAAGCAATATCTTCCTGCCCCAGTGGATTTTCAGGGCCATGGGTAATCTGCCCCCAACCTGCCTTCAGAGCCTCTTCTGTGCAGACCCTTGAAAGCTCACTGGGTTAGCGCAGCAGCTGCCCTCGGACACACCGGGCAGAGATGGGGCTGACACCAACCCAGCTGGTTTTGATTTATCAGCCCGAGGCCACACTCAGTTGCAGCTGGGAGAGGCCTTCAGCTGAGATGTGGAACAAGGTTTGAATTTACTCCTTTGGCCCCCAGCAAAGAGCTCTGTGCATCCCCTGTACACAAGTGCTCAGACAGGACTGGTGTGCGCTGCTCCTATTAAAGGCAATGGGAACTGAGGCCTCAGCTGTCCTTGGCGCCTTGGGAAGTCTCTGGGTCATGTCATACCTTGGTTCCAGGTCAGTTGGAAACACAGAAAAAAAAAAAAAAAAAAGGTTCAAAGGAAATAAAAGGAAATAACCAATTCCACTGAAATTGACCCAAGTTTTCCTTAGATATTCTTCTGCTCTAGCCAAGCCATTCTTTATTTTACCCTGTGCATAGCCAAACCCCTTCTCAAAGCTCAGCAGACTGTGCCACGCAGACGTAATCTGCAGGGATGCTGGGGCTGCCCTCCCACAGCAGGTGCATGCAGCGCCAGGGAACTGCTGTTGCGCTCCAGTCTGCTCTGGTTATTTGGGGATGCTGAGGATCGGGCCCTGGAGAGCTTTATTTCTGCCAGAAGAGAATTTTTTAACACAGGTTGTCCTGGGAGACTAACAGCATTTCTAATGTATGCAAAAAAAAAAAAAAAAAAAGGATAAAAAAAGGAGAAAAAAAGCGCCTAGACACAGAACAGAGCTCAACGACAAGCTTATTTGTCTCTCTGTGAAACGTAAGCGTTCTTTAGGACAGGATCCTTAAGCCGTAGCTTGTAAAAAGCTGTTTGTTTTGTACTGACCTTCTCCTTTTATGTAACACGATAGGCATGCTTCAGCGAGTACTGAATGCAGCTAAACATATGTCGTCAGCTGTGCATTGCTGCCCCTTCTATTAAAATGGATTTTGGTAGCATATGTGGGAATAGGCTTGCCACAGACACTCAAGGGAAATGAAGGAATACAGGGCAATTAGCAAGAGCAGTCCCCAGACCTCTCCACTAAGCCTCCGTAGGAAGTACAAAGACTTATCTCATGGGCATGGAAACAATTAAGGTCAACAAGTAATCGTGGAAAAGGAAACTTTAAAAACAAGAACATGGTAAATGACCTAGTAAACACCCCTTTGCCCCCCTCACAGACTTAGGACACATTTCATCTGGGGTTCATATGCACAATCTAGCTGGCTTTTGCCTCCCCAGCCCCCCTCACATAATGACTTCCCTTTGCAATTTCCTGGAGGAAGTTGCTGGAGTGATCTTTTAGTGATAAAAATAAGCCATAGTGATTCTTAATTTTCAGTCAAAGAATTCTCCTAATCTCCTAATTAAGGAACGAATAGCAGCAGTGTCTCTTAGAAAGCATCAATGGGACAAGCAGCCTTTGCAGAAGAATGCAGTTATTCTGGAAGGGAGAAGTATCTCATGGACCATTTGGCCAGACAGATAATACACCCTGCATCTGGTTTCTTCTCAGAGGTACATGCAGAAGCACTATTTTTGATAAGAGAATTTCTTCACAATTATTTTCTTTTTCATGTGTCATTAGAGAGTAGACATTGTCTCATCCTTCCTCACAATTTTAGAAGCATTGGAAGTATCAGCCACAGTTGGTAATCCATGCTCTGTCACTCATTTTCTCACTTCCCTCTCTAGCAAGGCAGAAAAGAATTTCTGAGGGTTATGATGACACCAGCGAGCTCTCCAGGGTTTATTTGTTTTCATCAGTTATACTTAACATATGGTATTTACATGTCCTCTTTACGAACACTTGATAGCTGACCTGGAACACGGCACCCGAGTGACTGCTGCCAGCTTGTAACTCCTGACTTACATATGTAACGACTGGTATCATGTCAATTTAAAATACCGTTCTTCACCCAGTCAATAAAGCTGCAATTTGATGGGAGAGCCCCCCCGCCCCAGCATGAACAGGTAAGGGAAAAGGGGTGTTTCTTATTTAGGAAACCCATCAGTTGTCCCAGAAATGAGGCATGTCTAGTGACACATGAAACCTGTTTGAGTTCATGTGATAACACCAGATCCTGTCTTTACAGTTAGCCAGACACAGATCTTTCAGTTTATTGCCTGTATTTATATACTGGCCAGACCAATAGGGTGGTCTGTGATTAGTTATATATTTTTTAGCTGAAGACCAAATACAGTTCATAAAGGAGCTGGGACCCTATGCACCTGTGTGACAAGCCATGCTTATTTGTTCCTTTCTTTCATCATCTTCACAATTTACTGCAATACTTAACACAGCAGTTTGAGCTGTGAGGAAAATACAGATAATATCATATTAAACAAGTGTAATAGTTTTGCAACATGAGGCAAAAAAACCTTTAACCTCAGATTTGCAGGGCACAACTACTATTAGTGCATCATCTGAATCAAAGGATGTAATTAAGAAAAGGTAGGAAGTGGCCTTTGTGCAAGTATCTTCTGCTTCTTTGTTTGCCTGCTTACCACGTCATAATCTCATCCTAAAAACGCGTCCATTCAATGTCACAAATATATCTGAAGTCCTTGTCACTTGTTTCTACTGCAGGGTGCTCACAAGATGCTTTTAGAGAAAGTACTCAAGCAGTACATAACCGGAGGCTAAATCTGGCATACAGTGACTGTAACAAAATATGACATCTGTCACAGCTCTTCTTGGGTAAGCCTATAATGATTGCTCTGACCAGAGAAGAAGACATCTGAAGTCAGTAACTGAATAATGCTAATGATACTTCATAAACAGCAAAGTTCAGACATAATGATGCATTTCGCTGAAGAAAGATGCTGAGAGTGGTCTGACTGGCAGATATTTACACACACACACCCCCACCCATTTTTCCATTGATAAACATTCTTGTGGAGTGCTGCAGGCAGGAAGCTCTCATTTTATGCATCCTGAACTGTAGCAGAGACCACAGTATCTAGCAGAGTGAATACATATGTCAAACATGTCAATAAAGATGATATAATTTTGTTTATATATTTTTGGCATCAGTCTGTATCTATTAAATAATGGCGCATGGGTATCATCTGTTTGCACATGTAGTACGGCTTTAACCTCAGCAGCAATAATTCTCATTAGTGCAAGTTTGTAAGTTCTTTGGGGAAAGGAATGTGCCTTCCTCCCCACTGGTATCAGCAATGAATTATATTTTTGTGGTGTTGCAGATTATGGCAGAGAAAATCAGGTGTGCCAGGTGTGTAGCTCCACAGAGGTCAGGCGATGCACCAGTGAGCTAACAGCCTAAACAGGCAAGACAGACAACAGAAATATCATCCCGTACTCAGAGCTGATGTGCAGAGAGGTGACACATTTTGCTCAGGGTCACAGAGAGGGCTGTGGCAGACTGCAAACCCAGATCTTCCTAGTCCCAGTCCAGTACCTAATAGAAATGGTTTCTCAGCCACTGTACTGAATACACTTGCAGTATTTTATCTGTGGCTTTGACTAATACTGCTGTATCAGAAGTGTCTGCAGTTGTTTAAGGAGCAAATGTTTGTACCATAAATTATTTTTTTGAAGGTGTGACTGCTCATAACAGTTCCTAGGCATTTCTAGTAACCATTCCCCATTAGCCACAGCAGAACCTCAAAACTGGCCGATGACTGACAATTGTTATACAGGGCAGTATCCCCATGTCAACTTATTCACAACACCTGTCATCACTTCTTGTCAGTAATCTTGATCTAGTTATGATTTAATTTATGCCTTGTGTGTCACAAGCCAGCACTTAATTTTTTTCAAAGCAATCAAATGAACTCTTTTGTTGATCAGCCTCATTTCTTTGACAGATGCTGAAATTAGACTATTTTATGATCAGCTCTTACCATTCTGGCAAATAAGTAACGCACCAGCACCACTACTAGCAGCTTTCAACTCCAGGACTCTCACTATATTAGGAGCAAAAATACAAAATTCCCTACAGTAAGGAAATCTGACATAATACACTATTCACGCTAACATTAAGCTAATGACAGAGAATTTGTGACAACACAAGATTGGATTTTGAACTGTTGTTGAGTGTGCCAAGCTTTGCTTTAATTTAAGTGGATTCCTAACATGAACTTTGCTTATGTGCTTCAGGCAAGATTCTCACAACACATCGTCTGCCTGCAGCGACAGTCACTAATATGCACTAACGTGCATCCTGAAACACAGGTATAGAGCTTGTCTCCTCTTTGTCAGCATCAAGACAAGGAAATCATGTTTCCCAAATGAAAAGGTCATTGCAAAATTAAAAGATGGGACGTAATAATAAAAAAGTAATTTTGTTGGAATTTAATACTGGCTGCTCTTCCATCTGCAAGGCATCGCTGCCACAAGGCATATCTCAAGGCCTTGAAAACTTTCAAATTTTAAGCACTTCACTGAAAAGGACCATTTGGGGAGTGAAGGACATTCATGTAACTTGGTTTTACTTGTCAGTATCAACTAATGACAACAAGAGACGTATTTTAATAGTATTCTCCCATTATTATTGAGTAATACAGCAATATCAGGAGCTTCTAACTGAGCAGGAGCACACACTCTCCAAGGTTTCCAAGGAATGAAAAAAAAACTATTAATGAAACAAGACTGAGGGAAATATGCATTTTAAAGCAAAAAGAGAGGCATAGATTTTAAAGAGCCATCTGACCTGTCCATTACCATACAGAAAAATACCAGCACTCACAGTGCACTCTCCTCTGGGTTGCCACGATCTTTCAGAGTGGGACCAAATAACCTCCAGAGGTCCTTACCAGCCTCAGATGTTCTGTGATTCTGAGGTCATTGACAGTGACATCACAAGGCCATCAGCTGGCTCCTTCAGCTCTCATGGGCCCATCCCATCAGTTCCCATGGACTTCTGTATGCACAGTTTGTTCCCTAACTTGATCCATCTCCATCAAGGGAAAGCCTTCCAAGGAAGCTAAGAATTTTCCCTCTGGTCCCAGGACCTGGGATTCTGTAGGCGGATCTTATCAGTAAATACTGACCCAAAGAATTCTTTGAGTTTCTTGGCCTTTTTCATGTTTTTTGTCACCAAGTCCCCTTCCCATCCCTGTCCAGATTCAACTCCAGAAGAGCTTTGGCTTTCCTAACTCCATCCCAGCATGCTGGGACAGTGTCTTGGCAGCCCTCCTAGGTCACCTGTTCCTGCTCCTACCTCCTGTACGCTTCCAAAACTCAACAGAAGATTGCCACACTATGAATACAGAAATAATCTGTATCCATTCATCTGAATAAACCGCTCTTGGCTTGGAATACACCTCTTTGGTTGTATGTGTTCACAAACTGGATTTATTTTTCAAATACCTGACCTCGTGCCAAAAAAGACAACCCATAAAAGATACCATTTAAGGACTGTAACAATTATTGCTGAGCGTGCCATAAAGGCATCACAGAAACAGCTGATTAGATCCCAGAGGAAATTCACAGCTACAAATCCCTCAGCAATGGCCCACACTGAGTTTGTAGCACCACACTTCAAGTCAAACTGGGAGGGAACAGATAGATCAACTGAGTCATCTTTCTGACAATAATGTCCTGTAACTTGTGTCATTTGAAAAGCAGCTCCAAATTAAATCTGAGCTATTATCTCAACACTGATTCTTATGATCCATGAACTACAGAAATTCAGCTCTGGTTTTGGATCTGAACGAGCCAGCTGAGAAGCCACTCTGGAGCACGGCAGGTGCTTTTTCAAACATAGCTGCATCAAACATTTTGTACAAACACAAAGTCAGAACCCAAGACACGCTACTTTCACATCATCGTAGGCTCAAACAGTAGCAAAAGACAACAGTTTAATTCATTAATCCTTTTCATATAACACAAAATCAACAAGCGCTTTCTCTCCACAAGACGTATGCGTGTTAAAATAGTAGGCACATACTTGGGACAGAAAATGAAAGATCAGGCCCTCTGCTAGGTAAGAGAGATCTGAAAGCCATCTTCCTTCTTAGCTGTTATTTTCCTTTGGTGTTAGTATTGCAGGTCAGTATTTCATTTCAGCATAATTCTGGGCAAACATATTCATTTTGTAACCACAAGCAAATATTTAGATTTTTATAATGATTGTCCAGTAAATAGATGTATTTAAAATACAGGAATGAAATCAGAAGTAAAAGCAAAGACTATTTTCTGTGGTTTAATTTGTTCTAATCAGACAGAAAAAAACAGTATTTTTTTTTGTGATTTTGCATTCATAAAAAACTTTTGTAAGCAGAAAAATGCATAATTTCAAACACTTGTGGTAAAGTTAAGCACAGATAAATTTTTGTAATCAGAACTTCTCCAAGCTGAACATAAACCAATAAAAAGACGATGATTACATACATAAGCACACGCGCACACATACACATATACTGTGACCACATTTATCCCTTTTGTTAAACTACTTCCTTATAGGGTGAAAGGTCAGACTAATCAGACATAAATTAACTACAGCTGGAAAAAAACTTTAGAAAGAAAATGTTTAAAATAATTGCATTGCTTTTTTAAACCACATTATTGCTTCTTTCAAAGCTAACCAGTTGGCATGCATGCAAATGCAGCAGAGCTAACAGTTAACGAAAGGGAGAACTACCTAGAGGAAGCATTCACTCAATTAATCCAAATACATATATGTACATACGTGAAGACAGCAAATATTCTGAGGCTGTTTAGTAAATAATCATGTATAGATAGCCATGCTACCCCTTCACATATGTCGAAAAGAAAGCAACAGGCTGCTTTTTGTGCACAAATAAATGAGAGATTTTAAGTAAAACAATTTCCAGCACCACCCACTCGAACAACAATATTGTCATCGTTTCATTTTACCGCTCTGAATGGCAATGCAAGTTTTTGCCTGTTTGGAAATGTAATGTCGAAGCAACTTCTTGTTTTAATTTAAGCAAGCAGAAGCTGCCAACCATTTTTGCTTTCCAGCCAAGAAGAATTTATCTTACACATTTATTAAGTCATCATCTAGTTAATTACAATCATTTTGTAAATAGTGTAATAGAATGAAGACAGCCATCCAGCACTGTTAAGCTAAAACTGATACAAGACACAAATGGGCTGTGCCTCAAAGTGGTGCAAAGTCACTATCACTCCAATGGTATTGGTGGAAATACCCAAGTGTACACCAGCTAAAGAAACAGCCCACCTACGTTTCCCCTGCTAGAGCCTCTGTTATAAATATTAGGTGTGTTTTCTCCAGACAGAATTGTCTCAGCAAAACTCCTACCCATCTTCCAGACTGGTGTTTTCACTTAAAGTTGCTGCTCTTGGTGCTGCCTTTCTTGTCCACGGCTATTTAGGTAGAGAAGTGGAAATAAATCACAGGGGAAATAAAACACAGGGGATGGAACTTCATTCATGGAGCACAAGTATAAAAATAAAATCTTATGACAGACCAACGCTTTTATTGTGCTTGGGTGAAACCCTCCCTGCCCAAAACTTTTAATCTTAAAATACTGTGGAAGGTAGTGTGTGGCTTTCTGGGGGCTGGTTTGCTTGCTTGGTTGGTTTTTTTAAGCAGAGTGATAAGAAAAAGCTGGCATTTTTCTTTGGAGGATATTATCTGATTTTATTGACTAGATAATAACCTATTTCTCATTCTTCACATGACACTGCAATCATGCTATATTGATGAGATCAGAAGTTATTCCCTCCAGAAAAGGCCATATTTTGCTCTTAAAGGTAACTGTAAAGAAAGTTACTCCAAACCTTCAGCGAAGCAAAGACACTGACAGAGCAGAATTTGGCACTCCGTCAAGTTTCTGAAGGCTACTTTACATATAAAAAGTTACACTGGATTAACAAAATTATGTGGTTTTAAAATAGATAATTAAAGCAATACAGCTTTATGTGAAAATACCCTTGAAATAAACTTAACCTAGTTTATAGGAGTTTAGCTGCACTGGTTAATTTACAATGCAGCTGTAAATTGCAGTGAAAACGGTTGGCAGCAGCAGTCTTCAACATGCTTACTTGTATCAGCACAATGGTTTACATGTGTATAGTTTAAACAGAGCCTTAAACCACATCAATATCCATGCTGAGTCAAGCTCTTGCATCCTCCTCTCCTTGCTTTGTTAGTTTTTCTAGCCCAATTGTAAAAACATAAAGCATAATTTGATAAGTACAGGTATATTGTAACAGAACAGCCAAAGCTAGGACACTTGGACACCAGGTGAAATGAAAAAATTGTTTCCTTTATCTGCTCTGACATTCAAATACAAATAAAAGGGGATATTAATGCAGAATCTTTGTTCCCTGTATCTTCTGAATGAGAAAGAAACTACAGGTCCACTTTGCTTCTTTCAGACAAAACTCATTTTATGAATTAAAGGGGTCTGGGTCTGTGCAAGGGGCAGTCAGGGACGCTAGTTCTATTTTCATGCCAAACAGTTCTATGAACGTAATGTGCTATAGATACCTATCAAGTGGTACAGAAATGCCTCATTCCAGTGCATTTTCTCTGCCCATGCAAGAAAATCCCCTGCAGGAGCTGACCCTGCAGGTGCATCTCCTCGGGAGGACAGGACCACGGAGCCATCCTCCCGCAGCTACTGCCCCACAGACTCCAGGGGCAGAGCACACTGCATATCAGCAAAACATTTAAGCAGGTGCTTAGTTTTAACTACATGCTTACAATCTGCAGGCCTGAGAGGTTTATGAGCCATTTAAAATAGCTTCTGTTGTAAATCCTAATCCTTGGCTTTTCCAAAATAAGGGAAAATGGAAGGGCAGAGGCAAGGCTTTGCTCTCCGATAGAAATCAGCAGCTTGTTTCGGGTGGCAAGCAGCTGCTGTGAGCTTCAGAAGAGCCAAAGGATCGATTTTCAGCTGTTGCTTGCTGTACTTGGAGCAGCTTTAGACTGAGGTGCAGCTCGCTGCCGTGCCTGCTGTGCTGCCACAGGTCAGCCGATCCCCGCACACCGCCTGCGCTAAAGCATTTTGGCACACGCACTGCTGCATGGCAGCTTGCTCAGCTGAGGTGACTCAGTCATACATCCTCTATCATCTTGCCCTGCTCTCCCAAGATTAATATATGGATGCAACATATGAAAAAGAGCAGAATTCACAGACATGGCATGTTATTTTAAATCTTTTTTTCCCCCCTCCTTTTCATTCAAGGAAGCATACAGATGCCTAAGCTGCTGTTTACACCAATTTAGAATGCTGCCTATTGTAAATTGTAAATTAGGTTGCAAAGACATTTCAACAACTAGTAAAACTACTCACAGTTCATCTGAAATTACATTTTCAGGATTCAGAACAAGTTACCTCATCATCATAAATGACCCCATTGTCCAAAACACAATAAGGACATGTCTTAGAAAGAGACAAAGATGACATTATTTTCCTTGGTCTCTATTAATAGAGATTCCCCCAAACAGAAGAATCATTTGAGTGGAGATATATTTGGAGGCAAATAATGAATAGGTCCTTCTAGTTATTCACAAGACTATGCTGTTGAGAATGTAACAGTTATTTAGGTTCCTTTTTTTTTTAATTGCACACTCTTGAATGATCACACATGCAATTAGTTGTTTGCTTTCAGAAAATAAACTGCATTGTACAAAGCATTTTCTTTTTTTATATATATGTGCCAAATCATTAGACAAATGTATAGGTATCTCAGATATGAGCAGCATCCCTCATGAAATAAAAGAAAAAAAAATTATCCTGTAGCACCATCAAGTAACCTGAATATTCAGCTGGGCCTGATCTTCACCTTATCTGGAAGCAGCCTTCCTATAGAGAGAATTTCTGCGGACAGACTTGGGCAACATAGAGCCAATGCCATGTCTGCAGCCCTGGGACAGAAAACAAACTGATTTAAAGCTACTCACAAACTTGAACAAGAAGGCTGCAGAGCATTGCTGTCGCTGCTGGGTACACAAAGGGGCAGAGCAGGCAAGGGAAAACTAGAGGCAAAAGTACTTCAAAAATACATATCAGGTCAACCAGAAGGGCTGTTGGGAGACTGTACTTAAGAAAGAAAACCCATTTTGTAGCAGTGAGGACAGAAACACCTCTAGATTTGTTCTGTGCATTCAAGAGAGATTAAGAAATTTTTCTTTTTTTGCTATTCAGCAGTATTTGAAACTTCCTTTAGGTGAATCTACAGAGCAGAGATTTCAGACAGCAAGGGGTTTAAAATACAGATGTTCTCTGTTTGCTCCTACTCAGAAGATGCCTTATGGAGAAGTAATACAGTCACGAAAGCGGAGTCAAAGCTTCCTTTGGTCCTCCGTAGTTATTAACAGTTATTAAGTTGGGTAGCTTTTAAGTGTGCCAAGGACAGGCCAGAATAACTGGAAGCAATGCAGTCTCGTGGCCGAGAGCTGCATGTGGCCAAATTTTCTGTTTTTGCAAAAGGCAAATGAACCCACTAGGAGCGCCCTGATGCCATGTGATGAATGCTTCAAACATCCAGTTTAACTTGTTTCTGGCTAGCATGGATCTTCCCAGCTACAATGCAGCTACCAACCTGCTCCCTCCGGAGCAATTCTCGCACTCAGCAATCACTGGAGGTCAGCAGCAGAGCCCGGAGGTTCATGCGATCCAAGTGCAGATGCAGTTTTTCCTGACCTGTAGTGAAATTCCTGTGCAAGTGTTTCAAAGCCTGAGATGTCACCGGGAGGCCACTATGTCCTGACTTTCAAGCCTTCTTTCTGGAGTGTGGCTGTGACAGCCCAGTGTTTGCAGCCCAGCCCAACCCAGTTCGCTTAGCACAGACTCTTGTTTCTCTCAAAACAGAAAAGAAGAAGGTTGCCAGAGTTTCTGGGAGAACCAGTCAAGACCCATTTTACTAGCTTGCAGCAGTGGGTACTGTAAAGTACCTGTGCCAAATGTGCTTCACCTTTACTATCTTACCTTTTTACACAGCATTTTTCTTTTTATAATGATGTTCCCATTATCTCAGCCCTATCTTCCCATCCCATAGCTATAGGCCATTAAGCCTTGTTTAAAAAAAAATTAATTAGAATTGAAAAGGTGAAATAATAAAGGAGAAAATTGTTTTTTGGCAGCCCTACTTACCTTATTTATATTGGCATTTTAACACACCATCGTAATATAAGATGCACCCTCAATTTTCATAATATATCCTGCCTTCTCCTAGCAGTAGCTTTCGATACAGCTTGTCCATCTTGACCTATGATCCTGCCATTTTCTGCTTCTTCAGCCTACTCTGGGTCAGAGGGACCTGCAATATACTGGCTTCCCATCATCACAGGGGAAAAAAGTTTCAGAAGAACAACTTAGAACAACATTGTGGAACAAATTGCTCTCAAATATAAGAGCTGCAGTAAAGATGCCTGTGAATTTTAGATTGGCATAACGGCTGGAAGTTCCAAGATGTATATGAACTAGGTTTGCAAAGTGATTGCTGCCCATCCCCAGTTTTGCTCTTCTGCTCACTGAAAACTCTGGCACTGTTGGGTAGAAATGCTTGCACTGCCTCTCTATCCTGCAGTGCTATGGACTTTTCTTGGGAAGGGGCTTGTTCCAAAGTACTAAGCATGGAGAGTAGTTCCACTTTTCTTCTGGCAACTATGTAAGATTTCTCCAATCTTATTCTTAAATTGATCTTTCCTATGATTAAAAAAATACGTAAATAAAATAGTCCTGAGAATAGGCAGAAATATTGAGAGAGGGAGTTTTAAAAAACTGTTTCAAAGTTGTATTTTTAAGTGAGGTTTCCAGAAAATGATCTATAAAGTCTATGGCTCCACCTGATTGCCAGTAACCTGGGTCATCTTTTTGCAGAAAGGATAAAAACCACACCAATAACCATGAACTTATGACATATATAGAGGAGGAATGAGTCATTGAAGAGAGTGCTGACTGACAGTGCTGCTGACATTGTAACATGGACATATGCTCAGTCACATTTTACCTATAATATAACTGGACATGCTTATATCCTTCCCATCGACAACAACTGTCATCAGACAATGAAAGACATTAATTTAAAACATGATATCACTGCCTGATGTGTTCAGTACCTATTATGATTAAAAATATCTGTATACACAGACTGGCTTTTCAATTTGCTCATGAACTACTTGATAAACCACAGTACTGAAAATAAGACAAATAAGATGGTTTGCAAATACTTCAATCTGCCTATTAAGGCTCGATTAGCATTCCCACAGATGCAGTAAAAAAAAATCCAGTTTTAAAAGCAAATCGGTCAAACAAATTACATATGGAATCTGGTACTGTTAAAGCAAGACAAGTACATGCCTAGATTAATAAATAATTACCCATACAGCAGCAATGTCTTCATTTCTGGCCACTAGATTCTTGTTAGTAATTAAATAACATCTGTAAAATGTGGAGGGGTTAAAATTATGGTATTTATATCGGTATCCCAGTGCCTAGCTATTGGGTGTCTCTCAAGGCATGTTTTCTTATACAAATGGAATTGCATGAATTGCATGCTATGAACTGCAGATGTATTTTGCAACTTTAATCTCAGTAAAGAAATTGTTACAAAGAGTGCCACTCTTCTACACCCAAGACTTCACACAGCTATTGCTACACTCTGATAACACTGTGAGCATTTTTTACCCTACAATAATGAAGTAGAAAATGTTGGTTTGAATTCTCACCACCCAAGACAAGACACTGAGTCTGGATTTTTCCAAGTAGTGGCACATGCAAGTAGGCCAGCAGGCTAATCCATGGGATGCGTAGAGCTGGCATGCAGTATTGCAGTATTTTATTAGATAATACCAGTCTGAGCACTCATCTCCAAGAGAGTAGCTCAGATTATGAGCTCTGGTTAGCAATGCCAGCTGGTTGAACACCACTGTATTTCAGGATGCAGGTGATCCCTCAGGCTCAGTGAAAGAGGGATGTACCCTTGGTTTAGTCTGGTCTTCCGCAGAGCTCAAGTTTTTGGTAACTGCTGCCTCAGTGCCTCACTTCCCCCATGTGCTATGTTGGGATTTTGTGCGATTAAATCATAGCTGGAGGTTTGTTAAGACAGATGTGCTAAAAATCGGGCACCGTGATGGGCTTTTTTGCAGATTAAACCTCCATGGCTTCCCACCGTCACGTAATGCATTTATCCTGTGCTGCGTTAGCCTCACCAAATAAGGTTCATATCAGAGACACTGGGATTTTAAGTGCTCAAAGTTGACACCTTGGCATAGATCTGTCAGCTCTGAACATCCCATGTCCTGCTGCCTTCCTCTAAAGTATCTGTGACAGACACAGAAGCAGCAGAGCTCTCATCAGCGAGCTTAACATCACGGCGCAGAGCCCACATCTTCCCTGAAAAACACAGAAGGAATGAGAAAAAAAGGAGCTAAAACCTCCCAGCACAGATAATTTTCTATTTCCCCTATCCCACCTAAGGTGTGGCAAAAGACAGACCTTCAAGCCTTCAAATCACAAATGCAGTAACTTTCTAAAAGCACAATTAGCTTTTTCTGAAGGAGTTTCAGGCTGGTGGGCACTGCAGCTGCGCCGCTCAGTGCTGCAGCGTCAAAGCCTCCTCCAGGGCAGGGGAGAAGCCCCACACTGGCAACACTTTCAGAGTAGAAAGTGTGTTTAAAAGTAGGGCTTCAGAAGTAAATAAAACTCTTTTGACAACAATGAAAGTAATAATGAACTTGCTTTTCGCGTCAGTTTTGCTCTGTTAGTTGCTTGATAATGCGATGCACTATAAATGGCTTGAAAGAAGATTCCTTGTCAGTCTTCAGTGCCTGGGGGTAATGCGAGCTGCTCAGCCCTCACAAGTAATTAAAGATAATCAGTGAAAAATGCGAGGGTCTGTTGTACTCCGCATTCCAAACCCCACCTACAACAGGAACAGCGCACGAAATTATTATTTAAATTCAACCTTTTTCCAGAGCGCTTGAGAGGGGACAGGACTTGGCAATTGTTCATTTGCTGGTGCTACCGTGCTCCCAAAAACCAAGAAACAGTTGAAAACCAGTTTCAGGAGTATCGACACTGACCAAAACACTCGTGAAACTCTGAACAGGCTTTTGTGTTTTACTTCCCTTGACAGATTTCTATCAGCAGTGTTTACCTTCAGGTGTATTAAATGACAGAGCCAACCTGCTTCATCTCCTGAAGTGGGTTTAATTTACCACAGAATATTTATAAAAACAAATAACAGCTTTAACAAATAGAGGAATAATAATTCTAATAACAGTATCTATACCAGGGAAGGTTTCTCAGCTACTTAATGGACAACAACTCCCACTGAAACCTTATTTATCATGAGGAACAGCAAGAGTTACAGGCTGGCAAATAACTTTGAAAAAAATCAAGCCACTTACTCAGGTGCAGACTCAGCAAAGGAACTGCTGAGTGTTGAGCAATTTGGGAAATCTGGTTCAGACCGTCTTTCATTTCTAGTGCTCTTTGAACTCACTGGCACAAGTCCTGCTCAGTGTACTCACAGAAACTTGGAGCCGCCAGCCCTGGCCACACGAAGGACTGCCTCAGATCAAGGTGTGCAATGCCTTGCGTTATGCTGGCTGGAAGGGTGACAGCAGTAAACGTGAGGCACCAGAAGTGGGGAGTGATTTTGGATGGGCTCGGTGTGCCACTGTCTCACTTATGGATGCACCAGATCGTGGAGCAACAGAAAGCAAACCCAGACTGAGACAGCCTGAGTGACAGAGCAGAGCCTGGCTGTGGGAGGCTATGGCAAGGCACACCCCCAACCAACAAAGGAAGGGTCCTGAAAACTTGGGCTCACCAGTGCCTTATGCTGAGCATCCTCTGCTCCCCTGGCATTTACTCAGTGTCAGAAAATCCTAGGGGTCTGTTTTCCAAGGACAAAACCCCCATTGACTCTGCAGGGACAGGAGAGGCCAAAAGAAGACCAAAGAGCTACATGAAGCAGAAGTTAAATCTGGGGGATTTGGTGACTCCTGAGCACTGGGAACGTGTGAATGGACTGGGAAACATTGAGCCTCCTGCCACTTCCCTGTCTAGAAAGCTCATCACTGCTGGCTTCGCTTGAATCTGGAAAATGTGGTTGTGAAACCAAACAATTTAAGGCACTTGGCACTCCTAAGAAAAGCACAGTTATTTGTCTTTCAGTGCAGTGACCAAGCCCTGGGCAGATCTGGATGCTTGCTGCCAGCCAGGTTTGTCAGATTTAGCCAAAGAAGCAACAGAGAGGAACTAAAGAATTATGGCAAGCAACCCATAACACATCGAAAGACACTTCATCAGGAGTTTCCAGCCTTCGTCAATCTGTGGACCTCAAACAATTTTCTAAACAGTTAGAAAGACCTAGCAGATAGACCCAGGTATAGAGAATTTACAGTTCCTGACAATAGGTTTTGCTTTTAGTAGGCGCTTTTTTTGTGGATTCCTTTGAAGTAGCCAAGAAAACCACATCACTACATCCATGATTCCACAGTCAAGAGAAGATCATCAACTTCCAATCTATTTTGTCTAGTAATTGTACATGTTTGTTTCTCCCACACTCCGTTGATGTGAAGTTTAACACTCAAATATTACCAGTTAAATACAAAACAAAACAAAACTGTTGATGCATTATTTCACAATAAGTAATATAAAACCATGAATAATAGGATCCAAATGATGTAAACATGTGTTTAGAGTACTGCTTAGAGCACTGATGCTGACCTAGATTTGACCTTCCCAAGTATCCACAATCTATTCCTTCTTTAAAAATAAAAAATATTGCCTAAAGGAAAGATTGTGTTGTCTTCACAAATGATGAGTGCAGATTCCATGTGACCGCAAAGAACAAAATACTGTACAGGTCATAATTAAAATGACCTTATAAAATATCCCATGGAAAACTGTTTTCCAACAGACTGGATTCCATTGAATTTTGTGTAGACCACACACTTTAATCCTAGTCCTACTGAAGTCATTGAGAGTTTTTCCATTGACTTCTATGTGTCCATGGTTTGGCCTTCATTAGCCATGCATGGAGCATATCATAAAAACAAACATCAAAAATAAAAGTTGTTCTATGGTTCCCTAAAAAGCATGCCCATGGGGAGTACTGGGGAAAAATGCACAAAACATTTTTGGAGGGAGGGGAGGGAGTTTGTAAAGAATCATATCCCACTTAAAAAAAAAAAGTCTGAAAAAATTAATTTCAGCCATATGGATGAACAAAGCATGTAATTAATAAGGAAATGATGCTGATTGTTAATATAGACATCTAAATCAGCCACAACGAGATCTTGTTATGTCAGGATTGTGTCAGCCTGGATTCAAATGAGGAACATATAGCATTACACAATCAATATAATGTTATAACAAGACATTCCTAACAAATTTTATGTAGAGACAATGTCACATCTTTTCAGCCTGAAAAAGTAGTATGTCTACACAAGGCGCAATTATTTTAATTCAGACTTTTAACGATCTATATAAAGACAACAATGGGCTGTTTGTTATCATCTGAATTGAATCCAGCCCAGAGAGACCTCGAGAGCGGCCGCCACCACCACCACCACAGCACCCTGTGCAGAGCTGGGTGCGGGCAGACACGCAAAACTGATGAAAAATTAAGCACATTAAAGGCAGATACTTTAAATCTGCACCGTTCACTTTCTTAAAAGTGAAATATCTCGCGGTTCATTGTCTGGACGCAAGCGCGGCTGGGAGCACGCAGGCCGGCGCGCGGGGCAATTAAACGGCCCGTCCTTGGAAGTCCCGCAAATAGATGTTGCATCTGTCTAACTCGGCGTCAGCACAGAGAGTGACTCAAGTCCTGCCAAATCGAGTGTGACCTTCAATCTGCCACTCTCATGGTGAAAGGCAGGGAAGTAAATTACTTGGCCTTCTCTTTCTATTCAGGGTGAATACAAGCGGGTCGGCGCAGACCTGCCGCCGGCCTCGCGGGCTCCCATCCCCAGTGGCACCCCACAGTTTACACAACCCGGGCTGAATGCCATAAAAGAGGGGCTCCATTCACCAGGGGCCCACATGCAAAAGAGACGCCCATTAGATCATAGTAATTATTCCATTTACATCACACAGTGCCACAGTGGGACATGAAGGACTCATCAAACACTTCTCTTCACCCGGGCCCCGGCTGCTAATGAGGCCCACTGGCGGCATTGTGCCTCCCATTTACTCATGGCCATGCCTGCCTGCCAACAACAGCTCAGCCCTCCAGACAGGCTGCCCCTTTCAGAGCCATTTATTCCGCACCCAACCTCTGACCTCAAGGGTTATGACATCAGCAGCCCTGATTTGTGATCATTTTTATTGGCGGACATTCAACTCTTGTTTCCTGTGTTTAACTCTGCCTCCCTTTTTTTAGCTAAACTTATTGGTTCTAATAGGCATCTGCCAAAAGACTATAAAGTAAGCCAGAGCTTTCACAAAGAGGCTTCTGATCTTGCTATAAAAAGCCCCACAGCTACTATTTATGCCAATAATAACGAGTAATTCATTATCTAGGTGCACAAAATCTGTTAACCACTAAAATGTTGAACAATTTGGAGCAGATGTCCAACAATTTTATGAGTTTTAATTAAAATGGTCTATGTATTTTCATCAATACACCTGGGGTTTTAAATTTACAAAGATGTTACATGGGTGCACAACAGTATTTTGTAAATTGCGTTTTTGCATAGGGGGATTAGGAGGAGATGATTTGGGCTAATCAGATGCTGATTTGTGGCGAATTTTTTCCCCATTAAGGTGTTGATGCAAAATCAAAGAGGAATTAGAGCCGAGATTTAAAAAGACAGCACTTTCTTGGGACAAAGCAGCAATATTTCAGGAGTCAGTGAACTTCAGTTTGTCTACTTGAAATAGAGAAGGGGAATTTGCATTTTGAAGCAGAGTCATTAATTTTAAAGCTAGTGTTCTAAATGGAAATTAAATATCTTTAGAGAACAGGTTCTCAAAACACATGTTTTTCATAATGCAGTTTGTTTAAGCACCATGATTTCCATATAGCAGAAACAGAGGTATAATAACAGACAGCATTTACTTTATCATGAATGCAAATGATCATTTTCCCCAAATTTGACATTACAAATCACTATGCAAGCACATAATCACAACTTTGCATGATTTATGTTTTTAAATGTTTGTTAAAAAAAAAATCTAAATACTTAGGAAGCTGATACTGAATAAAATATAAAATAATTTATCTATGCTCTTTCATTTGGGTAATGGGAAGATTTTGGCCTGAAGTTAAAAGCTAACTAATTTTTAAAAAGGATGGTTTTACCTCAATTATAATCATAAGCAAATGAACAAAAAAGAGGATCCTGTTCAACTAATTTCAAACTGTTACAGTCGCAGATGATGATTGCAGGAAGTGGTTAAGTAATGGGAGAATTTTTATTGTAACAGCAAGGACTTAGTACAACCAGCCATACACAGATAATCTTTGTAATGCGGCCCTTTCAGGGCTAATATGGATATATAATGGATCAGATTCAGAGTTGTCACTAATCGGTGTATCTCTAATGGAATCTAAGGATTTACATTTGTTTCCCAGATAAGATTCTCATCCAGTTTCTCTTTGTAGTCAAGTAAATGATTTTACTCATTACTTGCTAATCTTAATTTCATCATCTTCACCAGTATTAGCTTTATTTACATAGCTTATTTTCTGACAAAAGCTGAGCTACTGTACTTTGTGCAGTAATACTTTATGATCACGCTCACTTCCCTAAATTGTATACAATTCACAGAGCTTTGTACACAAAATAGAGAAATGCATGAGCACTCCCAAATGACCATGCATAGATATTCATGCAAGTAACAACCTGTTTTACATGCAGATGGCCAGAAGTTTCCCTCTTTAAAAAGCAGCCCCCCCTCCCAACTCTGAAAAAAAGGGGGAGGGATGGGGGGGAGGAAAAGAAAAATGAAAACAAAGAAGACACACTGGATTGGATGTACAGGAGAACTCCTGCTGCACCAGCGCTCTATGCTGATTTGTACAACTTTGTGAATCTGGATCTATTTAGAACCTGGAATATGGAAGACTAGAAGAAATCAAAACCTCCACATTGCAAGTCAGCTGGGCACTCTCCATGCAACGTGGCTTCCTTAATATATACCATCATATAAAGGCGCTACGGCTGTGACTGACTGGTGGACCCTACAGGAGTGAGGGAAGTGGGTCCATGGTCTTTGAAAGTTAACGACAGAAAACAAGCTGCTTGGCTTACTTTGTTAGTTGTGGCGTGCACTTCTGCTTAGGGTTTCACCTTAAACTGAAAAGGCTACAATCAGGTACCTGTATATTATTGTTGAGATTAATTTTTTGGGAAAGAAAAAAGGAATGGCCCTTCACCACATCCTTTAGCAAGAGATTTCATTCTAATACATTTCATAGTCAGGATATTTCCCCAAGATATTAAACAATTTTTGTTGTTTTACTTAAACAAAATATTTTTTAGCTGAATCAAGGAGTCACTTCCCATGGTACTTCTGTTTCCACAGGACAAAACTCTTGCTAATACAGCAAGTGATATCTGGTTGATTATATATTAAAAGCACCTACATTATAAATCCTTAATCTTTCTTCCTAAGCATACAGAAGAACTTTATGTCTACCTATATGCAGGTATATGTATGCTATCCCCAATCACCATACCTACAATCACATATTTCCTCCCATGACCAAACTGAACACCAATACGTTGCTTTGAGGAGACAGAAAAACTCACTTTGATGGACTGCTCTTATTTCTAAACACACTATAGACCAGAATTATACAGGAAGAGTAACACCCACATGCGCCATAAGATTCAACAGTACTGTGGAAGAGCTAAGTTTGGAATTGATTAGGTCCAACCTCCTGCTCAAAGCAGAATCAACCTCTACATCTTGTTGCCCAGGACCTTTTCCAGTGGAGCTTTGAGTATTTCCATGGATGGGGATCTCACGGCCTCTCTGGTCCTTAGCTTGACCCCACTCCACTGAAGAACTTTTCCCTTTAATGTAGCTGAAGCTTCCCCTGCTGCTTCATGCCCCTCACTACCTCTCCTCCTTTCTCTGCCCCTGTAAAAAAGGGTTTACTCAATCTTCTCTCAAACCACCCATCTGGAACTGAAGACAGCAGTTATACCTTTCTCCCTGCCTTTAGCCTTCTCTTGTTGAGACTGAGCAGACTCAGTTGTCCCACGGTCCCCCTAAATGTCCTGTGCCTGCCCAGCCTGGTGCCATTGCCTTGTCTTGCTCTGGTTTGCCAATGTCTTCCTTGCACTGGGGAGCCCTGGGCTGGACACAGCACATTAGATGTGGCCTCACCACTGCTGAATAGCAAGGAAAAAATTAACTTTCCTCTACCTGGTGTACCTACCAAGCCTATCACCCAGCTTTCCAATATCACTCTCCAATTATGCGTAAACTCTCCATCAGGTAACATGTTAGTCATACTTGTGCAGCTCTCCTGAGAACAAGGAAGGGGATAGGAGTCAGTAGTATAGTTTACCTTGCAGAACCTGATATTGGAGTGTACTTGGGAATGTATCCAGACAGTCTATTTTAGATCCTGCCATGAGATCACGAGATGTTGACTGCAGAAAAGCTCCTTATACCTAGCTTATTCTACAATGAAAGACAGAGACTCAACGATCACTTTACCTGCAGACAGAACAACTGGGAACAGGAATCACCAAGACACAAAGACAGGACCTCACTTCACCCAGTTCCAAACTAAATCCATACTTCAAAGCCTAATATTGAGTACAGCACATGGTCAAAGTCTGCAAATAAGTTGTGCACTGCTCTACTGAAGGATGTTAATGCTCATCATCATTCAGAGCATTCAGACTAGGGAAAGCTTAATTAAAAACATCTGACAGGCCATGATTATGTTCATACATAATCGCCAGGATGCCTGTACCTGTTATGCCAGATCTTCATACTGTAAATAATTAGTTATAGGAAACCTCAAGAGGTTTCTTCAGAACACATACTTCACCATATTTTTATAGCATTTGCAATTTTAAAATCAGAAACTGAAGTCTATTTTAAATAGGAAATACTAATAACAGGCCTGCTTGTTTTTCCCTACATTAAGAGCAGAGTTCATTTTCAAGCACTGCCACACATTTTCCAGAGCAGCTACTAATCTGCTTATCTGTCTTTTTTGTAGAAGTGTTTAAATCGTTATGATGGGTTTCCTCATGCAACTATTGGGTTGACTATTACAGTGGAATAATTAGGAAAACACAAGGCATAGCTCCAAGAGAAAACAATGCAGCTGGGGAGAAAAGAAACTGGTTTTGCAGTTAGGGCACAGGCTGAGGACTTGGGGCCTTTGGGCTCCCTGTTGGGACCCAGGGTGAATATGGCCAAGTCTGCTCAGCTCTGGTTACCTCCGTGTTTGCCTGCAGGACTGTGTCACCCTCCCTCCAGCTGGCCTTGCCTGCTCCTTTGAGCAGTGATTAGTACTACGCTGCCAGTTCTGAACTACAAATCACATCGAATGGCTCAGCCTAAGAAATGTGCCCAGCAGAAGGTGCAATGCTCCTGCAAGCTTATCGCAAAACAGCTGCTTCCAGATGGGAATCTGGTTAACACTAAGCCTACTCCTGGGCTGCAAGGTCCTGGATGCCCAGTCACCTACTCATAAAAGCACTGAGTAAAAGAAAGGATGGAATCTGGACAAGGACAAACCACAGTCATAGGCTGAAGTTCCTCTGGTTACCAGGTGCGTCACACACTACCTGGGCTCGCAAAAACTGCTGCAGAAGGAAGATCCCTGAACAGTCCCTGCAAGGTCTGTGGAAGCAATAGGAGATTTAAACCCAGCATCTGTTGGTTTAGAAAAAAGAGCCCCACACGATATATCCACAGACCCTTCACACCAACCCAGTGGGTACCCCAACGTGCATGACCCATGCTCACTGTCTGCACAAGTGCATGGCACAGGTGACTCCACTCAGTTTGGTTTATTTTATTTTATTTTACACGGCTTGGTGACCCAATAAAAAGCAGAATAATAGTTTAAACTTGTAACTCTCCTCTCCCAGAGTGGTCTTTTGTAAATAGGTACTTCCTATGATATGTGACACTAGACTTGGCTTTTGATTTCTGTTTATTACAACAAAGTTTTGGTGGTTACAAAACCAAAACCAAAATGTCACAATATCTCAGTGGTGTGAAAAAACAAATCTTGATAATCATCCCAATGAATCAAACCTTTGTTTTGTTATTTCTAGAGAGTGGAAAACTTGCGATGCCCCATCTTTGTAAGGAATACCATGAAGTAAATGGTGTTTCTCCATATTTCCAGAGCCAGTTTCTGTAGCATCTCTCTGTGGTTAAGTTCACACTGTCTCCAACTAGGCATTTATGTCAGAATTAGACTGAAACGCCTCTTCCTGCTTCATTTAACCCTGGCCTAACAGTAAGAGCACTCAGAAATACTGGCATTCACTCACATTTGACTCTAATGTTCCACGTAACTTTGGACAAATTTATATTGAATTATGTAAGTCCTGGCACCCTCAAATTTTACTATAAACATTTTTTTGTTAAGGTGATGCTACATTGCTCATAGCTGCACCCTCTCACATCCAAGATAAATGAGCAGAGCTAGTTTAAAAGCAGCGTGACACTGCTTTTACAGGAGACCAGCTGTAGCAAATCTCATGCAATGACTCTGTTTAGACAAGATCTTGTCTTCACCCTGTAGGGAGTTCAAGAACTAAATGCAGCAGATGTGAAGAAGCACTCAAGAACAGTTAAGTTACATGTCATAATAGACTTTTGATATTCCTATTTCCTTTCTTTTCTTTGGTCCATCATCTCTTCCAGCTATCCTTTCAAGGCATGATTTCATCACATGATAAAAAATGTATTACAGGGAAACATAAGAAATATTTTAGAATTCAATTAAAAAGCACACAGAAGGATTCACACCTAGTCTCACGGCCACTACAAAATAAAAGAATACAATCTTGAGTTAATGACCCAATGTCTCATGCAATGAATGATTGTAGGAGTGAATGCTTTCAATCCAGTGCTATCGGTACTGCCTGACCAAGCAGCTTTGGAAAACTTACTTTACAGTACTATTATCTGAGGAGAATTTGTCAAAAGCTCTCGCTGAAATATTCTCAGTATAAAAAGTAGCTTTTCAAATGAAATTTCTATTTCTCCACAAAAATCACAGAAGATGGATTTTAAGTTGTGCAAAACCCTCAAACATTGAAGTTTTGAAAAACAGAAGTGTGGAGTGCAATTTGTTCTACCCCATTCTGTTGCTGACACACTCTTAGGGAAAGAGTTTTGCCTTGGAGTTACAAAACATGCAAACAGTTTTGACTCTGTTCCATTGGGGAAAAAATATATTCAAACAGAGCATTATTTTTTTTCTTTTCCTTTGACATATTCAAACAGAAGATATGGCTGATTTCAAACAGCTCTATGGCAGGCAAATTATCATTCTCTATTCTAATCTCAGAAATGATATATGCAAAAAATGTACCTCTATCATAACAGCAGCATTTGGTTGATTCTGTAATTTTTCAAAGTTGCAGACTGAAAACAAACAAGTTGTTTCCTGGAATCAACATTTTACAAACATTGCAGTCCTTTTAAAAAAATCCTTTTAAAAAAAGAGAGTTTTGCAACTCTCCACAATCTGTACTGGTAAGAATTAATGAAATACCTGGGCATAGTAGTCAGAAGGGGAATTAAGTTCCCACCACATACCAGCAGTCACTATCGCCACACCCTTTCTTGACAATTACTAACTCTCAAAAGCCAACCACAGAAGATTTGTCATTTGCAGTTTTAAACATGCAACAAAACAAAGGAAAGAATCAAACCAGAAAAAAGTCATAGGATTCAGTCAATAAGTTGCATGTGTTCAGAGGGGAAAGCTATAATGGAGCAATCTAACTCCATAGAAACTTGTATTGATTGCATAACAATTCTTCCTGGCAAGAGCTGAAACTGTAGCCCATGGATGGAAAGTGAATTTACTGAAAGGAGAAGCCAGGCAGTTTGGTGTTTTTGGACAGTTTATAACACCCCAATGTGTGGAGTTCAAATACATTTAGGATGAAATGCTGAAAAAAATAGCACTTGATCAATAACATCCATTACAGGTCAGTGTCACACAATGCACTACTATTTTATTTTGTGGAAGTGTCATTTAGACTGGAGAAAAACAGTCCCTTTAAACTGATTCTTCTGCAGGTGAAACTGTAAGTTAGGGATGTTTGGAGAAGATTGCTGAGAGTGCATGCAGATGCGCTGCACTGAGAGATGGTGAAATGCATTTCCAGAGACATGATTGAGCATGGCAACTGGGAGCCTCAGAGGACATTTTAATTGTTTTATTGGGAAGGAAAAGTTCTTAAACAGAGAGGAAACATAAGGTCTGAAATAGGATTTGAAGGAATCAGTGCAGTACAAAGGAAAAGGTTAAACCTGGCATTATCTGCCACAGAGAGGATCTTGTCCTATGAAGTGACTTCATGACTATCCATTCTAGCTAATCAGTTACGGCAGTGGTTGACCTGTAAGCCCTCCATGTGCCCTCTGCCAGTCTACACACCATCCTGAGGCACAAAGATGTTTGTGAGCCTGAGAGCAGACAACCACCTCCAAGCAGTGTAGTCCCAGACCCCTACATATGTTTTTCTGCTCCTGGAGAGTTTCATAGATGGGAATTACCACTCCTTAAAAGACATAACAGGAAAGAAGAGCTGAGCTTCCCAGTACAGACTCCTGAAATAGGCTTTGAAACTTTCCATGTATAATACTTCCAATTTGGGGATCCCAAAGTTTGGAAGTGTATTAGGAAAAACACTATCAGATGCCAAAAGCAAAGGTTTTCCCCACAAGAACCACCTTTAAATATTCAAAGGTTTTGAGATTAAGTCAACACAACATTTCACAAAAATGTTACTTTGGTCTGTCATTTTAAAAAGTCATTCTATAAGCCCAAATTAATTCCTTATCATGACCTACCATCGTCTGTCAAAAAGGTGCTTATAAATATGTATATAACTTGTCTTTCTTTTTTTTTTTCACGAGGAAGGTATCAATGCTACAACTAATTGGGCTAATTTGCATCAAAGACTATACATAATTAATTTGTTTATTAAAAGCTTTCAGCATTTCTTACAGGAAGTACAAGAGATCATTGATGGAGTTTGAAAAAATAATTAACAATAACAGATGTCAATGCACTGAATTGTAAAATGAAACCAGAAAAGGTACTGGCAGAGTCTTAATTTCACAACAATTAGGTTTCTATCAAATCTTATGCTTAACGGTATTTATGGACAACTATGAGCATTTATTCTTCCCTCATTCCAAGGAGAAAGTTTGTTTTTACTTCTAAAAAAGAGCCTGTACTTTCAGTACTGTTTAATATAATTATGAGAATAAATCCAGTCTACACTCAAACACGACGTAGTCATAGATGTCTAGCAGTCATTCTTGAAGAGAAAATGCAGAATCACAGTAACTCTTATAGTCACTAGATCTTGTGATGGACAGACACGAGCAGCACATAGGCCCCAGGAAAGTGCAGATGGGACAATAATGCTACTGTGATCTCTTCCGAAGCAGAACCAACCATATGAGTCTTGAGGCTGGTTGAAGCCACAGTGATGATGGGGAGTAGGGTTACCTCTGAACCACCATAAGACCGTGATCACATCCCACATTGAACTTAGCTGGTGGAGAGATGAGTGCCTTCAGCTCCCCACTGAGTTCACACACTCCCTGATGCTGCAAACGCTGGGTGCGAACAGCTCTCAGGATTGTGTTAAGGAAATAACAGAAAGCGTAGCTATGCAAACTCAGTGTGCTCTTTTAGCTGGGTGCATGCCAGTGCAATACTGGATATTCTTGTGCAGGGCTCCTTCCTTCAGGTACCACTGCAAGCCACGGTATTTGCCCTGACTTTCTTTAAATAAAACTCACAGAAGGGTAGATGTCCTAGTTTTCTCAGCACTGTTGTGCTGTTACTCAGCCCAAATTCACCATCCTTATTAAACCTTTTGCTGAAACCACCCTACCTTTCAGTGAATCTCAGTCCAGCTATTTTTGTGTGGCTTTCAAGTGTTTCTGTAAACACTTTATGGCCCTAGAAGGAATGTGGTCCTACTTTGGAGATTCATGTCTCCATACATACCTTTTACATTTGGGACTGAGGGTCCCCTACAGGGGACTCTTTCCAACATGCTACGGCATATAGCTGCACAGCTTCTTCTAATGTCTTCAGATTACATGGTCTCCTCTATTGTACCCTAACACATACAGACAAAATGCCAGAAGCATATCTTATTTTAGCTATCATTTTATTATTATCTATGAGCATCCACAAGATCAATCCATGTTGTAAGAATGATTTTTAAAAGGTAGAAACTGATAACCAAGCCTGCCTTAAAGGAATCCCTCCCCTTCAAAGAACAAATGGTAGTTACAGAACATGCAAATGAGATGACCAAGATGCCTGTTCAGGAACTGCTGGCATGGAGGATAATTATGACCTGTGAAAAGCTCTTTTGGAATCCTATACATTAGGATTATCCTACATGAAAGAAGAGTTTTCCAGTATTAAAAAGGACAGGTGTGTCCATACCACAATGGAGGTGCCACCTTCATTGTCTGAGCGACAGTTTCAGCACAACCCACTTATTACCATTTCCTCTTGTATCCACTCTTAACAAGATTAAAGTTTTCTGTTCAATAAGCACCTACCCTTCTTCACTGGCCAGACTGTATTAACATGGTTGGCATTCCACCAAGGTTTAGCAACTCTTTCTAAATGGGTTTTAATAAAGGACTTCGCAAGGATCATATAACTAGACAGAAAGAGTGTAGATAATCAAATTACTGGCTTTCAGCACATACTTAGCCTTCCTTGCATCTAGCTAAACAAGATTTCACATCAAATGCCGGAAAAATCCATGCAAATAGGGTGCTAACAATTATTAGAAGATTCTTACTCTTATGAGAGGATGTCTTATGACAGGTACCCAATATTTGCTCAAATGATTTGTCACTTTACTTCAGATTAGTTAGTCCTTACAATGCCTCTGAGCTTATAGACTAGTAAGTACTCAGAGATCAAGGCGACGGTGCTTGCCTGTGGTCACCCATCAGTCCGTCTATACCAATACATACACTGTAAAAGCAAGTCCATATAATTCCTCTAAGACCAAGCCAATGTGCCATCCATTCTGTGTGTCCCCAGATACCCACTGGGCTGAGTTACCCATTGTGCTTGGTCAGCACCTTTGTGTGAGCCTCCACCCATTGTCTTGGGTGGACCACACACAGCTGGGGATCCCCACATGCACTAGGCCAGGGGTCCTCAAACTCTTTAACCAGGGGGGCAGCGTGCGGATGAAGTGGCAGGCAGC
>JAVJGJ010000002.1:10277214-10294284 GCA_035590215.1 Microhierax caerulescens | reverse complement strand
GGCCGGATTGAGGACCCTGGGGGAGCCGTATCCAGCCCACGGGCCATAGTTTGAGGACCCCTGCACTAGAAGATAGCCTGAGCTCAGGTCTCCTAGGCAGGGTGTGTGATCTGCACAGAGATTATTTGGCTACCAGCTGACAGAAGGGACAGAAAACACCTATAGCATCTCCAGTTTACTGTATGGCCAAGACCATTCTCCTTCCCCCCATTACACTGTAAAGCTAATACCGAAGAGTCAGCACAGAGAGAAGCAGTAAGGCTTCCCAGTCCCGCTCTTCTTCCTTAACCCCTGTAACATATTTCATCTTTCTCATTGTTCATCCTTGACTGTACATGCTTGTGGGATTCCTTTTATGGCTGAGGCAGCTGGCAGGGCAGCTCCAGAGGAGATGATGCCAGGTTTGCCTGGGCTATGCATTGGAAAGCATTTGTCTTATGCCTAGACCTGCCAAAAGCCCAACACCAGGGTTTCACTGTACTCTCCCAGCATAGCAATGGTTAGATTCCTTTTATCTCTGATGTTAATTTTCATGGATCCCTGCCAGTTTCTTTATGTAGTACTGAGTTCCCCACTTCATTCAAAGACAACTGTATTATTCTCTTCCCTATTCCTTCAAATTTCCAAAATTTGGCTCTAAAAAGAACAGGTTTTCTTGAAGCTGGTACTGGGAGCCATGGCTTCTGATAGACTCCAAGCTGCATGGATGCCACTTACAAAGGTCTTTACAATCAGGTGTTTTAACAAAGACAGATCTGGGCCAGGAGCTTGAATCAGACCATCGCTAGCTCTTGGTGTTTATAGACTCTGAATTAATGCATATGATTACATTGGCTATCTATCTGACTCCAGGATTGAATGCACACCCAGCTTTAGCAATAAAGAAATTGGCTATTGCTTGCTGTCACCATGAGGTTTATATGTAAGTGAATGTCACCATTCACAACCAAAACAGAGAAAAGTACGCTGGCCTGTTCCACAGTGAGATCACCTCACATAATAGAGTGGGATCCATGTCAGGCTGAGGCAGATCTTCAACAGAGGAAAGTGGGGCTGAAGAAAGGCATACCGTCCACTCCCAAGCCTCACAGCATTTCTGTAGGAAAGCTCACTTATATCAGATCAGTTCACCAAGTTTCCCCTCTGGAAGGGAACCCACCTTTTGGGGGTGAGGTTAACAGTCTTGATCCCAGAGATCTGTGCAGGCAAGGAGAGAGACGGGATCTGTGGGGTGTGCACAGATTTAGCTTTTTGTGAAGGCAGAATTCCATTGCAGAACTTGTACCCACATTACCCTTTGTGTAAAATCAAACCCACGGGGCTCTGATGCACCAAACCTGCCCATATTTTCTGGTTAACTCTAACCTTGACCTTATATCTCAAGTAGTAGCCTGAGTTTTGCATCTCAGTGACTTTCCAGAGCTCCAGTCATAGCCCAGGACCCTGCTGCATGAAGCACTGTTCACCCAGCAGTGAAGCTGCATTTGCAACACTCAAACCTTACTTAAATACACCTAATCAGCCTATTAAGTTCTGGAATCCTACACATACCCTGCTATTCAAATAAAACAACCAAAGCATTTTTCATAAACAACTTGCCTCCTGGCAACTATACTTTATGACAAGACCTTGTATGTAAGCATAATAAAAAACATAAATGAAAGACAAGACAGCACGGTTCAGTGGATTTCAATAAAGGGTTTGAAAACAGAAATCCTCAAAGCCACACCTTATACAATAACTATAACCACCGTCTCCATTAAACTCAAAGGGAGCAAAAGGCTGCAGCTACCGGAGGCTCCACGCTACAGAGAGATGCTCATGCTGGCAGCTGCCTACTTCCACCTGCACCCAGCACCATCCTGCTGCCAGCCTGCCAGCACCCAGCACCCTCCTGATGTCAGCCTGCCGGCACCCAGCACCATCCTGCTGCCAGCCTGTCGGCATTCAGCACCCTCCTGATGTCAGCCTGCTGGCACCCAGCACCATCCTGCTGCCAGCCTGCTGGCACCCAGCACCATCCTGCTGTAAGCCCACCCACCTGGGGGGAAATAAAGGAGCTGTCCATTGCCATCATCAGGGAGATATTGTTAATGAGATATTGGATTCCCTGGGAGAGAAAAAGAACACCTTAGATAATAATAAGCAAAAAGCAATATCTTCTCCCCCCTGCCCTGCACTTTTAAGGTCTCTTCTAGTCAAACGAGAAAAGCAGCTCTGGTTTTATTGGAGCCCTTTTTCTTCCTTTCCAGTTCTCGTACAGCAGCTATGCTGATGCAGTATTTGGGTACTACAGGTGAAGGCTTAACTGCTTGAAATCACCATGTCTGCTGACAGTTTTCTGTTTAATGCCTAGAAACCTTTCTAGAGATTTTTAAGTTTGCTGAGGGAGAGAGCAGTTTGAGCTCTTCACATTGCTTCAGTGTAATCCTCTTCATTTGTCTTCACCAGCAAACTCCAGCCCCTGCTGAGCCTGGTTTGAGACAATTAAGATTTAATCCAGACATCTTTTTACCTGCCAGGCTTGCAGATACAATTCCTGATTGTATGGCACCAGCCATGGTGCCTTTGATATTCAATGACCATTTTACAATGACTGGACTCCTCTGGTTATCAGAGAAGTCAGTGATAGCGGAGGGCACTAGCAGCTTGCAGGATGGACCTTTTATATAAACTTAAGACCAGCAGGGCATAAAAATTCATAAAGAATGGAGGTGGTTTGTGGGTCTGCAGTGGTCCGGGACCTTGCTGGCAGTGCCCAGGGTACCAGCAGCGGCAGTGTTGCAGGTTGGCAATGGAAAACTGCTCTGCTTTGCCACCATCTCTTCAGATGCCTGGTCTGTTCTGCAGATTTGGCCTTACAAGGGCAGAGCAGAGCAGCCTGGGCCATTCTTTGTGGGAAAAGTCTATCAAAATCCATCCCCAGGGTCTCTCTGGCATGAGCAGCTCCAGTGTCCTGTAGCAGGGCTGTTTCTGGCACTCTTGCACTTCTTACAAGTCTTTTTGTGGGGAATTCACTTTAACACTTGACCATTTGTCTCAAATTGGCTGCAGTTTAGCTAATAACTGTCTTTAACTGATATTTGTTTCATCAAAGAATATTCAGCAGATTCCTAAAACTGATTTATTGGTATGCTGCACGTGGTCAAACAAACCTTGTAGGGCTCTCAATGTACTGGAGGATAAATCTCCACATGATATAAAGCACCTCTGACACAGTGTCTTCTGTCATCTTTCTCCATTAACCTGGTTTTACCTATTCTATTTTCACAAATACCTTTACGGTAGAATTTAATATTTGCTTTTAGATCCAAACTGTATTTTCTGATGGACAGCTTATTCCCTGAAAAACACAGCTACTAGCTGTCAAGGAAAAAATGCAGTATTTTCTATAAATGAAAAACAGTTTGGTTTGAGTTTTGAAATATTTTGACTTTTTCAAATGATGTTTCATTTTAAAATTAAGCCAATTTAAAGATTATAATTAAGATTGAAAACAATATTATAACAATGTATTTCATTTAGGTTAAACAAAGGGTTTCATCGATTGCAACATACCATTTTTTCTTTCCCTCTTTTTTTTTTTTTCTATTTTGTCTTTCAGGCTTTTCGTTTTTGTTGCAATGGAACAAAGCACTACAAAGTAAAACATTTGGGAAGAAAACACAAGAAAAATGAAAAGCAATTTCAGACCAACCCATTTTCTTCCCAGTTTTCCCTACAGTTCAGAAAGATATTTATATACACAGCTGTAACTGTGTATATGTAATTTGTGATTGTTGTACTTAAATATTGCAGATGTCTTCAAGTATAATCAAATTCAGCAAGACTTTCCATTTTGCAGCATAAAGTCTAAGAAATAATGAATGGACAAAATCACCTTGAGCTTAGGCTCTCCAACAAGTGAAAAAAAGGTAGCACATAATTTTAAGTTAGCAAGTATGTAAACCACTTAGGAAAAATAGGAGCCAGACCGAGTCTTCTCATTTCTTGCTTTCAATTCTTGCTGTTATCGTCACAATAATGAAATATTTTAATCTTGAGGTTTTTCACTTAGCAAGATCCAATTAAGGACTTTCTAAATTACATAGAAGTTAAAGACTTTTCTTTCAGCTGCTTTTTTTTGCCCTTCCCCTCTTTGCTTGTATGCTTTCACAATTGCTTTCAGGACTTGTTCTATTAAAAAATGGGAAATCGGCACAGTCCATTCTAATTAGTGAAATCACAATTATATGCAACTTGCATGGACCAATGGTTGAATTTCACACACCATTTGGAAAGTATGGCAGTGTCATCGCTGATTTTCTTCAATACTTCAGGAGTAATATACTATTATGAAAGGGAATATTACTACTTCATGTTTTGTTATAGCTATTTTTCTACTACATTATTAATCTTAATTGAAATCTGTTTAAATGTACTGTGCCTATACATATTGTAGAGTAGAAGGGTTAATATTTAAACAATAACAGAAGATATTTTTTTAAATTGAGTTTGAAACACAAATAGGCATCAGACTGAAGATTAAGTTTTGTTTCAGGTGTTTCTTTGCCAGAGACAGAGACAACCAGGAATTTCTATAACAAAGGAATTAATTGCCTATCTTGTCTAGCATCCTAACTTCAACAGCACTTAGTACTAACTTACTTAGAGGGACATGTGAGATGACCTGAACCAGGAAATTGGGAACGAATTTGCCTCCAGGAACTCTCCCAATTTCCAAGAGCCAAAGGATGACACAGGGATTTACGTTTCTTTTGATTCTCCTCAGTTTCGGCATTTACTGCTATAACTCTAGGAGGTTTGTTCTGCATCCAAATGTCCTGGGCTGATTTACTTTTTTCTTTCTTTCATTTTTCTTTTTTAAGGTAGTCCATTTTCTCCTTTCCATGATCTTTTATGACCCAAGCTGTTTTGAAAAGAATTATAATATTTTCTTTTCTGTCTGTTATGCCACCAGATGTCTTTTTCTGCAAAAAGCTTAGCCTACTTTTTTAACAGATGAGCACTGGAAAATGCTTAGCTGGTTTAAAGTCTGAGTCTCCTGGCTCAATTCTTACTTGAAAAAATTATAGGTCTTTAAAACTTGGTGGAGTTAGGACTTCCTTTTGTATTATCTTTTGGCTTCCTGACAGTGACAAAAGGTGTCTTGGCAGCATCATATTCTGCTCCCCTCACACTGTAAAAAATTCCACACTAATCCTAAGCACCAGGGGAATATCATAATATTCCTTGCCAATGGTACTCCTCTCCTTCTATCTTATTTCAGCCCTATAACAGCTGCCTAGAAAAAGTCCTTGGATAGGGCAGGAATATAGTGATACTTTTCCCAGCATCTCCTCTCAACCAAAAAAATCTAATGTTGTACTTACACAAGGAAAAGTAGAATAAAATATCAGCTATATTTATAAATCTTTTGTTTCACCAGTTTTACTAGTGTTTAGACCTCACAAAGCCTGTGCACATGACACATGATTTTTGGTATTCCCTAAAATGCAAGTACAACTTAAGCATCCAAGATTACAGTATCCCATTTAGGATATTTCTTGCCTTTCTCCCAGACAGTGTGATGGGTGGTAATCCCCTGTGGACTTTGCAGCTTTTCTCCTTTTGAATTTTTGGAAGTGAAGGAATGAGATCTGCTGGATGTCAGCATGCATCAGGCTTGTTAGTATAGATTTCCTAGTGCTGAGAGAATAGCATCTGGATGCCTGACTCCAAACATAGGACAGCGACAGTTAATTTTTCTAATGATACATAAAAGTACTGGGAATGTTTCTGACATTTTCGTTTTAATTCCCCTCCCCTCTCCCTTCCCCAAAAATCTACAAATCAAAACAATGAAAAGCTGAAGTACTGACAAGCACTTGGTTCTCTCTTCCTTGGAAATTTTTTGAATTTACATTAGGAAGAAGTTGTTTCTTATTGCAAATATTGCTAGACTCAATTCTTCATCTATCAAACCTAAAACCCAAGTCCCGTGATACAAAGATTAATAAGTACCATTAAAAGCAAATAGTATTTTTTTTTTTTTTTCAGAAATAACTGTAAGGATTGTACAGCTAGCTGAAAAGACACAAATACGTTTCTAATGGATGCTTGATTGAAATAAGCCTAGTTCAAAATAACTTTTGTCATGACCATTCATTCATGATTGCTGCTATTAAAATTACTCACTCATCTTTTGTACAAAACAAGATATACTTTAAACCACAAACCTGGCATCATTTGTTACAGATGAGGCACCCACAGACAGCACAATTCTCAAAAGATTCTGTTGAGATCTATATATCACCAACACAAAACCAACTCAAACAAACAGAAATCTTTCCATGATGTCAATACAATTGGATCAGACCCTATTAGAGTTATTTCTACATGCTTGCTCATTGCTTTTCTACTTTGAACAGATTACCTGAAGACTTGGCTGCATTGCAGCGTTGTTGTTAGGTGCAAGTTTCTACTACTAATACTAAACTGAAAAAAGAGATCAAAGAAATTTTCAACAGTGAAAATTAAGGTATGTAAAGTTGAAATACACATTTCTTGCAGCATTTAACTCTTTTGATTGCAAGCTACCACTCTTTAAAAGGAGGAGCCAGAGGAGATAGAAGCGTGGTCAAAAGATTTGTGCCAATTTTTTTGTTACCTATTCAGCACCCTCAAAGCACAACCCCTCACAGTTCTCAAGGTCTATTTTGCAGCATCTTTCTGAGGCAGCAAGTTGCTACTTTCTTTTAAACCATAGGAAGGGATGTCAAACCACAAACCCTATATATAAACTGGGAATGAATGAGTAAAACTTGGTTTAATGGTTCTTCTAACAACAGCTAGTGCAAAAGGTGTAGGCAGAAGATACTCTACTCACTACTCTTTTTAACAAGTCCACCTTTTGGTCCATGCCATCTATAGATATACAGGCTTTTGGATTTTATTTTCTAAGTCCCTCAACACGCTATTTTATTTTTTTGGAAAAGTATGGTCTCATCTATGGTCTATCAAGAGCCCTGAACCAATCTCCTGGGCTCTTTACACAAATAATGCTCGCCTGAACAATCATCCAGCTGCCTCCCATAGAGCAGCTCTGAGTCCAATCCACAAAAAGTTGTTTTCTTTCTAGCCGCCCAGAGCAAAAGAACTTTCCCCTCTTTCCATACTTGTTTAGCATCATCATGGCAATATACTAAATTCAACTGTCTGGCCCACTCTGTGCCTAAAAGGCATGAAGGACATGGAGGAACTGTGGGCTCTATCACATGCAAAATTTCTTTTGCAGCATATCAGAATCAGACATGATCTCTTGTGACATGACATCAAGAAACAGTTTTGTTTCTTTCTTTACCCCAAGCTAAATGAAGGATTTATATTCCGCTTGTGGTTAATGCCTACGTTCATAACCATGCATCTTTTTAAGCATCTCTACTGTATCATGCATCACTGCCTTTACAGCAGCACAGCCCATAACCCATTGATAACTTTGTTTTCAGAGGTGCTTATTTTGTACCTCTTAGGATTCTTTCCCTTTCCATTAATTTCATTACTATTCCCTTTGTCTGTCACTGGATTTTAGTAGCTTCCTGGTGCATTTCCTTCGGGCTGAGAGAGCAGAGCAGCAGCTTCAACAGAGAGGGTGGCCCCAGCCATGTGCATAGTGTCAAGCTGTGGTGAGTCCACAGGTGGCAGATCACCACTTCCACAACTGTCCACACGATTCACCTCAGCAATGCTTGTCATCGAGACTACTGAACTGCCCTGACCTCAACAAAATTGCTGTTTGCTTCCCTCCATCAACCATCAGATAGTCTCCTTGTTGGAGAAGCAGCTTTGAAAAAGATGAACAAATAAATGGAAGCAGCAGGTGTCAGAGGTTTCACCATTCCAGTGTGGTCTTTTCCTTGCTAGACCAGGTTTTTTCACACCTCAGCATTTGTGCTGCTGGGCATTTGTGTGATGGTGGGAAAGACTGTGCCATTCCCACCACAGCAGGAAAAGTCCACTGCACACATTCCCCATCACAGATACAGAGTACATGAATCTTAGTTATTTTGTGAAGATAAACCTACAGGTAGTTATTTGTTGTATTTATTTTTTAAAAAATTGTGCAGCGTGGGGGTTAGTGTATTTGTTGTCAAACAACTATCATCAGAGCACAAATAAAAGGAAAACTAGTAGGACATTTAAAAAAAATATTTCTTGAAGAAATTGATTCATTAGTGCTGAAAAACACCACTCAAAAAAGAAGAAATTTTAGACAAATAGACCTTTTCAGTTAAAAGTTCCACCTTTGCAAATAAATGCTGCCCTAGACATAAGTAAAACCTGGAGCACCGTCAGGGCAGGGAGCAACCAGACAGAGGAGCCAGCTGGAGGCTGTGGTTTGAAAAAGTGGCCAGAAAGAGAACAAAGTTTTGAATAAAGGGCGAAGTTACCTTTAGCACATACGAAAAGGTTTTTAAAAGATACTTAAAAATACAGTTACTCTAAGTTCATACTTAAGAGTCTTGGCTCTCATCAGCAGATGGGAATAAGCTCTTTATATCCAAAACCTCATGTGACTAATTGAGGATGCCCACTTAGAAACTACAGCAAAAGAAACCAGCAAGCACACACACAAATAAAAACTTCCAGCCAGGAACTGTATTAGTATTATTCATATTACTCCATTTCCCTAAAATGAAGTTTTCCCACCTCGTGAAGACAATTGACTGCTTTTTCAACTCTTATTCCTGCCAACATACTGCTGTCGTTTGCACTACACTGTGAAGTACAGTTCACCTTTCCTGTCCTCTTTCTGCATACCCCAAAATATAAAAATATATGTGCAGATGCTGCATAAATATTCTCTAGCCTCAGCGTTGTTGGACAGGTATTATGTCATTTGCCTGTCTTCCTAATATTGAAGCCCTTTTTTTTTTTCTCATGAGCTAAGTGTGTTTATACAGTACATTCATACACACAGAAATTCATACCAAGAGCTGTGTGTCTGTATTAATCAAAAACATGTGGCAACATGCTATACGTGTAGATAAACAGCACAGTTAATTGAGAGAAACGTTCTGCTCAGCATTTTTCTTGTTGTGGTGTGTCTGTTGCATTGGTTTGCATTTAGTAAGAAAATTTAAACAGAATAAAATCATATTTCCTATAATTCCCCATTGAAAATTTTTAAATTTTTAAAATTAATTTTCAGATCCCTACCCTGAGCAATACCCATAATAAACGAAGTTATTCGCTCTAGACAGACACCAGAATTTCTTCCATATGCCAAATTCTTTAAGCTATGTTGCTCTGAAATTGAAATTGATGGAGGACATCTGATCTAAAAGATTCTTTTCTTTAAGTTTAATATGCCATATCACATGATCTTGTCAGGTGGGATCATGTCAATGATCTTCATGCCATAATGTGAATCAGCCATGTATAAGTTGACTGTACTAATACAGAAAAAGGAGATAGATTTTTCTGGCAGTATCTATCTTAGCTGACTTTTCCCTTTTCTTAACTTATTTTTAAAGAAGAAAAAAAATCCGTGTTACAAGCAGCAACCAAAGCCCAGAGAACCTTCTACCAAGCCCAAATTCCTGATCCTGTGTTTTGCGTGGGTGGATCAGAGCACCGGTAATAGGAAAGCCATTAGATTAAAATGAAAGTCAGCTTTCCTATCATTTTTTTGGGGCTCAGCTTTTGCTACAGCATTTTTCTTCTACAAAATTAAACCTCAGTTTGTGGAGATCTCTTTTCTCTGACTAATTCTCTCTTCATTATAACATTGGGACACAACAGGAGGAACAATGTTGAAGATCATCTTTCTTCTGAAGACTAGGAAAAATAAATAAATAAATTGAAAATACACAGGATCTTTCAGATTCCTTGACATGTGATAAGCCTCCTGGCAGCCCAAACCACCACAAAGGGTGGATGAAACTTGCCTGGGCAGTAGCAATGCCTGCTGTGTGCTGGGGAAGGGTACTTTACCAGATTTTGCTTCCACTTCCACCCCTCTCACTGTGCTGAATGGTTCAATGATGAAATTTGGCCACATGTAGCCAATTCCATACCCAGGCTGTCGCCATTGACTCAAAAGATTCAAGCGTATGGCACTAGTGACATTCAAAAACTGTAATCCCACATGGCTTTTCAGTGCTATTTATTAAGAGCAGTGGCACTGTAATAAGGGCTTACCAAGAGTCAAATATGCTATAAGACATTAACTCTTGCTTATCCTGCAAATATATGGAGTATTTTTCATTTTTCAGGAAAGAAAGCAAAGAAATCACATTCAACTGGGCAGAGGCTTCTGTCAAGAACATGTTCTAGCAGATCTTCCAATAATATTTTTAGGTCTTTCCTATGCCCCTTCCATCACACTATGGTTTTGTTCTGGTGAGACTGTCCCCAGTTATTCCTTTGGTTCATGATGCTATTCACAAGATCTACCTTTTCACAATGAATGCAGACAAACAGAAAAGAATTTGCTGAGAAAAACCAATTGCATACACGTGGCTTCAAAATTCAGCTGGATCATATGAGCCCATAACTTAAAGACTAAGCTCATATATGGTACAAAGCGTGCAAAAACCAGATGCCTGTATTGTTTGTGGTTCTAGATTAGCATAATTTATCCTTAACTGTGAAGCTCATTTAAAATACATGAAAGCAACTTTGCCAGTTCGCATTTTATCCCACACAGAAAGTTGTCTTAATTTGCAGTCAGTGGGGAAGTCAGATGTCACACCTGTGCCATGCCAGGGTGTGTGTTACTTGTACTTCCACTGTCCTGGTGTGTCTGCAGGAATGTCTCTGTGGGAATAAAGCAATGTACTAAAAATAGAAAAAAAAATAGTGAAAAAAATCAAGCCGCTTATAAATTTTCCAACCAGTTTTCATGCATGCAAACTGAGAGCAGCCCATAAATATGATCTCAGAAAGCCACGCAGCTAATCCCTGCTGCGATGAACAGGGCCAGCACACAAATATTGCCTTACCAGCCCCAAAACAGTGAAGGCTCTCCCGCTCCAGCCCAGCAATGGCTCTGCATGCAGGATGAGAGAAAATATAGGAGCCAACCGTATAGGAGTTGAACACATTTTGACTGCCCATCAACAGCTAATGAATGGTTAAATTATTACTATCAAAAGTATTAACACCTTGTGAATAATAATTAATGCATTATCTCATTTTGGTTTTCGGGAGAATGACCGTGTTCTTCAGAAGTTGGGAAGCTTTCACCCACATGAGAAAAGGAACTACCTGCAGGTAACTAACATAGCCCCAAGAGGGGAGTAAAACAGAAATAGATAATGCTGCGTGTGATTCATTTGGCTTTCAGAGGTGCTGTAGAAGTGCTGTAACAAACAGAAGTCTGCTATTATCTATTCATTTGTGCCTTTATGGAACTGTTCAATAAAAACCTGATTTCCAGATCCTTAATGGTGCCATGCAGGAAAAAAAAAAGTGTCTGTTGCACACCATGAGAAGAAATAGGTATTAAAACCAGAAGACATACCATCTCTTTCCTACCCTAATTATTTAAGTAAGATGCTTTTACAGCTGCATAAGTAGACAAAATCTGCAACAAACTTCTCCATAGATTCATGAAAACAAGGTGCCACTGAATACAAATAACATATTCCAACTGACAGAGAGAGATATGTTACATTAGTTTATATTTCTGGAGATGATCTAAGCCCTTAGTTATCTGTTACATCAAATGTCTCAGTTTTCCTTCTGTAATCTAATATCCACCTTCAAGCTTGCCCTACATTTAAAATTTATACAAGTTTTTTCAGATGCTGCCATTTTGCCTCAGGCTTTTTAGGTGTTAAGCTCCAGTAATAATCTACACTGTTTCTTTAAGAAAGTTCATCCATTCACTTTAATTACATTTTCAGCCCTGGTTATTGTCCCTGTGCCTGCAAAGAATGTTTCCAGCCATAAAAAACCATTATCTGCCACAATTATGGATAACCAGAGCATGGCCAGAGGGCAGAAATGCCATGGTGAAAGATTGTACCGCAATTCAGCGCAGAATTTATAACTTTCCTCAGGGCTAACTGTCAGCTTGATCACAATGCCTGACAAAAAGATCCAGTAAAGCAAATGCAGATGCTTCTTCTTGCCTGCATGGTTGCTCTTTTTAATTTTTTTAAGGTGTAGTTTGTTATAATACATTATGTTGCAGCCACCGTAGATGCAACACTACAGAGAAGACACTGCGCCTGATTTGGTTTGCTGGAGCGCAGATTTAGACCATACAAATCCAGCACCATTTAAATATGTATTGTTCTCTGTGCAACCAAGGCATTTCAAAGGTATACAGAAAATACTACTGTTTATTTGCTCTGATTGCAGAAGCTACAGGCTCAGTTTCTGCTGTGTCGCGTCCTCTTTGCTTGTTACTGATGCCAGATGGAGACTGAGATGATTTTCCATAGCTACCCTTGTTACTGCTCTTGCAACATTAGATCTTTCCATCTCTAATTCTTGTGGTTATTAACATGCAGAAGAATGCCAAGCTGGAGGAAAGATTAACTTCTTGACACAGTATTCGAGTATATCTAATTATTTCTCTCATTCCATTTGGACATCTTTGTCCTAATGGAACAGAAACTTGTATTATGCTTCCTGATGTGCAGGATTTCAACAGAAGAGGGCAAGAAGATCATGAGTCCCATCAAGATATTTGTTCATGAGAATAATAAAATAAATCTTTCTATATTTTTTTTCCATCTAGAAGTCTCAAAGCACAATACAAACATGACTCAGAATTACCCTTTTTGGTTTTGTGGTGAGAGAAAACTGAGCAGAAATGTGAGGGGCTTGGGTGATGTTCCTGGCATTCCTGATGCCTATGCAACCCCCACCACAGCAGCAGGAGCTGTCATCCCCACTCATGCACATGGGAGCCATGCTTCTGGACCCTTGTAAAAGGATAACACAGGCTGAAGTTCCTCCCCTCCCCTCAATATGCTCCAGGCTTGCTTTAGCCTGTTCTGGGTGCTGGTCTGCATTCCCACAGAACAGACGATCTCCAAAGTTGGGCTTCATGCCTAACCTCAAACAGACCTTCACGGAGAGGTGATAGCAGAAGCAAGACCAAGACCTCTCATCCTTCTCTTTCAGCAGTGGATACTGCCTTTCTCAGCAAGGAGGCAGCTGCTCAAAAGTAAATACAGAATAAAGACCTTGAAAAGATACTTGGTTTCGACCCCAATCTCTCCCTGGGATTTCCAAATTACTGTGCTTCTGATGGGATAATAATTCCTGTGGGCATCTATCTGCAGCATTAGGCATTCAAGGGCCTTTAAAAGTTTGGCCCTAAGTGTCCTTAGATCAGACTGAGTGAATTCAGAGCAGTTTCAGTGTACATCAGCTGTTTCTCTCCCTTCAGTTTTAATTATAGGAATCCAAAATATGGAAAAGATAAGGTTAAAAATTTCAGATAAGATGACAGAACTGTTTTTTTGCTTGCTTCTAGGCAATGCAGTGAGATAGCTTAGTAGGTAGGTTTAGCTTTGCAAAAAAATCCTGAATTTTGTTCTAAACTGTCTGAGCTTCTTTCTCCAAGTCTGACCAGTTCCAACCCAGATGCGTGAGGGCTCTTTGCAAAGGGAGTACTTCTCACAACCTTTGAGATGGCAAATCTTGCACAATTCCCACCACCCTAACCCCACTCTGGCATGAACAGGTCATAAGATTTGGCACTTCTGATTCAGCTTCAAACTCAGCTTCTATCCTAAACATAATCCAAGGCAGAACTCCACCTCTTGGCATATCTTCAATAAAACATCATTCTACGTGAACCTCAGAAAAGATAAACTATTAAAGTAATAAGAGGATAATTTAACTTCTTTAATCAGATAATCCTCCAGCACATTGGACATTTATTTGCATGGTATACTCTACAGTAATGGGTTTGCAGCTCAGATTTAAACAATTCCCCACCCTCAGAAAAAAAGCTGAAGGAAGTGGTTGAGACATTCCGTATCTCAGGTGCCATTATGTGAATGTGAAAACAAATGAGTTTAATTGGGGAGAAATTCATCCCAGACAGAGGGCTTGCCCAAGGCCCTTGTCTGAAAAACCCCACTTCACTCCACTCCACTCCAGAACAGCTACACAGGTACTAGATGCCAAGTAAGCCCTACTTATCTTTTTAATGAAGAGTTGAATCTGAAAATGAATTATTGTTTTGATGTGTAAATTATGTTGGTTTGGTAAGGTAGTGAAAGTATTCTATCTGGGGGGACAAGAAAAAATAAAGTGATGAAGTGTTTGCACATACATGAAAACACAACTGAGCTTTCTATGGCTCTCCAACAGCGAGAAAAACTCTCCACAGTATTCAGACTAAGACTGCAAATTCAGCAAACTTGAATCACTCTGTGTCTTTGTGCCAGTTTCAGCCAAGCGTTCCTTTCAGAGACCAAAACAAACAGAAATACTTCCCTGAAAACTAGAACTTCTCATTTCAGCTTTCCCCAAAATAAATTTCTTTTCTAAGCAGATGTTCATTCTTATATTTCCCTTAATTTCATATATGCAAGTGTCAAATGTTCAAAATAAACTGTTTTACTTTGGGCTAAACCAAACATTTCTTTTAACTTTTCCATAATTTGTAGTTGCTGAAAATATTATAGAATTTTTATTTTTTTTCATTTACCATAACTAATTGCTCTCCTAAATTTAAAATTATCCAGGAGGAATAGAATCACCAATTAATACAGGTCAATGCATAGTCCAAGACCCTGCAATGAATTAAAAAGAAATACCAATTGTAATCTAATTTAAAATTCAATTTGGGGAATAATTGTCATGATTTCTTGAGGTTTTGCTGAGCTGTGGCTTTACCTTAAATGGATTACATCTTCTGGGTGGCTGCAGTCATAAACAGTGCTTTTTGGAAGACAATTTCCCTGATACAGATCTTTGGAAATGAAAACACTTCTCTTACTATGAAACAAAAGTGAAAAAAGTGAAATATGGTGCTTCCTCCCAACTTAAGTGCCAAAGACCTGTGAGCTAGCTCAGATTCCACTAATAAAGTCACTAAAGTTCATCAGGTTTTCAAATCCCTGGCATTCATGAATGGTGAAAATATATATATTTTATATAAACTATATAAAAATATAGAGTACAAGACTATAAAGCTCTGCAGATGAGCTGTCCCAACCAGTAATTTTCAGCTTGTGGTCTACAGACATGAAGCAGTACAAGGGCTTGGATCAATAACTTCGAAAAAGCAAGCCTATAATGAGAAAACTTAAATATTTTCTAAAGAAGTGTATCCAGCCCATTGAAAGATGTTGAAAGTTAGCAATCTACAGGAAAACTCATTCAAAACTGTGGGAGATTTTAATGTTTTTTCCAGCAGGGTTTTGAAGTTCGTAACAATCGTAAAGAGTAGGGCTCTATTTGAGCCCTATTTATATATATATATATAATATATATAGATATTTCAAATATCTATTTGAAGACAACACAGAAAGTGCTTCAGTGTGCTAGTAGTCAGAACTTCATTTTAGGAAGCGGAACTGTGATTGATTGTCAGACACGTGGATATCTCTACTGCAAGAGTGTCACCTTCCTAGGACAAATTGCATCACATACTTAAACTTCGGAGAATTACTAAAATGGTCTAAAGTAACCAGTTTTTAAAGGACAGAGAAGTCACAGTCACTGGCATTGAAGAGTGGAGGGACTCACTGGTCTTTCTCACCTGTGAAATATACTGGTTTTCTGAAATATGAACAAGTGCCATGACTGAGGTCTGAATAATGTAAATTAATCGACACGAATGGGCCTCTGGTTTTTGAAAAATCACTGGGATGTCACTGGAAATCCACATTCATGCATTGTAGTAGTCATAGATCCATTTACAGGTTTGGGGTCTATGGTTACATATGTTAAATTCTAGTTTATAGTTAAAAAAAATCACAGTGCCATCCTACTGCTAATGTAAATCATTCTCATCTCTACTCCACCTTTATTACACATACAAAATTCCCTTTGCATGACTACAAGATCAAATCCCTCATCCCAGATTGTAATTACAGAGTAGTTGGGAAGTAGGTGCCATCTTCCCTTTGCAGGGTCATACAACACATTAGTCAATCATATTATTAAGACATTGTCAGTTTTAATAAACAAAGGTGGTGTTCGCCTCATGGCTAAGAATAAGTATTTTTATGGAAATATTTGATGCCTATCTTCACAGCAACTCTTTAAGAAAACCATTATCACTTCAAAATAGTTCCTCCTACCAAGAATGTACTCATGAAATTCTTGTCCAAGCCAAGTAATGGACGAGATGCTAGGTTGTGTTTATGTTTTTGCCATGTTTCAGACCCAAAAAATCAGCCATGGAATAAGCTGGTGAAACTTCAATATAATTGCAAAGCAGAAAGAGACTAGGTGCTTCAGCCATCTGCAACAGTGCAAATGCCTCTCACAAGCTCCATTCAAGCTGACTCACAAATTTAAACCAGGTTTAGAACCTGCACTTTAGTAAGAGCTTGTTCCACAAGTAGGTCCACTGAACAACGGGGCTAAGAAAATCCAATTCTTTGCTTAGATGCTAAAACCTATCCACTTAATGGGAGCAATTACCACTGATCCATCATGCTAGCTGTGTAACACTTAATATCTTACTCCTTAAGATATGAAAATAAGTTATTTTAACCTCCTGAAGAGTCTCCTAAAATTTCTCAGGACCAGTCTCATTTAAAAGTGAGTGGGATTATGTTCAGAAGTTACTCAGATGCTTTTAAAAATTCCTACTTGATATTTAAAATACATAGCCCTGAAGTAATTTTCCATTCAGTACTTCTTGAAATCAAGCTTAAAAAATGGACTTTGGAGCCAACACACATCTTTGTGTCTGCATTTTCTGTTGGCTGGTTTTCCTGCTGTAACACAGTGCTGCAGTGCTTCGTTCACAATCATATCCAAAATATTAACACAAGACCCAAACTTCTATTCTGATCTGGGGCTATGGAATGCTTTGAAAGGAGTCTGTGTTGTAATGGGCCCACATCAATCACATCAGGATCAAACTGTGCTTAAAAATGC
>JAVJGJ010000002.1:10230497-10264107 GCA_035590215.1 Microhierax caerulescens | reverse complement strand
CCCCCCAAAAAAAAACAACCCAGATGTACACAGGAAAACTGTCAAGCTCAGTCTTGTCCAAAGCAGATTTGCCAGTGTTCTGACAATGTTTGCACTTGCTTGTCAAAATGGTCACTTCAGCTGAACGTCATTTACACTTTGGCTTACAAATTAGTTATGTAAATTACCTATAAATTTGACATGAAAAAAAACCCACCTACCTTTTAAGTTATATAAAAAAAAATATACACACTTTCTATATATATTTTAAAATGTGGCATCATAGGACCAACATTTCCTGGCTGAAGCAAAATGTTGCAGATGGACTATACAGAAGAGAGTGGAGGCTGGAGCATATGGCTCCCAGCCCACGCACCTGGGCTTCGCTCCTTCCTCTGCCACCAGCTTACCGTGGGGACTTGAAGAAAGTCACCTCTTTTGTGCCTCACTTTCTCAATCTGCAAAGTGGACAGAACTGGCTGAATTAATCCTTGGTTTATCTAGAAAATGCAGATTTTCTTCTATTTGAAAGCCATTTCACAAGCTGTTTTAGCAAATGGTCTGCTGTCTGAAATTCCTTAGAAAGCCATTTTCAGCAAGCAGTAGAATCTGTAGGATTTTTACCAACTGGTCTATTGGGCCACATAGCCCATTTCTGGGAGCAGTGTTGGTTACGTAATGTGTACAAAACGATGCTGCTAATATATGGTGGCTGGATGAATTCTTTTGCTGTTTATGTGAATGTCTAGAATTGTTCAGCAGATTTTAAAGATAACCAACCATATTGTTATTAAAAGAGTGCTGAGAGCTTCATTATGGTTTTTTTTCCTTTGTTTATAGAAAGAGTTCAGCTGGATAGGAACGCAAAGACAAGTAGGACCAGTTACAATGGGAAGAGGAAAAATCTTTGAAAGGGGAGAGGATCCTGCACCTGGGATTACCCAGTTTGAAAATCAGACATGCATCACAACCATGTGAGCAGGAGGGAATTTTAAAGCTTCCTGAACTGTCACGGTACAGTTGTGTATAGAATAAATAAATCTTATTATTAGGGTGTTGCAAGGACAGAGATTACTGGAGTCAGGCTCTAATCTAATAATATTCTGGGTCCTTTAGAAACTAGCACTGAGGAGCACCTCTTAAAATTGGGATAGATAATGATATTCTGCACTTAGAATGTGAAACCCCTATTAGCAGCTGTGGTCTCCTCACCTCTTTCCTTTCCTCTCCAGCACAGCATCTTGGATATCAAGACAAAAATAGCAATGATTGTTCTAACATGTCAAGGAAACACGCTCTCAAACATTTATTCTAAATTAGTTTAACTTCTTTTTGTCCTCTGATGATTTTTCTAATCAAAGCTTGCTTGGTTAACATTTGATAATAAATTTTTTTTGACCGTTAATTAAAATGGTCCATGGCTGACCCCTTATGTAATACACACACACAAAAACTTTGCTATATTTAGTCATAGCTGTAACTAGGCATAGGGTTATTACCCACCTCACAGGACATGCTGCATTCCACTAATTACTAATGGAGCAGGAAATCCTAGAATTAACGTGAATGGGTAAAGTCCAGAGCATTAATATTGTGCTTCACAGCACCACTATCACAATCATCTCCAGATCCCCAACCTATTCTCTGGTTAGGAATCTCCCAAGTATCATGACCCTGAAAGCACGGTGAGTCACCAGATATGTGAACTTGCTTCCTCGGTCAAATGGACTCAGTTACTAGTTGGAGTTGGAAATAAAGGAGCTTCAGCAAGTTTTTTGTTCCTTCAGTGAAGGTTTTGTGGAAATCTTCCTGCAACAACTAAACATGAAGCAAATTGAAAGATGCTATTATAGCAGCAGATACTACTGTTTTATGGCTCTGAATATCAAAACTCTCAATCCCTTTCAACTGCCAATTATATATACATGGCAGAAAAATATTACCAGCTTTTTAATTGTATTAAGGGTTCATTGTATTTCTCAATTTCCATGCAAGAACACAAAGAGCTAGACAAAGCTTTATGCATCCTACTTGACAAAACACCACTGACACATTATTCCTAACCCAGAAATGAAGAAATGAAAAACTGGGGGAATATAGTGATTTACCCAGAAGTGTTTCAAATGGCAAGACCTTTCTCTACATGTGTCAATACCTGGACTTAGCAGCTGCTCAGCCCATGAAGGACAGGAGTAGGAAAGTTAGGCTGTCTGTCACGTCTCAGGATGCTGAGCTATATACCAAAGAGCCAAAAAGATCAATTTCCATTTCACATTCATATGATATGTCCTACACCCTAAGAATTCTACCTATGCATAAATCTACACAGTAAACAGAACAGAAACCTGTGCCAAAGAGAATATCCTAGAAACACCTAGCACACTGTCAGCCCACATAACCGTGCTACTTGAAGGAAGTCAAAATACCAGAGGGTCAAATAACTGTTGCGTGGGTTGCACCTAGTCTCTTGAGTCATAACTTAATTACATGATAAGAGATCAATGCTGTACATATGCAAGGTGAATTTAGCTTGATAGTGTCCTGTTTTCCAATACCCAGCCCTACAGAAAAAGAAATAAGTCTCTGAAGAATTTGCAGAGAGCTCGAAGCAGAGTGAGACAGCTCAAGTGATCCACACTTACACTTATTATTAGAACTGAGAGAAAGCTGTAAATAACTCTGTGAATATTCTGTTTCACTGCATTCAAGTTGCTTTCCAACCTGATTCTGCAAGTGAGTTCCTTCACATCAATCTCTGTGCAAATACCAGAGCAAAAACCTGTGTATGTCTTAGGACTCTGGTATGCTGCTTGATCAGGATGGGAAGGGAACAGGTTTTGAAATTGTTGCACTGAAAAATTTTGCCTAGAAGTAATGTATATAAAAAATGTTTTAAAGTGTGAAAAAGGTTAATTTTAAATTCATGTACATTTTTATAATTTACACCAAGCCTCCCCAACCCATTTTTCCGATCAGGAAAAAGTAGCACATCATGTGTCTTGGATCCCCATTTTAAAGAACTTAAACATTAAACATTGGAAACCCACAACGAACTGCTGGCAACCAATGTACTGACAAAGAACAAATCAGAAAATTAGTTCAAATAATGAATACATTGAGGACATCATAATAAAGTTGATTATGATTCATACACAGAAAACAGACACTATTCATTCACTATCATCCGGTGAATAAATAATTTAATTCCTCCTTATCTGTATAAGTTTCTCTAACAAAGCTGGATCTTATAATAGCTTTTGAATTTAGCACTTTCTGACAGTAAGGGAAAGGGAGAACCTATGTGAAACATGCAGAATCACTCTAAGGGCCACATTTAGCAGTGCCTCTTGGCCATCCTACTGTTGGAAATCAACCCACAATATAATTAGGTTATGGACTCATCCCACCAAGCAGCCCAGCAACCTATGCAGGACAGCCCTACAACCAATAGAGGAGTCAGATCTTTGCCAAATATATATTTTCACCTGAGGTGAAATCTTGGCCACAGAGAGAGAAAATTTAGCACTTGGCTTCAACAGACCCAGATTCTAGTCTGTCTTGTTGGCAATCAAGGGACAGGAGGTAAAAGCACATTTTCCCTGTAGGTGCTCCTTTGTATTCTTCAACTGCTTTCATCCACTCCTGTGTGCTTCAAAATCTTTAGCCAGACAGCTAGTTTGCATATGTTTTTGAGATACTAATTAAACACGTACAAACAAAGAAAAACCTTGAAGCAAAAGAGAAAACACAAAGAAATTAAGGAACAAGTCTTCAGAAGTCTCAGGTAAGCCAGTAAATTGGGTTTTCCCCACAGATTCCCCTACTGCCTTGACTTCCCCAATCCACACACTCCACTAATTCCAACAGTGAATCTATATATTCACAATCAAGTGAAATAACTTATAGACATTAACCGCAAAGCTACATGAGCATAACTGCACACAAGCACATGCTTGTTTTAAAGAGGGAATCTGATCTATCTTGAGAAACGCGTACAACACACTCCGTTAATCTTCTGGTTACTTGAATTATTATGTCCACAACAATGCAGTAGTTACAAAAAAAAAAAACCAAAAACCACTCAAAAAACCAACAACCCACCAAAAAAAAAAAACAGCCAAAAGCAAAACCCGCAACATTTAAAGTATTGCACCAGTAAAATAAATCTGGAAATTCTATATGACTTCTAGCACAGAGGTGAAAGTAAGAAAAAAAGGAGAAGTCTGGAAAAACAAGATGATTTCAGTCAAAATGTGAAATCACAGCAGTGAAACTGGAACTTTAAATGATCAGTTCAGGTGTATTGCTTCTCTAGCTCCAAGTTTAAGTGTGATGAATGTGTCATGCTTGCTCTAATACCATCGTTCTCCACCAAGGAGGCTGTCCAGCCAGAAGTCTCAAATTGCACCCTCCAAACAATAATATAGCTGAGAAAATGTTTTTATACTTTGCCATGAAAGTGCAAGGTTTCCTCAGGCCTACCAGGGAACAGATTATTTGGGGTTCAACTAATACCTGACAAGTAATAATGGCTTATCTCATTCATTTTGCTCGTGGGAAAACAGCAAGAGGTGATCAACTTCTCCCATTTTGTATATTTGTTTCCTACCAAAGATTTTTTTCTTTCACAATGAAATGCAGATAAGTTGTTCACCTCAACAAGACAGACAGTGAGACGGGTGCAATTAACTCTATGGGGTAATTTGTTTTCTACAAGACCCATGACTTCAATAACGTAACATCTAAAATGCTTGAGGTATCAAAAAACTGGAAACAAAACCAATAAGAATAAGACGAAATGTCAGCAGATGGATTAACATCACCGAGAATGTGCCAGACTCTTAAGGCTATATTAAGCAACTTTTTTTTTCCAAAGCAAATTCTATGATAATGTTAATAACTTTACCGTGGAACTTGACTTCCTTTTTAACATTAATTTCCTATTTTCCTGCCATTCCTTATTACTACTTCTGCAGAGAAGGGGGCTGTTCCCAAACTGCTGTCAGTGCTCCAGTGCCTTGGCTGGGCTATGGATGCCTCACCTCAAAGGCTTAGGTGCAAAGTTCTCTGTTGTTACAAATGCTCATATTGTCACATAATCATCCTCCAACTTGATGCCCTCTTGATATTTTTTTTTAATTTGCACATTTTTTCCCCAAAAACATGTGGTTCCCTTCTAGCTGATTTGCTGTGCTTGTCAGCCACCACCTATGTGCCAGCTGTCCAAGGGTCTGAAGAGAAGAGACCCTCAGGGGATGACTATATACAAAATATGTGAGACTCAATAGACAACTGATTTAATATGACCTTATCAGCTTATGGCACAGTGTCTCCTACCATTTTTCTCTGACAAAATTGAGGTGCTTTTGGCAGAAGGCAATAGATACACACCATATCATATTTTGCTCTGTTCCCAGAAATTTAACAAGACCGATGCAGCCTTTCCTATCATTTTCCCTCTCAAAACAGAATTTTCAAGAGCAATGAAAAAAATGGCACATCACTGCCTAAATGCTTAGCTTTACTGTCAAGAAAACAAAGGCTCTATGGGGCAGTTTGTTTGCTTAAGAACACTTTCATTTGTTGTTGTTGGGGGGTGGGGTGGGGTGCGGATTTTCCAATGACCCCTTGATAAGACCAACACAAGCCAGAAGAAAAAAAAGAAATTCCTATGCATGGGGGGACTCGGCCAATTGAACTGATGATGGAAACTGCAGCCATGTATAGTATAAATGCAGGAGGGAAACAACGTGCAAAGCTTATTATGTAGGATATCGGGCCACTTGCTGTCACTTTGCAAATGCGGTATTTCTAGACCTAGCAGCAGAGTAGATACATAACCTGTTATCTTTCACGTCTCCACTTTACCTCTTCCAAGGCAAAAGAAAGCTGGAAAATGTAACCCTGACACAGCTGTCCTGCTTGTTTCTGGCACCAGCCCAGCCATCGGTGACCTACAGCCTTCTCACCCCTTTACGCTTTCGCAGCGTTGACGTAGCCATAACAACGCCACGCGCAATAAGCACAAACTAGATTGGTAAGTGAATCTAAACATGTGCCATTGCTCCCCGTGGCCTTCTTCACCACTGTGGTCTATATTTTCAATTAATTCCTATTAAAATAATCAGCTCTCTTTAGAAACCACTTTTGATTCTGTGTAAGTTTGTTCTAATTAGCACCAAATAACGAAAGTATAACAGCAGCACCTATTCTACCAACATTTTTAACAAGCTGTCAGAGAAGGAACAGTGTGAATAACAGCTGACTTTAATATGCTACTTTGCCTTTTTCTCTCTCTCTCTTTTTTTTTTTGTATTGAGTTGCTTTTAATATTTTTACAACCAATTTTGAAATCAACTGAATACACATAAATTCCTATAGTTCCTTGCCACAAAGAGTTCAATCTCAATAAAAAATAAGCCCATGAAGAAATCTCCTCAAATGACTCAGGGATGTGTCATCTGACGAATTTACTGCTCAGTGTCCCTCTCAAAGCTCTTCAATGTATAATTATCTCTGCTGCACAACAACTCTCATTTCTATGCATTTAAATTCTTCAGATTTCTCCAGGAGAATTGTAGTGGAAATCTTTTCCAGCATCAAAATAATGGCATGTTATTGTACTTCTGAGCTGGTTTTCCTTTATCAGAGATCTGATCTACAGATGATAAAAATGGCAACTTGCTCTCAGCACTGGTGAAAAGTACCTGAGAACTTTGGGGATGTGACCTCATCCCACCATGTTCCTGCATGACCTGAAAGCTCCTAGAGACACCAAGAGGAGCAGAGAGCAGTCCAAGGGGTGACAGAGGCATTTGCAATGAACCTTTCACTTTATCCATTTAACTAAGGAGATGCAGAACGGAGACGGGAAAAAAACATTGATTGCTTCTTGATATAAATTACATTGATCCTGATTCAGGAAGTCCCTGATCCTTAAAACAGGAGACTGGGGAAGTGTCATTAAGTGTTCGCTCCATTTATATAATCCTTCCTGCACATCCATTTGCCCATACTGAATGAGAAGAGTGAATCATTCTTCAGCTCAAAAAGGTGCCTCACCCTACTTCCACACAACGGTGTTCTCTTTTTCCATGAAAAGCAACAGAATGTGTCCAACCTTGTTTGAACATCTTCAGATGACTAGGTAAGCACACTGCAGATGTTTCCTCAGACTGGGCCAAATCTTCAGATGTCAAGAACAGGAGTAATTCCCTTGAAGTCATAGGAGTCCTTCCAATTTCTGCCACCTGAGAATGCTGCCTACTGTTCAAACCCGATTCACTTACCCACTGCAAAAATTTACATAGAAAACAGGTTTAGGGAACGAGAGATTGACAGCATCGCTCCTGATACTCTGTTTGTGGGCTGGACAGCAATTTATCTTGTCTCTGATCAAACCTACCAGCTATGAACAAAGTTTCACAACTGCAGAAGGCTTTGTGTTGCAACTTGCAACAAAGAAATGTGGCATCATACATTATGGTTTAAGTGTTCAATGCATACAGATCTGTTCTTGTAGGCTAGCAGAACTTTTATTATAGGATTTTTGTTGTTGTTGTTGTTGAAGAGATGTAGCTCTAGTCTTTGAAGTTTAAGACTAGTTGTAAATTCCTTGAAGTCAGCCCTATTTCCTTTTATATTAGCATGTTAACAAGCTTTGGAAGACTGACAGACCTTACAGGAAGACACAGCTGGGTGCTCCTCTAGTCTGGGCTTAATGAAAACCAGAAGATGAAGGCTGAACTCTGTGGCTTGTCTGCTGTTTACAGACTCGGCAGGAAGAATCCACTGCCCCAGTGATGAAGGCATAATGTCCTCATCAAATACTGATACTTTCTGTACTACCAAGGAAAACAGTTGGGATTAATTAAGAAAGGAAATGCCACAATATTTTAAATTACTTCTGTAGTTTAAACCTTTGTACCAGATGAAGTCCAACAATAAATAAAAAAAAAAAAAAACAACAAACCAACAACCCACCCTGTGAAATACTGTGAAAGATGGGATTTTGCAAACAGGGACTGATTAAAGGGTGAGGGCCTAACTGTGAATGTGATCCAGATTTGGACCAAGAGAGAGATTACCTTTCAACCCCTCCGGTGTGGAGAGCTCCATGTTACTGTGGGCTAAGTGAAAATGTGAAGGATCAGGAAGAACACAACATTATGCCCCTGAAATTTTAAGTCAGTAACAAAGTATAGGGCAATCTCAAAAATTCTTCAGGAATTGGTTTATCAGGATGACTGTGATTTCAAAGGATGCTCAAGGGATATCTACCCCAAGGACAACATCCTCATAGAATAATGCCCAAAGAGAAGAATTTGTACCCTATCTCCAGAGAACTGGGTCGACAATAAAAGACAGCAGGCAAAGGCAGCTTTGAACTAGCAATTCATCCTCTAGGCCTGAGCAGCTCAAGTACCAGCAGTGCTCTTTCACACCTCTTCATGCTGAAGAAACCCTTCAGCCCCTACACTGGCTCAATACGACCATTAGCTTCACCTCCACTTAGACCAGAGCTACCTCTATCACACCTGCCTCATGCCTCCACGTCCCTATTAAATATGCATGGCAGTACAACACAAGCCTTCTGGAGGCAGTTTTATTGTCACCTTGTGCAGTATTTGGACTGGAAGCATCATGTCACCTCCTGGGAGTCCCTTACACTACTCTGGCCCTTTTACACTGTATGAGCTGAGAAGTTTGTCCAAGTCCTGATGGTTGGAAAACAAGTTTTAGAGATCCGAAAGGGAGATCAAGCGCTGATGCTGCATTCCACAGCTCTCATATCTCTGGAGAACATCTAGGAATATTGTCTCAACCCTGAATTTTAACAGCGGATTTTACTATGGCATCTATTTACATACACTGCTTTGATTTAGCAAAATACATGCTCCAACACACTAGTAGTACACGTCTAATTTCCACACATATAAAAGATAAATATGCATATAAATCAAATAACTTCAGGCACAACTGGTCAATTCTAGTCAATGACATACACAGTTTCTATGACAGCTGCATTTTCCCCACCTATCTATAATGCTTGTGAAAGTCTACATTCAAGTGCTGGGGAAGAAAGAATGTTCACAGGTTGAATAAAAACCACTTTTGCTTTACTGTTATACACCCTTTTTAACGAGATGTGGTTATCGAAGTCCAACACAAAGCTAGTCTCCTGGAGTACAATTTTCAAGTCAATCAGGCAGAGTTTTGCTTCTGCTGTTATTACAGTAACATTATTAAAAATCTTAAATGTTGACAGCAAGAATAACCTTTAAATACTGTCCAATCTCAACAACCATATGTTGCATTTTCACGCATGCTTGGAGTTTTTTGCTGGGTGCCAGATTTCCATGTGCACGTGGTTACACAACCAAAATATCCAGCCAGAAATGTAAATACTGCAAAGTCTGAACCTGATTTAAGCCATATCACTGAACATTAAAATTGTAAATTCAAAATATGTTTTGATGAACCCTTTAAATCATTTCTTGTGCAACGAAGACAGTTCTTCTAATCCACAGCAAACATGAAGGGGGACCTTGGGGAGTCCGTGCAAGAACTTATGCAATTTTGTGGCTTACAAACAATAAGGTTGTACAGGAGCTTGATGGAATCCAGAGTAAGATGAATTATTGTCCCAGGTTTTCTTAAAGCTTAGTCATATTTAGTGGCTAGACGGGGGTTTTCCCCCCTTCTTTTTGAAAACGCTTTAGCTATAACTTTTTTATAGGTAGTATTAAGTTTCCGGACAGCTGAGCCAAGTAGCTGAGATTCGTGTTGTTTTTCAGCCTTTCCCCAGTAGTTGTGACTACCTGTGCCAGCCTGAGCACACATACTAGTAACAAATAAAACCACAGACAGCAACAGCAAAAGTCTCCTTCTTGCAAATTTCCTCTCTTTTGGTTTTGATTCAGATTCTTTGCTCCTGAAATGAAAATTGTATAAACCTAGTATTGCTAAGGCAGCCAGCCTGGTGGGTATTCCTCCCAGGCCTTACTGAGGAAAAATTGGTGACTGACTGACAACTTACTGGGTCTGGATATGTTGCACATTGAAAAAGACCAATGAGTTACATTCAGTAATAGGCAAAACCCAACAAACTCAGTGTGGGACAGAGATGGCAAGATACTACAGATCAAAACTGTAAGCACTTACTTGAAGCAACAAGATCAGAGTCCTTTACTGAGTGCATGAAAACTGGTGAATCCAGTGGAAGCAATAATGCTTTCACTGCCAAGGGGATTTACAGTGATGATTTCAAAATGCAAATGTAAGACATTCAGAAACTCTGCCTCCTGTTTCATTATAAACCATAAAGCCTTTGTGCAGCTGAGTTTGCCTCAACTTTACTGGACTAACTCAGAGCCATTTCTGAATAGGCCTTTTAATAAGACAGAACATGTCAGTTAAAAAAAAAAAAAAAAAAAAAAAAAAGAAAAGCACAACCCAGTAATCTAGGATCAGGACAGAAGCCAAAACTTTCAGGTTTATAAACAAAAAAAAAAAAAGCTTTTTATGTGCCTCATGAACTGTTTATTTTCATGGGTCAGTTGGTGATGATAACATCCACATTAAAGATCTTTCTCTGAATTTATTAATGTATCCTGTGCACTTCAATTTAGCTGGTGTAGAGAGTCTCTAGAAGTTCATACAATGCTTCATTAGTGCTTATTCATTTGGGATAGCAGTGTTCCATCTAACCTGAAATATTACTATGGATCTTTATTTCTTCTACAGCCTTACTTCTCAATTACAATTGTAAGTCATCCTGTTAAAAAATTTTGCAATTTAATCAAATAGGCTCAATTAGTGGAATTATCTTCCTGTTTCTTTTATGCTAACATTTCAACTTAAATCTGTGCTTCTGACTCTGAGAATTCATAAAATAGAAATTGGTCTATAAATAAATAAAGTTTTGACTAATATGGATTGAATGCGGTACTCTCACAATCTCCATATAACCTCCATAATGTCAAGCCTCTGAGTGATTTTGTTGATTATGTACAACATCCTGACATGCAAACTCACAATTTAGCCTGAAGACATTTGCAATTAATTAATTAATCCCAACAGAAATTATCAAAACTCATTCACTAGGCATTGCACAGCCAGCAGCAAGCAAGAAGAGACTTTTTAACCTTGGAGAAGAACACTTCAAGCAGAAATAAAGCCTGCTGCAGAAAACAAAATGTAAATCTTAGAACAAAGAAAGCTTCCTATTAAAGCATGGATGTACAATGAGTCGCCCAAGGGTTGTATGAGGTCCTCCAAGACCTACTTTGATGCCCATCACGCTTCCCTCAAGGCTCTGTCAGTTGTGTCTGACCCCTGACATGGATAACCGCAACATCTCAACTTACCACAGTAACTGGAGAAATAAGCAGAAAATGCCTCAAAATACTAGGGAGGTATCCCAGCCATTTGGTGTGTTTTTTCTCTTAAATGGGCAAGAACTACATGTTTCTCTCACATGATAAATTAATAGAAATGGTAATTCATTTCCACAGTTGTTTGTTGCAAATACTTAATTTGGAGGTACCTTTTAATAAATTATATAAACCTCTATTAAATGCACAGAAGGTGTTTGCATTACAGCATTCTTCAATCCAGCTACAGTGTAGCTCCAGCCACTGTGACTGATTACAGGTGATTACATGTTTGACATTTCTGCTCTATGTTACGTGCTTGAGTAATCCTTTGCTTACAGTAAATTGGCTGGGGGAAACAGATATCAATTAATACTGAGCTAGGGAAAGGAGGAAATCCCATGGAAAATACAACTAAATACAGATGCTTACAGCCCACGAACAAGATTGGATACTAACTTTCAATCCTGTTTTATACCACCAGCAGAAATAAGTGCAACTCAGTGCAACCACGGTGTTATAGACAGCACCCTGCTGCAGTCCTTAAGATCCCTCTTACAAAAAAACAGATTAAACTGATTCCTTTTGTGTCCTCAATCCCATTGTGGATAGTTTCAGATATGCATGTTTGGAAACTGCTGTGTTAAGAGATTTAAGTACAAGTGAAAACGAAAGATGAATTTCCAGAACAACCTTTCGTACATATTTCTGATGTGTAGTGCCCCAACCATGCTGGACCAATTCAGTACAGTTTCTGAATAAAGCTAGTTGATAAATAACATTTTATAAGGCAAAACATGTAAATTACATAAAATTATAATAATCTAGGATCAATGTAGTAAGAATGTCTTGTTTCTATGTTGACTATTTTACTCTCAATATATAAATTTTCCAAGGAAAAAAACTACTCTGAAATTAAGAACGCTTCACCGTTTTCATTTTTTTAAAATAAAGTTTCATCCAAAACCTCACCATTTTGTAAGGGGGGGAAAAAACTTGTTTAGATCATCCCAAAGTTTGGTTAAAACCATATTTTTCTACAGAAAATTTTGTTGACAAAAATTTTGCTTCATCAAGTTCACTTTTCTTTGTTGCCTGTCAAATCACAGCAAATTTTTTTTAATTTTAATTCTATTTTTATTTTCTTTTTTTCTTATTATTCCCACCAACACCACCCCCATCCCCATCCCTAAAGAAGCGCCTATTTTTGCTCACTGCTGTGACTGCATCCACAACTCTGAGCCACCTCAAAGACCATCCACTTTGCTGGGCCAACTTGTTGTTTCTGGATCATATTGGACTTTCCTTTCCTAAGATGCTCTAGGGTGAATTTTCCAGGTCCAGTCCAATCCTAAAACTCATCTGCTGGAGTGATATGATTGTGGCAGCTGTAAATCAGGGGTTTCCAACTAGATGTTGGAAACATGCATGATGTTTCATGCATGCAAGATTTCTAGATATTTAATAACTTCTCTCACCCATGTACAAACTACGCATTTGAGTCAGACAAGTGGGGAGTGACTGTGCTAGGTCTGAGGGGTACTGGATGTCTGCGCTTTTGCAGTACAGCCCATGCACAGAGCAAGGGAACATTAATAATAATAAGCTGACCCAATCTAACACACATTCCTCCTTTCCTTTTGAAACTACAGCACTAGCTGTTAACCTACTCATTTTACTACTGAAGGTCTGTCACAATTATGTTTGATCTGAGACTTTTTACTTAACAACTAGAGGACGCTAAATCTATCTCTACAGAGAGATTTTAGTACGTCGTTCTCATCTGTAACAAGCTTTCTTCTGAAAGCAACAGAGAATTCAACTCTAAGCTCTTTACAGCAGAGACAATATTTCATTAATAGCTTTTCAAATGGGCTACCCATCTCTTTTCACATGTGCAGAAGCTATCATGCTAAGATTGATATTCAAGACTATTGCATGTTCTTTAAAGACATCAAATTCCACCACAGATTAAATACACAATTATTGTTTCACTCCCAATAATGGTTTTGAGAGGCTTCTCTCGTAACTTTTGCATTAACTTTTTTCTTCAGGTCTTGGCCACTTTACTGAATTGATTAAAATAATAACTTCCTGGTTATGTGACTTGTATATTATATAGCTTTAAATTTTAAGTTAATTCCTGGTGGTTAAGACTTCTTCTGCATCTCACATGGCGCTTTCCCAGTAGCCTAAAATTACTTTTCAAGCAGTATGTATATAATAAAAAATAAAGAAGTAGGTGATTGGACAACTGAACACAAGGAATAATTTGCTGAGTTTTGTTTATACTGGATGTTGAGAACCCATTGTAAAAATTAAAGGGAGGAGGTTAAACCCCTGAGCCTGCTGGGCATTTGCACATCTACACTTCCTGCTCTGTTTGCTTACCAAACACAAACCAGTTACTCATTTGCATTTTTATTTCTTCTAAATATGTTTATGTTTAGGACAGAAGAATCTAAATATGTGTAAGATAAAAATGCATGAATGACATAAATCTGTCCACAGCAGCTCAAAAATACACACAGATAATATAATAATGCAGTCTGCAAAATCCAGACCTTTGTTTGCAGGTGTCCATCACAAATAGGCATTAATTAGCATTAAGCAGACTTTCACACTGAGCAGATGAGAAAGATGGTCTGCAGCTCCCAATGCCTATATAAGGGTGACCTGTAAAAGATATCTTCTATTAAAAGAAAACCTGAGAGGTTTTTACCCTTCCAGCTCAGTTCTGAAAAGGGGAAGAGTTTCCTTTGAGTTTCCTCTTCTAAAATGTCAGAAATATCAACTTTCATCTTCTCAGTTTTTGATGGGTACCTCAGACATACCTGATGGGTGAAAAATTTTGTCATGTTTTCCAAAACATTGGCTAGCCAGTGGCACCAAACAAGGGTTAACTGCATATAGAAACCAGTGCAGATCCAGGGACTGAAAATCTAAGTCATTTCTTAAAGCTCCTTTTTTCCCCTCTATTATCATTTCACTGACCTTTGCAAGATTTCAGATGCTTCAAAACTGAGATTTGACTGCGTATACAATAGAATAAAATAAACATAGCTAAAAAAAAAACCTACTCTAAAAGGAAGTCTGGTTGTGCTTCACCAGTGCTGGCACTGCAGAGCTGCTCTACCTGGACCTCATGCACAGCTGAGCTGTACCAGTACCTACTCCCAGCAATTACGATCAACACATCCCCTGCAGCACCTGACAAAGCATCTCCACTACAGCCTTGTTATGACCAGGGACACTGTCACCAGCATATTTCCCCAATATAGACAGATAACTAGTATTCACAACAAGTATTTAGAACCAAGTTGTCACTGGGCAAAGCCCCACACAGGTATTTATATCTGTAACTACATAAAGCAAAAAGGAACAAAGACCCTTACAAACCTGCACATGCACCAAAGAAGCGACACCAAGCCAATGAATGCACATGCTGAAAACCGAGCAACTACCTATTTTGCACTTAGTGTCACAGAGAAAACATTGTTCCTCCTGTAGCCCCAAGAAAGGAAGTACTAAAAGATCATTCTTAAGTATCGTAACAATTTTCACACAGCAGCTTCTGTGAAAAGGGGTTCCAGTTATTTACACATAAGAATGCAAGCAATCCTGCAATGAATCAGTTATGTGATTTCCAAAAATTGAAACAAGAGGCGCAATTCAGAACTAAGACAGACTGTAATTTACCTCCTCAATCCAGTAGCTGGAGGCTTCAAAGAGAAAGTAGAGCTGAGAAGAAAAAAACCCACAGTGGAACAAATTATCCACCTAAATGATGTAAAGGGACTGGAATCTGGCCACAATCACTAGATTTAGATTTCTTACAATATACAAGAAAGTGTAAAATCTGGTGTGACATGTTTGGTAAACAAAAGGCACAGGACCCCCTTCCTGCCCCCAAAATATAGATGTCTTTACAGAGATTGTATGAGTCAGAGTGGGCAAAGGAAGAGAGTCAGAGGTCTGCTATTCCAATGCGACATGACTCTAATTTATTTAAGACCATATCCAATTTAGGAAAGCCACAGACAGCTACTCTGGGCCAGCAGGCCACCTCTGAATTTTAAGATATTCCCCTTATCTGCTGTAATCTGTTTTAAGTCCAGTCATCTGTGTTTGCATAAAACACTTCTTTTAGAATGACATTCTCTTGACCAAGATGAGAAACTATTGTTTCACTTAGTAATTTATTACTTTTTTCCTCAAGGCTAAATACCCTGTTACTCGATGCTTTCCCTCTAAGGTGAACTCAACTGGCTTCACTTCCAGTCTTTGGTTCTTCCTATGACTTTCTTCACTAGATTAGAAACATATATTTCATACTTTGCCCTGGAGGCAGTTATACACGGAATTGGGTCTCCTCTCTTTTTGAAAAATTTAACAGACTGAGCCCTTTATTTTTCACAGTAAGGAACATTTATCACAAATACTTACGAGCTCTGCTCTCTTCTGTCCATACTGTGACACAGTGAAGACTCCTTCCTGGCAGGCAAATAAGCCACAATTTTAGCATGGGTTCAGCCGGTGGTAAAAGGATTTCAGCTGCTATTGTGACATCACTAGTGCCACCTTCCAGTACAACTGAACTGACTGTCACACGGTGCTAATTCTTCATTTAAAATTTTCAATCATAGTTTTGCAAAATGGAGCCAAAATGATGATGAAACTTGATGAGCAGTGTTCAGTGCAGAAGAGCAAGGAGTGTGCATGGTGTTTTGTGCAAATCCTCTGCAAGTCACTATCATCCCGCCTTCCTATCAGCTCTCCTTATGCAGGTTTCCATATTTTCAGTACAAAGTTATATCTGTTCTATCTGTTTCTCTCCTATCACCTTTTCCAAAAATTCTTTTGCCCTTTATTGAAGGCTATTTGCCTACATGTCAGTCACGTTCAACTCAAAAACTGTGTTCAAGTATGAAGAAAGGAGAGTTAATTGATTATGAGAACAATTGGACAAAGGAAGATTCAAAGAATTGCTTGTTTGCAAAATTGTTTTTTTCTACATTTACAATGCAGTGGTCAGAGCCAAGGAGACCTGTTCCTCTTTATGGGATGCATGCAAGCACTAAATGGCTCTTTCCTGTGCCTTTATTTTACTAAACTTGTCATACCAGATTTTACACTTCCTTCTAAATTATGAGCAAAAAGAACCCTTTGTTTGTCATTTTTCCACTTTGATGGGTATGGATTGTAATCAAGCAGTGCAGCCAAGTTCCCATCTCCTGCTCACAGCAGTCTCCATTCCTGGAGATGTGGAAATGCCCCTAATGGGTACCTCAGGGCACCTGGTTTTCCCAAGCCTTCTGGGTATCACACCCTGCCTGGCTCTGTGCTGCTCATCTGCTTTCCCACTGCCACTGCTAAATCATTCGCCAGTGCCTGAGGGAAGTGAACAGTTTAGTGATAAATGCAGGTCACTCATAGATCTCGGCTGTATCTCTGCAAACAGAAGGCACCTGGTATTGGCTACCTTCTGCTCTCTATGCTGTATTTCAGAGAGAGGGTGCTCTGCAAGGATACAATTGCAATGCAAGAAAAAGCATTTTCTTTTCCACAAACCACCTGTTACCTGTCAGCACTGCCTGTAACGTACAGAGCCTTTATTTGTATTACTTCACCCCTCTGGCATGCGCCTTCCTCTTCACAAGCACTTTATACAGTCACCGGTAATTGTGTGTTTGCAATGGCAGCGCGAGGAACATTGGTCACCAGCAACACGGTCCTTTTCCTACCTCAAGGCATGGAAAGCTGGTGGGTGGTTTAAACAGCCAGGGAAGGAAATAATGCTGTGAGCGTTGCTTGGTCTAAGTTCCTGTCCTGAAGGCTTGCTCTATTATTCACAGAGCAGCAGCAAATAAATCAGGAAAACTGAGCAATAACCTTCCACCTCAATCAGACAAATAGAGAGATTCATTTTTCCCTTTGGTATAACTAGCATGCCCAATTTTATGACTGAAGGGGATCAGGTATCAACTGTCCTAAGCAGTAACAGAATCAAAACAAACTGAGCATCACAGCTAATTGAGCACAATGAGAGAGAAGGACCACAAAAGAAGGGACAGAAAACCAAGACCACTCTAACAGTGAGATCCTTGTTGCAGACCCAAGACCTGCACAAGGCTTTTAGCTATAAAGCTGTATTTTAGCTATAAAGCCACAGTGTACAAGTTACCCATGCACTGCAGTACAGCTGCCCTAGGAGCCTCTCCAGGATGGTGCTTGCTTGCACAAACAGCCCTCACGTATATGTCTTACACACCTGCACGCACATACATGTAATTTCTAGATGCAGAGTGGCCCAGAGCAGCAGGTGACCTGCCTAGGCAAGGCTCCAGCAGAGCAGGCCACAGCCGGGCACTCCCAGCCCCTCTGCCAGCTGCTTGTCCCAGCACAGCCCCTCCAGTTGGCGGGGGCACCCCATCAAGGAGAGGAGAGCCTGCACAGGCCCCAGCACATCCCCGTGCTCTGCCTGCATGGACGTCTGGCTCTGAGTCACTGCCTTGCCACTCCCTGGCGCCTTGCAGGTCCCCTGGGTGCAAGGGAGCCATGGGGCTCCCCGGTCCTGGAGCTGTGTCATACCAGATTTTACACTGGGGGTGGCTTTAGAAAGAGCAGACCTAAGCTTCAGGGAAAGAGCAAAGTACCTACACTCCATCGGGTTTCAAGGGCTCTGGCAGTCCTTGTGCCCAGGATGGGACTAGCGACACTGCAGAGAAGGGGGCTGCATGCAAAGGGTGGGAGGATCAGGCAAGGGGTGATACCAGGACCAAGAGGTCTTGTCCCCTCCTGCATCGTGCCACAGCTGAGCACGGTCACCCTGTGACAGGAATCACTGCAAAACACAAGGCAAAGCATTGCCTCTTTATCCCTGCTTCAAGGGGTCATTTGGCAGTGCTGCACTGTCCTGCTGGTGAACATCACCCTTACAAGAAGCATTTTTCAGTAATACCGGAGAAATCTTCTTGCTTTTCTCTTTCAACTCAAACCTCTACATACTGAAAGCACAGAGCTTTGGAAACCACTTTAGATTATGCAGTGACTCTGGTAAAAATCTTTTGCTTTCCCCTTTCCTCTCTCTCTCTCTTTAAATTTGCTCTGATAGTTTTAATTTGTTGCAATGTATAATGTTTTGGTGATCTTTTGGACAGGCACACACTATGCAAGTCCTCATACACAGAAAAGTATAAACCTAACTTACTGGAAACTATTGTATAATTACTGAATTGAGGAATTTTTAAATAAATGTGATTTTACAGTGACTTCTTCCCTTAGGCAACTACAGGAAGATTCCTCAAATAACTTTCATTTGTCATTGAAAATACATTGTTCAAATAATTTTCCAAAGTATTTCTCATAATTTTTTGTTTCAGAATAGTGGCAACTTTAACACACTAATAAATCTTAATGCAAGACAGTGTTTTCCAACATAATTGTACTAGCTGTGGGCTAAATTACAGGTGTCCTTTTAGATACTTTAACTTGTTGTATTTACATCTTGTTGCATCAATTGTATGGCTATTGTAAACTTTATATTATGCAAGGTGTGTAATTACACAGCATTTCAAACTCCCATCACAAGTGCACACCTGGCCTGCTTCTAACAAGCACATTCCTTCTCAAAATGACTACGTAATTAGAAAATTCCACTTCTTGGACACAACGCTCTGCTTAGCCCACATATATTTTACTGTGAAATGCGTTACCATTTCTCTTACAGGGTCACTAGACACGCTGTGAGCTGTTCATTGTTTTTAATCCTAACGTGACCTTTATACTAAATACAAAAAACAACCTTGAGATTGAAAAGCATGGCATGATGTCATGAGCACAGAGAATGAAATCATGAATCCAATGAATCCAGCGCTGTTTGATCAGGGACCAGTCCTCCCAAGGTGCTGTCCTTGTTTCCTGCATGTCCCAAACTGTAGATTTTAGTGCCTGAAAACTAGTTGTCCTAATTAAAATCGGAAAATGAGGCTTTAAAATCTGAAGCTACTTAGAGAACACTCACTTGGAGAATTTCCAGCTTAAAATCCTTTATCACACTTGTGTTTTATATAGAAAAAGCTCCAAAACTCTTTTCATGCACTCACATGCACAAAAACCCCCACTGACTGCCAGAAGTGCAGACCAGTAGAAAGACAGTAATAATTCTATCACTAATTTAGTCAACCAGGACTGACTATAGATCTGTGTGAGCAGGATCTCTGCAGTGCCCCCTCCCACCTTGAGCAAACACGGATATATGATGATAAAGATGTTAATAAACATTTGCTGCAAACAACGGGGAACACACTCCGTGTTCCTTCTTTGCTAGAAAGGAGAGGACTAAGAAACAGAGAGGAATTTGCAGGGGGGGGTTCAGGATCAGGAATTGTTAGAAGTGGCAGCTCTTTTACACATACTGTTGAGGATAGAAGGGAGATAATTGTAAATCATTACAGAAGAAACAGAGAGTGCCAGACCCCAAGCCCACAGAAATCCTTTGAAAAAAAAAAAAAAAAGCGTAGCTGCTTTCCCACACTCCTTTAATCAGAATTTTAGATTTATCCTACATGATCTGTAAAATAGCAGTTATCAGATTAAACCCCAACTTCTCAGCTGAACAACTCAACCCCATGAATTCAGATAAATAAAGGGGCCAGATTTATACCTAGATATTTTAATTCCTGAACAGTTAACAAAACAGTCAAAGAGATACTTGGTTACTTAAACAAAGGGAAGGCTATAATTGTAACATCTTTGCTCTAAGGTGAATAATTAAGTAGATTCCACTGACAAAAGGATGAGAAGACTGTGCCTCAGGACATTTAGTCAGTAGAACTAAGCAACAGGTTACAGGGAAACAAACAAGGCTATATTTAAACACAAACCTATAGATGAGATTATTTTCAATGCAGAAAAAAAAATATTCCTAAAAATTCTCATATACTTGTGAGTAATCCTCAGGCAATTTAATAGAAGGCATCAGAATGAAAGGATTCAAGGTGACAGATATTATTGTTGCAACATTTTATGTCAGGATATCCTTCTACTTGCTCATCTATCCTCTTCTACCCCTTGACTCACAATTTCTTCACAACAAACACTGTGAAAGTCAGAAAAAAAAGTATCCTATTCTTTATTTAATTAAGTCCTTCAGTAAAGATCAACTGTATTCATTAATACCTTTTGTGGATTTGGCTCCCTGTGTTTGAAACACTGAGAACCATGCTACAGATTTGCGTTCAAAACTATGTTTCTTCACTCTAACAGAGAATTTAAGTATTCACAAATATAATTGTAAAGTTCTGTTGCAAGAAAAATACAGCACTCCTGTACAGTTACAGAATGATCCAACCAGAAGCCAGAAATTACAGGAACTGCCCAGGTCTGCAGCATTTAGCTAAGGCTGGAAGTGATCTTCCAGTGGGGGCTTCTAGCACATGCTCCATTTTGTTGCTGCAGACAGACCAGTGATGAGAGCACAAGTGACCCTACCCTTCCCCAAAAGAAGTGGAACAAGCAGTGATACAGCACCATGACACAAAAACTACTACCAAAAAAATCAGCCCCAGGTTGTTTGATGTCTTGGCAAATCCAGCAAACAGTGAGGAGGGTTTCTAGCTGCTAAAGCCTATGCAGAGCTGCTGGCAGTGGTGCCCACTGAACACTCGCTCTGGAAACCCAAGTGTTTTGCACTCAGAAATAATTTTAAGTCAATATGTTGTCTTTCTTGTCTTGTCTTTCTCTCATCTGGAGAAGGTGCAGGAGGTAGCTTTTTTGGATTAGAGTCAGTAAACAGTTCTAATGAGGTTTGGATGGCAGATCAGGTCAGCACACACACAAACACCACAGAAAATTAATAAATAAACTCAGAACAGCTAGACAGCATAGGATCCCAGGGACATAAAAGGCAGTAAGTCAAGGACTGGATTGGCTGGCCCAACTAGTTTTCCATCCAGCAGGACTATCATCTTAAAAGAACGATTTTTAAGCTTTTCTTTTCCATCTCCTATTAATTTGTTTGACATGACCTTATCAGGACTCTGTTAGTTATGTTCTGCTTTCCTTATGTAGTTGTTTTCAACAAAGTGAAACTGCATATAGTTGTCTCCTTCTGTTATGCATTCACTTCTGCAGTGCTGAAACATTAAAACAATTTGAAAGATATGACAACGAAGTTCCTCAGTACAGTGAGCATGTGGATTGATATGTTTTGATTTTTTTCTTTAGAGAACAAGACTTGTCAGTGCTCAACTAGAAAAGCTGCCAAATACATCATCATCTCTCATTCACTATGACCCAGGTGCTGTCAGCCCAAACTGACTGTTTTCAGTAAAAAGAAAAAAATCGTGTTGGGTGAGTTCAAAACGTATCCCAAGAGGTGCCAATTAGGAAGCATTTTAAGTGCAAATTCTAATGTTAATTTTCTGAGTTCACTTGCTCTGTGTCCATTACTGAATCTCCAGTTTAAAATGCACTTTATAGCTTAATTTTGTAATACACAATCTGTTTCTTTCCTACCCAACATACACTTATAGTTGCACGTAGAACTAACAAATGCATTTAAATATTTGATTCACTGCCATTAGCAAGAGACAGAGAAGAAAAACTTAATGATGGATGATATGATATGCTGTGCACAGAATGCCTTCATGCTATTCACAGCACATTATAATCAACATACCTCTTCCCATCACGCACATTTTTTAGGGAACTAAAACAAACAATGCCAATGAACTCAGAAAAGGTTTGCTAGTAAGAGGGATTAAAGTCTATGGATCATATAGATGCTGTTGAGTGATCAGTTTTGTTCAAATCTTACCTGTTTATTTTGGTTCTGATTTTTCAACAGTAAACATCTTACAGTAAAATGTGGGGGTTTACTACCTTAAAAGGAGAAGTGAAATGTATAAAACATCTAAAACCTGTTTTTTTATATGTTTTCATCTCAAAACCAGTCACCTAGATCTCTAATCTAACCACTGCAATCATCGCTGTTGCAACTTAATGCATTTAATCCTGGGAGAAATCCAAATGGAAGGTTTGAAAAGAATTTTTAAATCCAGCCTTACTTTAAAATGTACTATTGCCAATGCAAGGCAAGGGTGAGAGGATGTTAATATTCCTTTGCTAGAAATAAAAACTCTGTCCAAGTGTAGTCCTTATCTATTGCATATTGTTAATGCTTTTGTGCAATTTCCATTCAGTGGAACACAACCAAGCAATAGGCTTGTACTCAAAGGACCCAACGCTTCTGCTACCACGAAGAGTACAGCAGAGTCACTCTCCTGAGAACCTGCTCAGTGGTGAGGAGAGCTGCTGCCTTTGTACTTTTTGCATTTCCAGCTGTCCCTTTCAGGAGGGAAACGACTCCACTGATTTTGGTCAATGACCTGTGCATGGAAGAACCGAATTTATAAATGGCCCTGAAAGTGGTGTTGATATTAGGAGTAAGCATATAGCTTATCAGTAAGAACATCATCTGACATAAAGATGTTAGCTACCCCTTTTACATGGGTTTTGAAACCAGAGTTTCAAAAACTTTAATTCAGTTGACTTGGGCTTCGGTACATTTTCTGTTGTATGGCTTATTTTGGCCAAAACACCATGAGAAAAAGCTAGGTTTTGATACCTGAGGTTTTCTGATTTCTAATGGATACGTAAGTCCAGTCAGGCACTTCCAAAGGAGAATTATATATGATGGCAATAGGCTTATTCACATGCTTAAAAATAAGCACATGCATAAATGACTGCAGCTTTGAAATTTGTTGGTAACAAAAATATTACAGTTATGTGCTTGCACAGGGATCCAGAGGGTCCCTGCCCTTGACTCTTCAGCAGTACAGGAACTGAGGCAGGGAATATCTCCCTTAAAAGTTCAGCTTAGAAGACTCATAATCCAAAGGAATCTCTCTTTCTCCATTGCCTTTTTATCGTATAATTATTCACTACATCCATAATTTTTAAAGTTTATCAAGCAATTTGTTTTATTTGCTTTGAGAGGCAACGTGGAGTTACAGAAACGGTGTAGTTCTTTGTCTGCAATTGCTCTTCATGATTTTTTTTAGATTAAAAGATGCCTAACCTGGTGACTGAATTTGTTGAGGAAATGCCATGCTGAGTCCCTGGGAATTTGAGCTGGCAGCGCCTGCTCGCTGCCAGGGTGCAATGTTGCCTACGGCAGCTGCACCAGTCCTGAGCCAGAACAGCCCTGGGAAACAGATGAGCTACGACCAGGGCTCAGAGAGAGAAGGAAACCAGCCAAAAGAATAAGAAACCTCTACATAGCAAAATTAGTATACAGTTCCTGCCATGGCATAGGTTGGACCAAACTTGAACTGCTTAACACCCTGTGTCTTTGGATATCTCTTCTTGCATGTATTGCTTCACATTAGGAGCTAATACATTTAAATGACAGGTAAATTAATTCATTTTCCAGCATTTGTGTGCATCCTGCATGAGCGGAATTTCCCAGTCAATGTAAGAACATTTGGTCAAAAAACATTTGCAGTTTGTTTCTATATTTAGGACGCTTGCCTGCAAAAGCCCACATATATTTAACAAGGTCAGTGGATACATTTGGGTGAGTGGTATGTAATTTCTGCTACATTAAGATGCAAACATGATGAATGAAAGTAGTTTATTTCTTTTATATCTTAAAATGTAAAAACACATAATATTGAGAAATACCTTGTGAATCTAATTCCCACAGCAGTGTTTTGTCAACTGTTTATTAGCAAATAGTGGTTTTTTCCACCTTTTGGAAAAGGAGATAGCAAGATCAAATTTGATCAAGATTTTGAATTTATAAAGCCAAAAAGCCCTGGAAGTTTCTTCAAATAGGATTTATTTATTTATTTATTTCATTTCCACATGGACTTTTTTGTTTGGGTTTTTTTTGTAGGTTTTTGTTTTGTTTGTTGTTGGTTTTTTTTTTTAAGAAGAGCAACATCCCACAAAGAGAAAGCAAAGACAATCAAAGAACCAAAGAAGTTGCAAAGAACTGTAAAAGATATTTGTGAAGATAATTGTTTTGGTCTAAACCTATATCTTGATTCTGATGGAAGACTGAAGTCTTACTGCATGTAAGGTCCTAAGCAGCAGTTCAATTATAATAGTCTAAATATCCCTAACTTTCAATTTCCTTGAATAAACTATTTATTGGTACCTACTGTTCCTGTAGCAATCGGCATCACTTTGCATAACCATAAGCACATTTATATTTTTCCTTCAGAGGTATAAGGGACTGTACAAAATGCAACATGAGAGAATCAAAGTTAAGCTACTATCAGGAAATACAATTTTTTGAGTCCTTTAAACCCAATTGAGTTTAAAATGCTTTTTTTTTTTTTTTATTTTTTTTAAAAGCACTTTGCCTTCTAAAGATTAAAACAAAGGTTCAGAAGGGTCAAATCTTTTTCTTTTTTTTAAAGGCAGTAACTACTGACAGGAGCTCTAGTATTCAGAGTCCTATTCAAAGGGTCTCCAGACGTGGTACCCATTCTGCCTTGTCACTGATGGAGGCTCAGAGCACAACATAAAATTCCAGAATTGAAACTTCATTGCTAAAAGACAGCTTTCTTCAGCTCTACTCAGTGAAGTCAATTTAGAAAGAAAATGTGTGTTGAAAAATTAATTCAGTGCAACCCCCTGCTGAGGGGTGGTAATGCATTGGTACGTAGAACATGTAAAGTTCCCAAGCACCAAGCAATGGAAAAGTGTCTTGAATTCAAAGTGCTCTATCTCAGCGCTCTATCTCCGCACGAGCTCTAGCCTGCAGAAACGGAATTCACTGTTCCATGGACAGGTTCCAGAAGCTGTTTCCGTATGCGGTGCATGCCAAAACTGGGCCTAGTCGGCTGTTATTAAAATGTTGCTGTCAAGCTATTAAATGCTTGAAAAGCCGAGAATTAAAAGAAGCTTTATGCATGTACTCCCTACGGTGTTTCTAATCATGCCATTGATGTCTGGAGATCCAGTTCTCTTCAAAATTTAGTTACAGTTTGTTTTTATAAATAATTTCTTTTAAAGACTGCCACCAAACAACCGGTCTCATTCCTCAGTCTAATCTGCAGTTTGAACAGGAATAAGATTGTGCTTAAAGATTGCAAAGTGTTCTTCAAAGGCACTGCTAAAAGCAGGTGCTTTAGGGGACTAGTCCTTCCAGAAATAAGGTGTTTTAAAAGCATCCCTTCCTCCCGTTGGACCAGTTCGCACTGGAGCATGCAAGAAACTCCTCCTTTAACTGCATTGCCCCCAGTTCTGCATCACTCCCTTATATTCCCAGGATGTGTTTGGCCAGCTTGCCATAACTCAGCTGTCTAGCAATGCCTGAATGACTGAAAGCACAGAACTTATGATATCAAAAATCTGTCTGTTATCTTTTCTTTCATCAAAACTAAAAGATTTTTTTACTATCTTTTCATTCACGTGTTCAATAACAGAACTTCCAAAGAATAAAAAAATGAAAGAATAAGATCAATGCCATCATTCTTTTTTTCCTATAGCTTTTGTGAATTTAATTTAGGAAATCATTAAAGAGGGATTAAAGAACTGGAAAAACTTTGGTTTAGAGGAATGAACTAATATTTCCTGTTCCTGTCTAGGATGCTTCATAATGAACAAGATATTCTCTGTATCTAATTACACATCAATTTTGTGCTGATAAATTTAATGTTCTATATGTGGAGAGGAAATCCTTAATTTGTAAATTCAGAATGAATTTATTTCCATATATTATTATTTGTACTTCTAAAGAGCCTTTATGACTACTAGGTAATCTACATTTCACTGGACTAGATATACTATATAAACACAGAGGTAAAGAAACAGACCCTTTCCTCTAAAATACATAAAATGTAAGAAAAAAAATTGATGCACAGCAAGGATGAATGTAAGGTACAGACAGGCTCTGACAGATGCAGCATGGGGAGGCAGTGGAGGGATGCCTACCGAGAACTGTGGCTGTCAGAGCAACGTGCTGGGGACAAGAGTTCTCAACAGACCTCTGAACACAGCCACAGTTTCTTTACCTAATGGATTTGCAATACAATGAACTTGGAGGCTGGACAAGACATAGGTAGGTAGATCTGTGAAAGATCTGCCATGCAGGACTTAGCCAATTTTGTCACAGTCCCTGATCTCCAGGGATCCGAATAGAGACAAACGATGCCTTTACCACAGAGCCGGTGACTAAGAGAGGGTAGAACTACAGACACATCTACAAAGAAACACATACAGGGTGAGCAATGCAACAGTTACAAGAGTGAAGCCATGGAGAGCAAAAATCCAACAATTTCATGAAGAGGAACCTGACTGATTATATCAAAAGCATCAGAGAAGTGAGGACAGGTGAGGTTACGCACACACTAGTATCTGGGAAGGGGTGTGAGCTGTGGTCAGAGTCAGTCCCCCATGGGATCAGTGCTGGCTGCATCACCTCCTGCTCTGCCTCATGGACAGAAAAAACACTGTAGTTGCAAATAGTCAAGCACACAAGGTGGAAGGGGCAAATAATCATCTTGTAACTGACTGCTCACTAATGGAGTCTATTAATTTATGCCCACAGAAAAGCTAGTTAAAGTGTGCTTAATGGTGTTTAAAAGATAAACACTCTAGACTGAATCAGACATGCATAATCCCTCCATACTGGTGTCATGTCTTCATTCTGGGGAGATTTCAGCTTTTTCAGGGAAAGAAATAATCCTAACCACTTCCAGCAACCCCAATTAGGGTTGAGGTGTCTTTGTCTTATTTAAGCTAGACCAAGTGGCATGAAGTATATCAAAACTTGCAGAGCTTCAGAAACACGGTGACATTCTTCACTGTCTGGGGTACAAAAGGTGAGACGTTTTAGGAAGGCTTTTCTAAAAATACAGCAAGAGACACGCTTTCAATACAAACAACTCAGATTAGAGAGAACCCCATTCAAGCACGGACTCTTGCTGAGGGTGAATTTTAAACCTGTCCTTGTCTAGTCATTACTCAGGAGTCATTGGTAGGATGCTAAATCCTCTGTTCTTTTGCAATAACTGTGGGAGCATCCTTGAGAGGAAATCTCACGCCAAGGCAGACTTTATTTAATACTCCTAATTCACAACTATTTTGTTCAAGTGTTTGATACAAGATATAAAGGTTTTGATATCTATTAAACCTTGTATGTAATACCCTCTCAACAGATCATTACGAGTCTAATTGAATTTAGATCTTGAGATAGCCATTCAGAACTTGTTTGCATTTCACTAGAAATAAAATGATCATCACTTATCTTTACATAGAAATTGTGACACATTTTCATGCACATGAAACACAAATATCAAAATACTCAGGTATTTGTGTGCGTGATTTGCATATAGTTGCTACCTCTGTGTAGAAAAGTAATTACTGTAACAGGTAATTACGTGCTCACATGTAATTTGCACAAGAGGAGAAAAGAATCTTACAGTTTACTCATTCTGTAGATATTTGGGGAAACAAAACAAACGAAGAAGAGCTAGAAGAAAACTGCATATTTGCCTAAGATGTCCTTCTGCCAAATGGACAATGATTTAGGGGTGGGGGGTGGGGACGGACACAGACAAAACACTTCCATTGCTTTCTCTTAAGCAGTTTCCCCTTTTTCCAAAAAAATTATTTCCCCCCGTTACTAGGTTCTAAATAGCAAGAACAAACATATGTAAAAAGTGAAAACATTGTTACTTTTCTTTCCAGACCTGTTATATTATATATGAACCAACAGCCTCTTGAAAAAACTCTCCAATTATTGCAGCTTTGAGTTAGTGAAAGAAAAATTTGCACACATACACAGTTGTATAATTGATTCAAACAGAAACATTCTGTTTTACTCAAAAGGAAATGCCAAAAATATGCCAGTTATTTAACAAAGAAAATTGTCACTCTGAAATGAAAATAAAAAACTTTAATTTAAAAAATAAAACACTTGGGTATTCATCAACTCTTTCCCTTATTTTGGAGCAGAAATTACCTGCCAAATCTATACTAATTCATGCAAATTTTTTATTCCTTTTAAATTTCAGTATTTAGACACTTTACTGGGAAGAGGTTTGGTTATGCATCCAATTCCTTTTCCAAAGCTTCAACTGTGGCTAAATAATTACCAAAACATCTTGCCCCTATGCTAGTCTCTAGTAGATCGGTCACTGCAGCCTGCCTTCTTTGCAAGAATTTATAATTAATGGGATATCTGAGATTTGGATCCAGTATACAGATGTTACAAAATACATCACAAGTCTTAGTTTTCATAAGCTTAATAAAGAGCTGCTTTGCTAGTCCTACAAGTCCTCCTTGGACTCCACCAAAATATGAATTAACTCCTGGGAAGTTAAGGCAACGCTGGTATCTAGCCACTACGTGATTGCAATCGGCTCAACCATAACATGACAAACAACCCCTTGTACCCTTCCCCAGCCTCCCACCTTCCTTGACATATGACGTGAATTTCCCTTCTTCAAGTTCTTCATAAATTATAGGGAAAATCCTCTTGTAACTCATTTTCCCACTGAACTCACTCTATTCTAGAATTAACCTTGCGTACTAAAAAAAGAACTGTGCTCATTTTTCTTCTATAACAGGCAACACAATCCTATTTTACCTTTGTTGTGAAGGCACCTTCCAATACAACCCCCCTAACAGAGTGGGCATAGCTAGTATTTAGAAAACAGAACAGCTTCCTGGGCTGCCAAACAATTTCAACAAGTTCTCCCCAGTCTTAATGACAGTTATAAAGGTCTCATTGGAACAGCGTCCCAGCATAAAACTGTGCCAAGAACTCAGGTGCACAACCAGTAGATAAATAAATATAGAGGAGTAATGTTTGGGCCTTTTTCCTCTAGCATTTTAGGCAGTAACTTGGACTTTTGTGAGTGCCCCCTCCATCCCCTGCTGTGGTCCCCAGGGCTGTACCCAAGCACTGCTCCCATGGTGCTTTCCCAAAGGGACAGGACAAGGACTGCCTACCCCACTCCCTACTCACATGTAACGCCCCAGAGCAACAAACTGCACACCTGTACCAAAGTATGGGAACTTGTCCTTCTCTGCTTATGCTAAATTCCAGACATGCTTTTCTTTAATCCCAAGGTTGGATAACAGCAAACAGCTCAGAGAAAACTCCATTAGCTGCTTGACAGGATAGGACAATCATCATATGCTGCTTTTCACACCTGCTTCCCTCTCCTTTTATTTTTGGGAGTAATAATATTCAAGTTAGAAGAATATGGCAACGCTCTACCATCTTAGCCATTTCCTTACATCTCAGATCACACTCGATCTTTTTCGCCCCACTTATTTGACATTTTTCTCTGTTCATTTCCATGCTAATCAGATGACAAACCTGTATAATGTTTGAAGGAAATAATAAGGCTTCTGAATTACTCTCCAGAGAAATACCAGGAACACTGTATCCTTTCTCAGATATGACTTTTTTTGTGATACACTTGGCATAACATGCTTTAGAATTCTAGGTTTGTTCCCTTAGTGGTTTTTGTGTGTTTGTTTGTAAAGATCCTCTTGAGTTTAAAGCACCACACACAGCAGTTTGTCATACAAATGTACTGAGAAGCAAAACTCTTACACAGGATTTTCAGCACTGCCAGATTTGCTTTGGGACCTTCAGCATGTATTTAGCCGAGCTGTGCCTCATTTTACTGAGCTCTAACAAGCAGAATGAAAGGCGTAATCACAGTCTGCAGTCACTTCTGGGATCAAATGAAGTATTTGTCTGTGTCCAGTTTTAAGCTGTTTTTTTGGCCAAGTTTAAAAACACAGAAATCAGAATTGCATGCTGACATGGTATGTATAATATTTTTTTAATAAGTACACATACATATATGTGTCTGGAGCTCTGAGTAGGAGAATTTTAAACAAACGGAAGTAAATGCAAAACAATGACATGTAGCTTTCATAAAGCAAGCTGTAAAACTGATGTATAGGTCTTAAAATATCATGCCCCATTCTACAATAAAGTTCTCTTTCTTTCCAAGTATCTCTTCTGCAAGCCCTTGCCATACAGGACACTGCTGCTCTGTAGTGGAGGTTTTCAGGCAATGGATGGTTGGATGAGTTGCTGGAAACTGGCTCTGCTGAAGTACTTGGGAGTGAAAGGCACCCAGCACCTCGCAGCATGGAGACCAGGGAGGGAAACAGACCCTGTACTGAGAGCACAAAGGGCAAACATCGAACCGTGTCCTGTCTGGGTTTTGACCAGGACACAGAAATTTAAGAGCTTTTTTCTTTTGACACTTCCCCAAACAATCTTTAGTTTGTTGCCACTCATTTCACTGACCTGTAAAGTCAAGGCTTGACCTTTTTTTTGAGTCCAAGTGAGAAAACAGATGAGATACTGGGACGGGGCAGACTTTTAGCCTCAGAGGCTGGCAAGGGAAGCAGAAGTGCTGCGCCTGAAATCTGTGTTGGGCTGTTACCAAGACATCACTTATTCCACAGCCATCCACAGACTGTCACATCATTTCAGTACTAGAAATGAAGGGTGGTCTGACATGTAAGTCATTTAAAAAAAATAAAATTAAATCAATATTCCTAAGCCTCACAAGCAAAGAATACATTTGAGAGTCAGATTTTTTTCAAGAAGAAAGTCAAGTCCAAACGCTAGTTAGGCCTGTCTGCAGATGTGAATTGTGCATGTAAAAATATACACAGAGACTTCTTTAAACATGAAGCCAATGTTATAAAGAACTAGATGTAATTTTCCAAACAAAAATGCTATGGTCCCTACCTTAAGCATTTAACTAACTAGTTTGCATGCTCAGAAGATATTCACACTTACGGTGGGAAAAGAAAAAAAAAAATATATAAAATTCTACCATTCCACACCGGAAAGGGAGGGCTATAACTTCCAAGGGAGAGGGGAACATGCTTGAAAAGATCACATTAAAATGACAGACAAAGCTTCATACTGGTGATAATGCTCCTAATTTACAATCTGAATTGAAAGCTATCAACATCAGAAAATTTAGACCCAGTTTATGCATCCTAGAATATACCTATCTGATTGTGGGAGGAATAGAAGATATCAATCTATCAAACCATTTTCAAACTAACATGATACTTTTTCTACCAAATATATTTTGTTTTCTCAGTATGTAAGGAATTCGAGAGATAGACCCTCCCATAGTCAGTGTTTGTTCTAAATTTACCCAATCCCTCAGAATTATGCCAGATAAAACACACTAAATCAGTCTTCTTCCATTTGTTTCCCCACATGTCTGTTTAAAAATGGTCTTTTGATGGCTCATCTGTGTCTCAATCAACTGATCCTAAAGTTCCTGTGAGTTTTCCTCATAAAACAAATTTTTCCAGACTGCTGAAAATAGATTCTAGAAAACAAAACAAAAAACCAAATCCTTTAGAATTCCTGAATTTCTCTCATGTGATAACCTGTGCTTACTCTGAAGCCTTTGTACAGAAAGGCTATGGCAAATGGAAAGAAATAAAACAACTGGCATCCGAGGCATTTGCTTTTAACAGGGACTTGGGTTCCTGTTTTCCTTCCAAAGTACAAACTTGATGCCCAAAAGCCTGAAAAAGGCTAACACAAGTATTCTGCTTTGGATTATGACTGAATGTTAGTGACCTGCACAGTGACAAAAATCATTGAACTAGTCAAGGCAATTTGTGGTGAAAAATTACAGGGGCAGAACAGAAGCATGCTTGGAGCACTGAAGAACCCCAGAGCCATCCCACTCTCCTCAAAACAGAACAGGCAAGTCTTCCCCCAATGGCCACATCAAATTCTCTGCAAATTCTGCTGAAGAACGAAATATTTAAGAGCCCTCACACACACACACACCAAAAAAAAAAAATAAAAAAAAAATCTGCATTTGAATCACCCCTCTTGGAAGGTGGCAATGTTTAGAGTTCTTAATGGAGCCACATTTGGCAAAGTTACAAAATTACATGTAAAAGATCTACTTATTTTCCACCATCAATGCTCCTTTATATGCACAATGACAAAACTGAATCCATTTTAAAATGCACCTGTCAGAGCTGTCAGCCATCAGCAGTATTCTTTTGTTTTTTGGTTATGCTGTGAGGCTATTCCATGTTTTCACGAAGAGGAGGAGGTGTCATCTGAATATGGCAAAACAAAACTGTGTGATTCATTCAGCAAAATCAGACAGACGTTACAGTTTGGAGTAAGACACACAGGCTGTCTGAGACTGCAGGCTTTTCAAGGCTGAGCCTATCTTTTTGCTTGTAGAGCACCCAGCTGCCATCACAGAGCTAACCCCACTGAAGCAAAACTCTGAGGCAACGAGAACAGCCCCTAGCGAGCAGCAGTTCAGAGCCCTGTGAATCGGCACTTGCTCCCTGCGTTGCTACAACAGTATGGTGTGGCAAATAAAGGAATACCTAATTTCTATAGAGAAAATGAGGAGCATGTAGCTCCTTTGGATGTGTACACCAAAACTAAAGCCATTTAGCTATTCACTCATTTTTTTCTTGCTTATAAATTTTTGCCATTGAATCCAGGCATTTTGTATCCTGTGACACCTCCTGAAAGTTATAACAGTTGAACTAATGAGATCTGTGAAAGTGCTACCTCTTTGAGAGAGGAAATAATTTTCAAACAGTCAAATGTTTTCCCTATCATCTGCACAACCTTTTGTTAAAACATCTTCTGTACCAAGACACCTGATTAAACAGATACAGGGAGGGAGGGAAGTTTGTTAAAGTTTTGGCATCCCATTTCCTCAATTAGATTCTTCCAACAAGTTTTCAGCAAAAACAGACCTACTGTTCCATGTATTCTTAATCATAAAGCTTTTGCCAAGAAGGGGTAAGGGGAAGCAATTCACAATGCCCTGCAGCATCTTTATAGGTCCGTATCATAGACCGATTTGGGTTGGAAAGGACTTTAAAGATCACCGAGTTCCAGCCCCCCAAACTTCCACTAGACCAGGTTGCTCAAATCCACATCCAACCTGGCCTTGAGCACTTCCAGGGATGGGGCATCCATAACCTCCCTGAGCAAACTGTTCAGTGGCTCACCACCCTCTTGGTGAAGGATTTATTCCTGATATCTAATCTAAATCTACCCTCTTTCAGTTTAAAGCCATTCACCCTTGTGACAAGCCCCTCTCCAGCTTTCTTGTAGACACCTTTCAGTACTGGCAGGTGCTGTAAGGTCTCCCCAGAGCCATCTGTTCTCCAGGCTCCAACTCTCTCAGCCTGTCCTCATAGGAAAGGTGCTCCAGCCCTCTGGTGATCCTAATGGGCCTCCT
>JAVJGJ010000002.1:10163193-10228947 GCA_035590215.1 Microhierax caerulescens | reverse complement strand
CCCCCCCCCCCCCCCCCCCCCCCCCCCCCCCCCCCCCCCCCCCCCCCCCCCCCCCCCCCCCCCCCCCCCCCCGCAGTCCTGACTCTGGGCCTGGCCAGCACTCTGCTGAGCTGCTGCAGGTCTGGTGGGTCAGTCCATCTCTCTAAACAGCTACTAAAAATCTTTTCTCATTACTAACCCTTTCATTTTCAAGGGGAAATAGGGCAAAGACAGGATTTTTCTCTAAACATACTTTCCATAATCTTTATATGCTCTGCCTAGCACAGCTACAGCTCACTCTGAGCATGCATGTGTCAAGGCAGGACAATTTAGCATGAAGTTTTCCTAATTAGATTCACTATGGCTTCAGGTTGGACAGGAATGCAAAGATTGTTGCATGTCAGGATGGAGACACCTTGCTAGCAGTCTGGGCAGAGACTGGCACAGAGCTACATTTCCAGTCACGTTTTCCTCTGCCTACACATCATACACAAGCTGGGTCTACAGCTAGGTGTTTGCATGGCTAACTATAAGCCTGATGTACATTTACACATTCATTTATGCTACCAGTTTTTTGTATATTCACATGGTGCTACATGTTTTCTAAAAATTGCACTTCCTGACTGTAAGGTACGTGGGACCTCACTGTTAAAACCGAAGAGACTCATTATCATTTCAGAACAAGACATGTTATTGAAAACAGCACATGATTGTAAAAAAAAGTCTTGAAATTGCATTTTTTCTTCCCTCCACCTTCAACCTTTTATCGTAGTATAAAGTCTGAATTACTCCTCTTCATGACATGTTATAGTTCAATTACCAATTACTGGGATTCACTCCAACATGAAGACAGCAAAGCTAGCTATTCACATTGCTTCCTCTAGTTTTGAAGTCCATTTGTTATAAAAGCGTGAATTTGACTTCTGAAATGTGAAGAAATTTATCTATAGGAAATAAATGTAGTTCTTTACACACTTCTGTACTACATTCAATGGCTTGATAGCTCAATAATCTCAGAAGTGTCTCTGTTGAATTGTCTACACTGTTAAGGGATCTTCAGGAGCAAACATAAAAGATAATGCTTAAACTGCAGTAAGTGCAGAAGGGCTTGTACTTTAGCCCATGTAGATTCATGTGTGGGAATGATTATCCTCAACTTTTCAGCCCTTTGATGCATTGTGTGAAAGATACCCACAAATTTTAACCAAAAGCTTCCTACATTAAAAGCACAGCCAAGCAGAGGAGCCTGGTCTTCTGGCTGTGGAGTTTTGCCTGACTATATCCCCATGTGAAAGCACTGCTTTGAATGATGTAACATGAAAGGATTGTCTGCATTGTGCAGAAATTTTCTGTTTCCCATTACTCATACTTGTAAATGTAGCTGTTTTACAGCTCCCTAAGAAATGAACAAGTCTTAGCATCAGAAATATTCCTTACACATTTTTAGGCAAAGCAAAACCAACTAGCCATTCCATGGTATTAAGTAATTTGTGCTTTGCAAAAGCTCACAGTCTTAAATAACATTTGGATGATTTATGCGATTTCTTAGATTCCCCACACAGGTACAATTAGGTCTTTTCCCACTCTGACAAGCTTTTCCTTGGAAGCCCCATAAACTGTGCTGCTGACAGCAGTACAACAGTGGAAAGAGAGACATGCAAGTGCTTCAGATGTTGGAACAAGAAATAGGTATTCCAGCATTTAGCACCTGAGACTTCTGCTTAGCAAACACCCCCCCTACCTCAGCTGTGGTATGGAAAACTGCTATTTTTTACATCTTTTACAAATTATAAAAGATGGACCAATTAAAAAAAATAATATTAAAAAAAACAGGCAAGGCAAGAATAAAGGAATTGTACCAAGGCATATCCTAGTTCTTAGTCTCAGGTTTGATCTCTGAGCAGTATCACTGTTGCCTTCAGAAGATTTTGATCTGATTGAGAAATGACTGTAGGACCCCCTACTCTGATCACAGCTCATGAGCTACAGCTTGGGTGAAGAAATACTATGCACCAGATTTTGCCAAAAACATTTAAAAAAAAAAAAACCAACCAGCATAGTCCTGTGTCTAAGTTCATGTTTACACAGAAGCTTTTGCTAGCTGAGGATGTCAAACAGAAGGTGGTGATTTTACATGACATTTTTATGCTTACCAAAGTACTACATGCACTTTTAACAGTAAGAAAGCTTAGTCACAGAAATTGCCTTGTCTTGGACCTGATCTAGTTCAAATATAGCTTTTAAAGAGGATTATATGGAAGGATATTGTAGAGGAATGAAGCTGGGCTAATTAATATTGATAATATACAGCCTGTGGGCTGGCTTCAGGGGCAGTGGGTTGGCTGACGTAGCAAGGTGCAGCTGTGGCTGGTTCTGTTAAGTGGTTGGGCAGCCAAGGAAGAGAGAGGAAGAAGATGCAGAGAAAGAAAGAGCATGGGCCCTGGATGAGGAGACACTAGGAGAAGGCAACAGAGGGACTGGCATGAAGGGTATGTTGGTATGTGATGGGTAAAAGACCTTCTAACAGATTGATAGTTTGGAGAGTGCTGGACAGGAGTTAAGAGTGGCAAACCCTCAAGTTACTATAGACTAAGCAATTCTTCCTAAATGGCTTCCTTTGGGTCTTTCTACTGAAAGAAACAAGACTCCAGAGAGCTTCAGCTCTCTGGTATCCTGCAGACCTCCCACGTCCTTTCTTCCTCTCAAAGCTGACAGGAACCAGCACAAAGGAAAGATGGTGACAAAGATATTCCCCAACAATGAGGTGTTCCTTAGATACACACAGCAGGGCCCAGATGCAAATGCAGTGCAGCAATCTGGAAAATCTAACCACAAGGCAGCAATTTCTACACTTTGCAAGATTTCAACATCAAGTTCACGTACATAAGGAAAGACAAATCTTTGACCTCTCCTTTGCAATGGATGTGTATTGAAATGTCTAGATGTGATGTTAGACTCCCTTTTATAAATATGGGGTTTCACTTGCACCCTGCAGTACCTCATGTGCACAGGACTGTGTTTCTTTTTCTATCTATAGGAAAGTGTGATGAATGAGCTCTTATCATCCTATTCACTATGTATCTCACCAAACGTTCATTCCACTCTTCAACTGGGCAAAAGCCCCCTACTTTCTTGATCAATAAGGCAGTATCTGCTCTTTCCTGCCTGTGAGAGATTGCTATTTCGGAGCAGTTTCTGATTTCTCCAGCAACAACTTATCTTCTTGTTGTCCACTGAGGTTCAGATCTAAAATTATTTGTAATGAATCCTAGTAAGTGGCTCCAGATTCTTATGATAACTCAAGAAGGCAAGTACAGTTTAAGGTGAAGTTTCACTGAAAAGCATGATAGCTGTATTTCTGTCCTATCCCATCTCACACCAATCAAAAGAAAATTCCCATTCACTCCCATGCTTTGTAAACACAGGTAAGGTGCTATTGTGTATAACAGAGCTTCCTCGACTTCATCAACCAAACTAGGAAAAGAAAGGGAGTCCTAAGCTCGGCAAAGCTGCCTCAAAGTGTACCCCAACACCAGCAGTTACCACCCATGCCACAAACACCTCTCTGCAGAGGCCTTGACCTTGCAGGGCTGAAGAGGAGCAGCAAACACCTGGTGAAATTAGGGAGTGCTGGACTTGCACGCATCCCCATAAGCAGCACAGCCTGGGAGTGGCTCCTAGGGAGCCTTAGCACAAATACGCGCCTCTCACGGCATGCATCGCCATGTGCAGATGGATCATTCATTCTCCACACATGACTCACTGCAAGACCTACGCTGAGCATCTGCTACCTCTGCCAGTAGACTGAGGAAGACAGAGGGAGACTATAACCCACCGAGAGGCCTTCCAAGGGAAAAAGCTGAACATATGGACTCTAGTAGCTACCAGGGTGGTCTGCCTTTACACCAGAAATGAAGCGCTGCACATCTCAGCGCAATCTCATTTGTTTATAACCTGCAAAGCTATAGCATATCACGCCAACAAGACTAAAATAAGCCTTAGTGACCTCTAACTCTCATTTTCCTCAGATGTAATATTGGAAGAGTGAAGTAGAACTGCATAAAGGACCAAGAAGAGGAAAAACATTTGTGAAGTCAAGAATACCAGTGTTCTTACTATCAAATATGGTATGCAGCTTCTTCTGTTAATGCAGCTGAAAAGGACACACTCTGCTTGGTTTATAGACCCCAAGACAATCACAGAGTTTTGATATACTTAGCTCTGAATGGCATCAAAACCAATGAAGCCCGAATACCGGAATAAAACAAAAAGACATGTCGTTTCTCCCATGCTGCCCTTGTTAAGTAGCTTACCATCTCTTAAGTTTGTCTGCTGATTTTGATCTTTTATGTACTTTTCTAAAAGTTTTGCTTGTAGCTACTTTTCGGTAGCAGTGGTTTACCATGAAACATTGCTCACAACAGGGGCTGACAGTTGTTTGGAGCTTGGCTTGATCTATGTTTTCTATGGCAGTTGTGTTTTTATTTTAAATGGAAGCAGTAAGATAGTTATAACAGGAACATCCACAGTAAAAGGGGGTCACACTAAACACGCCAGACCTGTCTGGGCAGGTCTAATTTAAACACCAGCCTTTTAAGAACGGGACTGTCTTTGAATGAGATTTCTTTGTACTTCTGAAGACAGCACACACCCTTTTCCTGCTGCTTGATTAAACAGCACTTGCCCAATGAATAGATCTTGATCAGGAATAGAAAATGCATGGAGCTGTCCTGGGGAAAATGTGCTCAATCCTTTCCCAGACTCACCTGTGGGAAGACACGTACAGCTACATTGAACACACAGACCTTTCAAATGGAGCTCTGCTCTGTCAAATGTCTGTGCCTTTAAAGTATTTCTTTTATGCATTCGAACATAACAAAACATTAATGGTAGCAGAAGCCTCTCAAAGGAAAGCTGGACTTTTAGATTTGGCTTTGCCCCGTTTCTGTTCTGGAGGGCAAGTGCAAACTGAGACACATACTGTTTCATAAGATATCACAGCCTAAGATCCATGATTACAATCACAGAGAAGTCCTGAAGTACATATATCACTACATTTACAGAAGTAGATTTCCCCTTGCTAAAAATAACCCTGTCTTTACTGTGTGAATAATCATCCTTCATCTTGTTACAGCTGGCCCATAGGAGCACAAGTCAAAGACAGCATGGCAGGCAAGTACCAAGTAGGAGCTCATTTCCATATGCAAGGAGAATATTAAAAGTTTACATTACTCTGCTTCAAGACTTTTTTCCCTATATCAGAAACACTGACTTTCACAGTGAACTGCTTGCAAATGTATTAAATTCATGATCAGGAAGCATAACCTCCATAGTATGAATACATTCTCATTAGATTCTGAAGCTGCTTTAAGGTAACAAATGTTAACTGAAAACTCAATTCCATCAAAAGCAAGAAAGTTTGCTACCTAGGACACATATCTGGATTAAGTCTGCTCTCCACTCCAGTTTTGCTGAATTACCTTGGGCAAATCATCTAGCCCCCATAGAAATCCGTGTGAGCTGGGATTCTACACCAGGTATCTCAGCTCCCACTAATTCTAAAACTTAGCTGCTTCAACACATTGAAAATTTCACACCTCAGCTCCATTGCTATAAAATGGAATGAAGTTCATTTCTCTACCTCACAGTAATATCATGAGGATAAATACATCATAGGTTATAAAACACTTGCGTACAGCAGTTATGCATGTGCCTGTACATACTATACGTGGACAATAGTTAGGCCAGGCTGGCCCCCATCTTGGAGGTGACTCATTTCCAGGAGAAGGTGCTTGCATTCATTTGGAAGGACAACAAGGTATGACTCAATGGATCAAAGCAATTTATCAGTGCTGAAATCAGCACGTAACGTTAAATTCCGAACTCCTTTCTGCCAGTTCATTTACATAGTAGAGCTTTACATGGCTCGCATTAGTTGAAACTAGACCCACTTGACAGGCAGAATAGTTAATTATGTAATTATGAAATTTCTGCAGTTCCTCTGGTAAACATTCTACAAAATGGAAGTAATTTTTACAACTAGTTTCTTTGCATATTTGTATTCTCTATTTTTGGAAGGCCTAAAGAAATAATTTTGGGAGGATGGGAGGCACTCTTCCACCATTCTCTCTCCAGTCAGGCACTCAGCTCTCTAGGGGGTAGAGGGCAGAAAAGTTGACCATGCTATAAGAGAAAGGATTTTAAGTAGTCCTCAAAATGTATATGTTACTATATAAGCATCTGCCTGCCTCTTTGGATGACAAATAGGGATCGTTCCGCAAAAAGAATTCTTTACAGCACTTTATCCAGCTAGGCCCTTGTCTCCTGGTGCTTAGACAAACACTTTTTGGTTTATGTAAATAGTTAGTGGATCAAATTTCCCCATCTGCCACACCCAGCCAGCCTGAATCACCCAGAGAAGCATAAAGAGAGTCAACTTTTATGCATTGCTTTTTTACCAAAGTACACAACAGTTGCTACGTTACCCTTTTCCCACCAGCAAACAGATTTTTCATTCCAAAAGAATTTCTCTGTGTATCAGCCCTCTGCATAATGCTTGCTGAAGTTTGATCTGATTAAAAGGAGAGGAGGTGGGTGCAAAACAAAGCAAAATAAATGTTCAAAGTGTGCCTTCACTTCTGGACTTCATGTTATTGCTCCTCTAAAGGAGCCAAGCTCCTACCACCAAGCACTCCAGGGGCACCTACTTATCCTTCACCCGCCCTACATGCCTTAGTGCAGGACAGGACAACTAAACCAGCTACTTGCATGGGAAAATAGAAAGGTTATTAAGAAAAATCTGTACGAATCCCATTAGTTCATCTACATGTACTTTTGAGCTGTCAGTAGTTGGGCTTGCTTATTTAGAAAGACCAACACAAGGCAAGGCCAACTAGATCAGTTGTAATTACATCTCTACAGAGAAGAACTATGGGACAAAAAGGAGCCCTGTGGCCCCTCTTTACCCATGCTACCCCTGCCCTGCCAGCCTCCTGACACCACCGTTGTTGGTGCAACACAGCCTAATGGGCCTGGTGTTTGGCCACAGCTCTGCCCTATCTGCTTCCCTCCTCCAGGAAGCAGAGAGACCTGTCCTTCTCCTTATTTCAAGCTAGAGGAAAACGTTCCCTGAGGCTGGTGGCCTTGGTGGTGCAAGGATACAAATGCAGCAAGGCTGGGAAGGAGATGCAGATCTTCCAATTGGCCAGCTGATACCCTGGGAAACCCAGAAAAAAACATTTCTAAAGCAAAACCTTATTTTCACGTTCAAAGCAGAAACTAGGGAAGGAGATGATTTTTCAGATGTTTCTTTTAGCATTGTGATAAGACTAGAACTGAAAGTCTCAGTTCTAGTCTTAATAATTGCTTGTTAGCCTCTGTGCACTCAGAGTACCATACTACTGCTTTTAGCTACAGGCAAGCAAATCCAAACTGAGACTAGACAATTGTTCCCAGAGGTCATCATTCTATTGCCTGGTTCATCTGGACCCTTGCCCACACCCCAACCATACCTCAATCTCACCCCCAGCCCAACCTCTGCTTTGCAGCTGCTGCAGGAATTCAAAAAGATTCCAAAAAATAAAGCTCCGAGGTCCGAATTCTCTATGGAAATGTGAATGTAATCCCTGTTATGTCAGCAATTTACCTAAAGTTTCCAACTACCACATACAAAACACTTGAAGAGCCAAACCCAGCTACTGGTTTCATTGATGAAACAGGGAAATTTGACCTAGTAGAGTTATTTCTACTTATTGACCATAAGAAATAAAACTATGGACATGAATTACTTTGTAAGGGTTTGATTTATTGCAGGTGAGCAATTCTATTGTTGAGCCAGCTTGCTTCATAGCATAGCATATACTGAAATCTTTTGTTTAAACTCTCTATAGAAATTCTTACATGGTTTCAAATAGTTGTGGTTAAACAGTTTTAAACACATATGCATTTCCAACTGTGTTACTATCTCTTTTCCATCACTCTTCTAATGTTTTGGGTGACCTTTATGCACAACTTTTGATTTTTTTACATGAAGTATAATTATATGAATTTTTCTCAAGACCTCTGAATTCTTTCTTTTATTCATTTTATTGTTATATTACTGAGACTGGTTTCAACCTTGTCATCATGCTCATAAGCAGTGTGGAGTATAAAATGTGTTGTGTGGATCATAAATCACTGCAACATTTATTTTAGCCTTCATTGAAGGTGCAAGAGCCAGATCTTTCTACATGATTTCTAGGAGAGATCTTAGCACTATTATGCTTTGAAATGTGATAAAACAGGAAACAAAGCTTCTAACTCTCAACATTTTTTTTTTAAAAAAATAAGTAGTAAAGTACAGCGTTCAGTCATTATCTTTACTTGGTGTGAAGGACCACCCTCATAAAAGAGCTTAGATGTCAATTTCATAAAGTAGCAGAAATGACGATTTCCTCAGTGCAGGTTGAGAAATCAGGGAAATTGTGAGAAAAGGGAAGCGTGCACCAGGGGAAGAGGAGGTGTGTAAAGAGAAAAGCATAAAGAGAGAAGGCAGCATACAGTGGCCAGGGGCCTGCACAAATGCATGTGTCTGCTGGGCAGCTCATAACTGAAGTTGCTGGTGTGGTACATGTTATGTGAGTTGGCACAGGCTGTAAATTAACTGATGTGATACATAAATCCCCAGCAAAACTGATTGCACACACCCAGCTGAAAAATGTAAGTAAACAATAATTCCTGTCCTTTTTATATCTAGTACTTCAAGCTCAAGCATGCTTTAATCCTTCATTTTATTTTATATCATTTACCTTATCCAACATATATAAAAGGATATGTTCTCCTCCTTAGACTGCCTTCAACTTTCTATGAAACTAGCTTTAAGGAGCAGGCCAATATTTGCATAGCAGATAATACCTAAAAGGAGGCTCTCCCCTGTCTAGGTAGGCAGAGAAAATTCCTGTTTTAGGGCTTCAGTATACAATAAAACATTGTATGCTTAGAGACGCGTGGTCTGGCTTCAGCCATGTATTTGATATTCCTTGCATGCTTCCCTTGTGTCTGAAAATGAAGGACTATATGCCAAAAGTCATTCACTTTTCAGATGTGACATGTCTAGAAACGCCCCCATCTTTGAACAAAAACAATCAGGAGTATTGCGCTCTTGTAGAGCTTTCAAACAGTTGTAAGAAATACAGGGTTATAAAGTCCCTTATACTTCAAACAAGAATAGAGGGACTGACAGGGAACAGAAAAGAGGTAGAAAACAGGAAAACTAGTTAAACAAATGAGCCAGGAGAACCAGGTTCTATGCCTGGCTCCACCTCAGGTGCTTTTTTTGGCCTTTGGCAAGTTACTTATCTTTTCTGTCTCTGTTTCCTTAATGCTTTTAAGGAAAACCCATAGATAAAATAATGAGCTTGTGGAAGTTAGAGACCAGCACTGACTGTAGTAAAAGCATCTTTGGGTTACGGTTTAGAAAAAAGAAAAGTGAGGAATGGAATTATGGGATTGACATTTAATGAGTCAAGTTTCTCTTGCTCCTAGCACTTGACATTGCTCATTTATCGCAAAGTCATTGAAAGAAGCCTGTATTGCTTTGCCTCTAAGGGCCTTATTTTATCTTCTCACCTGCTCTTCTTCTATGAGTATGACTTCCAGTCTCATGAGCTTGCATAACCATGCATAAATCGCAATCAAAGTGTGACACACTGCTGAACTGGCACCTTTGCCTCTCTATCCAGTTATCACCATATTATCTCAACATGTCCTTAATTTTCTGCTATTACTTCCTGCAGGCTGAGTTGGCAGTGTGGACTGCTTGTGTTTTATGTGAATATCCCTCTACTTACTATCTGAATGTTGTTATTCTAGAGAACTTCGTGCTGCATTTCAAGGTTCATTTCTCATTGCAATCTTTGTTAGCAATAGTGTTATACATATTCAAATAAAACCTACGTGTGTAGCCATTAGATACACAGCAGATGTTTTAAGTACTGTACTTAAACCCTTTAATAAATTCATACTTCATAAGTATTTTCATGACCTAGAATGAATCCATAATATCTGGTTTCTTTCATCACAGTATTCAAGTTGCCAAAATAGTCACAGTTGCTTTTATTTTCCCCCTCATATAATAAAACCACAAATACTAGTCTACACCAGAAAAAAGTTGACTGTGGAATGGAATAAGACTTCAACCAGTCTTCTTTAAGATGATCTAAAATCCCAATACAAATAATATTACAAAGATTTCCATTTTAATGAAAGAAGCTATCTCTATGAATTAGTGTTGTGTACACAGGAGAGTTATGTTGCCTTCTGAGCAGATACAATAGAGAAATATTTTTTTAAGGTTAAATCTTCCTTCAAAGAGTCCAGTACTCTGCTCGATCAAATTCCAGGAGGTATTGCTCTAACTTCTCAGCAGCCATTTGGCCAATAATCCTGTGATGAAGCAGAATTTCAAGTATCTGCTGTTTCTGATGGGAGTATTGACGGGTCATTTGGAAGGAAAAAAAAACAAAAAAAAAAAAGAGAGGGGCCAAATTAATTTTAAAATTACATTTTCTAAGGAAAACCCACATGGTATGGTACCTTCCAGATCAGAGAACTGAACACAGTGATCTGTGCTGTCCCTCGTGTCCAATGTGCAGATCTGACAAAATAGATAGTCTTATTACCAATTGCTCTAACTTTAAATCAGCAAGCCCTGACACCACGGAAAATTATAGGTTAGAGCTAAAGAACCATATTATCAGAAATATGAAAATATAACCAAATTCTCTTTCCTCATCTGAACCTAAGTTTCCTGCATTAGTCTCTGACTTCCCAGTAATGCCTAACTCCTTGTTCTCCTATTTATACTGTGTAGTGGAGCACAGATAGCAGTAAATACCAGAAATGACAATTAATGAAAAGCAGGAAAGTTACTTTTTGATGCCTAAAGCTCAAGTGCTTATCAAAATGCTTATCAAGTGCCTTCAGATGATCTAAAACCAGTATTTCCTGAGGTATCCCAGAGAACACATTTCTGGCCATAGAAAGTATGGGAGGGAGAAAGCAAGAGACAAATACCTTCCTGAAGATGAGACACCCACAATTACAAACTAAGTTTTAATACATGGGCTGAGAGGACTTACAGCTGCTCACACTGGTACCACAACCCTGCATTTGTGCAACTATATCCAGTGAATAGAATATACTGTCTTTTACAAGTGTTAACAGTGATTTCTAAAACCCTGGTGTGCAGGTAGGCATCGTGATCCTTGTTTTACAGATGGGCCTTTTGTTCATGACCTGTACTGGAACTGGCACAGACCTCAAGGCCCCGGGTCCCTGTTTGTGTTTCAAGCATGAGTCGGCTCACTCACCTTTAAGAGCTTTTCCATACAGCTTCTTGTCCTTAGTACAGGCAAGATAAAAGTATTTTGTACTCAAATTTCTGTATTATATAGACATGGGTTCAAAAGTCTATTTAGTGGAAAAGTTTATCATCCAATGTTTAAACTAGGGTATGGGTGCAGGCACTGGAACCTCCTTGTGTTCATCTCATCAGCAAGGAGAGCAAACAATTTGCTACGAGAGCATTTTATGCTGTCTAACAATGGTTGTGTGTGTCTGCATATATAAAAAAACCCACTTCATACTGCTGCTGAATGACTTTTTTTCTCTCTCCCTATTTGGATTAGTTCCAAAGTCAGGATTATAACTGCTCTTTGCTAAGCAACAAATATTAAATATTGCTACATCATCAAAATCCTGCACCAATGCATTTAACCAGTTTATCAGCCAGGGAGATGATATTTTCATATTTATTAGCCCGGAGCTTCACTAAAATTAAGATCAACTGAGTACAGCTATAACAATTATCAATTTTCATTCTTGAATAACAGCTTGAAATTGCCTTCAGGAAAAAAGGAGGGTCCTTTGCTTTGGATGAAAAAAAAAAAAAATAGATATAAAATTAACTATTTCTTCCTCAGGCGAAACATGTGGTTAAGCTCACTAAAATTATTCAACAACTTTACAAGTTGCATCCCTATTTGCTTTAGCTTTTAGGTTGATAAATGAGTAAGTGAAAAAAAGAAAAAAAAAGCTGTCAGGTATATTAAATTGCATTCTCAGCCTGCACTTTTACCTATCCCATACTAAATTACTTCCTGTAGCCACCCGAAACTGCACTAAGAGGGGGAAATTTGAAGTATCTCTGAAAATATGCCTTCAAAACTGCTGAGGCCAGTGTCACCCACTGGATATGATACGTTATGAATCCAGGCTTAAGTACACTATTGGTCACAGTGGAAGATCTTCTTTATCAAAACACTTTCATGTCAATTCATATGTAATTAAATCATGAAATAGTTTTATTTCAACAACGTGATAAAAGTGAGGACAGTATAATATCCATTGCTGAATGTTTGGTGGTCACAGAAATTAGAAGTTTTGATCACATGAAATTACTGGCAAACCAAGAGGTGGACAAACTGTCTTCTACAGGCTTCTGGGGCCTGTTTCTTTCCATGAGCCTTACACAAATACCAGAAAGAACTAGTGGGTCCATCCCTCAGCAAACTCCTGGCTGGGCATTTTCCCGATTCCTCCAGCAAATAAAACAAAGCTTTTATGTACTCTTTTTTTTAAAGAGCTCCCAAAGGCAAAGAAAATTAGCTATGTAACAAGTCAAAATAGATGTTTATGTCAGAATAGAAAAGTAAACAAAATAATAGAATTGTCTTTCCCACTCCCTCCCCTTCCTTCTACCTGTTTTTCTATTGAAAAATGCCAGATGATTGATTTACTTATTTAATTGGATGCAAAATGAGGTTTCTTATGTCATTGGAGAAAACAACACTGTTTGGGTTTTTGTAATTTATTTTTCTTTTTGAAGACTTTCCACTGCACACATACTTACCATTTTTTAACAGATCCTACCAACCACAGTGAAGCAAACACATGCAACCCAGTACTGAAGTAATGTCATCTCTGGATTGCTTAAAGCTGTACAAAGATTAAAGCACCCCAGTTCTACCTTGCTCAATCTGCAAGATTGCAAACTCCTACTTTAAGGCACGTGTGGTACTGCATCACATGGGACTGTGTATCCCAGGAAAAGGTCAAAGGGACTGATATCCTGTTGTGCAACATTTTCTATGACTGAGACAAATGTAGCATCAGATCAAAAGGGAGTAAGTTGAGTAAAGGATCAGCTTGCTATCAATTTGAAGACACAAGAAAGACAAAGCAATTTCATCAAGAAAAATTAACCCACATAGATAAGAGATAGATGGTGAAACTGTTTTAAGATATGTTGATAAAAGTATTTCATCAAAGTGGTAAGCTGCCTATAACGTTATATCTCTTAGTGAATTTTAACAACTTTTTGTTTCCCAGTCAAATAATTTCCACAATAAAATGTATCCTTTGTAATTTCCAGACCTAAACTTTACGGATTTTTCTTTTTGTAACAGACTTTTTTCTGAAGTTTTTTAAATTGAGTTTGAAATAATATCTTAAAGCATTTTAATTATATGAAAATAACTGCTTTCAGGGGTTTTGCTTTTAACTAGTAACATTTCACATTTTCCACTTTTATCCAATTGAAAAAAACCCAAAAAACCCAACAGAACCTCCACCTAATGTAATTGTCCTCCACAGTCTTCCACTAATGCACCACTGCACTAGTGCACAGACATTGCAAGCAGGCATGAGCATTGCTATTTTACCTCTGTGGCCATGGAAGAGAGCAACATGCACCTCTGAAGAGCCTAAAAGGAAAGCAGAAAGCTTTCCCATAGGTTGTGGTGCACCATATCAGCAACTGTATGAAACCATGCCCTGAGTTTTCAGCTCACTTTACTGCAAAAATGAGAGACACTACATTTTGGAGGTGGGAAAAGCAAAAATTCCAGTTCTTTCTGATACTAAATTATGGATACAGACAGCAACCCAAGGAGACATCTAGTTCTACAAACCTGACTGTTTATTTATCTTGGCAGCTATGCTCCAGCTAGTGCTCAATGGCAGAGAGTAGTTTCCCTCCCAACAATATGCCAAATGCACTTCTTGCTGATTAAGCTGCATGGGTGAGAATAATTCCACCATGCTTGACTAGAAGAATGAGTGGCACCTTCGGGAAAATTATTCATAAGGGGAACTGTTAAGCTGTAGCCCAGCAGGGCTTTCCCCCCACTTACTGCACTTTGTCAAAAGTACAGGGCAGCAATTAAAGCCACAGTCAACAGCTGCTCCTGTACCATTGAGAAGCCACCATCCTGCTGGGGCTCTGAAACACGGCTGTCAGATTGCAATTAGCACACAGCTAACGGCTCTCTTCCAGATCAACAAACTGTGACTTGGGCTCAGAAAAAGGCACTGGCCAGGTTGATTTTCACAGTCACAAAGATAAGTCACAGCAAGCCAAAACAATGGCGTACCTGGCAAAGAATTGCTTGGGAATTTCTTTAAGGACAAGATACTATCTTTGCCTTCATGTGTCCCCACTGGTAGCTCTCTAATGTTTAGCAGCGGCGACAACTTTAGGGAACTATTTGGATAAAACTCTGGAAGTCATTACATGTGTTATGGTATACCTGACATGATGATAAGATGTTCAGATACTAAATAATTCATGATTCATTCCTTTGCTGGGGCAAAGTTGGCTTATTCTGCCTATGTCATAGTGAGAGGTGATGTACACCCATTGATTTAAGCCTCCCATTTCCAATTTTAGTAAGAATCAGTCAACTGAATGTTTAGCTCCAGTGAACATCTTGACCACAGGAGATCACAGCATAACTACAATGCAGGCTACAAAGGAGAGCCTTTCCATGACAGTAATTTCCCAGGAACTTCCAAACATTTATTTTGTCCTCAAGTCTTCTGTGACTGGAAACACAGACAGGCTTAAGCTTTTTTTGATGAACGTAAGCTGTATGAAATTGAGCACAGCATTAGGATTCAGGCCTCTCTAGCTACCTGCAAATGTAGAGGAAGTTCAGGATTACTAGCACATAATTGTGGAGTTGGGGGAGCCAGCCTAACATCTGACTTTTCCCTTGGTTCAGATTTCCCTGCATATAGAAAGAGTGGGTGGATATGGCAAAACGTACAGTATTTATATATCAGCTGATGTCACATCTGAATGCAATTCTAGATTTACTATTACAACTCTTCCTTCATCTAGGCAATAACTAACCTGCCTGCTAAAAGGCATCAGATTCTTTTATTGTTAAAATGAAACCGGACCTGGTACCCTGGGGCAACTGATTTCAATCTCCAAGTTCATATGGTTTTTCTTGCTGACAAGACTGGTTTGAAGGAAAGCCAAAATGCCAGTGGCAGTTGCCCTTGCTAAGAACAACCTTGGAAGATGTTATGATTGTTAATAGAATATGCGCACACATGTACACAATTTTCTAGAATAAACTGGTGGATTATAACTGGTTCCCTCACCACTGCACATGAGATTGATGCGAAGAGGATACAGGAGGCTGTTTGTGTCCTGTTGTGGAGGAGACAAGAAATCTTCAGTTTGCAGGAAGTCAGTGTCTCCCAAGTGGTGCACTGTACTGCCAACCGGTCATCTTTCAAATGCAGGAGGCACTGATGATCCTCTACACATGCAAATATCGTATTTTCATGTGGTCTAAGGACTCTTACACAAAATCAGTAGTAACTTTGTGTATTTTGCTGCTGTACATGCCATTGACCAATCTTTTGAATATCAGACCTGATGCTTTAGGGACAGAAAGTATAGAGAAGAGTCACCAACTAAAGCAACTGAAAAGCTGGAAAATGCTACTCAGGTATTTCAGGAAATTTTAGAACAGTGGGATCAAACTGTTGGTGTTCCTATAGCTGTTGCCACACACTTGTACTACATTGCTGTGTAATGTGCTATAATAACACGGCAACTAACTCTGCTCTATAGGGCACGATTATAAACTTTCCAGACAACATGTGATGCTGGAGGAGCATCTCGCTTAGTTCATCTCCTCTGCTTTGCCAGTATTCAATGGAACTGTGTTCTTTATGTGTCCCTACAGTTTTCATAAAGGAATTGCATACCACGCTTACCTTAAATCCAGCTTATATCTGGCCTCTGGTTTCTGGTTTCTCTTAAAGGAGGATTATAGCTATTAAAAAAATTATTTTTTCCTACTATTCAATTGTTGCATTTGCAGCACTTTCTAGGCATAAGTTTAATATAGTAGGTTTGTCTATGCTAAGCAGTTGCTCTGAATAATTGCACCAAACAGTTCCAGTTTTTCTGGACCTGCTGCATTTTTCTGTATTTTGCAAACACTTTAGAAAAAAAAGTAAAAGAGCAATGACAGCTACCGAAACCCTTAGGCTGCTGGGCAGCTCAAAGAGCTCCCAGCCCAAAGCACCTGCTGCCAGGGGCCTATATGTCTGTATGACTGCCTCTGTCCACCCTAGAACACTTCACCCAGTGTCCCCTTCTGCTGGAACCAGGAACTCACACAAATGCGACTTCCTTGGCCACCTAAAGCAGTTCCTATGCTTAGCTGAAAGCAATTTCAACCATTTCAACTCCAGGATGAAACCACCCTTATGAAAACTTAAGCTGACTCCGTTGGTTTTCATTCACAACTACTGCCACGTTGGTGCACATGTGCGTGTGCAGACTAGCTCTCACCAGGCAGAGGGACTCTGCCCAAACTAGCAGTCGGCAGCAGGGAGGCCGGCACTCTGCACACTGCTTGCGGCTCTCCCTGGCCCTCAGCCAACACTGCAGCCCACAGAACTGCAGGAGCATCAGGGCACGCTGCGTGGGCAGAGGGGAGGCCAAGCTCTGCACCCAAGCACCCACCAGTGCAAGGGAAAACCTGCAGGGACAAGGTCACTTTCAGAAATAGAACCAGCATTAGCTGATTTTCCAATACCAGCTTTTCCTGCGTAAGCAAATGTCTGCAATGATCTTCCTAGACAAACGGTCCCAAGAACTCTCCAGCAACTTACTGAGAAGTTAGTACTCCCCAGTCATCCAACTGGGTGGAAACCTTGGTCCAAAGATAGCCACATACTCTGTGGTAGACAAGCATATTCTTTTGAAGTCTCCATGCCCGCTTCCAGAGCTCAGTCTAAGAGTCTATTTATTGTTATTATTTTCCCCCTTTAAAATCAACCATAATTCTTGATACTGAAGCTTGGATGTACAAGGTCTCATCACTTGAATGAAATACTAAACTAGCTGCTTAGGAGTGAATGATGTAAAAGAAGGGACCAGATCAAAAGGCAGATCACCTTTATGACTGATTTACAAAATTTTTCTCCAGACCTGGTATGTGATCATTCTACAGATAGCTTTTGCTTCATGATTTAGCTTTTCAATATATTTAATTTCCCCAGCATTATTAAACTACTGCAAAATGGATGTCTAACAGATGTTAGCAGTGCACATAACAGACATGGACTGCATGTCACTTTTGACTTCTCTTTTACTTTATTTTATTCTAGCATTTCCTAGTACAGAAAAAAACAGACTTCCGGAAAATCTGTGTAAGATGCAGAAGTGTATCAGTAGCACTACAACAGGCGGTATTCAGGGAAAGGCAACAGTCACAAGCATGTCCTGCACATAGAGTTTTGCGTTTCTGAATGGTCAGGTTAAAATTTTTTTGGTTGAACGCTGTTTCTTAGGCAGCCTTAGTTTCTTCAACAGTCTTAGAAGAACAAATACAGCTCTTGGGCCTATTCTTACCAGAGTTCATATGTCTTTTCACTCTATTGTTCCATAAACAAGACAAAAAAGCAATTTGTTAGATTCAGGATTTAACAGTCTGTTCCAGCACAGCACATGGTTTTCTCCCTGGTAACCATATTCTCATAGCAAACTCCCTTAGAACTCCCAACCTCTGGAATATCTACCCACCAAGTGAATGCAAACCAGGGATTTAGTCCTGCTACAAGAGCCCCATTTCACCTTTCACTATGGGATCTGGGAGGTGGAGAGAGCTGCTAAATAATGTAGGATTCTGACAGAAAAGAAATTCCTGTTACCAAAGTATTTTGGATCTAAATATATATAAATAGTCTGTTAATAGATAGCGACAGATGGCTCTTAACTTAGCAACAGCATAAATATAGCAAGTTTTATTTGATCTGATCTGAGGTGATTGATGAAGCCATTTGTTTATGGGTGTATTTTTTTAAATGAGATCATCTGCAGTGCCCAGAGCATTGTCTGGGTGCTCTTTTATTAAAGTTTGTAAAACTCCAAATACAAATAGGAGGCAAGCCTTTGGAGCTTTGCCTGTGTAACAATAACGTTCTAGTCGCATCACTACAAAACAAAGCAAAAAGAATCAAAATAGCAAATTTTCATAGCTATGAATTTGCAGTTGTGCTTATATACACACACAAAAATGACACAGCTTGCACATGTTTACTACTGCTGTTAGTGTAACAGGGTAAAGTGACAAGTAGGCAACTATGAGGATGCACTAGAGACAGGCATTTTGGACTAGTCTCACACTGTTACACCCACCTTCCTCTCAAGTACATTAAGATCACATCGTATAAAGTCACAGTTTTATATGTGCTTGCAGCCCTAGATGGCCTTAATCTTATCTGTTGCTCTCACCAGGATCATAAATAAGCAGTATATTCATAACAGAACATTTTAAAAGAGGTGGAAGAGCATCAATGGATATCAAGGCTTCTTTCTCACATCAATCCAAAACTATGGGGAATTGATTTACAATTCTGACCTGTAAATTCCTTCCCATTTCTCCAGTCACTTGCTGTGGTTTTGCAGAAGCACAGCCTCCTGAGTCCTGGCATGCTGGTCCCATATGCACATGCAGAATCATTCTTTCCACTAACAGTTGTCACTACCACACACACTCAGACACTGCCCCAGGGCACACTGTAACTATCTTGCTTCTAACAGACACAGCCAGAGCAGGCACAGAATACAACACCCGTCACAGTGGGTGGGTGAGGCAAGAGGATGGAGAACTAGTCTGGACTGCACTGGTATTCAGATATTGGTATATATGTTCCTCAGAAGATTAAACCAGAGACAAAATACAGCTATAGTATAGGCAGACTTGCAAAAATAGCCTTCCTTCCCTACCACATACACCTTTTTAATCAAAACTTTACTAAGAGCATGTACATGCAGACAGCATAGGCACCTAACTCACAAACTCCATTGCTGAAGCTGCCATATGCAGTTAGCTTTGCAAGATAGGACTTTGCATGCACTGAAGACAGTTGTGCAAACAAATGAGGGCATCGAGTCCCTGCAGCTGGAGGGAACAGTCACAACAGTCTCAGACTGAGGAGTTTAGCTCTTTAGTTTTGCTGGCATCTCAAGCAGGTTTGGCAACACTGCTCTCCTCCCTCTGTCAGTGGCACTGTGGGTGTCTGAGCAGACCAACAAAGTTCCCTCCCAGCTCCAGTGTATTCCAAACTACTAACTTGCTCACAATTTGTTGGTCTAGCATAACTAAAAAAAAAAAGAAATCAGGGACCACAGTACTTTAAAAAGCTCATTTGGATTTTCTGTTTAGCATCTACTATGAAGATATGTCAGGCAAGAGTTTTGGTCATCGCATCACCTTTCAAATGATTTCTGCTTAAAAATACATCTTTAAGCCTTTTTTTAGAATTTGATGTAACTTTCCAATGTGGGAAGGAACCAAACCAAGATATCCTCACTTTTCTCTGATGAGATTGCAGCAGGAGTGCATTCGTGCTGCAGTGTGGTCAGCTGATGGAGGAAGCCCTCCCAGACTTAAGTAGCACATGTAGACGAGAAAAATTTGTTCAAGCAAATTCCCTCCTTTCTTTACTATCTCTCAGCATCTTTCTGTTTTAAACAATTGTCATTTCAAGCATGCAGGATAGGATGGTTAGCTGACAAATCATATATACTTCAGTATTGGTCAAAGTGTTGAGTGGTGTTCTTTAACTTCCTAACTTGACATTTTCAAAGAAGTTTGCTTTTGGAATAGTTTTCTTTTTTAAGAAGGGGAAAAATATAATCCTCCTACTTGCTTTGTTTCTTTTAAGAAAAAGAGACAAAAAACTTAAAAAAAAAAAAGGAAAACGGTGGAAAGTTTTTAAAAATTAAGCCTTCTAGTGATAGAAAATGGCATAAGAAGCTTAAAACCAAACTGAAATGGGAATTTGCCTTGTAACTTCGAAAACAAGAATACATTTCTTCTCTATGTTTTTAACATGAAAATTTTGTCCAGTGAAATATTGAAAACATTTCTCCTCATCAAGACTCTTCTTTCCTATGTCTGAGTGGGTGAGGGCAGAATAGGAAGAGAGTGCATCAGCCAGCCCACCTCTGAATGGTATGTCTGGCTTGCTTTTAGTCTGATTTCACATAGAAACCAGGTTTTTGAATAAACTGAGTGTATGTGTGAACTCTCATTGCTGCCTCGACATTGGTTAAACCTATTGACAGAGTTAAACTAACTCTGAGAGAAAAACAAGGTGCAATGTCACACTTTAAAAGGCATCATAAAATCAACACAGAGAGGGACACCTGATAAATGTTCAGCCACAAGACAGCATCAGCTAGACCTTTCACTTTCTCTAACATCAAAGCTCATCAGCCACAGGACCCCTGTAGAGCCAAGCTTTATTAGTGGCATGGAGATACTTGTTTCAAAAAACACAAAACAAAGTTTTATCTAGCTCCAGGATTGATTTACAGGAAAACATATGAAGATTAAAGCAGGAAAATACCGAACCTGCATGCCGCACCCTCTACAGCTTAAAAAAACATAGTAAAAATATTTATCCTTTTCTTAAGACAGTGGAAATTTAATTAAGAGGAGGAAACATGCATCCTCTTAAAGTCAAGCTAGCAGTATATAAAAGCCCAATCAGCAGCCGTGCAACACTAATATGAACTCAAGCCCATTCCAAGTGTCCTACTCTCAGTGCTACAAACTCCTGTTCTTTACTCACTTTAACTAAAAAACCAAGACACAGCTTCAGACACACTCTCACCTACTGCTTTCCCTGTAGTCCACTTTTCTGAAGATTATCCTTCAGAGCAGAGGGCATGTCAGAGCCATCTCTGGCCTATTTTAGCCTTGCACTTTCCATAGGCAACACCAAAACAACTGCCTGCACCACCTCTGCTCCATCAGTGCTCTCTGTCCTTGGTACAGTGACGCTGACAGCTGTATTTCAGATGCCAATGGGGATGGATGTCCTCTTATAGCAAGACAAATTGGAAGTGACATGTGGAGGATGATTGACACCACGTGTAAGTTCTTATTCTGTCAAAGCTTTACAATGTTGTTAGTTGTCAAACCCAACCACCCTGCCATTGCTTTGCCACAATCCTACATGATGCCCGATGTCTACCAGGCTTTTCATCCACTCACAACCTTCGCAAATCCTTTTCTCAGGGTTGTACATATACCTTCTGCATAGCCTAAAGTCAGAGTCTTATAAAAGTTAATTTGTTTTGTAGAGGATGACACAAAACTATTTTTGCTTGCTAAACTTATAAAAAAAGAAGCTCTCTTAAATTAAGGATTAAAAAAAAAAATAAATACAAAATTAAATCATCAGATCTAGGGCAAAAATTGCTCATGCACTGCTAAATTCCACATTTAAAGGGCAAGACTAGGGTAGAAAAGAAATTTGAAATACTTTAAAAAAAAATAATCAGATTTTGAATTCTCCCTTTGCAGTGTTCAGCAAATTTGTCTCCAAGTTTAGCCAATACAGGAACTGCCAGACCAGTTCAGTTGATGATCACAACAGTCCTGCACCCTGACACCCATGCAGCTTAACTCTGGCTACATGCAGAAAGACACCTCACAGTACTTGGCTATAGAATCACTTCTCCACAAGGGGTGGGGGGCAGAAATCACTCTCATCAGTTAAGGAAGGATAATTTTTAATGTAACAAAACTGAATGCTTACATTATTCAGAGGGCCATTGCAGAGATAAGGATTAAAGCATATTGGCAAAACTCTGGCTTGCAAAAAAGTTTTATTTATGATCTTAAAAGACTTGTTTCATGTGCATTTAGCAGAGCCAGCTCCTGCCATCACTATTGACTTCAGCTATCTTGTGAATCCAGTAAGGCAAATCCAAAGATTGTTTCCAATAGTAAATATCTGCAGAGCCAGAAACTGCTACATGCCCAAATTGCTGATGAACTTGCTACAATTTTTTATGCCAGATTGTCATAAAATGAACAAAACAGAACTAACAAAGACAGAAATGACACACATATAGGAACATCTTGTCAATGAACACTTTCCTGTTCATTCAACTTTGTACCATGTTGTCAGGAAGCTATTTCAACAGTTTTAAGCAAGAAAGTTTTAAAATAGTCAGAGATTTATCTAACTCAATGAAAACATGGAATGTGGCACTTCAGATCCAAGAATCTGTTCAGGCATTAAAATGCAGAACAATTTAAAAACAAAACAAAACAAAAAACCAAACTAGAACCCATATCCTTACTAGAAAAAGCAATAAGCCAAGTACAGTAATAAAAGAACAAATATAGTTCAATGGAGATTAAGTTTCTTTCTTGGACTACCTCTATGTTTACAGTTCCCATCATGCCCATAGTGCTGGGATGCACTTCCCTGTCCTCACTGAGTGTTCAATTTCAACAGTTTGATAGGTGTTGAATTTCTAAGCATTTTTCCAGCCATCATGTCATACCGTAGAGCAAACCTTTCTTCAGAGAAGTGAGAAAGATCTTTTTCTACCAAAACAAATGAAAGAAGACAGACCTTAAATGCTGTGCACTTGAAAGCTCAGTACTTTTTTTCCATATTGCAGTCTCAAAAACTCCTCTATGCTGTATTTGAACACATGGTAAACCAACCAATTGCATTGTAAATTTTAATATTTGTTTAATTACAATTAATTTTATATAAAGGGTAATCAAAAGAAAATTAATTCAACAGCACCTCTCTCCTCATCTTTTGTGTTATTCTCTATTAGTTACAAAAGGGTCCTGGGTGTTTTGCTAAAAGAAAGATCAGAATTTCAGCTTCAAGAAAGTCACCTTGAAACTTCTGTAACCCCATTATTTACTCCCAGACTTCATAGGAAGGTGCAGATACTATGAATCTCAACAGGCGAGATGAAAACAAAAATCAAGGCAATGTAACAATGGCCAGACCTTATTTCAGCTCCCTGCAAGGGTCAATGGAAAGATTCACAGTTAAGAAGAGTTAGCTGAATTCTCAACTGGTTCTCAGGTCTGCAAAGTTGAAAGAAGCATGTTTCACCCCATATGCCCTTTGCTCATGTTTTGCCTGTGAAATTCCGTTTAGGTTGGGGGAGGGAGAACAGAGCCTTGGAGAGGCAATAGACAACAGAGATCTGTATTGAGTTTTCTCTGCTGGAACCAAAATGCGTATCTAGCAGGCTGTCACTCAAAGGTGACTCCTCTGTATGACAGCGTGAAGTAAACCATGCCTGTTCCATGCTTGCTGCATAGTAAATGTTATGTGAATACCAAGGTTGTCTTCACATCATGAATTAGCAGAAGGATTGCACAAGTTTAAGGTGCCATGTTGCTTAGTTTGGGAGAACTCAAGACTCAGGACAAGCTGCGTGTGGCACTGCCTTGACAGTATCTGCTAAACTGCAAGTGATATCATGGGGTTGGGCATTTATCCACGCCCCATTCACAACTGCACTCATCTCACTTCCAATGTGGCAGCAAAGGAAAACAAACCAACCAGGAACATCACATTATCCAGGTTGGAGGAGTGTGTTTTGACTGATGGAGCAATTCCTAAAGAATCACAGGGTATTTAGCAGATGGTATTTCAGACTTCAGTATTTTTAGACTTTGGAGAAGTCAATCACTTGAGACATATTAGCACAGTACTACATACTGACAAACCAGCTCAGGCGAGTATAAACAGTTCAAATACAGTCCACATTTTCCCCTGCAGAAAGGCCAGGCTGAAGTGCTGCTGATCCAGTCCATTCACCTGTGTCTCTGTCTGGTACCACTCCAGGGTATAGGCAAAACTGGGGGTTCCCTTTCCCTGGGCCATCAAAATAGTTTGTTGCAAAGGTTCACATATACTTTTTCTTTTTTTAATTATAGTATATTCTATTAAGAGGGATCAGAAGAACAAAAATAACAAAACGAACACAGAAGTTGAAGTCTTATCATTAGCAATGGACTTAATCAGCAAAACACCTACAAGTCAGGGCAGGAGCTACACCTTGCTTTGTGTTTAGTTATTTATCCGAAGAGGAAAAAAAAATAAAATCACATTCTATAGTTGCATGATCGGGACTTCAGAAACTTGGGGATGCTTGAATTAACACATTTTTTAATTTTAAGAAGCCTGAGTGAAGAAGATCAGCCCAACACCACTTAAATATCTTTAAAAACATCAGTAAAATTAGTAGAATGTAAACCACTTGTGAACGCACTTCTATCAACTTACGGGTAAAAGAAGGGGAAGGACAGAAAAATAATTGAGTTGGATTTCTAACAGTTGGACTTGATGATCTTAAAGGTCTTTTCCAACCTAAACAAATCTATGTTTCTAGAAATATTGTTATTTCTAGAAATACAGCATATGGGGCGGACGGTGCTTGTGGAACAGAAATTCGATCAGTACCTGGGATGCCCCAAGCCTTATTTACTACCTGTCATTAAAAAAAAAAAAAAATTGGCAAAACAGACTCCAACAAATTTATCTTTTACTACACCTTGATAAGCTAAGCTACTTCTTGGGTCTGTTTTGTTTTTGTTTGGGTTTTTTTGTTCTGGGGTGGTTTTGGTGAGTTGTTTGTTTTATTGTTTTTTTCAATAGTAGCTGAAATACAAAGTATAAAATTCTCAAGGATTAGGTACTTATGGTTACCCTGCTGGAAAACCCCAAAATGTAGTTTACTTAAAAGAGCACCCAGTATTTTTATGACACGTGATACGTCCAATGAGTAATTCCCCAGGCTTCAGTCAGAGTCTTGGCTACACAGTAATTCCCAAACGAGAAGCCAACACTTCAGATAAGGCAGTCAGAAACACTTCTGGGTTAAACAAGGGCAGATACCTGGTATGGGGAGTTCATCCCAATGGTTCAAGCCTACCAAAATTATGAGCCATGGACTTTTTGGCCAGAAACAGATTAACTGGACTAAGAAACATATATCTTACAAACTTTCCTATAGACAAACAAGGAATCACAAATTTAGCTATTAATAAAGTATGTGCTTCATCATTTGCACTGACCTGACACCATAACCTGTCACACCACATCCATTTGGCAAGTTCTGGTGGGTGATGAAACTAGGCTGGAAATAAAACTTTGAAGTCAAAATTATTCTTAAAATTAAACAGTCCAAATCATTCGTAGCACCACCCCCTCCAAAAATTACAAAGGTATCAACCACTGTTATGCAAGCTTCTCCACAGGACCTTTTGGTATCTGAAGAGATGACTGAGTTTACCTATTTCAGGATCAAGTGAGGTTGTGCTAGACAATGGCACAAAACTTAGCACCCTTTCACCCCATCTGGCTGCAGTGCTCTGAGCACTGAAGACTAATACCTGGATGATTTTCATGATATACAGAACCATGCAAGAGGTAGTCAGTTTTCATCTGTCTGGTTCATTAGTAACGGCAGACAACAGGATTCAGTCAAAGCTTTATTTCCTATGACATGAGAATTTACTATTCCCAGCACCTGTTAGCTGCAGCCCCAATTACTAATCCTCTAGGCTAAGAGGACCTGCATTTCTAACGAGGACAGATTCTCTCAAATAAGCATTCTTCTAATTGGGCACTGAATGCCAGTCACACAAACTTCTGTATGTGGCCCATATCAGTTTTAAGGAATTATATCATCCCTGTTTGCGTTGTATATGTGATGTAAACACCCCTGCATGAGCAAGGTTAGGGAGAAAGGGTAAGGGGAAGAGCTATTCCCATCAACAGCTCCAGGCACCTAACTTCAGCGACATCAGAGCAACAGTTGGTGCAGAGTGGCTTCCCAGGAATGTATTTTTAGTACTTAACCTAGATACCTAAGGGACATGACATGAATAACCCCACCCACAAGCAAAATGCTGCAGGTTACCTAGCTTGTATGGGGCAGGGCAGGAAACCAAATCCCAGTTTCCTCACACTCCCAATTAGCGTCTTCCTTGCAGGATGGGCCTTCTCTCACCAAACTGCAGGGAACACTTTCACTTGCTGAGCAGGAATAGATTTGAAGAACCATAGTTTGCTGAAGTGTTTTCTTCCTTCCTCCCCCCACCCAGTGAGCAATGCTCTCCTGAACAAAAGCAAAAACTTGCTGCAGGTTTTGTTTGAGCAGAAAAATAATCCTCCTCTTTTCTTCAACAAGAGTCAGGACAGATGCTAAAAAGTTCTCTTTTTGCTTTCCACTGCAACATTTTTTTTAAATAAAAATAACAGCTGGCATTTTTTTCTATTGTAACTGTGAGCATCCTTCCTTCAGTTTTAGAAGAGGGAGAAAATGATGGGTTTATGCTTTAAAAAAACCCAAGCAAACAAACAACAAAACTAAGGAGAATTACAGAAACTGCAGTTGCACTGGGGTATATTGCATAAGTCAGAAATACAGAATATACTGAGAGATCCTTTCTCTTAATATTTCCAGAGAAATAAATCAGTACATGCAGAAGTCTTCCTTGTAGTACCTGAGGTTGAATCAGTGTTCAATCCTTCCTTGCCTCTCCAGAGAGCCAAATGCAAGATATGCTGAACACTTCAAGACTCAAGTCACTGCAGTGCAGGTGGAATCAGGTTCCCCCTTCCCAAGACTTTAGCAATTGTCTTTGCTCTCACTAGAAAGTACCACTGATACATCCTTTCTTGCTATCTGTGCATTTTCCCTCGGATCCTGGCAGGTGAGCCACAGAAAATAGCACCTGAGAGGGAAGAAAATCCTAAATAGCTCATTCTCATATGCCAGCTCAGGATCTCTCTTCTTTTAGCCTATTTGATAGCTTCAGGTTAAATTTCCAGCCAAATGCAACAATATAAACCTCATTTTTTTCACTATGCTGTCCTCCATTTGTGGGAATTTTAACAATTTGCTGGTAAATTAAACTCCTAAAAAGTTGCAGTGATGACTAATCACTAACAGACATGTAGTCACAGCTGCTCAGGTAATTTTTTCTTGTCTAAACCCAACTCTGAATAACTTAAGCACCTTAATAGAAGCAGAATAATAAATACAGTCCAAATATAGGCAGCAATCCAACACAACCATCACCGCTCTCTCTTAAATCCCCCATCTTTCAACAGTGCTCACTACAATAGCTCTTACTATTGTATAACAAGAATGTAACAGAAAAGCAAACTAGGAAAGACCGGCATAGTTACCATATTTACTGCTTTCACCCAGAGGTTTTTTGGTTGGTTGTTTTTTGGGGTTTTTTTTACTGAGCACATTCAGGTTTGTCACAGATTCTTTCCCCATACAAAGCAATAACCTCCCTCTGCTCTTACAGACTTGCACAGAGAGAAATCCAACGTGTGAGTCTGCTGGACAGGATGGGGGAAGGAACTTTACTGATTATCTGGGCTTTGGTTTTCGTCTCACTTTGAAGAGGAGAATCCCAACCATGTCTGCATTACTCGGGTTAGGACATACTGTCCAAGGTTTCCCAGGTGTGAAAGAGCCTAGCCAACATGCTCCCTGTGAGAAAAAGGCCTTGGAGCCAAGTACTCACCCAAGGAACAGCCAGCACAGGCACCTGGGCCTCTTGTTCCCAAGGGAATTGCAGTGGGCAAAGGAAAAAAATATATATATATATCAGCTGTTAAACAAACAGCTTTGGTTCAACTGGCAGGGTAACTGCTTCATTAATGATGGCACCAAGCATCAAAAATAAATATTGGTTGTGCATCCTGAGGATCCCATGAATTACCCATTGGGAAATCAAAACAAAGAGGATACATTTTTAAGCTACATTTTGGGGTTTCTTATATGATTTTTCCATACACTTGGTCTGTTTTTTCCCTGCAACTATAGCATTTATAAATTCTTTTGAATTAACAACTATTTTTTAGATAGTCATTAGATTACAGCTTTACAAAGATTAAAATCTACAAAATATCAGTCTTCCAGTTTAAAAAAAAAAAAAAAAAAACACAACAAGTTGACGGGCTATTGATTTTATTTCATATGGCACTGTTTATTTTGCTTAGGTTGGGTTTGCAAAGTATTAACTCAAGAGAATCTAAATTATTTTGCCTCGATACCAACATATATGTAGCAACTCCAGTAGCAATCTGCTTCAAGTTTTCTTTCACAAGGGTATGGATTCTCAAAAGGCAGAGTAGCACTTACGTAATATTTGCAAACTTTGGGGGGAAAAAAAGGCTTGTACATACCACTATACATATAGTTAGATGTATCTGTGTGTATCAGTTGACTTCATTTAGAATTTAGGTATGAACTAAAAATCTGCCTTTCAGGGTTTTCCCGCTTTTCAGTTTACTTTGATAGACAAAACCCCTTGTTCTTGACCTGACCTCTCTCATAAAGGTTGGCTCTTTTCACTTAGACATACATGGAAGGTAAGTCCTGCTGTTGCAGTCCATCAAATAAGTTTCTGTCTCCTCTAACCTATAATTGAGGTTGTAACAGATGGCTTTGCATTTTGCAAGACCAAAGGTTGTGTAACAGCAGCAGCTTTATTTAAAGGGAAAGATTTATTGGAGCACAGAGTAAGGTAGGAACTTGTAGAAGATATAACATCTTTCTTTGAAGGAATACTCAGTGGTACAATGTTTAAAAGCTTATCTCCCTGTATCTTCTTCATTCTTGTTAGTGCTTTTAGTGAAAATAATAAAACACCCATGCATCCCTGTGTGATTAAGGACTTCCATCTTCTCCTCTAATATTGTCAACACCTCTGTTGCCAATAGCACAGACGTTACTGTACTGTGTGTGGTCAGGTGGAATGGCTGTACAACCACTTGAGGTGAGGGCTGCTCTGATAGTCTCAATACTTTGCCAGGAGAAGCAACATTTTGTGTGTGATGCTCCTGGCTTACTATGCAGATTCTTTGTACAGGACTAGAAAAGCAGGAGCAGAATATTTGGAGGCAAGGCAACAGGAGGGCTCAGCAAGAGAGCCTCCAGCAAACACCACTCGCTCTGGTACAAAACCTAGTCTTTGAGCCACAAAGCTCCTTCAAATCAATGACAACCTGTGCTTTCCAGAGGGATCTCAGCTGTCAGTAGGCTCAAGCCCAACTATATTGGGATCACACCCAACAATTTGTCTGGGGACGGCTTCCTGAACCAGTTACTTGCCAAGGTTTTGTTTATTTGGTAACAGGGATAGGGAAGAGTCCCTTATGGCCCCAAGAGAGGTTATTTCAGTGCTGCACCTGGGCACATCTCAGAGCAGCTCTGCTGTATCTCTCACCCAGAGTGTTTCTCCCTGTTTTACATAGCTCCCTGGTTTTAAGCCTGTTAAGTGAGTCCAGTCCCCCAGGCAGAAGGGTGGTACCTTCCAACTTTCTGGCTTGCCATGGTCTGTTTATCAGATCTAATGAAGACATTTATCGGTTGATGGTCTGACATCTGCTCAATTTTCTTGACTGGATGAGGAAGTCAAACTGTTATATAAGAAGCCAATAAGTACCATTCATTTCTAAAGCAATAAAACCCTGCTGCATTTCCAAGTTAATTGGCACAAGTAGCCAGTTTGCTGGGAGTGCATTTAATCAAATTTAATATTTAGTTAGGGGCTTCTGTAGCACCCTGCACTATATTATCTGAGGATCTAGAACAATGATGATTGCTATTACAATGCAATGCTTTCCGTAGATCAAAACATATTGCTAACACAGCAAAACATTCTTAGAGGCGTTTACACCTTTCACCATTTGCATACATAGTAGGGGTTAACACAAAGGTTTGCTGACAAGTTAAAGTTCAGAAGGTTTTTACTCTTCTTTACCCAGAACACTTTAGTATTCTTAAAGATTCTGAAAATAGTTGAAGATTTCCCTATTAAAAAAAAAAAAAATCCATCCCCTAATAAGGTTCTTTCAGCACCAGCTAACCTAGATGTTTACTAGAGGCACCACTTGGCCATCTACCATACATTAAATTCAAGTGTTTTGTGCTAAAGCACTAAGGCTTGATGGGGCACGTTTTATGGGTTCATTACAGTGTGCCTCTGGAGTATTGCAAGTCATGAGAGCAAAGGCTATGTCCCATTGGCTGCCTGAGTCATTTATTAATGGCCCCATTAAACACTCCCTCAAGCTTTCGATTGCATTTATCCAGATTTCTTTTAAATTGTTTTTTTCCTTTTGTGTTATGCTACCACAGCTGAAGAGTATCCTTAGGGACTCACAGCAAGGCACCCAGGTCTAGCATCTGAAAAGCCCTAAGCCCAGGACCTTGATGTGGAGGTATCACAACTTCACTGTGGGGCTGGAGGCCTCCTGCCATCTGCCCTCCTGCCTTCGATCCTGGTCCACGAGCCACAAGAGGGGCACAGAGGCTTGCCCTGCCTTACAGAAACACACTATGTGGGTCAGGCAAGGGACAGCTAGGCCAGCCTCCTCCTTCCAGAGCTCCAAAATCTCTCCCTTCAAAGACCAAGGAGCCTCCTTTTTTCTTGCTTAGCATCAGCATTCACACTCCCATGCACAGCAGAAATAAAGCATTATTATTAATTGCTTTAAGTGAGTGTATAGGAAATCCGGTTCAGGAGTAATTCACCTTTCTTACTGGCATGAACTAGCAATGCTGAGATGCACAGACACCAAGCCAAACTCCATCATGCTGACCTTTAAGGCCAACTTCCCCTCCAGATGATCTCCATGCTCTCTGCCACTGGATTAATTACCTTCAACAGACAAGAATTAATAGCAGTGCTGAGCTTTGCGCTACCTCGGGAGATAAACGCCACTACTTGGAAGTGACAGAATAAAAGGAAAACTCATAGACCCCTAAATCACTCCCTCATCATTTACCCTGTTGCTGCTGCATTAGGAAATGTCAAGCTGCATCTTTAAGAGTGGACCTGTCTCTGCAGCAAAAGCACAGAAAGCTGGCAGTTGAGAAAGCAGAACGGACGACAGTTTTTGGCAGCAGCTTCAGCTGTCTTGTTGGGTTTTTCAGATTAATCAGCCTCTTTGGAACACTGAACAGATCATCAGGACAATCCCACAATCCAAGATGTTTTGCAGTGGAAAAAAAAAAAAAAAAGTCATAAACTGGGACAGCAGCATAACAGTGGCAGCTTTCTGAAAGGGACTCGGTCTTGGCTCTGAGAGGTCCTTATCAAGACAGTGTCTAAAGCCAATGGCATGTCTGCACCATCATCCCTCTGCATGTGCTCACACACGGTATGTTTTTTTCGATGTGAATTGCAGGAAGGCATGAACTGAAAAAAAAGCTTCTTTCCATGCCCCCAGTCTCACCATTTCAAACTTTGTTAAATACATCTTGGTTTTGTCAAATGCCAAAAATATTGACCATTTTCTTTCAAGGAAAAATCTTCCTTCTCAAATATCTAAGACTACATGCATATGCTAAAAACATTTTATTTGAAACATTCCATTTTACTTTATATAGGAGACAAATAATCAAGAACCTTGTATTGTCTTAAAAATCCATCCACAACAGTAAAATTTGAGAGTTTGTTTTCCCCCCATGAATTCTGAATTCAAGATACTTACATGCCTAAACACCCCTGCCAAAAGAAAAAAAAAATTAAAAAAAAAAATCAATTGGTGTTAGGAGTTACTTTACGTGTTTCACATATTTACTTCTTCAGCACTACTGTTGCTGTTTAAACAGACTTCAGCTTTCCTCTCTCCTCAAGAGGCATATGCATTTCAAACAAGGAGCACACATAGATAGGCCTTCGTCCTACTATTTACTTGTGCAAGCAGTCCTTTGCACCTGGACTACTATCTACCAAAGCCAGTGGGTGTTAAGGGCTGCCTGTTCTTACCTGGATGCAGAACAAGATCTACATTTTACAGATCAGAAAAAGTACATGCAATTAATTATCACATAAGCTATTTAATAGATCATGCAAACAATATTTTCTTGTCTGCCTTGCTGGCAGGAAGAGAATTCTGTACTGTAAGAGTAGCAGAGTTTATTATATCAGTTGAACCCCTTGATAATCTGGTGTAGCACTTTATAGCACCTCATAGTGTTGGCCCACAGTATTAGAAGTTAAGGGGGTGTGGAAAAAAAGCAACTTTGCCAAAGAGTTTCACTCTTCCTCCATTACACAACAAACTAACAATTAGCTGTTATGCAAGTTTCTGCTCACCATGAAGCATGCGCTGCTTTCAGTTTGCCTAAGACAGCAAGCATGCAGAAGCCAACAGTGAAATTCTATTAATACATTGTGCTCTTGACCTGAAGGCTGAGCTCCCTGTACTGATCACCACAGCTTCAACAAGGATTTTGTATCATCTGTGAAACTGCTGTACATCTGAAGATAACGCTTCAGTTTACCCCCACGTCTCTCTGTGCTTTCACTTCCACATCGCACCCACCAAGCGCTTTAACATTCGGAGTGAAGATGGCCAGGTCTGGGCCATGGTGCCTCCCAGCAGGTTCTGCCTTCCCCCTGACCCTGCACAACTGCTTCCTGTATTACTGCGATCGGGGCAGTCAGGGCCAAAACCCCAGATGTTCTCAAACCATACTGTCATTCTGCCTATAAAGCTGATTACCCCCCAAAAAATGGTTCCACAAGCTGTTTCAAGCTCTTCCACTGGAACAAGGGGTTTATTTCCAGTAGGAACAGGCACAACTGACTCAAGTGCCAGCCCAATGAACCAGAACTACCAAACTGCCTTATTCTGTCAGACTCCCCTGGTGTGACTATAATCTCACTGCTCCTACCAATTCCATCCACACATGCCCCCCATCGAGTGCAGCAGTCTCTGCCCAGTGCAGTAGCTCACCAGCAGCAGGCTAAGCCACATAGGTGCTATTCCTATACTAGTACAATTCTGCCATTTCTGCCTAATCAGTATGAGCTTGGCCTGCACGCAGCTCCCCTGCCAACCCATGGCAGTGCCTTAGCTCCTGCTTTTGCCTGTTGATCTTACTCGCTACGTCCAGTCACCCACCTGTAGTCTGTGATGCACCGTGGCCACCGCCAGGGAGCTAGGTGCTTCAAATAGGACATGCAAGGGTTGCAAAACACATTACCAGGAAGATGTTCTTATCACAAGCAGTTTTTACAGCAGTAGCCCTGAGAAATTCCATCAGAGAAGAAGAGATGACTCAGTCTTGTACAGACACTTTACACATCCAGACAGTCTTGCATATGAGAATCTACTGCATATAAAAAATGACCTCTGACTTTTTGTGCCTCTCCTCTACACTGTCATAAACAAGACTATCATTTCAAGAGATGCTGTCAACTTATATTTAGCCCAGTTTTCTATTTTGTTTAAAAATAAAAGTCTTCTGTAAAGCGTAAGATGAACAGAATTAAGAAAACAATTCCTTAAAACAAAACAAAAAATTGTGCTGTTGCCTTTCAAACCCTTACCCTGTAGCACTGAAAACTTGGAATTGTCTACAAATGAATATGAGACTGACATGATATTTATTATCCAAGCTTAAAATAGCACAGAACAAACAGAATACAAATCATGGCAAGTAAAAATTAATTTAAAAATTCAGTTTAATAATCTAACAGTTTAGGGGCAATATGTGGTTTCTATTGGCAGTGGCCTTTTAATCTTGCAAATCATATAATTAAGAAAACTTAATTAGTAAAAGCAGTGTTTGAATATTAGAGCTGTGAAAATATCTCAAAAAAACTACAAGTATTGGCTTGAACTTTTTTTAAGCCTCAGTTCTGTGTCTGCATGCACTGCTATTAATATAAATAAAAGGCAGGAATAAATAAATTGGCAGAAGTATTCAGGATACTGTGAAGTTAGAAAATTCACAAAAAACAAAATTGTAACTGTTTGCACAAGGACCCAAGGCAGGGCACAACAACGAGAAGCAGCAACGCAGTGTGTCCTGCTCTCCACAAGATCTCCCCATCACAGCCAGGCCAGCAATAAGAACAGGCGGTTCCTTGAGCCAGCACAGGCCTTCCTCACTTCCCACCACCCATCTCAAAAAGCATGCAAACTACTCAGCCATGAAGAGAAACTACATAAAATAAAGACAGCTGCCTGATTAAGAAAAGTTGCATGCATGTCTATTTAGAGAAAGACCTAACTCGTTTTATACACCCAAAGGAGAACAACAACAACAACAAAAGAAAGAAAGAGGGGGAAGGCTTCTGGCAATTTTCAATCTTAGAATCCCAAGTTAGCTTCAGACCTGCATTTGAATTAAAAGGCACCAACATGCCATCATGTCTCAGGAGGGATGCATGAGATTCTCCCAAGCTGCAAGTACTCAGAGCAAAGACATTTATCTCCAGCCCAGCCCGCTTTTAACAGTTAAAAAAAAACCCAACCAAAACCAAAAAAAACCCCATAACTATTAAACTCACATTTCCTTTCTCAGCCAGGTAGTCAAAGAGAATCTAAACAACATGGAAAATCCAACGACTTTGTGCATGCAGATAATACAGGCACTGAAATAACATCCACAGGCAATATTGACGCCATCCTCACAGCTTTAGACAGAAGGAAAAAAAAACAAAACGAAAAAAAAATCGTAAGGCTGTTAGGGGCCAAAATATTCTCATTTATAAAATCCCAGGGAGATGTTTCTTTGCCTCAGAAAACCAGAAGTCTAGTTCATTTACTACTGGGCCACTCTAACATTGCAGAGAAGTTAAGAGTTTGCAGCAAAACTTTTAAAAAAGATAGAGGGCTTGACTACATTTAAAGTTTTGCAATATTTGCTCAAAAGAGCTTTTATTGTTGCTCTTCTGCTTTGAGACATGCACTGTACTTTTATGAAGAGATGATTTATCATTGCTGTCACAAAAAAAAAAAAAGAATCTTAAATTGATCCAATTGCTTTGTTTCTGGGGGACAATTCAGTAATTTTAATTTGCTTTATGAACTATTTCCAGTATGGGAACGAAGTTAGGAACCCAAAGCCAATCCAAGTTTTCCCCAACAAGCCCCAGGACCTTCAAGTGTTTCAAGTCTCTCTTCTGCCCTTCAAGTTGCACACTACTTAGTTTGCACAGAACAAGGGTCCTCAAAACCCACACATAATCCAGGGTTTTACCCTGCACCTATCCTGCCCAATCCAAGTTCTTTTTATCTACACCTTTGGAAAGAACTCAGCAGCAACTACAATAAACTGTATTTTTGTAAAAAAAAACAACAACAAAAAAAAACAAAAAAAAACCCCCACAGAAGTCATTTCAAGTAAACGTAACAGAGACAGACTTCTGGTGTAAGTCATACCACTGGGTTATTAATTGTAGCAGAAGTCAAGACTGACTGCTAGGTACCATCAGATATATTTACTGTACAACGTGGCATTTTTAGGTCTCTAACAGTTGTGGGATGTTCGTATATTGGTGGTTAAACCAGCACAGAGAAGCCCTAAGCTTTGCCACTCACTCAGCCCCCATGTGCCTTTGCAGCATGGGCAGGTCAGGGCTTTCCCATATATCTTACAACCCTCTCGCATAAGGAGCTAATCAGCAGCAGTTATTCTGTGTGTCAAACATGCGTTTTCAATGAGCTCCTTTTTTTGGTTCGTTATCTGAAGAGTGCGGTGGTACTTGGCAGTTGACATCCGGCCTTAAATAATGACATATTAAAGGTTTTAATCTTCTATAATTGGGAATGGTTTCCAAAGAAAACAGAGGTGTACAAATAGCACCTCCCCATCTTGAATGTGTATTAGCCAAGCAGGTGTCACCAAGTTAATCCACCTGAGCCACTTCGTTCTGCAGCCAGAAAGCCAGGTAAAGTTGTCTACTTCTCAGACAGACCCTGCTTTATCTATCTATGCTGCAGACATCTGTGCCAAGAGTGTATCCTGTTCACTTAACCTTTTTCACTTCCTACAAGTGTGCCACATTTTACAAAGCAAACAAAAAGGTCTAGGTAGTTTTTAGTCTTTACACCCATGCAAGACACCCCAATATTAGCTGAAGTATAAACACCAAGTACATGCACAAATCTAGCAAGATTTAAGCATTAATTTATTCTGTCAGTTGCATACATGCACAAATCTAGCAAGATTTAAGCATTAATTTATTCTGTCAGTTGCAAAAACTATTTGCATGCCCGGGAACGCTGAAGAAAGGAGAAGCAAAGACCTGGTCCTTACTTGTACCTGTCTGAGGACTTGAGGAAGGAGGCTGACCAACAAAGGAAATTAGCGTTTGTTTCTGACAGGGAGGTATGCAAAGCAACAGGGTTTTAATTTAAAGCTTTTTTCATCAGAATGATAACAGCTGTCATCTACTGCATGAGTGCAGTAATTACTGAATCTCCTAGGTGGAAAATGAATACCTGATGTTTCATTAACACAATAATATCTCAATCTGCAATCCCAGAGACAGCCAGCAACATTCCCACAGAACGACTCACATGTACCCCACCTCTAAATTCCTGCAATTTTACAACCAGCTCTCCCTCAAGACCTCAATAGTTTTCACCTTCCAACAAAGGGCAAGAGTCCATGATAGTATTTATAACCCAAAAGTATCAAAACCCAGCCTGATTTATCCTATTGTTTCACAAGCAAATTGAAAGAAATCAAGTTTTATTAAGTAGCATAAATATCCCGTCTCACCTACTTATTATTTTGTCTTGTCTACCACACACATGGAGAAGGAATTTTTGTTCCATTTGCCATTACCACACCAGCACAAGAAAATAAATAGGAAGCCACAGACTCAGAATTCAAACATCTTTTTGTTTTAAACAGAAACATTTGAATACATTTATCAATCCAATTGTAACAGACCTGAAAACAGAGCTTGGTTATAGATCCAATTTCTCCAAAACTGAGAAACTTCCTTTTTTGTCCTTTTTAAAAGGATCAGTTCTGATCCAGTTTCTTAAAAGACATGAAAATGTATTTTGAAAGCTAAGCAGCCTGACGAAAAATGCACTGCTTTTGCTTACTAATAGAACAGTCTAGCTAGCATCATTGTGGGAATGAAACTGATTAAAAAAAGTAGTATTTCCATCAAAACACATGTAATTGCACAGTAGAGATCAGTTTAAAAGTATATGATTCCTAATCATTAAAACAAGTGAAGTAAAATTATATGTTTTGCAGAACTGCTTGTACCAGCCTGGGCTGTATTATGAGGCAGGGGGCCAAGAGCTAAGTGCTTCCAACCACTGAAAAGTAGCAGTAATTCATGTATAACCTCACACCTTGGAGAGCAAAATGGTTTCAGTGTATTGTGTTGGGTTTTTTCATCAGTTGAAGAGGATGTGGAAAATAACTTTGGATTTTTAAATCACTTGGAAATCTATTTCAATCAATCATTTCCCCCTTTCTAGCCATGCCCTGAAGATGTTTTGCCTACAACTGGTTTGCATTCAAATGAGTAAGCATGTATCCTGTTTGCATACACTACCATGCAGCAGCATGCTTCGATTTGACAAAAGGTACCTACCACTCCAAATTGCCATCATACAACTGCTTTCCTGCTTACAACTATCATGTAGTAGTTTCTAATTTTAGAGTTTAATTGTCAACACAAAAGCAGGGAAGTGGGAGCATAAATGATCTTGTTTTGATAAAATCTAATTAGTTCCATGTTAGGCAGCAGATAAATATGAAGCGCCCAATTTATTTAAGTATTTTGGGGCATGTGCTTAAATCCTACCAATTCCAATGCCTTTTCAGCCAGCTTTTCACTGTCTTGATTAACATACAGCTTGGATTTCCAGAGAAGCAAAGGAATTAGGGCATTCATATTTTTCAGAAATCAAATGAAGCCTGGATGTACAGAAAAGAGTTTCTATGAAGAACAGCCAAAAGTCAGCCTGAAGGAGATATTCAAAACAGAGATAGTCAGAAAAAAGTTTTCTGTTTGCAAAATAAACTCAAGGTTCAGTAAGAGTGTCTGAGAGAGAAACAATACAATTCTTTTCCATATTGACATAATTCAAGATCCAATATTTTTTCTTCCCTCCTTCAGGACAGTGCATTCTGTTGAATTTTTTTTTGGATTTACCAGTAGGTTTTCTGGTGGTTTTCTGGAGAAGTTGCCAGGGAACTACCAAAGAATTTCTTGACCATGTTTTGTTTAAAGGAAGACACTTCTGTAGAAGAAAAGCTTGCAATCCAAGACAGAAAAATTAAGCTGACAGGCTTGTTGAAATAAGGAATAATTTTTCAGTAACTGAAGTTACAACCTTTGAAAATTACTTATCCTATTATCCTAACTCATGGTGCAAGAGTGCTTAGAGCAGTTACTAAAAAAAAAAAAAAAAAAAATATGATAAAAATCAGAAGAACAGGGCTGGAAGAGATCTCATGCAATCTTCCAGCTATTTTCTTTCGCATTCCAGACTGATGTTTGCCTAATTTTTTCCTTAGCAGAAACTCACAACCTATTACAAATATCCTCATACTACTAAAAATGTTTTTCTGATGTCTAACTTTATATTCAATAAATTGTGTCTTGTGGATGAATGGATGCAGAGAACAAATTGTCTTCCTTCGTTTTGAAGGTTTGTAATGCCTTCCTGGCCTTGCCTGCAAACAAAGCAACCCCAAGATCAAGCTTTTTTGGTAAAACCTTTCCCAAAATTTCTTTTTTTCCTTCATCTCTAGACACTCTTCATCTGGTCCATATCTTTCCCAAAGTGCAGCACCTAAATCTGGGTATAGTTCTTCCTATTAATGCTTTACTAGCACCAAAAAGAGTGGAAGATTATCTCTGATCTCTTCTGCATGGTTTAGTCCATGTATAATGTTTTACTTTTTTCTTTTGGCAAGTATAACATCAATTCATGTTCAGCAGGTACAGGTATAGCCATTGCATCTGTCTTTCAAAACACAGACACAGGTTTTCCTGCTGGGATCCCCTAATAAGATCTGTACTTCAGAAAGCCTTGAATCCAAAAACTAAGCAGAAAAGTCTGAATGGATAGTGAATATCTTTACAAATGAACATAAAACTATGCAACTGTACCTAGAAGATGGTTTCCAAGTGTTCTGTAGAGATGCAGTTAAGAGGGTTGGTTTGTTTTAAATATAGCCCATAACTATTAACATTTTGTTCCTTATTACCTGGTAGCTGCACTTTGAGCAAAACATGTGGTCAGTGTGCTGCTAAATCGTCAGTCACTGCTGGTTGATTTAAGTCTGCATTGGGGTCTCAAATTTAAAAAAAAAACAAAAACACAACAACAACAAAACCCCAAAACACCTCAAATATACAAAATAGTAATACAAGCGGGGTATGATTTTCTAGATTAATTTGCAATGTTAAAAAGAATATCTTTGCTATTACAAAACAGTGATTTAAGCAACTTAACTAAATTTAGCTCATCATCTATGTGCAAATTTACCTCTGAAAGCACACCTTAAGTACTAGTCATCCTTCAATTTGGACACTTGAACTATTTCATCAGCAAATGTTTTCGTTAGGAGCATCACTGACTAATTGCAGAGCCTTCATAATGCTGTACCATAATACTTGGATATTGCCATGCAATTTATTTACTATCACACCTAGGTGGTCTGTGAGATGGACATCCCAAAAGCAGAACTTTTGTCCTTTCTACAACCACAATCAACACTGTCAATTCTGTCTCATTCACTCGATACGTAAGATAAGAAAGGCTGATGGTAAAGAACGAAGAATAAGCAGAAGAAATAAGCATGTTTGTCAGCTGCATGAGTTCTTTGCTCCACTTACTGTTTTGAAACCCAGGACAAAGGGTTTCCTGAGCACTGCTGCATAGTCCATGTTATGCTCCTCCAAAACATAGAGTTAAGTTTAAACAAGAAAAAATTGACTTAAGACATCACATAAACATTAACAGCAAGTGTTTTAAACAGAGTTACTCCTTCAGTTCTCCAAAACAGGAATTTTTATCAATGCAAATTCCTGAAGTTTAGAAAATGACACAGCCCTGCTTTGACACCTGTCCTCCCACACTACAGCACACAAGGGACATTCCCATGTCCTGTTGCCAAAACCATCACTACCAACATATTTACAAGCAAAAAAATTTTCAACATAAAACACAGCATACGACAAGTTGGTTTGCTTGCTTAGGAAATGTCAATTTTCCCGTATGACATACAGTTGAGGAATGATCCCACTTGCAAAGAGAAGGCAATTGCTCAACTGCGCACGCACTGTGGCAATTTTTGCCTAATTAGCAGAATGCATTTAGTCTTAACCTTCTTCTGATGAATTCAGTCACACCTGTTTACGTGAAATCAATTAAGAGACCTTAATCTTCTTAGACAGTTTCCAGCACTCCATCCACAGGTTCAGGCCTGTTTCTTGTATTGCAAAGTTTAAATTATATTAAAAAGAAGCAATTATCCTATAAATGTGAAGACCTAAATTATGCCTTAATAATTAAAACCAGTTACACTCTTAGTCTGCAGCCTTTTAGTGGCCAGACACATATCAAACAGTGCTGTCCACTTTGACTCTAGCGAGCGGATGGGTGAGTAGAATAACCCCAAAGCAAGGTCAGCACAAACATGTCTATGTGCTTGCCCCATGCAGGCGTGTGCCAGGATACACATTCCTGTGCCTGAATCTGCTGAGAACTTGTGGAGTGATGTAAGGGTAAAGTCTGGTAACGGGGTCATCCAAGGAAAGGGAGCTCAAACTTCCTCCCCACAGCATCCAAAATCCCCCTTCTTACAGAAGAATTTTTGGGAAAGGAATTGATTTCACCTTTAGGCATGTCCCCAAAATAGACACTGACAGCAAGTCAGATGAATCATACTTCAGAAGCACCTGTATTTCTTCCTAATGAATGGAGCTTCCACAAGAAGCTCAGTTGGACATCTAGAGTTTGATGAGACAAACCCAACCGTTAGTGGGGATGTACAAACACCACCGACATCTAGTGAAAGAACAAGGTGTATGAATCCCTGCTCACCTGTGAAGTCAGAAGCTACCTGATTAGTTGAAGCTAAAAAAAGAATAATGTTATTAGTCTCCACTGGGCATAGTTTGTGGTTTATAGCATGAAGAGTCCTGGCAGTGTATTATGCCAACAGAGAATTTAAATCTCCCATCTGTGTTTGTTTCTTGGATCTACTATGCCAGCAAGTGAGTCATCCTAAGAAACCTTAAATTACTTTTCATCATACAACTATTATAAAAAGCATTGAATTAATGTCCAGAAATAGTTCAAACTGAAATAGAAGTATGGTCTTAGGACACTCACAAGACTGTCTAGTGGGATGCACATGAAAGGTGCTTGGAGTACCTCAAAGATTTTGGAGCCAAATCTCTCAACCTACAGGGCTGCACAAGACTGCATTGAGGTGAAACAAAAACAATGAAGATCAATGGCTTTAACTGAGGAAACCCTGCTGTTTAGTATGTGTCATGTGTGACAATGGACCCACTCCACTAGGCCTTCTTGGAAGCTGAGATCCTGCTCAGTGTAAATAAGGTGTTTCTCTTGCACTAGCATACATGTTATCTTTCAAGCCATTTTCTTTACACTGTTTTTAGAAACATGAAAGAAAAAGATTTAGAAAAAAAAATGAAAGAAAGGGGGAAGAAGAAGGAGGGGAAAAAAAAAAAGGGAAAATCCTTTTCTCCCTCGCATCCTCTAGAAAGGGAAAATATCAAGTAGCAGCTAAAATCTGTTTGAGATCAGCTTTTGTTTTATAAACTTTGGGTTTCATTCAAATTGTTAGGGAGACACATAATAACTGGCTTTAACATAATTTTCTTTGGACTATCTCCCCAAAGCCACAATTAATGTAAATACCAGTGTCTTGTTAGTAATTTCCTTTCATCGGTAAATGCTGAAATGCAATGATCCAACCACAAATCACAAAGCAAATAAGCTTGTAGTGCTGTTCAAGCTACATTGTTATTATGCAGTTTGTACATGAGACTTGATAAGGGAGATGTTTTGGGAACAGAATTCTTCAATTACTTGGAAGAGTTTCATTACATGAGAACAGAGTAACTCTTGTACCCTTCCAAGCAATAGACATAGCAGCTTCTAGGGGCAATTACACGTAAACTGGCTTGAAGGAGTAAAAACAGAATCAGGTCTCAGGAAGTAGAGAGAAACCTGGTATAGATGTGGGATCAAAGACCAGACTGCAGTCTCCTCTGTTCACTGACCTGAAGGGATTTACTCTCGTTCATGCATTTTCTTCAGTTGCTTTGAGGGGCCTCTAGTGATGGACAGTATACACCCACAGCAAGAATTGACTACCAGCCTTTCTGTCTCTTTTCGGTGTGCTGGGAAACTGAAAGTGGAGGAAGAAGGACCTCTGGCATGCTCGTCTCATTCTTCCTAATTTTGCTGTAATGCCCTATTTTCACTTTATAACTGGATACATGTTTAACAGCCAAAAATACACATCTCCAGTCAAACAAACAAAAGATTGAACATTCAAACAACTGAAATAGATTTTGGTCTCCCATCAACCAAGATTCCTCTTTGCCAAACAGCCACAGACAGAGAGAGATATGCTACTATGATATGCAACAGTAGAAGATGCTTTCCAGGGGGAAAAATGAAAATCTTTTCCTGAAATATAATTGGCATATACACCTGTCAAAATAAAATCTGACTCCATGACCAGACTACCATACTTGGTGTGGCAGGACCATTCACTGCAATACACAACAGGGAAATGTTTCCAACACAGTTCCACCTTTGTACAACTGCAGCCAACATCACTCTGATGAAGGAGTAATCCTTGGGTTTAGTTTAGCATTTTAAAAAGGAATAGTTCTGTCTCTGTTCTTCCATGCTGCTCTATCAATTAGTCTCTCAAGAGTGGCTACAGAGCCATCACTTACCAGCAGAGCAGAGCTGAGCTGTCATTCTCCCGACATGGCCTCAGGAGTCTGTTCCCAGGCAGGAAAAGCTGTCAATAATAGCTGTGAGGAAGAAGATGGAGGGATAAGAAATTAATCCCTTTGCCTCTCTAAGCAACCTAAGTAATATCCTCCCATATTCTAAGCATCTTGCAGTTCAGTCTACCTCTCTTCAGGGTGAGCATGCAGAATAGGCACGATACCTTGTTTTCAATGTTCAGGGTACATGCCAAGAGGAGAAATAATTTGCTTGTGGCCATGCAAGACAATTGGACATGAGGCAATAAGGTGCACCACCTGTATCGTAGGCTATAGTTTTCTACCAAGATACCTTCTGGACTCTCTAACATTGATCTCTGTGTGAGTTAACTTATTCTGCTGGTAGAAGAGAAATTTGCTTCCCATACCTCAAAGTGCAGAGCTAGGTTATTCTGCCAAATAAGCTAGTTACAACCAGCTCAGGTATCTCTGTGCTGCATTAGTCTGCAGCGTAGACATTCATCACACCTTCTAGGGTCACAGATCAGCACCTAATCTCTTTGCCATGTTTCCCTGTAGGAACTTCACAGTACTAAAGCTTTACTCATCCCTACAGCCCCAACAGTTTTGCAAGGCCCAAACTACTTTGCAAGGATTGCAAAACATGTTTGAACTTGCACATTTTCCCAGTCACAACGATTTGCTCCGCCCCTCCCCAATTCCCACAGCAAGTTGGCACAAGGGCTAGAAAATAAGCCAATCCTTCCCCCTGCCCCAAACCCCACACCATCTTGGAAATCAACAGTGTCTCAAGAACTGATCAGATATGTGTGGATGCAGACACACAGAACATGAACTTATCATCCTCGTGTATTCTTACATTCTCATTCCCCTGTCACTTTTTCCTCTAGGCTATTTCTATATTCTAACTCCGCCTCTAATTTCTACTCTGGATTTTCATTATGCTCCTGGTGTAAGAGACACACATCCCTTTCCATCTTGTTCTTGCCATGTTGTTAGAAGTAACTATAGATGATTCGTAAAGGCTTGCAACCTCGCTGCAGTACATTTCTCAACATTAAGCTCCTCCAGCTCCCTGTTGATCCAAATCACTCAATTTTATTACCCTTCTCTGTATTGCCTGACTCCCTGACCCTGTACTTTATGGTTAGTCCAACCTTTGCATTCCCATCAGAAGACACTTCTCAGCTAACATTAGATTCAAGCCTTTTAGAGCTGCTGATACAAGACAAACCCCTAAGAAGTCCTGAAGGGTGGAACCAGGGATACTAACAGCACAGGAGCAATAAGCTTGTTCCCTAGCCAGCACGATCAAAATGATGGATCTTGCCAAAAGTGTCAGTTGCCCAATTTTTTTCTTACCAAAGCTATAGGGTTTCCTTCACGCCCTTTAATTACTCAAACCTTACTTAAGGAACGTGGTTCAAACAAACAAACATAAAAAAAAAGTTACAACAACGTGGCATGATCTTGACATACAAGATGTCAGAACCATTATAAACCCCTTTATTCCAGAATGATGTCTTTTGTGCTTAGAGGCATGCTTGCTATTCATAGATCTACTGCTCAGCTGTTCCAGTTTTTAGTTCTGCATAAATGCCCACTCATTATGTCCAGAGGGTTTTGCCTGTAGCTTTGTGTTTGTAGCCTTGAGGCAAATGTCTTGATGGCTTAGGGAACTCATAGCGAATGACCAAATAACATCGGATTTTCCACAGCAACGAAGCCATTATGGGACAGCATTTCTATGTAACAGCACCCTTCAGTGTGCAATCATTATAACTAAGGATTTAACCAGGCTCTGGGGACATAACAAAATCACTTTGAAGCCAAAAATCCACAGTGAAATCTTAAGCATTAGATTTCTCAAATGCTTCTCAGAACTGTTTGAGTCAGGCAGCTTTGTCAGTTACAGTAAAACCAAGCAAAGAGGAAGGAGTTTTATGCACATCTTAAGAACAAATCCAAGCATTCAGACCTGTGTATGCAGAGCTGGGAGTGCAGCATGCATTTGCTGCACACAGGTTTTTTCAGTTGCATGCAGAGCCGTCATAAGCACACACACAAGTCTTAGTTAACGTTAGTATCAAGAACAGAATTTTAGCTGTTACCAAAATGTAAGCATCTTGCTCACAATTTTAAGGAAAGTCAGTAGTTAGGCTGCAGGAGATTACAACAAGCCTCTGTAAATCTTCATAGCCTAAGGAATCCAGAGCCTGAAATCTGCCCCATTTCAGCTGCGATACTCCCCACTGACTGACCAAGGAATTAATCTGGTGGGTTCCTGCTGAATTAGAGGTCTGTGCAGATCAGGTTTACGATGGAGAAGGGAGGAAAGTTTATGACAGAAAGGATCAAGGATACAGCATAAGCACTGGGTGGAAAAAAAAGTGTTGTGCAAGTATGGTGGGTTGACCTTGGACTGCAGCCAGGCAGCCACCCACCCAGCCGCTCTCTCACCCCCTCCTCAACAAGAGAGAGGGCAAGATGAGAAAGTTCATGGGCCAAGAAAAAAAAAAACAAAAAAAAAAAACACAAAAAAAACCCAACACACAAACAGGGAGATCCTTTACCAAGCACTGTCATGAGAAAAACAAGCTTGATCTGAGGAAAACTAATTTAATTTATATCCAATTCAAATAGATTTGGATGGTGAGAAACAAAGACAACATTAAAACTCGGCTTCACTCCCTACTTCTTCCCAGTAACCTTACTTACTCATTTCCAACTTCTCCACCTCACACCCACCACCACAGGCGGCAGGGAGGGCATGGGGAACAGGCATCCCGCCCTGCGGCTCCCTCCCCTCACACGGCTCCGCCATGGGCCACGGGAGGTCTCTGCTCCAGCACCCTCAGCCCCTCGAGGACGGCAGGGCTGTTCCACACACTTTTTCCCCTCACTCCTGGGCAGCATTTTTCCCTTTCTTACACCTGTGTGCCCAGGGATGCCCCCAGCATCACTGACAGGCTCAGCTATGGCTGCAGGGGGGCTGCTGAGGAACCGGCTGGAACCAGCCAGAACCGGCTGGAGCCAGCACAGAGCAGCACCTCAACTCTCCTCACAGAGGCACCTGCAGCCCCACCACCAGAGCCTGGGTATGGACACCCATAAAGCAAGTGGGGAAAAAAAAACAAACAAAAAACAAAACAAAAAAACCAGAAACAAAAAAGAAATAATTTTGAGAAGCCATAAAGAAAGCCTGGGTCTCCAATGAGGGAAACTCTCAAACTGAAAACAAAATTACAGCTGAAACCTTGTCAAAACTTCCTCCCACTCTGCTCTGTGAGGGCAGGGCTGCACCTACAATACATGCAGATTTGCAACACGAGAGCCCATCTGTGCCCACCTCGATGGCACTGGGAGCTGGAAAAGGAGCTCATGTGGAAAAAGCAGCTGTTTTGATGGGGAAGGTGTGGAAATAATGATATGCAGAGCAATCTGTGCGAGGCAGCCCTCACCCCTCGCCCACAGGCCTCATGCAGGGCTGTTGTTAACGAGCTCCCTGTCGTGGCACATGAGAAACTCCACCGGTGCTTCGAGGAGAGAAGGCAGGACACCTGCCTGCTGCACATATGGCCGCTTTCCCCCCAACAAAGGCAGGGAATGAAATTCAGGCGAGAGCAGAACATGGTGCAGTGTGATTCAGAGAGCTTAGTGCCCTGGTTCTGCCATTAGTGAGACAGCAAGAACAAGGCACAAACTTCTGGCTGGTTCCTTCTACCCCTTAACAGAAAGCACCCCAAAAAAGGCAGCATTTTACCCAGCCCACATCTCTTGAGGATGAAGCTGTGCTTTGGTAAATCTGCAGAGATGTTAAGGGTTGGATAAAGGGCTGCATTGATGAGGCAGGAAGTTGAAGCATGGATCAGAAATGTACAACTGTATGGAAAAATCAGAGGTGTACTGAGACAAGTGACCCTCTTGTATAAAAAGGTGATGTGGTCCTGCACTGGAATGCAATGGAAAAGGGGCTCCCAGTCACATCCCTCCCCAGTTTGTAACCTTGGCACACGAGGGCTATCGTATTTTGGCGTGACTCAGAATAGCTAACTACAGAGCAGGGATTAATCTGACTGTGCATCTCGCTCCAGATACAGCGTGATTTTTGCATCTCCAAGGAGGCTGGATTAATAGCAGCAGCTAGCAACATCACTGTCACAACAAGTTAGCACTGCCAAGAGAAGTAACAGGAAGAATAACCTCTATATTACAGAGGCTTACAAAATGGTTCAACCCAGCAGTACTGCTAGACAGTGTTTTAGCCCAGCAGTGACTCACCATAAATGCTCTCATGCTCCTTGTGCTGGAAAACACTGTGGAAGTCTCCCCTTCGCAAGTCCTGCAACAGCCCCACTGTGGCCAGGCTGCAGTCAGCACAGCCTGGAAAGTCGTCATGCTTTTTACCCTCACTTTCTTCCCTCTCCAGGGATGCAATCCCTACCTGTCTGGTGGCTATGGATTTTAGCTCTGATGGAAGAGTCTTGGCCCCAGGAGTTTTTTAGGTATGCATTTTTGAGAAAGGTATACGTTTTTAACACCTTTCCCTTGTATCATAAGGGTCAGCTGACACATGCCAGAGGGACAGTCTCCATTCACAGTGATTCATAACAAAAGTTTAGTTCTTGCCATTATCTGCCCACTTTGGACTTCACAAGTTTTCAGATTTCTTCCTCAGACACAAGGACCTTCTTTCCTTCAAACTGCTCTTTTGGATAAGCTGGGAACCACAACTTTTTTGTGCATGAAGTACTTGGGATGCAGCCCCAAAGTTGCCTGCATATGACAGTCTTTCAAGCCCTCTGAAATAAGTACAGGACACAAGAGTCCACTAAAGAGATTTTCAGCAGCCAGACGTCAAATTACCAGCTCCAAGAATCAGCTCTCACACCCAGCAGCACAAACTGGTTTGCTTGACTCGTTATTGTAATGTGGCTCATTAAACTCTCAGGAGAGGATATTCCACAACATCCCAGATCCAGCGCATCACATAATAACCATTTCCACCTTTCTGAGTGGAAGGTATGTAGACACCCCAAAACACTGATCCAGGTCATATTTAGAGTTCAGGGGAACTGTGTGTAGGAACCATGAGAAGAATCAGCTTATCTTGTGTCATCGGGATCTGTGCAGGGATGCACTTTAAAAGGCAGAGATATAAACCCTAGGGAAGAAGGGAAGAATAGGAGGAAAGAAGCAGAAAAACTTCTAGAGATGCAGGATTCTGCAAGTTAAATAAGCCATATTAGCACAGACATGGAGCTATTTCTCTATGCAATCCTCTCTTTCCATATGTTTGTTTATTTCCTGTTTTTAGGTTTGCACCCTGGTACAAGGCAGGAAATTTCCCCCTCTCCCTGGCTAGTAATTTTATGAGGCTTATTTCATCAGAGATGTGAAAGGGGAGGGGGGAGGAGAAAAGACACAGTAAAACTTTTTAAAAAGTTACAGGTTTTCACCAGACACAAGTCCAGTTCCTTGTACAATCACTTCATATTGGCCATGCTGATGGTATAGATTGCCTGTCCATGGCACTTTTCACCTCAGGACCACAGTGCAGGCCCATCCACACCCCTCACAACTCTCCTATGGTGAGCAGCTATTTGCCTTTTCAGACATCTCTTCTTGATCTGCAAAGAGCTTATTTCACTGCTATTTATTTCAGTAACAGTTAGGGTCCTTAAATATGCGCCTGATCTGATCATAGAGACTTCAGATGTAGCTCACAGACACAAGAGGCAAATTTATATCGCCTGCACCCAGAGCAAGCAGCTGCCACTGCCTTTCCTTCTGCACAAACAGATGAATACACCCATGTACACAGGCATAGCCATGGACACCATTGCCAAGTCCTGGGGAAAAGCTGAAGACCACAACTTTGGGAGTCCTGCAGGGAGTGGTTGAGTGAGGGATTAGTAAACCAAACCCTGCTAAAACAAAGCCTCTCAGGAAATCCAATACTGCCTCTCATTCAAGTCTCTTCATCACCTACAAGTACAGGGCTGCGCTGGAAGCAGTTTGGTTGGTTCAGTTAAACCAGCTATTAAAATTGTAGCCAGTTCCTTAAGCAACAGCTGAAAATAACTTCCAGCCAGCTCTGCTGCTCAGCCTGGTCATCCCATTCCCTGAGAGGGATCTGGGCATCTGTCCTACCACAGTCCAGGAGCCCCATGTGCCCCCAAGTTCTACACTCTACTAGGAGCGCAGACAAATTAATTTCCAAGCCCACATTTGCATCCAGCCAGGCAGGACATTTTCCACTTTCTTCTATCCCTAAAGCAGCAGATTTCTCCACTCTTTTTTGGATGCAGCAGCTGTAGCTATGGAGGTCCATGGCCACAGCTACACTCTGGGAGGTTTATCAGGCTTTTATAAGCACAAGCCAGCATTTCCTAATGCATCGCACAGCGGACACAATGTCCAAACTTCACAATTTCCCAAGATGTTTTCCCCTCACCTCCACATATTTTTCCACTAAGGAACTTGTGCAGGATTAGCCCCTATGGGAAGCAGTAAGCCCCACGCAGGAGGCACGCAGAGCTGAGCAACAAGTCATCAGCAGCCTGATCCACGCAGTGCCATTTGCACGAAACCCACTCACTCTCAGTGAGCCAGTACTGGCCAAGACTGCAAGTAAGATGTATTTCTGGAGATCATAGGCCACGTACTGACATTAGCATCAGAGTCACCCACTGCAATTAAGCAAAGTAAGAACACCTTGGTTTTGTGACTGGACAAGCTTTGGTAACCCTCTCCACACCACAGCCTTGCTGCAGGAGGAGGGGTTTCTCCTATGTGTGGCATCCAATACATTTAGAGAAACAGCTCCTTCAGAAGGGATGAGTTCCCCCATCACTGGTCCAATATTCACTCTGTTTATGGCCCTACCTCTGGGTTGTTGTTTTCCCCACATACAGTATGACAGATTTCCAAAATAGACAGTCACCCCTGAAATAATTTCAAGCCCAGTTACTGACACTGTCATTTTGGGAACCACAGGTTTCTGACAGCCCATTTTTGTAAAGCTCTTTCACCTATTTTCTTCCCTTTTATGCAAAAGGAAAAAAAAATATTTCTCAGTTTTAATCTTGTAAAGTATATTATGCAAATTTATGGGTTTTATGTAAGATGATGGCCTGTGGCCATATCACCCCTGGCCCCGGCAGTGATCTCGTTAGATCTCCCAGCCCGAACAGGCTGGGGCCTGCTCGGCGCTGGCTGCGAGACCTCCGGAGCGAGCCAGGTGCTGCCGGGGCCCGGGCGGCGGTTCAGTAGGTGGCCCTGCCGCTGTGAGTCAGCGCCCACGGGTGCTCAGCACCACCCACCCGGGCAGCGCACGCAGTGGCCGAGGCACGGCCCGGGTCCCCACGCGAAGCTTTGGAGCATCCCCACGCCCAGCACTGCCTGCGCACACAGCTCAGAGCGCAAAGCGCTTCCAGGGAAAAACCTGCAGGTTTTCGAGAAAGCGACAAGGGAGAACATTTGCGGTGTCCCGACCAAGAGTGGTGTTTGAAGCAATCCGAACGGCAGCTGATGGTGCTTCCCCCACCCCTGCCCCCACCATGTCTTGAACTACCTGAGAAAAACGAATGGAAAGGAAATCCCGCAACTGATTTAACACGTTTCTCTCACCTTTTTAGCTGGCACCCAACGACTCATTCTCATCTTTAACTTTCTGATGCAATTCACTACGCCATGCTTTGCCAGCAAATATGAAAAAAATAATTTATTTTAGCTATGCTTACGTTACTTGTTAACATCACAATCACACAAGTCCTGAAGAATACCAGACAGAAATCGGTTTTACTTAGGACGTTAACAAAGATCACTGACCACTCTGAATCCTTCCCCCAGTCTAGCAGTTTTTCTGGAGTCAGTCCCTAGAAATACTTTCTGCAGGGAAGTTAACACGAGTACCTCACAACAGCCTTACCAGGATCTTATCAACTTTTATCTTCCACCAGACAAAGCCACTAAGTACAGACATTTATGTGCCGGACAATACAAAGATTTCCTACTATTTGAGCTAGAAAACAGTACTTGAGGCTCTGAAGGGAATACCCTACCGTTTACATAGAAGCATGCATAATTTTTCTCCTCCTTTTAACATCTTCACAACGACCTCATACACATGCAGATGTTCCCTGTCTACAGCCACTGTACACACTGTTGCCAGCAGACCAAGAAGAAGCCTTACCTTTGCTGAAGCGATGGTGCTGGCAAGTTCTAAGGAAGGAGCTGCAGCCCAGCAGTGCTGAGAGAGAAGTGTTTCTGGTATCTGCTGCACAGCTGAAATCACTCAGCCCAAACCCCAGCTGATTCCCCTCAATTAATCAGGCGACCTCATAGCCTAATTCCTAAACATGCTTTAGCCTGGGCTCTTAGGAACTTGTGTGTGAGGTCTAGAAAACAGGAACCTCTGTAGTAAGGCAAAAATGGTAGCCCTAAGTAATGCCTCTGTCCACGTTACATCTTTGCCTGCGTCACATTAACTGGTTACAGCCTAGTTAAAAGCTATAAATTTTTAACTTAATATAATAAGACCTCAACTGTAAAAGGGCTTTTCCCTCTTATAATGGCAGGGCCAGAACCCATCTGCACTGAGGTTTTCAATACTATCCGCACTGCGGTTTCTTGTTCAAGGTTGTAAAGAACCAGAGCCTCATCCAATATGCTTCTGATATAGAAAAGACACAGACTTGGGCTTAAATACCAAAGGTTACTTGGCTTTAGGTCTCTGAGGTAAGAAACATCTGCTGAGAGGTTTGGTGGTCATTGCTTTCTTAAGGACACAAGGACAGATGTCCAAATACTGGACAGTGGTTTCTGGCAGTTTAGGACCTGCCCCAGGTCTCACTGACACATTGAGCCATCTGGCTTCCTTTGCACCTTTGTGCACCTTGATTTCTGAAAACACAGTTTCCTGGCATCTCCAGCTCTGAACATCCTCCAGCTTCTCTTGTGTTTTCTCTGGATTTCACCACACCTTAGCCTTAAATATAGAGCATCGGTTTGGGGTAATTGGAGATTCTTAATTAATTAGAGTTATAGATTTAAGGAGTCAAAGCTTGACAAATGAGCTCAGGTAAATTTTGCTGCAAGAGCTGGAGAAAATTACCAGTCCCAGGTAGGTGCCCTACCCTTCTGCTGGAGGTTAATTACTGTTTCTCTTGCACAGCCAAAAACACATGTGCCTCCATCCCAGCTGCTCCAGCTCACAGTCCAGCACCCAGCTCAGCTCAAGCATCATCCAGTGCCAGGCTACACTAAGGCACAGGCTGTGCTCTGCATCTGCCCCTGTCCTCCAGCAGGCATGGTGGAGGATGACCCTACACCTGCAGCCCTGCAGGGCTCACGGCTGCAGGTCTTTTCCTTCGCTCCTTGTGGCTTTTTGAGGTCTGTGGTCTTCCAGCAACAAGCAGAGGGTACAACAGCCTGACACAATATAAAGAGCATCTTACTAACTTAGACAAAATAATGTCTCACTAAATACACCTTAAAACCTGCACTGTTCCTGTGGTTTGGGCTCTGGTTTTGTTTAGGGTTTGGTTTTTTTTTTTCTTTCTCTGTGGAATTGATGTGATGCAAAGGAGGAAGGACAGGAGGAGAACCTGGCAGAAGTGGTTTCCACCTGCCAGAGGGTTGTAATCAAACATTTTCCCTTATCTCTGCTTTAGCATCCCTGTCTATAACAGGTGAGCTGGCATCATTTGAGACCATTTTCTGTTGTTACTCAAGAACCCTTTCAATTAACTAGAAATCATTTTTTTATTGCAGTGATCAGCTGAAGAACACTACCTTTCAGATCCTGCTAGCTTAAACTGCTGCTTTCCCCTCAGGTTTATGCCAAATGACCTGGAAATATAAGCTCTAAAACTCACCTAAAACAGGATTTGTTATTTTGTTTATCGTAGATCTCTGAACTTACTCCTATATTCACAAACAAGTGGGTTAAGTTTTGTGGCAGAGAGCAAGTGTCTGTATGATTATGTGGGTTTAATTTTAAATTGTGAGTAAAACTGTAGATCCCATTCAGGGAACGTGTCACGGAATAGTAGTAGCCTGTGAGCAAGGCCTTCACAAAAACCAGTTAAAAAGGGCTGTTTAGCCAAAAGAGAGGAAAAATGGAATATTTGTGGCCAGCCCTTACACAACAAGGACACACGGAAACCAGCTGGAACATACTTGTAAGACATGCAAGAGCAATCAATGAATGCAAAATGGAATCTGAAACTGGGAGAAAGCTTATTTATATTACCCTATGAAAGTGAAAATGAAAGAGAAGGCCGCAAATGATACAGAACAGAATTTAACAATTTGTTAAAAATATGGTCCCAGCACGGCCCCGTGTAATTTTGACAGAGATGGTCATCCATGCAGCTACATGGATAATGTGTCATTAGGCAACAGGCAGCAGCAATAGCCAGGCACCATAGAAATGTTACAACAGACCACAACTGGTTTGGATAACACACAGATTTTGCAAAGACACGGTATCTCTGGCTGTGGCCAGGGTTTAGGAACAAATTCTCATTTGCATGGTTCCATCTGCTTTTCCTGTGGCTCACCACCAAGCCTTGGTCACAACCGCAGGAGGACCCCAGAGCACTCAGCAAAACTGGCCCCAGGTTCCCTATACAAAAACCTGCAAATATCAATAAACAGAAACATTATACTTTGAAGATTTATTTTAGTGAGAGGCAAGCATCTTCGTCCCCAGTCTCATAATGTTCTTTTTGTGAAGGAACATTTCTGGGACAAAATCTTAACAGCACTCTATTTTTTTTTCATTTTTTAAAAAAATAATTAAAAAATAATTAAGCTTTTATTGCAGAACATGTCCCAGAAGGCAGCCCGAGCCCACTGCCAGGACCATGGCTGCACACCAATAGGCCAAAATAGCTACAAAGATGTACATAAACATCACGTGGGAAAAAAAACAGAAGAAAGGGCTACAGCAAATAAACACAGCAGGCTGTCACAGCAAGTTAGACCCATTTCAAGATCCAATGCTGGCTTTATGCTTATTGCAAAAGTCTAAGGGAGCAGAGGGATAGACAGTAGTAAGGCTGCAGCCAAAAGTGACAAGGTGAGACAAACCATTTGTAAATAACAGTAAAACAAGTGAAAAGTAAACAAAAACTAAGTAAAAAAATGAAGTTAACTGTAACCAGTTACTAAATTAAGACAGAAGTTAATTCTTTTTCCTTTTTTTCTTATAAATTACTAGTTTTGTGTTATTATTTCTCTCTGAAGCTGTAAACACTAGAAAAAAAAAATCTTTAAACTGAAAACAACACAGCCATGAATGAAATCAGATTATTTCATGAGCCAGGGTCTTGAATAATCATCAGGTTTGCAATTAACTATCTATAACAACCCAGTTGCCTGTCAGGTGGTAGGGTTGCAAAGGCCATGCTCTCAGCTGCTGCAGGGGGAAGCAGCAGTGTTGCTGCCTGCCATGGCTCTAACACTGCTGTGAAAGATCCCAACATCCTCCAGCGCCAGCTGCTGCTGATGGCCAAGTGAAAGATGGTTGGAATTTTTCCTTTTTCCACAAGCCATTTTTATATTGAGTGACATGAACTCAACTATTTTGTGGCTACGTATCAAAAAACATTTTTGCAGAAGGGCAATACTTAAAACTGTCCATTTCAGCCTCAGAGTTTTTACTTTCAGCTCCTAATTAATAGTTTAAAGTAATTTTCCATTATAAAAAGACCAAACCCATTATTTTTCTGGGAGAATGACAAGGGAAAAGATTGGACAGAGTCATTTGAACATCCGTTTTCAGAGGATATGACAAATGACACTTCAGAAGAGTTTTACATTAGAACTTTTCTTTTCTTCTAGCCAGCCTGGAAGCAGCAAAAAGCACGAAATATTGAGGATCAGGAAAAAACAATTGAATACTTTCCTGCATGTTCAGATAACTGTGCTTTTTAGATTTCCCAAGAAGTTACTAGCCTATTGACATCTTCCTTAAGATTAATAATTTTGGATGACAGGCAAGTTCATGTCAGAGTTTAACTGTTCTCTTCAGTGAATGGAGCAGAAGACATTGTTCTTATTGCATATTACTGACACAACTTATAAGGTAGTTGAGCCTTAAAATAACGCAACATCTAAAATACACAGTAGAGAAAAAGCATTAAGGTAATGGAAACTCAACATTTCTAATGTTCCAAACATATAAATAGAACCCGAGTCAGTACATTAAACAATTGACTGGCTTTGCTTGAATGCATGCAGGAATAAATGGAAACATCCTTATTTCCTATCCCAAGGGGCAATTATTTCAGAGCCTGGTTTTGTGCATTAATAAAAAGCAAGATTCCATTGTCTGGTAGCTAAAATATCTTACTATATATGCTGTATAAGCAGTCCAGCAGCAGAAACAGGAAAAAAAAATCCCCAGAACCCTAGCATTGCGTTCTCTAAACAAGCTTTGACTGCACCTAGCAAGTTTATGTTTGTTTATATATAAAATCAATAAAAAATATTATCAGAATAGTATATTGTTTGTATATTTTAGAAGTTCTGTTAGTCATCACGTGTGCTGGCTGCACAATGTCTACAGATGGTCCAAAATGCTTATTTCTCAAATGCTCTAACAAATGCAAAGGGTGGAATTTCACACCTCTTTAGGAGGGGGGCTAGATTGCAACACAAAACTCAGCTTTTTCCCAGCTCACCACTGAGACATCCGTTCATTTCTTTGAGCTTCCCTTTCTTCTCCCTGTACACCTTCAATAGTTTGCCTTTATCCTTTAAAGGAAAAATAAGAACATAAAAATAAATTAAAACCAAAGTATTCCAAAATTGTACATATTGCTGCCTCTGCACATCTGTGAAAGAAAGAGTCTGCCACGATGTGAACCAAATTCTTACTTGAGGTTATTGGCCAGTGTTACTGTTCACAATGTTTGCTCCGGCCACATGGCTGACTGATCAGGTGTTGAAAAGGCAAGGACAGACTAAAACCCAGGTTCATATTGTTCTTTTTATCATTAAGCATTGGGAAGGAAGGGGAGGTGGGGAAGTTTCTCTTCAGGAAGGTGTGTTTGGCAGTTTGCGTACCTAAGACACTGAATGCTACTGAAAGCCTGAGATCCTGCCTCACCACTACCACACAGAGTACTTTGGGAACTTCCTGGAAAATGCTGTAAACTTCCTCAAATAAGTAAGACTGGGCTGAAGGCAGATGGGAGACCTATCAAATTTCACACACGAGGATTTTGCAAATATTTGTCATTAGAGACAGATTATTCTAATAAGGTCAGATGCACTAGAAGACAAAACTGGGAGAATTAATTTTTATTTTGAGGAAGATTGGCAGTTTGTGTTTAAGTTGCCTGTGATAATGACATCTTAGGAAGAAAAAAAAAAATTCTTGGAGATACATAACGTGTTTAATTGAAACCATTAGTTTTACTGGCAAACAGCTTCATATTTCTGTTCTGTTAATCCGAACAAAGTGCTGCAATTATGACTCAATACATAATGTCCTCTAGTGCTACTCGCCCCACATTCCCAAAGTATAGAAAGAAAACAAAACTGTTTTCAGTTAATAAAACATTCCATGCTTCTATCCAGAATACTTTTATTATATGGTTATCATATACATCAGCATTATATTGGGAACATTTACAAATATGTAAAGATAGTTCAGAACCTCCATTATTCACATACACACTAACTCACACACTCATTTTGCATGTCTAGTCAGTTATCAGGTGAATGATGCACAAAATTATTGCTTTGTGAACATACACCTCAGATTAAATCTAATCTTCAGTGGCAAGAATTGAGATATTTAAAACAAAACAAAAACAAACCAAGTCTTAAATACCCTGTATAACATACCTGTGCATAAACCTAAAGATATGTTTAGATTACCCATTACCTTTGAAATACTTACCAAAATTAAAATTTGAAACCCATTTATAAAAAAAAAGTATTAAAAAGTTCACCATTATTTACAAGTCCGATTAAATTACACATAAATAAATATTTACATTCAACAGACTGCTTCCCTTAATACACATAAAGCCTCCCTGGAAGTACTTTTTGGCCTTAATAGGCAAAAAAAAAATTAAAAAATTATGTGCCTATTCTTTCAAGTTTCCCCCCCAATTAAAAAAACAAGACAATATAAATATGTGAATAAAGCTGCAATATCCTTAGACACAGAAAAGCGAATTTTCTAAAAGCAATTTCATTTTGAACTATTCCTTGTAAAAAAAAATCAAGATAATATTTACTGTAGCCAACATTACTGCAGTTTTTGAAAGCCTGAACGTTTCCATAAAAATAAGCACGTCAAATACCATCAGATAAGGTTCTAGTACTCTCTTCTTATGTTAATCTGAAAGGGGGGCGGGGGGAGAAGGGGAGGGGAGGGGAGAGAGAACACAAAAACAAACAAAAAACCAACCCACACAATAATCTTACTATTTTGAGGTGTTTATAAAAAAAAAATTTAATGTATATAAATCTATAAACCATTGTTTAATACTGCTTTATTGTTACTGTTGCATTTTGAGAGAATAAAACCCTGAAACTGTATCAGATAATAGGCTTCCATCTAAAATCTGTATCTTAAAAACTATACATTAAGCTGGTCACCACTAGATACTTAGATGTAGAAAAGAAATCTGTATCACTATGTATTTCCAGCAAAACCCCTTTGTAGCACCACTTTCACAACAAAGTATTTCAGTACACTTGTACCAAGTACTTATCTTCTGGTATTTGCTTCCACAGATAAGCGATACTGCAGCTTTTAGAGAGACTCGTCTCATGGATCCAGGAGGAGTGAAGATCCTGAATAAGATGGGTTTTTTAATCCTTTTTCCCCCTCCTTTCTTTAAAGATAAAAACCAAAACAAAACCAGTAACAAACAAAAAAAAAAAAAAAACGACCCACCCTGAACAAAATAACCCAAATTTCTATGTTCCCCCTGGCAAGGAGATCCCAGTCTGTGTTGAGGAGGAAGAGTTTAAAGTCTGGTTTCTCTCCTTTTACTTCCTGTGCTTATCCATTTTATCAATGGTTTTGTTGGTTTCTGCAGGGCTCTGGTCGCCAGCGTTCATGTATGTTTTGTCTGCTATTTTTAATGCTTCATTTAGGTAGTTCTGGACGGATGTCATGGCAGCACAGATGGCAGCACTCCCAAAGCCATGTGTGATCAGGCTAAAATGAGTCAAACAGCCCTGGATGCCAGGGTCCAAGATGGGACTAGGTCTCGTGTTTCCGAGAGGAGTTCTGTCCTGAGTGAGGAGGTCTGTGAATTCCTTACAAATCTGCCTGCAAAACACAAAGTGATCACACTTTACACCACGGTGGGAATTTATGCAAAAACAAATAAATAAATAAACACAACATTAAAAGTCCATAACAAATATTTGGCAGTTATGTGGGAAGTAGAGTTTTCAGAAATTAAATTCAGCATCTAAAATTAAAGCCTATTTATTAGCACCAGTTTCCGATTAACTTTGTTAATATCTGTGTCACAAAAACACATACACATTCTGCAAAATGACCTCTCCACCTCTGGTGTCTGGCTGGCTTTGCATCATTTGCTCTAGATTTTAAGGGAACAGTGGGAATTTCGAGCTAGTTTCTATGAGAACTTCCACAGCTGCAGTGAAGTGATTTAGAAAGACTAAAGCAGCTGAACAGGCGATTCAGTTTAGTTGTGCATATTATTTGTATATACCCTCTTTAAGAGAGATCCGGGCCCTGATCCTGCAAACAAACACATATGCCTTGCAAAACAGTGGTTAATAATGCTCAAACATATGTTGTTTGCTGCTTGTAAATCTGTCCCATCGATGGGATTTCACAGGAGCTGAGGATAACTTAATAGAATCACTTTATCAGAATTTCTCGATCACATACATCTTCCAAAAGATTATTGTTCTTAGTGCCCCTAACAATACCAATAATGAAAACACTGAAGAGGGGCAGAGTAGTGCTCAGCAAAAAGCAGAAGGTTCCAGTTAAAGGAAAGAGAGAGACTATATGTCTAGAAGATATATTCTTGTAAAAGGAGGTCTTCCCTTAGAAAGGTTGGATTAACTCAGTAAGGGGAGTGTGTTTTGCAGAACTGATCTGAGCCCAAAGTCAGACAACCATTCTCAGTAGTTTAAACAGGCTTTTGTCAGATCTTCTGCAGACTGAGGGTGCTTTCAAAAGCAAGGCATTACCCTCGATCTCAAACCCAAAAACACCTCAGACCAGAACAGATCATGAGGCTTTGTTAAATCTCAGCCTGGGAAGGCCAGGGCAGGGCAAAGGGGACAGCAAGCCCTCCAGCCACCTGTAGAAGATACGTATGACTCAACACAGGTGTATCCTACCAAAGGCCTGTTCAGTACGTGGTTCATTTAGGTACAAGTACAGGTCTGCAGAACACCCATTAACAAAGCTTCTCTCCTTTACCCTTCCTTCCTTCCTTATCAAGGTTTGTAATAGGAATTTAGTCAAGTACAGGGACTTTTCACATCTACCAAAGGTTGGCTTTCACTGAAATATTAGTATCTTCACCCATAACAGCGAAAAGGAACTACCCACAGTACTTGACTCCTAGTGTTCCACGGGGAAACCTGCGTGCTGCTCAAGGAAAGGACTAGTGGCTGAGCTTCCCTTGCACTCAGCATGCCCACCAGCAACTCTTTCTTGGAGACGGCCCCTCTGCACGTACACGGGTAGATGAATTATCTCCTGCTCTGAATCCTGGCACTGGTTCACATTCACATTCCCAGGCCACACCTGCTATTCAGGTCTTCAACCCTGTCAGACCTAGAGACATCTTTTTCTTAGAGATATAGCTGTCCCACTATAGTACTTTTTCTGAGTTTTTTACTACAATTAAAAAAGAACAGAACTAAACGGCTTTACAGTTATCATACAGGGTTGTTGATATTATTATTATTATTATTATTATTGGTTCAGACTAAAATAACTGCTGCCATAGTTGAATTTGAACCAAAACCAAATAAAAAGAATTGCTTTGTCTCTCTGGTTAAAATTACACATGAAAATGTACCAAACTGTCCCCAGCCACAGATACTTATGGTCAGAAAAAAGCATTTAAAAAAGAAGGGGGGAAAAATATAAACCCAAAACTTACTTTGCAGCAAGAAGCATGTTCTTCCTGTTTGCCATTTCATTGCGGCCCATATGTGGTCTAGTTAAATATTCGGCCACTGCTTTGGAAGGAAACTCTGTCTCACATACATAGCCAAAGTCACGAGCAAGATGCACAGCTTCACCTGGCACGGGTAAAAGGGAATGCTTATTAAATGTAGCAATACCAATTTGTTATAAGGAGATCAGGGAAACGAAGGGAAGTGTTATGAATTTTTGAAGTGCATTGCTGTTTCAGAAAGGGACACTGCTATGTTACCACTATGCCACTCATTACCATTTTCTAATTGATAAATCAGGGTTTCTTTGCAAGTTTGCATCAAGAAAAAAACAAGACCTACCTAGTGACTCCTACAAAAAAAATTATCTTTGCTTTATACTAGAAAAACTCCTGTCTCTATCTAGATTAACTGTGCAGCACAGACTTTAGCCTAAATCAAATTGTCCACTGATTATTTAAAAAAAATGGCAACTAAATTCCACTTACACAATAAATGTTTATCAGTTTAACATATTTTCAAAATGCTTTCTAATAAGCATTTTCATATAGAAAATAAAGTTGCAAGGTATATTTTTTTCATTAAGGCAATTTGATCAGGCTTTAAAAAAATGGATTGGCGTGATCAGCGTGTTACCTGTAACGTACATGTGCACACACGTAAGCTCTCTTAAACCCATATTCCAAAGGAAGGTTTTAAATGGAAGTTGCTGTATTATTTGAGCTGATATAGAATTGAAATAGCAGTAAGGTATCGTTAGATCATTTTTCACTTTTCAATTGCTACTTCTATGCCTATTAAACCATACTACTACCAGGAGCTGCTTTAAACAGAAACACAAAACATAACCACACACATACAGATATATATATACACCCTTCAAGTCAGCTTAACTGATAGAGGGTCCACATAACATGTTACAGATTAAAGGGGCTCTAGTTTCCTATCAGGAAGTCAAAAGCTATAAATCTCACTTTATATGCTTGTTTATTAGAAAAGCTTCTGAGGATACCACTGAGGTAGGGCCAGGCATTGGAGTCAGCTGCCCCAGATTTTAGAAGTTTCCCAATAAGGGACCAAACCCACTAATACGAGGAGTTTCACCCCTTTTGCCTTCCCTGACTGTCCTGCACATACACTTACAAAACCCAAAGCAACCTACACCACCCACCACCACCCCTCAAGAAACACAGACTGGACAAACATGCATTTTGAGCATCTTGCCATGTAGGAATTACTGCACCTCTGCCAGCATCCACGCAATGCAGCCACGAGGAAGAGGAGTATTAGCTGGGTTTGTGTGGGTAGGGCTCTGAGGCCAGGGACTTAGCGACCAAATTTGAAGGAAGAATAAGGGGGAGAGGAGCACCTCAGAGGCCACAAAGCTATTAGTCGCTGCAATGTCCCCATCATGCTCACTTTAAAATAAACAAAAACCTATTATGTTCATGGACTTTCTAGCATTTCCATGCTTTGCCTAGAGGGTAAAAGCTGTACACAAGGGGGAAAAAGTTTCTTTTTATAACACATTCGAGACTGACCTTCCACCAAAGATGTCAATAGTGTCACATTTGCAGCTTTCCTTCTACCAGCAGGAAGATTCAAGCCAATTTTATCCAGTTTTTCCCTTAATGATCTGCCACCATTTTTAGATTTGGCTCTGTAATTAAAGAGAGAAAAAAAAAATGGCCTTATTTATCTTCAGGGAACACTTCTTTTTAAAGATGAGAAATTCCAGTCACTGACATTCAATAGGGTTCTACTTGGGGTCGGGGGGGGAGATAAAAAACAGGCTCTTTTCAAGTGACCTACTTTTTAAATTATCTACTACAAACCAGCCAGGATGAAGCACAGCAGAGGTCAAAATCAAAATGTTTCAAACTGCACAATCGAAACCAACAGCTGTGTAATAATCAGATGCTGAATTAAAGTGCATGCAAAAAAGGACATATAAAGTGTCCTTGTAATGATTAATCAAGACCAGATTTAATTCAAGAATTATTCCATGGGGAAACAGTTTGTCACAGGAATAGGAAAGCTTCATAAGCCATTTTTGAGACAAAACTTTCAACGGAGAACGGGAACTGCTGCCAGAGCCGTTAATAGCACTTCTCGAAAAGTAGCATAAGTGCAAAGAAGTTTTGTTTCCAAAGCCTATTAGGATTCAGTGTTGTTGGGCTTCTTAAAAATCAGAAATTTGCTAAAAGGCTTTCTTAGCTCCTCGTTATGCTAATCTGGCTGCTCACTCACACACACACACACACAAGCACAAGGAAAATCACAAACAATAGACACGATGGGGGTGGCTGTAAGGGGAGCAGCAGCCTACCTTCGGAGCACTCCTCCAAGCAAAGAGGCATTGAGACACTCGGGGGGCGAGAGCCGTCTCTGCACCTCTGCTACTGTCACTTTGTATTTCGACGTGGAGCTCAGGAGGGAAAGCCTCCCCGGAACCGAACAAAATACTTCGTTGGGGTTTATGACCACTCCAATTAATCCATCCTTTTGGCAGGGGAGACTCAGAGCACTGTTTTTCGTTAAGGAAATGGGACCTGCGGGAAGAGTAGGGAAAGCAGGTATTTTTATAAAAGGGAAAAATAAATAGGAAGTGGCAAGTGAATTTCCTTTCTACAAAGAAAGGCCAGGAGACAGGATTTCGTTTTGCATTAAATGCTTACACCACTGACCCCTGTCCCCACCATACATCTGCATCGCGGGGCTCGGCTGCAACCCAAAGGTCCCCACAACTACCCCTGAACAGCTACATTTTGCCACACTAAATTTCAAGGAGCTGCCGAACACAACTAATACTTTTTAAAAACGCACAGAAAAACATCCCTGAAGCAGCATGCTGCTAGTTACCAAATCCATGCTTATAAAAAGCCCGACACAACTACAGGCTCCAAATTAGCATCCTACAGCTACTGCCAAAAACTCTTTCTGAGCCGGGGCAGGGAGAAGTATCCCAGTTCGTGCTGGGTTCATCTTCCACCTCGCTCACGTGGATTTACGAAGCCACCTTTGGAATTTAATCCCAACAAACTCGTAACAGGCAAAACAACAGAGGATGGAGCCCACAAGAGAACTGAAAGTAAAACGTTGCTCGTTAATGGCTTCAGCCTTGAGGTGAATAGGGATAACAAAGGCTTTGCAAGGAGCAAGCCAGAGATCCAGATCTTCCATCCCCTTGCGAATCCACCAAGTTAACCCCAACGGCGTGCTGCCGGCTCAGCACCGATCGGAAAGGGTTAAAGAGCCGAGGTCGGCCCCGCTCCCCGGAGGGGGAGAGATTTTTCAGTGGTGCATCTGACAGCGAAATTATTCTCCCATGAGCTAAACGCAGCAATCAGCGCTCTGACAAACACTTCTGCTTTTCCTCAGCTAGGTATTTGTTTGAAGTCTTCCGAAGAAACTTCCACAGATTTTTTTCTTTTAAGCACAAATTTGTTTAAAAACAAAAGCGGGGGGGGGAACCCTAAATGACTAAATTGAGTCAATACGCCTTTCTCCTTAAAACCTCAGCTACAAAACCTTTTCGATTAAGATAGAGCCGAGCAGGCTTATGCCAGCAAACTCACTCCCTTCTCAAGTCTTGTAAAAAAGTTGAAGAAAAAAGAAAGGGGGGACGGAAAAAAAAAAGATACAACACTCCAAACTGTCTTCGAATGCTAGCAACGGAAAAGCCCCCCCCTAAACCAAACCAAACCAAAACAAAAAAAAGCGCCCCGTGTCACTTCACACACACGCATTCCAGGGCAGCATTACACTAGGTCCAAGGTCCTGCTTTCGGTTAAAGCCACCCAGAGGAGCGGGCTCGTCCCCGCCGGTGCCCCCGGGGGAGGCTGGCAGCCGCCGCGCCTGTCCCGCGGCTCAGGGGACGGGGCTGTCCCCGCCGCCACCTTCCCTCGGGTGGCGGTAGAAAACCCCAGTGACCGAGGGTGTAACAAAAACTGCGCCCGCCCGATCCGAAAGGCTCCGTCTCTTAAAAGCTAATAAGGCATCAATTCATCGGTGCGTCATTAAACTTTTAACTATTGACAAGGGAAAGTAAACTGCCGTGCCACCTTACTGACCTTTTCTAATGACTGTCTGGTCATGCATTAGTAAGTGCTGATCTTCCACGTTCTGGAAAGAGAAACGGGAGAAAGTTTTGCACCTTGAAAAGCTGAGAGGGAACGAGCCCGGAGCTTCTATGGGACCCCCCACATTCCTCTCCGTGCGTCCCCATTTTAAGGGCAGAAAAGGGGGTTTCGCTCCAAGGACGGGGATTGGGCACGTCAAGCAGGGATGCGCAGGAGGGGGCAGTGTCCGGGGGGGCCTTACCTGCACCTCCTCCATCTGGTGGGCCATGTCGTGTAGGCCCAGGTTATCGGCCAGCGCGGAGGCGTCCAGCCCGTGCCCGTGGGGCAGGAGTAGCTCGGAGCGTCTGTACGTTTCCCTGCGGCCGCCGGCGGAGCCGCTCTCCAGCGCCGAGAGGGGGGGGACGAGGCCGGGGCGGCCGTGGGGGGTGAGGCCGGCCGGGTCCTGGCTCTGCCGGTTGGGCCAGGCGCTCTGCTGCTGGCTGGGGGGAGGCGGCGGCGGCTGGTGGAGAGGGTTGATGGAGAAAGGGTCCCCGAGGTGGGAGTAGGGGTCGCTGGACTGGGAGTAAGGCAGCGGCTGGTACGGGGGGGGAAAGTAGGGGGGCTGGAAGTCAGAAGCGCCCGAGTGGGAGAGCGGCGGAGCGGGGCTGTACAGGTGCTGGCTGACCGCCGAGAGGTGCGGGAGCCTCGGGTTCCCGTTGCTGCTCCCATCGTGCCGGTCCTGGAAAGCACAAAGGGGTGGGGGAGAAGGGGGGCGGCAGTCAGCGGGGGGCTGTCGGGCAGCCCAGGATCGGGGGGACACGCCGGGCGGCGGCACTTGCCGGCCCCGGGGAAGAGGGGAGGGGAGAGCCGCCCTGGAGCCTTCTCCTGTCAGGGCACTTGGCTAAGGAACCTGCCCCCTCCCAGGGAAGAAATCACAAACCAGCTGTCGCTGCCCTCCTCGCCCACCGCCACTGCAACACGCTAATCCTCACGCTTGTGTAAGTCAAGAAAAAGTCAAACCAGCGACGCAGCCCGAATCCCGCCGCGCTGCCCGGCTGGGCGGGGGACTCCGAGGCCGGGGGCTGCAGACCCTCTGCCCTTGGAGTGGGGGGGCCGCTGGGCAGCGCAGGCCGGGGGGGCCCCGCACCCCCACCCTCCCGGGGCCCCGGGGGCGGCCGGGGCGCGCAACTCGGGGCCGACGGGTGCCGGCGCGGCAGGGACGGGCGGCGTGTTGCGCTCTGGCCGCCCCATCTCTGCTGCTTCCCCCATTTCAAACCTCAGCAGTCAAAGCTTAAAATGTCTACATCGAGCTGATCCAGGGCTTTAGCAGCTTCTGGCTTCACGGTCATTAAAATAACAGGGCTAGTTAGCAGGAGGTGAATGGGGTCCCAATGGAGCGTGAAGCGGGGACTGCAGCTAATCTGTAGGAGCCAAGCAGGCGGACCGCGACTCGGGAGGGGGCCACAGACGCTTTCGGAGGGATCAAAACCCGGGAGCACCGCACGGGGGGTGGGAGACGCTCCCGTGGAGGGGAACGGCCGCTCGCAGTGCCAGGCTCATCCCCGCACCTCCCGGCACTCGCCCACCCGGAGCGGGGCCCCGCCGCCCGGCCCGGTCCGCCAGGCTGGGGCCCTCGGCCCCGCGCCCCG
>JAVJGJ010000002.1:10143100-10158553 GCA_035590215.1 Microhierax caerulescens | reverse complement strand
TGACCACCACCCCCCCCCCCCCCCCAACCTATTAATTTGCTTAATAAACACGATTCCAGCTATGTTTTCTTCCTGCTCCTTCCCGATAGAGCTGGAGGAGCAGCGTCCCCTGGCCATAGCATGCCATGAGCCTGCAGCAGAGGATGTGTTTAGCAATTCATGGGCAGAAGTGACACTTCGACACTGGGCGCTTTCGGGCCCTGGGTTAGATGCTGCGTGGCAGGTGGCAGAGGTTCAGCAGCGATGCGCAGCTGCCTCAGGCTCCTGCAAAGGAGTTTCTCTGGCTTTTGTACACAAGAAGTTTTGTCGAGCTGGATGGTTTGTGGCAGGAGACGGATACCTCGGAGGGAGCTCAAACGAGCCTGCCTGCAGCCACAGCATGAGACGGGAGAGGAAGACCCAAGTTCCCAGCCTGTCCCTATCCTTGAGGCAGGGGATGACCACACATGTGACTGCAGCTGCGTTTACCTCGGTCTCATTCATAAAACAAGGGTAATAATCCCAGTGCTGGTGAGAACTGGATTCTTATCAGGTGGGACCAAGGGAGAATTGGGAGCCATGATCCCCAGGACCCTTGCATCTCTGCCCAGTGATCCTGAGGTACCTCCTCAGGGCTCTGACATTTTGCCTGCAGTGGTGTGATCACTACATTCTGGAGGGATGCTCAGATTATTTTTTTTTTTATTCCTTCCATGTTATGTCCATTAGGAGCAGCAGTGCCATGAACATAATCGTTCCTAGCCAGAGTGTTGCTCCAAAGCACGTTGTTGCTGGGCTGTGTGTGATTGAACTTTTTGCTAGTGCAGGAAGCAGGCTCCACATCAAAAAAAAAACCAACCCCTGAGATCAAACCCCCAAAACAGTCAAAACACAATGCTAAAAGTGAAATCAAGATTCATACATTTATGAATTATGAAAAAAGCCCCAGTACAACAGGAAGAATCTCATAGGCTAACACAGCAGAAAAGCAAGTATTTCAAATATGGACACAGAAATGAGCTGAAAAAACATTGCTCAGCCTAATTCATGCTGTAGCTAATACAAATCCTTCACTACGAGCCTCCCGTTCCTCTTGCCCTTTTAGAAAAAGGACCAGGCACTGTCACTGAGCTGTACTTGCACTGTAAAAACATCTGCCATGAGATGCTTTCTTTATCCTTTCCTTTGCTTTCAGGATATATGCAGCCTACGTGATACCTTAAATGATGCACCGTGTTTTAAGAAAACAACTGCTGAGGCACAATGGTGATGGTTTGGGGAAGTTTCCTCCACTGACAGAGATACACAACAGGTACCAGAGCTCTTTTCTGTCCCCGCTGCTGAGGGGTCCTGCAGCCTGTGCACCTTCAGGGAATCAATCAAGTGTGTTAAATGTGTTTTTTTAAAATAGGCTCTTCTCCATGTACATATGCACATACACACAATTTTAAAACCCTAATGGACAAATAACCTCAACACTTCCAAAGATGCTTTGAGCACAATATAAAGGAGTTCAGCAGAGATGCAGACAGTACCTGTCCAGTAGGAATTTACAGAACAGTCAGATGCCTTATTTCTTGTTACCTTTTACTCTTCAGTCATCTTAAAAGGGTGATGAAATCAGTATACTGACCTCAGTGTCAGGAAAATGGGTCATGTGAGTTGAAGCTGATGATTTTTCCTGTAGGCAATTTAAATAAGTAAAGGAAACAAATTCAGTTGCTTTTTTACTTCCACAGTCCAGTTTCTTGAAAACTCCTAATCCTTCTAAGTAGCCGGTCTTCCCAGAGTCCTCCGTCAAAGCTTGGCTGGACAAAACCTGAAACGTAGCATGTATGGAGGAAGAGCTCAGAGGTACAAAAAATTTAGAGACAAACACAAAACTTTCAAACTCTTTGGCCTTTTCATCACTTAGCAGCAAAGCAGAGCACAAGGACACTCTCTTCCCTTCCACATCCCTGTTAATAGATTGCCACAGGTGTTTGCTTAATTGTGATGCACGGGAAAATACAGAGGGTTTGGTGGCACCACGTTTCCTCCTTCGTGGTGTTTCTCTATTGCTGATAAGCTGCAGCTCCATTACACGGTAAGATGAAGCAGAGCTGTGTGAGGGGAAAACAACTGAACCGCTGGGAAAAATTACATCCGTCAAAACTCTACACTTAATGCACTCTGTCATTTATATTCACGCTAATAAGGCACCAGTGAACGGCTGGCAGCATTATAAAATATCAGGTGCCAGCAAATACCTCCAAATTCTTCCAAACCTGCTCCAAGCTGCATTCTCAAGGACTTGATTTTGCAGGTGTATCTGGAAAGACAAGAACCAGGATGATGTTACATGGTTACTGTAGCAAATATATGCAGGGTCTAGGATTTTTTATATATATAAATCTAATTTTTTCCTGTGCAAAATTATTTGTAAAACTTCATATAGCACTACTGCTGCAAAGGCACAAAGCCGATACTCCAAGGTGAAAGAATTCATACTACTTAGAGACCTTTTATCTGTGTTCATCTAATTGCATGCAGGTATGATTACAGAAGGGTGCAGACTTGGGATATCCAGATGATTTTTCTCATATTAAAAACCTCTTTGCTACTCAGTAGTAAAATGGAAGCAATACAACTCAGGGTGCTTCAGTTCAAACCTGAATTCAGGCATCTTCATTTTTGGGCTTCCAACTTTTTCTTTGTCATCCCTTTTCCTCTCTGCCTGCACACCCACCCCCACCCATGCACCCCCCTACGCTCCAAGATGTCCCATCACTGCTGTTGTTAAGAGAATTTTGCACAGGAACATCACTGTGATCAGGCAGTTCTGGCTCTTCATGCATGATCTCTTGCTTTTTCTTTGCCTGCTACGTTTCTAGCTGCTGGAGTACTGAAAAGTGTGCAGTACATACCAGTCCAGAGAAGTTGCAGTGCCAAAACAAAGGTATTTGCTGGATTTCCAACTTCTGACACAGTGGTTTCAGGCGAGCCAAGAGTTCCCATCACACGGGGTTTAGGAGCCACAGTCAAGATGCCACTGAGCAACACAGTGCTCCTACTACTAGTAAGAGAATCTGTCACTGGAAAGCACTAATGCAGTATAAATTCACCCTACCAATGCAAACGTATTAAAAAAGAGGCTGACATTAACTTGGTATCAGTGGTTTTATGCTAAATAAATGTCTTTTGCCCACACCGTTTCAGCCAGACCCGATCTATCATCCTGTCACCGAAACAAATCCACAAAAACTCCAAAGCTGACCCTAACCATGTGCCTTGACTGACTCAGCAGAAAGGCAGCCCTGGGTCCACACCTGATCCAGACCAAATTTATACTGTTAGAGGACTTGGTGATCCAGAGAGCTGAGATTAATGACTCCAGGAGCATGGCTTTGGACAGCAGCTGCGGGAAGCCTAGGAGGGGTTGTGGGAAGAGCTGCTCCCTCTCTCCGGGGCAAGGGGAAGTTCTGCTTTGGGGACTTGTGGGACAAGGGTTTGTCAAGGAATGAGAAGGAACTTGGAGGGCAAGGAAGGCAGATTTTACGGTTGAGAGTTAGATCGGTAAAAGGCGGATGGTTGCCTTTGAAAAAGCCAGCCCTGATGCTGAGAGAAGAATGAGGCCACCACTTCCTTGTGCTGGGCTGCATTAGAATTGAAAACAATCACAGCAGTGAAACAAAACCAGCTCAGCTGAACAGATGCAAATCCAGCGGCAGACACGGGCTCAAACCAGGTCAAGCTGCACCCATGCAAATTACGGGTTACCCCAGAGCGCGCCGTGTCCGCACCGAGGGTGTGTGCTGGTGCGCTGCCAGAATGACCTCAACTCCAGCCTGGGCCCAGGCTGTCAGGCAGTGCTTGCCCCAGGGGGCAAGCCTGGCAAACTGCCCTGCGCAGGCATGGCCAGGCTATCTCGCAAGTCCCCTCGCCAAGTGCAGGATGCGTCCCTCCTGGGAGACTCTGCCCATGCAGCTCCACAGCAAAGCTGCAGAGAGAAGACTAACTAGCCCGAGGGGAGATTTGCCGGTATAGCCAGACCGATAAAGCGCTCCTCTTGTGTAAACACAGAATACACCAGCTAAAGTGCTCTTCTGTCAGCATAGCTTATCCCAGCGTAGTTTTGCCAAAGGAATCCTCGCTTGTGTTTCAGTGAGACAGTAAATCTGTTGTAGCGTGGTTAGGAGCTGCACAGTCACCACAAACAGCACAAATCTCTCGGTTGGTTCAAGTTTGTTCCCAGGTTTCCAAGTCACGGTGTTGCTCTCTAGTGGGGCAGGTATTGTCTGCTCTTTCCCAGCCAGCATATAAAGCCACTGCGGCCACCATGGTGGCCAGTGAAATACAGCCATAAGGCCAGGGTCCTCCAGAGCCCCCCGTGGCCTGGGAACACCCAGGCTCCCTGTCCATGCCCAGGGTACCACTTGCCACTTTGGCCTGTGGCTTCTTCCAGCAAAGCAAGCCAAACCTCATCAAGCCCACAGTGCCTTCTGGAGCCCAAACCTGGCCCTGCTTAATGATGGTGGCATGTAAATAGTCACAGGGAGGCTTTGCAATGAATGGGAGGGAGGGATGAGTTCATGCCTCTGCTGCCACAGCTGTTGGCCAGTGGTGGCTTCCTGGGAGATTGGGCAAAAGAGCCCCAGCCTACTGACTTGTCTCTATAAAAACCTGCACTAACTGGGGAAGGGTCTGAGTACTTGCTTTTTGAAATCCTTAGCTCTCCCTTCCTAAAAGCCATGCCTCAGCTTCCCTGGAGAGCATGTTGGGCCCGTAAGCCTGGTCAGCAGTGAGAACCACGTCTGCACACAAGCAGGGGAGAATTTACATCTTCAGCAGTCTCAGACCAGCTGAATATTTGCCACGTTCTGCTGGTCTTCGCCAGCTCTGCCCTACCTACACACGTAGGCAGCATGCTGTCTTCCTGTCCCAAAAGTTTGGGGATGCAGTATTTCTTTGTTTATAGTGGGGAAGCAGGAAACGCAACACGGAAATGTAAAGCATGTCTGCAAGCTACAAACACCTCCAGCTCGCCCTGCCCCTGCCCCAAGCTGGCCAGATGTGATCAGGGAGCTCCAGGAGCCCTTGCAGCACCTGAGACACCAATTCCCTACCGGAGCAGGCACACCGGCTCCGGCAGAGCAATGGCTGGCTGCCTCCCAAACCTGCTGACACATGGAGCCAGTTCAGAGCAGGCAGAGAGAGAGCTCCGGTCGCTGCAGACATGCCCACAGGGTCTTGCTCAGCACAGGAAGGCTGTGATGGCAAAGAGGTGATGCTGGCTCTGCCAAGATCTGGGCTGTGACCACAGCCTCATCTCATCCCACAGACACGGAAAGTCCCTTGGTGGAGGCTCTGGGCAGTATCACCCTGTTTAAGCTCTGCAAGTGGATTGTGGCACATGGCTTCCCTCCCGCACCTCTCTGGCAGGGCTGGACCATGCCAGAGACCTTAAGGCTCCAGTCTCAGGACAGTCTACCTGAAGCATGCAATTGATGCTCCTTGTAATTTTACCAGAGCTGGTGCCATTGCAAATGCCATTCTTATCTACCTAAGTACAGATCCTCTCTTGAATCATTAACAATGTCATGTAGCAATTTGTTACATAAGCTCATTAAGTTTTTTAATGTATCTATGTTAATAAGGACATAAATATGGAAATCTTAATTTCAAACCTGTTTCTGAAAGCCTTAGCTGGGAAACTAGTTTGAGAAAAAGCAAACATGACCCAGGAATACCCAGGGATTTATGCAGGCTTTAGGTATCATTGTGACAAATACAGCAGGAATGGAGCTGTCAGGATGCCCCAGTTACACTCCTCGCTGATAAGCTCCATCACCCTTTAAAAGCACAGTTCAGCAGAAAAACTTCAGTAACTTTGCACTGCTCTCCCTGTCCTTAGCTATGCTACGTTGACAGGCTACTTTTATTTCTTTTTTATTTCTTCTCTTATTGCAGGTGGATGATTAACACAAATAAAAGGACTCCTGTTCTCCAAAGGAAACAGTGACATTAACTGCAAGCCCAAGTGTTCCCAATGAACAAGGGTAAATAGCAAAGGAATTAAAAAAAGGGTTCAGCTGGATTCATCCACATTAATTTTCAGCATCATTTATAGTAGTAAATACTTTTTCAGGTGCGTTCATGTTTGGCTTGACCCCTTTCATTTGGTGGTTTAACGTGGGAGAATGTTGACAGACCTCGCAGTCCTTCCCTGAAAGGAGCGGGGCAGTTACTGAGCTCATCTGCTCTGGTCCCTCTGCGAGAGCTTCCCCAGGAGCAGCTGTATAAGCTGTATTCACTCTATAGGCACTTGAGATACGTTTATACTGCTCTTGATACATCACCACACCACTGCCGGTGCCTGCAGATGGAAATGAATGTTAAATCACAATGCAATGAAGTTAGCTGCTCCATATTCTCTGTGTAAGGTTGTGCTGCCAGAAGATGCCAAATGCAGTCTGAAAGCATCTGGGTGCCAGATGAGCACTGTTTCGTGTCCACGTTGAAGCAAAATCCCTCTGTTGGTTCAACGTTATATTTTTTTAAGGGGTGCATTACTAAAGTAGGACAACGCATCACGCTGGTGTACATGGTACACCATGGGCTCCATCTCAGCAGAGATAAACGTGTCCTTGCACTCCTGATGCTCATTGGATGCATGATGCTGTAGCAGCGTCCAGATTCACTTGCAGCAAACGTGGCCTCAGGCTGCTCTTCTGTGGGCACCTGCACTAGTACAGAAAGACAAAGCCTCCCCATCTCTTCCTTCTCCTTTTTTTGGGCTCCCAGCAGCAGGATCCAGCTCCTGGCACTTGGACCCCTCCATGAATTGCTTCTGTTGCATGAATTTTCTGCCAGATTAGTGACTTCAGGTGGCCCATGGAGGACTGCCACGGAGACCAGACACCCAGCAGCTAGCTCTAGCCATCAAGCCTTCTTATTGCACAGCAGCTTCTGTGCTGCTTTTCCATGCCAGCCAAGGACATTCAAACACACTTCCCTCTCCCATCACCTTCCTCGTCAGGTAGGGAAGGAGGCTGTTCCTAAAATTCTGCTTTCTCAGCAAACCTTTCAACGTGCCACAAACCCTGTAAAACCCCTTGCACAGGCAGCATCCCTCACAAAAGGGTCAATATCTATGTTTTTATATCTACAGGGCACATCACTGGTGGCAGACTGTCCTGAGCGGCGGGTGAAGGGCCAGGAATCGCTCCTGCTCTCACAGCCCCAGCCAGACCAAGCAGACACCTTGGCTCAGCCCAGCCTGGCGGTGATTCAAGCCCAGGGTCCACAGTCTGAGGCCAGCACGGGCAGCAGGGAGGGAAGGGGCTTTTCTGAGCACCATTCAGCATCCTCAGCTTTTAAAAGCTCTTCCTGACACCGTGCCCTTGGTTGGAAATACCTGACCTTAAACCCAGCCAGTTCTAGCCATTGTATTTGTGAGAAACTTCCTTCTGGGTGTCAGGGAGACAGGGACAAGCACTGGCCTCTGCATCTCACTGCAGGGCTTTCACCTGCAAATGCTGCCCAGCACTCTGCAGCTCCATCCCTGGCACTGCCACCTCCTCTCATTGTGAAATACTGCAAGTTGTTAATTAGGCAATAATGACCAACGGGAAGGGCATTTCCTGGTTGTTAGCTGGAGACTCCTGACCTCGAGGTCAGTATCAGTCACCCAGGAATTACTAAAACGTGGAGGAGGAAGAGGAGAGGAGCATGCCAAGAAGACCAAACCCCTCACCTTGTAAGGTGGTGAGTGCTGACCCATTGCACAGCCCCAGGACCCATTGCAGGGACCCACTGACCTGCACCCCAGCTCAGGCTGCAGCTCCCGGTGGTGCTCTCCTCTGTCCCTCTCTTCCAGTTACTTTCATTTCCTGATTAATCTCTGTGGTCATGAAGAAATGGGATATTAAATATCCAAGATTATATACGTATTTTTTTTCAATGCGGCTAAAATATGGAGACACAATTAGCAATAAACTGGGCTCCTGATGGGCCTGTGTGTACTAATCCTTCCCCACTTCTAAAGGGAAGATTTACACCTACTCCTCTGGTTTAAAATTGGGACCTTTCTCCCATTTAACCCTGGTGCCTGCTCTGCTCTCCCTTACAGGTGGCTGAATGTCAGTACAATGGTTTCTCTGGGTTAATTAAACTAATGTGAATTACTGTATTTCCTAAGGGGTGACCATATGAAATACCGTGTTTGTATTTGTACAGAGAAGCACCCGATGGTTAGAGGGCTTCCAGCAACGCGTTAACCTCTTCAGCCTGGCCCGGGGCCAGGACTCACGCCAGGTCTGAAGGACAAGTAGCAACAAAAATTAACATCTCCATGCCCTACTTATCCACACAGAATCTGGCAAATGGACACCACTCCAAATATACTTAGGAGTAAATGAAGAGCCAGAAGGGAGCAAAGAATCAGTCAAACTGACATGGGGTGCCCCCCCGCCCCCACCTTTTCTTTGTGGGGAGGATGCTGGTGCTGCCTGGGTGGTGGCCCAGTAGCCTGTACCAACACCTGTGTCACCAGTTCATACAAAGGCAAAGGTCTACCAGCCTGAATCTCTGGCTGGGGGACTTTGCCACCCTCCACCAAATTCTGCGTATGTATTTCTTCAGACTTTTCTAGACAAAACTCCTTATGATTGTACCTTGGTAAATGCAGACGGTAAAAAGAAATACAAAAAGTTTATAAGAAAGTATGCAATTGTTATGTGTGCAGAGCTGCTGCAGCTGTTCGTGTGTGGATGGAGATGTCCTGAAAGGTTTGCCAGTTCCTGAGGACCTCCATGGGTGACCGCTTTGAGACCTCTTCAGACTACTAGTAGTAAGTGGTTATACACAGGCTGCTGAGGACTAGATAGGATGTTTGTGAATCACATCCTTAATCCGAGGTAACTTTCACTGTCAACATTAGCTTTTGGCCAAAGAAACAGTGGTAAGATAATAATACAGAGGAAATGGTCAGGTTCAGAGCTTTGAAAGTTCAGACTTCTGGGAAAAAAAAACCCACCCAAAACCAACCCAAACTAAAAGCTCTGCCCAAAGCTTGCGGTCTTTTCTTTTACTGTCCTTGGCAGATCTGCAAATAGGCAAAAATTACTGCACCTTGCTAGAAGCAGGTAGAGTTGGGCAGCACAGAAACCACCCACGGCAGCTTTGGTGAGAAGATGAGGATCCTGCAGCACTCTCTGCTTTGGCATGCAGCCTTAGCTGCAACATTCCTGGATGTTATCCATCCTCCCAAACCAAGCTACGATCTTGGGCAAAGAGATACCAACACAGAGAAAGTCTCACCTCCATTACAAAACAAGAAACAAGAGGGTTAGCACTGGGTACCAGAGCTGCTCCCTACCTGTGGATAATAGGTATCTCTCTATCAACTCCCTAGAATGTTTCCCATCAACCAGTGGCCAAAAATAATACTGAAAAATTAACCCAATCAAGCAAACAGGCTTTTTTTTTTTTTTAAACATAATATATCCTATTCCTTTTCACCTGAGGGATGCTCTGAACAGCCCTTTTTAATACACATCATATCCAAATGATCTGTGAGATCATCTCACCTGGATGAGGGTGCGAGTCAGGGTGTTCCTCTCCTTCCCTGTCCAGCTTCGTCTCCCACTCCCAGAAAAAGCAGGTAAGTCTTGTTACCCTGTCTGGGGAACCCTGATTATTTACTGTGATTTTTCAAGCCAATCATGATATGTTGGCCCCAGAAGTACCAGAATATGAGTGGCTTTTCTGAAACTCTTCTTGGGGATCAAAACTCACTCACCTTTTTTCCCTGGGTGATATTACTCCCTTGGGTGGGCGTGTTAAACCAGCAGCACCAGCAGAAGAATGAAAGGACCTGTTACACTCTGGTGCAAAGAGGTTTTCCCATTCTTCATGAGGAGCATAAAGCCCTTGAAACTTATTAGGAATCGTACAAAGCAGGATTTATATGCAGTCTAGATGGATGAGCTATGTTATGCTACCTTTTAAAAAAAATCACAAAGCGATCCACACCCAGCACAAATCAGGGGAATAAAGACTTTTAACAGACAGTTGCTGCTTGTGAATTCTTTAAAAAAAATATTCCATCCTGTCTCTACAAAAGGTTGGTGAGGAATTTACAAACTTCCTAATCCCCCTCTAATCCTTTGAAATTCTGAGCTGTGATCGCACATGCTGTTTTGTGATTATGTGTCTTTGAGGGCTTGTTTAGATACTTATTAAAAGATACCAACTCACTTTTGTCACAGAAAGCCAAAATTGCCTGATATGTTTTCATTGTGCTTTACATTCCTCTGAAAAGACCCATGAGAACTGCTTGGCAAGGCAAGCTGTCCCCATCCTGTCTCGTGCCACTGCCATGGCTTTTGGGGACAAGCAGGAGCTCTTCTCCATGGAGGGCACCACGTATTTCAAGTTTGTTGAAGGTGCAAGGAGAGAAATGTTCCTCTCCTTGCTCTCTGCCTCAGCTGCTGCTTCTTTGCAAGTGGGGATAGCAATGGCTCGTCTAATGTTGTAAAACATTTTAGGACCTACATAGAAAAAGCTCTAGAGAAAGGCACAGCGTATTATTACATTGTTTGGTGGTGCCTTTAGCGAGCACTTAATGGAGACTATGGCTGGTTTTAAGTTGTGTGTGATACTTCTATGTGCACAGATAACCAGGGCAGAGCTGACTTTTAAGGGCTCATATGTGTTTAATTAGAGCTGCATTTTTAATCTTTTTAATTTGTATCTCTTTCTTAATAACCTCAGCTTGGCAAAGGTTGAAAAGGAAGAAGTTTCATTTGAATATTGGGTAAAACTTGGTAACAGCCGAGCAGATTGTTTAGCAAAAAGGTTGCAGCATGTTCTTTAAAGACTATGGGTAACAGTTTGGCTCCATTAAATGCTGTAGCCAGCTAAGCCTAGGTTTTCATCCTTTGAAAATCATTTCAGAGAAGCTTAATAAAAATGCACTGGGGCTCAGTATATCATCCCCGCTTGCTGTGGGAAGTTTAGCTATATCAATGGGGTGTTGTTATTTGCCTGTAATCTCAAGGCAAGTAAGATCACAGCAACGTCGGTTAGTTTTTGCAGCACAGTTCTGAAATCTTAATGCAATCGTGTTACGAATTCATATTTAACTTTTGCCCAAAAGGAGAAAAAGTCATTGCAGACTATTGCAATACCTGCTGATGAAAGGAAACATCCACAGAGCTTAAAAAATCCTACAGGAATGCTCCAAGCTGAATTAGTGAAAGAGGTTTCAATAATCTCCAAATCTTGAACCTGGAGCTAAAAGAGAGGAATGAACCTATTTCACAAGCACTTGCTGCTTTATTTCAGATAAACTTGAAATTTCCTTTCAGAAAAAAAGACTCATTGTTAAATGCAGTGTAACTTTAAAAGAAGAGCAGATAAAATCAGCAAGATTTAGTTTTAAGTACTATCATGAATTTTACCTGACATATACTGGTGGACCTCAGCCCCTGCCAATGCCACAGGAAGATGGATGTGATTCCTCAGCCAGGTGGCTTCTGGTTTAGAAGAAACAAGGCAAAGAGTTCACAGAAAACCATGCTGACTTTCAAAGTGGCATTTCAGATGTATTGTGTGGCATAATCTGTTTCTTGACAGTTTTGCTGTGCCATCAAAATTCAACATTTTGGTGTTAAAAATCACCACACTGGAAAATTGTCTGTGCCCCTCAGACAACAATTCAAACTCCATTTAGAACACGCAAATAGATATTTGCTGCTTTTGGTGCCTCTGACCAACTACCAATGGAGGCCAGTTCTCAGCATGTTTAATTTTGGTTATCTCCAGACACTTTCTAGAGGATGCTAGGGATCACCATATATAAAAGTTTATTTTTCTTTATTATCATGCACAGGTCATTTGGAAATAGCCCATGAACACCAGAGGCTGCTGTAGTTGGATGGAAAGCAGCAGTGTAGATTAAATAAAGGCCAAGTGTAAAAGCAATGACTTAATTTGTGCTCTGGCAAATCACAGCATCCTTATCCTCAGGACAGCTATCATGCTGACAGCAGCAACGCAAGCTTACAAATAACCTCATTTTTCATTTCTGAAGATGCAAGGAGGTAGCCCAGTTCACAGGCGATCCCCAACCTAAGCACTGCGCTGAAGCTGCTCACCACTCCTTCATTCTTGATACGATTCAATATGAATTCTTGTTCCAGATGCAGGAGGCTCACTGTTACTTTCAGACAGCATTCCTTCCCTTACGAGTGCCGATACCTATACTTAAATTAACTATAAAGGCATGTCTCTGCCTGAAACTTGTTGAAGCTCTTGCATATCTGCATTAAGTGATCTTCAACAGTCATTGTGTGAGCAGCATGTCTGCACCACTTTGATTCTCTCTGACTACTCCAGTTTTGCCTCGGATTGTTGTGGCCACATAGCACTGGGATGTTTTGAAATCAATAATCGGTGCTCTGGTCAAACTTCTTGCTCAACATTGCTCCGTGTCTGTGCTGTCCGTGTTTGATGGGATATTTCATGCTGGTATTATATGATACTTCCCAGAAGGCATCAGAGTTCTCGAACAGAATTATATAGTTTTCATAATTCCTTTTGTTCATCCCATCACTCAGTTGTTTTCATATGGACCATTTTCTGACACTGTTGAAGAACAAGGATAATCCTTGTGATCATGAAATGCCGCCATCCTAGAAAAGCATGCAAAGCTTACCGCACCAGCGGGGGGTTGCAATGCCTTTGTGCAGAGGGATATATGGCTATTGATGCTTGCAGATACACCGCTCCCACTTCTACCAGGAAAGAGCCAAGTACCGTGATACTGAGAGTTCACCTGTTATTGAAGAGATAATTCTCAGAGGGGGATTTTCACAATAAGACACACTGCTACAAGATGGATAGGGGCTGGGCCAATGTATATACATTCTCAAAGGGTAGCAGGTTGTATGATCCCACCTGATATTCTTGCACTGGGGTGCAAAATAGTGTGTGTCAGACACAGCACCCTCAAAATTACATGCTTGTGCAGGGGGCTCAGAGTTGCGTTCTGCCTTTCTCAGTATGGGTGGTGGTAGTGCAGTGGAACAGCAAAGGGTTTCATTATTCCGGTTGCTTGGCAGTGGAGAAGTCCTTCTCTGGCAGAGCTGCACTGCCAAGCGTATCCCCCAGAGCAGTATCCAGTGAGAGATAAACCGGCAGCGCCACAGGCTGTCCCTCCACCACTCCCAAGAACCTGCCTATGTCCCTTCTGATGTTCACCTTTTTCACTGGACTTCCAAAATCTGAACTGCAACTACCTACCCTTGTTAGAGGTACAAATTCTGTGAACACCTGCCTGCCTTGAATTCCTTTTCTAGCACTATTATTTAGACTAGCATCGAGCCCACACGACCCGCTGCACCCCAGTCAGAGCACGACGGCAGATGGCGGCTGTTAGGAAAGAAACATGAGGGGGTGACACCCACTCGCTTGCCCAGCCAGCAGTGCTAACCCACCGGCTTGGCTTAGTTTTTTAAGTGTTCTTTTAAAATCGCTCAGTGCTGAGTGCTGGAATCTCTTGCAGACACAGCCCAGCTTCTCCTGGTAACAGCAAATTCTGCAAACGTCCCAAAGTCTGACCTGGAGGCGCCCTGCCAGCGCAGCACCTCTGCTGCCTTGGCAGCACGGCAGAGCAGGGGCAGGCAGGGCTGCGGCGAGCCGGCAAAGCTGCCAGAGCAACCACGGGGAGGGGGCTGCAAGTGCTCCTCGTCTCCAGGGGATACACATGCCCCTGCTTTACTGCTAAACCATCACACCCGAAGCGCATTTCCGAAGTAGCTGGTAACAGGTACTCAAATACGAGAGGGTTCACGTCAAGCATTGCTTCCAGAGGTAAACGGCGTTACTTTGAGCGAACCCAAAACCGCCACAAGGCTGGGAACGGAGCCCATCACCACTGATGGAGCGAGCTATGGGCAGCCCCACGAAACGCCTACTTTCAGTGGCAACCTGACTTGCACCAGGACAGCAGCTGCTCGAGCACACTGCCCTTCCAGTATTGCACCGTGCTGCCTCTCAGCAAAAGGCCGTTTGCTCTGACCTCTAACGCCAAGAGAAGATGGAAGCAAAATTCACCAGGCTGTGCCACGACAAGTATATCACATGTGGTCAACGTGAAGGAACACGATAAAAGCAGAGCAAGTGCCATCCTAATGCCCTGCTGCCTGAGATGGTCTGAAACTATGCAGATGCCAACAGATTTAGTAAGATGTCAACGCAGCAAGCGAGAGCCACATCGTTGTGCCATCTTCCCAAAAAATCCTTCTCTGCCTTTGATATGTTAATCCTGCGTAAGGCAAATTCTGCCATTAGAATATAGTCCATTCTGGTCTCCACGCAATCTGCATCATCCAGTTCAAAGTTAAATTAAAAATCCCAACCTGTGTGAATGTTGCAATCACATTATGAAATCTGTAAATCTATTTTTAATGTCTTAATGTTGCTTCAGTTGAACAAGGCAAATAGACTGCTGCATTGCATTTGCTTTACACTTTTTTTAGATTCTCATGCACTAGTTAAATATTCACTCTGCAGTGTTTGCATTTCCAGTACTGCAAGACCCTAAAATAGAAGACAAGTTTTTCTTTCCCTCTTTTGTTTTTAAAATTCCAACTATGGGCAACTTGACTTGGGGATCTCTCCAAATCAAATGCGGAGTATAAACATTGCAAGGAGAGCTGCTGAAAAAGTTTCAGTGTAATACAGGTGCCAGAAAATAGGATTTAAATGCCAAACAGCTATTTGCAGTGGTTTTAGGGGGTGACAGAATGAAATATTTTATTTAATTTAAAACTTAAGATATATTAAATGTTAATTCTGTGAGTAGCTGGTTTTTAAGAAAGAAAATACTTGAACATCACTGGAATAACTCGAACACTGGGCCCAGCTCAGCTGTCCCTGATCAACATTTTATAGAACATTACTTCGGGGAGTAGTTTGTGCTTTTTATTCTGATCTGGATCGGGAACTAGCTCTGAGGCACTGGATTTTTCTGTGGAACAGAACCTCTGCTTTCTGAGCAGCTCTCCTTGAAAAATCAGGGTATCAAACAGTCGACTAAACCCTGCTGCTCCCACTTGAGAGTCATCGTAATAAAAGACGGGCGCTGTCTCTCCGCCACCTTTTCCCCCTGCAGATATTTCCTCCGTTTGTGCCGTCCGTCTCTTTACTACTCGTAGTATTTCTCCACTCGCAGTTACGCCGCGCTCCCCGGTAGAGCACCGGGTTACACGCGCGGGAGACCGAGCGCGGAGGGGGCGCAGGACAGCGGGGACGGTGCGTTGACCCCGGGGTCCGGACGGCTCAGCGCAGCGCCCTGGGCCCGAGGCAGCCGGAGCGTCACCCACCGGCAGCGACGCGGGGGGGGACACACGCACGTCCCGGCGGGCGGCCGCGGTGACGGCGCCGGGGCCCGGCGGTGGCGGGCGGGCAGCCCGGGGGCTCGCAGGC
>JAVJGJ010000002.1:10114118-10142789 GCA_035590215.1 Microhierax caerulescens | reverse complement strand
CGCGCCTCCGCCCCGCACCTGCGGCCGTTGCCGGGGGTCCCGCACGCACACGCAGGGGCTCGGGCCCGGGTGCCCGCCGTGTGCTGCCCCCCCTTCCCCCTCCCCCCGCGCTCGGGCACGGCGGCGGGAGCCAGGAGCGCTGGGACGGCGCTGGCGGCCGCCCCTGCCCCGCGCAGCCGGCGGCAGCCGCTGCAGCCAGTCGGACGGGTCCGGTAGGGCTGTTTGATGATTCCTCGCAGAAGGGAACCACGCAAACCAGCTGAGCTGGGAGCAGCTTACATCTCAATGGGGAAGTAAATGGCTACAGCTTAAGAGATCCAACCAGCCCAGCATGCCCGCTGCTGACCGCAATTCAAATGCAAGCAGGTTCTGTGTCACTGAATTAAACAAGAGGGCTTGTTCAAATATTAGGAAAGCCAAGAAAAAACGTTCTTGGAGAAACAAATCCTGCTGTGCTGGATAAGCTCCACGCACTAACTAAGTTGGGATTGTGTCCCAGGAGTCACCAGCACCAAATCAAGTGCAAGATACAGACACCGCATCTCATCTCCGAACCGTTGGGGCATTAATAGCGAAGGGAAACGTTTACAATAAATATTTCAGAACTAGGTAGTCTTAAGTGGCCCCCATGACAGATCGGAATTTGACTTCCTAAGCTCGAACAGACCACGTGGTTTTAATGACTGAGTTTTCATCTCTGCTGGTGTAATTTATTGGTCTTAGATCCCAGCAGGGAAGAGGAGAGCCAGCTTCAAAGGGCAGTGATGGGCTTACTTAAAATACACCTAATCACATTAGGAGCACCACATTGTCACCAGTAAGGTGTAAGGGCCAAGTTGCTGCTGGGACGGGCAGGGTGTGAGCTGGGACGTGACACTGGGTGCTGGCCTGGGAGGGGGCTAGTCGCTGGGGGAGAGCACGTGCAGGTACTGGGTTGGCCTCGGCCAGTGCTAATGATCATTTCCATTCATAAGCACAAGAGAGTCAAATATTCCCACCCCACCACTGCCATTTAAAAAGTATCTGACCTAATTATTACTATCCCTGTTGTGTAAATTCAGCACTTTGTCAGTCTGAATAAATGTACATTAGCCTTAACATGAGTTAAACAAGTTTAAACAATGAAGGAGGCTTTGTAAAGCTCCCCTGCTTTTTAACTTACTTGACACCACACTAAAGAGCCCGTTTAGACTAAAGAGTTCAGCACATTTTGGGACCCATTAAATACCCAGGTTGAGACTAGATATTCCCTTTTTCTTTTTTTTAATTTGTCCTACCTAGTTGCTAAAGTCAGCACAATTGAGCAATAAGCTGCTTTGCATTTCTTTAGCTTTGTAGGCAAGTTGAAGAAAGCTGCACCCATGCGCTCAGTGCAGCCCTTTCCATGCCAATACGGCAACCCCCACTTATCACTGCCAAGTGATTCCTCAGAATTACTTTTAATTAAAAAAAAAAAAAAAGAGGAAACTCCTGGCATAAAAATGGGCCTGTTAGGAAAACTTACACTGTCACATTGGTTCTATTTTAGGCTAACAACATACTTCTTTCCAGAGTGAAGTCAGCCTTGGACTGCCCACGGAAAAGCACTCCTTGTCTTCTGTGTACAAATTACACCGTACCCTGACACGGACGTCTTCCATCCTCTAAACGTAATTATTAAGTCTTAAGACATCCTCAGAGAGTGGGGAAATAACTTCCACGGGAGAGAAGGGAGCGAAAGATTGGCCATCCATCCAAGCTCACAGAAGGAAGAGGGAAATACCTTCTTACCAGTAACAGGGCAAGGAAAGAGACTGAACGTCTTGATGTTCCCCACTGTGGATACAACTCTGCTCCTTAAACCCTGCCCCACGGGAAGCACAGTAAGCAACCTGCACAGTGATGAACTACAAGCCTGTCCTGACTCAGACTGCCACCAAATTCAGGATGTGGCCTGCAAGACGGGAAAAGTCTGGTGGGTGAGACAGCCAGCCCTGCACAGCAAACACAAATCAGCCCCAAAGAGTGAACACGGCTGCAAAACCAGAGCATCCATCGCCCCCATCATTCCCTACTCCCCGCTCTCCCAACCATCGTTGAGCAAAGCGCCATCAGATTTCTGTAGGCAGCAGGAAGAAGGTGACAAATGAGAAGGAACAAGGGAAAAAGTGGGTGAAAAAAGCAGTGGTGCAGTCTGACAGATGCAAACTTCTGCTAAGGGAAGGGGTTCACCAACTCGTGCCTTTCACTTTTAAGAAAACCTCTTTGAGATGTCACAAACTCTGCACAAAGGTGGAATTCTGCTGGATGTGTTTCAAAGAGCTGGCAGGGCACGCTTTGAAAAGAGAATTTAATTTTACTCAACATCATAATGAAAATGATTCTTCCCCACAAAAGACCTGAGGTCAATCTGCAAATTGAATTCTGTCACTGACCTGTAAGAGATATTTTAATCCGCATGAAGTTAAACGTTTGACAGAACCGCAGCTATGAAATTGTTAGCAGTACCTCCACAGTACCGGGGCAGCTGGGTGGATATTTAGATTAAAATCCTGGTTTATAGACAGAAATCCCATCAGTTGCAGATGGGTTAGGATGCCATCCCTCTTGATCATTTTGAAGATTGGTAAAGTTTAAAACACAGAAAAAACCCCAACTCACTTATAATTTCTAGCTGTCAGGAAGGAATTATATCAATTCCATCTTACAGAAGGAAATCTGCGCTGTCTAGCGGTAATCAGTTCCACATTTGTGAAGCCTTCCAACAAAACACTTTTTGTCTATGATTTGTATTCATCTTAGGACATACTGATTTCAGACCCTCTGTGGATTGTAACGTATAAACAGCCCTTTTATTTTTAAATGCAACTAAGAAACTATTTGGCTGGGTCACTGCAGTTCTGAATCTGGAGCAAAATATACCAACTGCAACTGGCGTCTAGGCTGCAAAGCAAGCAAGACAGGGCACTTAAAGACAATTGTGTTCGTTCAGTTTAGCTAAGAATAGGACATTAATAAGAAATATTTTAATCTAACAAGCATCATATTTTAAATGGAACTGTAAGCTTTTTTTGGTCAATTTGATAGGCGTGTGATGATCTCATGGTGTAGAAGCTGGAGTCCGAAGCAGAGAGGTTCTGAGATTCCAATAAAATCTCCCAACCATCTTAACAAACTACATGAATTTTCCCACTGTATGCCTCTCAAACTTTACTCCCATTAGAGAGAAGATAGTTCTATGATTACTTCTAAAAAAAAGGGTAATAACATTTAACAGATCCTTACAGAATGAACTCTGTCCCTCGAAGCTTCCTGTTCACCACCTACATAGTTTCATCAGCAGGATGTCCCTAAATTCCAGTCTTTCCAGAACAGATACTACATGTTCTCCTCTTCACCTCTGCCCTCCAGATGGCCACTGAGGGCACTGCTTTTTGTCTGAAGGATTTTAGTCTGGTGTCCCAGAGATTCAGGGCTGCTACTACACCCTCAGTTGTACCAGCAACATTATAAAACATTGTTTAATTTCAACTAAGATTCACAGATATAAACACCTTGAAGATATGCCATTTTTAGAGGTCTTGCAGAAAACAACAGCTGGAGAGACAAGCTCTCAGAGGGACAGGCTGTAGAGTGTGGTTGCTACCTGCCGGCAGGCTGGTCAGCAGGTAGCTGCAGCCCAACTGCAAAAACACGCGGGAAGGGGCCACTGGTACCAGCAAGGTGGCAAGGTCAGGAGATGTGCAAAGAAGGAAGGTACTAGAGGTTAGGGAGTAAGGGAGGGAAGCCACCTCTTACTGCGGTGTGCAGGAGCCAGGAACCCACCTTTGGCAGCTCCAGGATGTTCAGCGTGCAGTGTTCCAGGCACACAAGGTTCAGTGTCCTCTGTGAGTGTCAGCCCCTCCGGTCCTCCCCACGGATCAGCACAGGTCAGTTGATCAGCTGCAGCAGAGCATCACAGCTGCTTCACAGCACCCACAGCGCCTGGGGCTACAGATGCTGTTATGGACCATGGGGGACAAGGGGAAAGGGCAGTTTTTCGATGTCCTGTGAAACAGTGAGAAGCATCACATTGGGTTTGGCATGACTAGGGAATAAAGCTGCGGTGCTGAGCACTCAGAGCAGGCTGATCTCCGCTGACTCCGAATGTGTGAACACCCTCAGGTTTTCAGGTTTGGAGGTACCAATGTTGAAAGGACTGGAAGAACCTGCAAGTGTGCAGAAAGAGAGGCACTTCACAGGACTGTACACCAGGATATACAGCTTCACAGTCCCTTTTCACTAGTGCGTATCTGGGCCAGGTTTCATGACCAGTATTTGATTATCAGGCTATGTGAAGGAAGTTGTTAAATTTCAGTCCAGTTTCCAGTGGGCAGGTTCACAAAAAAAAAAAAAAAAATCCCCCTATTATACAACCAACACTAATTGGATCCTTTTTAAGCTCTTCAGAAGAGAGGCCAAAGCTTGAACATCATGGAAACAGAACTAACTGTTCTGTGAACTCCCCAGAACAGAGCCACAAGGATGCAATGCTGTGGGAGACTTATGTGGCATCTCAAAAAATATAGGTTTCAGATTCTAAGACTTCTGCAGTCTTCAACTTTCACCAACATTCAAATTCACCTACATTAAAAGAAAATTAAATTGCCCTCCCCCACAAAAAGCAAACCACAACAAAGCAAACATCCTCCAGCGAGCTATTCGCTTGAATCTATTAAAACTTGCCAAGTCAACGTTCCAGTCTCAACTGCCTAACCCAGCCTGCCAACAGAAGTGTCAGTTTTTCGCTCCTCTATTTTACATTAACAAAAGTCAATTGTGGCGATGAATTGCATCACATGCCAACAATATATCACATTCCTTCACAGCTGCTTTTTGTAAAGGGAAGGAAAAGACCTCATCAGCCACTGACAATGCTTCTGTAAACCATAAACATTTTAAGAACTCCATCCACGAAGTCAGGATGGTAAACTACCAAACAAAATCCTAATGAACTGGCATGGCACAACCAATTCCAGATAATAAACCCAAGAGTACATGAAGAATCTGTACATTAACCAAAGCGTGGTGGTTACAAACTTATATTACAGATGAGCAAATCAAACTGAAAAAAAAAAAGTCGCTATTATGCTCCAACGAGCAAGAAAGCCTGTTACCAAGTCAGCAGGCTGGATTTTGCCTAACATATTATCAAGAAAAGGGATACAAAACTGCACATTTTGTCTTATATTCTTTAGAAAAGTAATAGCTAAATCAAAAGCATTAAGTTAATTCCCTTTAGGATTTATACATTATTTCAATACAAGAAAAATGCACTCCTATAAAACACTAACAGGACTTCAACCTGCATTGTCAAAACAGAATTAGACTGCAAATAAAGTGGCTACTCTAGCATATCTTCTAGTGCAGTAATTTCACTATCTGTAACTAACAAATAATAAAGAATAATAATGAAGAGGAAAAGAATACAGAACAGGGAGAACAAAGCTGATTACCAGACATGCATACAAAATGTGGCCGAGTGCTTCCTGGAAGCTGGAGTAAACCTCAAACTGTTTGATGTGATGTATTGATGCATTCACATCTTTGGAAAACAGAAATGCTTACCACCATATGAATTCTACAACAAGCCAATCTTTAATTATACCTATCAAAATAATAATAAAATCCTACCAGTTTCATTCCACATGCTTGAATCATGGAGACCACCTATGCAAATATAAACACAGCATTTGAATCTCCAACTAACTATTGCCAATTATAAATGGGGACACTTTTAAAAATAAATTATGAGGCTAATTAATCATTTTCACACAAAAATGTAACAATGTAACATTATGCAGTGGTTTCCAAAGCCTCCTACTTTCTGCATTTCTATTCTGGTCAGTTTGTGCTACAATTATAAAAGTGTATTTTCATTTTAAAAGAGGAAGAGAGGAGGGTGAAAAGCTTCCATCCCTCTCTCTGTTCACTTCATGTAGGTACTATTGGATTCAAATATTCAGCCACTAAATCATTGCTATGCAACATTAACATTTTAAAAGGATTCCTGCATTTGGAAAAAAGTTAAGAATTAAAGAGCCAAATAAAGTCCATAAAAAGTTATTCTAACACTGACAATATAAGCACTTACATATCTGCTCAACGGAACATGAAGTGTTATGGTCATTTGAGAAGAGCAAATTTTATTTAAATCAACGTCACAGGGATAAAAAGCATAAATATAAACCCAAAACTAAGTGACATACTATGCTTAGCATCTTTCTGTAACAAGCAATTAACAGTCAAATAGTTGTTTGCTGTTAAGAATTTTATGCCAGAAAATAAAATGTGTACTATGGATGTTGTGAAAGCAGCACATTTCAGTTGCCTGCAAAGTGAAAGAGAAACGTTCTTGGAATCAAACTCCAGCCTTGCAGGATTCCCCTCCACCAGCCACCAGTGGGTTTGACTCACACGACACTGGTGCCCCAATTGCTTCTCCCTAAAAAAGCCAGTTAAGACCTTCCTGCTCCTATTTGGTCACCACCCATTTTTCTCTCACCCTCTGCAAATGTTTCTATTTTCATGTACGCTGCTGAATTCAAAACGACAAATTGCTCCTTAGAGATGGACACAGAACCTTACTATTTCAGCAGAAAACCAAGGAAACTTGTACTTTTGTTCCACTGTATTCTGATCCTCTGACAAAAGAAAGCAAGCTCAGACCTGATACTTCTAACTTTAAACACCCACCCACAAAGGAACCTCCCCCCGCAGCCTTTTTGGGAAAAACCCCAGCCTTACTATTACAGGCTCATCCTTGTAGATAATGATTTATAAGTGCATACTCTTATTAAAAATGCACTACAATATGTACAAGAACGTTATACAAACATTTTCATGACTATGCTTTCATATATTCCATCAAAAGGAAAATTACCTGAAAATATCCACAGGACCTTTAAGAAACCTATAGTAGTTCTACTGAGGACTCAGTTAACTAGTACAAAAAAGCTAGCATTACTGCTGTTTTTACTGTCAGAAAGTTTCAAAAAGTTTGGATTTCAGTACTGATGTGTCGAAAATTACAGTTACAGTTGTGGCAAATATCGATGCAAGAGGACAGCAGGCAGATCATTCTACATTCACTCCTACCACCGAGGACACTAGCTAGTGTGACTAAGAATGACAGCATCCAACTGGCAGAAGAAAAGGAAAACTTTTGTGCAAATAACCCACCATTTCAGAATGAGGTCTTCTGATACAACATTGATGCTGGTGATCTATTCCTTACTTACCAGAAGTGTACTTAACACAAGTTCGTTAGTTATTTGTAAGTTTATAAACAACTTAAACTGAATAATTCCAGATAACATCAGATTACAACAGAAGTTCTGTATCAGAGTTGTACAGAAGAAGCCTTAGGGAAGGAAAGCAGTAATGAATGTTACAATCAGGCTCATCATTGTTTCAGAAATAGTATGCTGTGTGAGTAATCCAATTGGAACACTCTTCCTTTGAACGTTTTGCTGAGCTGTGTGATGTAAAAATAGATTTGTATGCCTCTGATTTCTCCTCACTGTCTGCAATGGATCTCTTCGTAGTAGTAGAGGCAGCCTTACTGACTTTTCCGGGTACAGAAGAATTTCCATTATCTGATAGAGAAAAAGGAATAGAATGAAGCTTGAGTAACAGCTTACAATTGATAAAAGTATTTAAATAAAGACAGAAAAAAGCATTAAAAAAATAATGTGTACAGAGATAAAGTATATAAATTTTTTGAGGGCTACCACAAATACATCCCATAATTGTACTCAACAGCCAACATGTTCTTAACAGCAAACATATTCCTAGCTTTTAGAATTCATGCTCAAAATGCATTTAGAAATCTCAGAGAGAGAGGAATTCTTTCCTACTTGTGTAAATCCCTTGCACTGTAATTCAGTATTGACAATATTTATTCCTCTAAGTGAAAAATGGCTCTGAACTCTTTTAAGAAACAAACATGAAAGTATTCCACCACCCTGAAGTATTGTTTAGAAATTAGCCACCAAATGACAAAAGCTAAACTTGTGACATACTATCCCCAGGGAATCTATCTCTTCCCTTTATTCTTTTTTTTAAAAAAAATAAAAAATTGGCCAATAACAATGGTCTGCAAAATTTTATAATTTTATTTTTGGGATAGGAAAATGCCCATCCCTCTGTTTCTGATACCACCTCTCTCAGTGTATTAGATTGACTGCTGCAAAAAAATCCCCACCAAATCTCTCTTTCTTAACAGCTACTTAATCTTCTCCAAAGTTGAAGTACAGTATTTTAAAAAGCATGTGCCAAGCCCCTTGGGCAAAGAAATTAATACATAGAAGCCTGCAGAAACTCTACATATTGAGTTTAACTTAGGCACAACAGCATGTAAATGGCTAATAGGGAGCCAGTCTGAAAATGCAGTTAGCTGATTTCTGCATGTAGCCATAGGAATTATATGTGCAATCCTTAATCATCACAGATCAGACCCTTTTTATATTTGGAGAATGCTGCTTCTAATGCCACCAATAGTTGTCTGGAAAGAATTACCAAACACTGTATTGGAAAGAATGAATATGTATGCTGCAAGTCCAGAAACCTTAGGGTGCCATGTTCACAAATTAATTTCTGTGCTACTGGCATTCCTCAGTCCATGGATTTTCCCTTGTTTTTCCCTCTCTCCTCTTAATCTCTTGCTGGTCAATGTAACTGGTGCTATAAACCAATGATCTGACATTTCAAAAGGCTTATGTTTTCTCTTACACTCTTGGGAAAAAAAATACATCAAACATTATTAGAATTACTAGATTCCTAAACATCCAAGAGCAACTATAATCACCTGGAATTAAATACTTTTTAAAGCCTATCCTTTATTAAAACAGACAGTAGGGGGCAGGTAAGGCACTGATGGAAATTTTCCATCTCACATAGTTTATCTACAGTTCATCGTTTAACTATTCTCAGATTATTCCAACAAGTTATACTGAATTTTTCTGCAGCTGTAATGTACATGATTGACTACTTCACATGGAAACCTCAGACTGACTTTAAGAATTCTTACAGTTCTGTATGCATCAATATGAATTGGAGACGTTAAATAAATTATCACATGAAGAGACAGCAGCATCCTTTGGACTAAGGGACCACCAAGTTTACTCCTAGCTGCATGGTAGGTATGTCAGTACATCCTGAAGTTATATTCTGCTACTCCCAGTGACACACAGTAAAGTAAGAGCTAAAATGGAGGACTAAAAGTCAAGTCATCAGCTCAGGCTATTTTAGCATACTTCATTGAAATACACTGCCATAACAGATTTCTTGACCACTTGTACTTCAGGAAAATAAGTATTAATTCTCCTCACACTACCTCCTAGCCAATAAAACAGATATATCAAACGCTCAACTGTGTCACTGTGTGAGTAAGAATCTCTAATCTCATTCATTCAAGTTGCTTCCCACCAACTTAAAGCAATATTGGAATAACATAAACAAGCAAATCTGGCTTGTTTCACAATGAAAAAAAAATGCAACATGGTGAAAAGTGTTTATGACTTTTATTAGATATCTGTATCTCTACAGCACTCGCCAGTCACAAGCATGAGCAGCAAACCTGCTGGTTTAGGTATTTTGTGAAAGTATAACAAGGAGTCAGTCCCTACTCTGTGGACTATTTACTGAAAGTATAGGACGATGGACAGCAGATGGGACAAAGGCAAACCAGGCAGAATAAGGAAAAATGGCCAAACAGAAGCCCTCACACAGTTTTGTAGGTTTTGCAGATTGTAAAGCAATTTTATTTTATTTTGTTTTAAGAAAATATACTTTCTTCTGTTTTAGGAAAAAAAACAAAATTGACTACAGTATCTATTAAAACAAGGAGAATTGTGCATACTCTTAAAGCAGTTTCCTACTCCAGCTTGGAAAGGAAGCCTTTTAGGACAGCCTTTTGAAAGAGTTTGGTTTTTTTTGAAAAAGTGAGCCGTGACATTATAGCTCCCTTGAAGACAGGACTTGACCTTTTATTCCTGAGATAAAAAAACAAGTGAGAGGGTAGCTTCTGAAAACCATGGTACAAAATAGCCAGAGAAGGATCTCTCCTACAATATTTTTCAGAGAAGAAGTATTTGTTCACTTGCAGATTAAAGAATAAACACCAACCTGAGCTTTTGGTGAAGATAATCTGCCTCTTTTCCCCAGAACTGGAGTCGATACAATCCTTTCCATTCTTAGCCTTTGATGGACCTGGACAATCTATGAAGGACAAAATATCAAATCATGAATCTGCTTCACGACTCAGAAGGCTACACGTAAGTTGTAGCTGTGACATTACCTTCGGCGGTGTCTTGCCGAGGAGCTGATTCCGCTGACTTACATTTCTTTGATTTCTGAAACAACACAAACAGAAGAAATCTGGTAACGTATTGAAAGGAAATACAATTCCCAACCTGTATTTGATAGACACACAATTTCATTTAGTACGTTTTCATGTCTCACACAGTGAAACTCTTCCTTCCGTAATATTGATCCACACTTCAGTATTATTTCGATATGGAAAAATAACAACCTTGGGAACACTGGAGCTACTCTGAAGAAAATCATGCAGGTCAAAACTAAACTGCCTGGATACAGTATTTTGGTTTGTATACTTTGCAGGGTGTGTGCGTGTTATCGTCATTAAGATAATCTGATAATGCTGTACCTACATGGCAGGACAGTAAACTGCATGACATTAAACAGGATACAGTTAACTGTAATCAATAAAGACATTTTTCAATAAAAAATTAAGAATAATCCTGCATCTCATATCCACTTAATTTTATTTACTTAATCCCTGCTGGGTAACTTTCAAGAACTGGGCCCTTTGTTGTAGGATTGCTGAGGAAGATCTAAACAGTTAATCAAAATTTTTTAAAGCATATGTGGACCAGATTTTCCAAATTAACTTATGTTTTTACAGATTAAAAAACACAAAAACCCCAAACAGCAGCAATAAGAATCCCATTACTGGCTTTGATTATATAAATGCCAAGCTGAAAAAGATGTATTAAAACAGTCACTGGTGTTACTATCCCAAAAGATGACTCTGTATACATTCAGAGTGGTGTACATATTCCAAGAAAGCAACACAAACTCAAAGAAAATAAATATATTTTTATATGTTATAAAAATTAAAGAGAACCCATGCTGTCACACATGATTAATGCTGGCGGAAAAAGATGCTGTGCCACACGTCGCTGCACAGCTTAGCCAGGAGGTGGTGGCAGAGGGTTACGAGTCTAAAAGCCAGCTGCCCTCCCAGTGCCTTCCGTGAGATGAAAGCCTCTTCGGGGTGCTTCCACCTTCGTGATTATAGGTGGATTTACAAAGAAAAGTTACTTGCCAGTTATCTGGCATCGGAATTATGAGATTCTGTAAATATATGTATGCATATTAGTATACATAACAAATATTTGTTATACGTATTTCAGTACGGGCACATATGACAGTTGAGCTTGAATAATTTTTTTACGTTGGCACTAGCTGAATCTTCCTTATGTTTTGTCTCATGGCTATGAAGAAAAGGAGTTTGTACTTCCTGCTCCAAATCCAGGGTCCACTTGGACTGCCTCTAGCTGAAGAAGGAACTAAGGGACAGGTCTGACCAGCAGTGCCATCAGACCTCAGACTAGAAACTCTTCTGATGCTGAGACTGGAACTCAGGGATCTCAGACTGGAGCAAATGGTGCCAGTGACAGCAGAGAAGACTGGTTCTAGCTGAAAAAAGATCAGCTGATGCAGCAAGGCGAGGCAGTATTGCAAAAAAACATCAGAACCTGAGGATGAAATGGATGCTTGCTGAAACATTTGCAAATACTGCACCTGCCTGTAATGTAAGTCCACTAAACAAACAATATTTGCATGTTCACCCAAGCCACATAGAGGCCAAAGCCCAAAGCATCATTTCCTTTTGCCTGCCACCATGAGCAACTGCTGACACCGTAAGAGAGAGTTGCTCAGCACACTTAGGTACTACTTTGCCGTGCAGAAGCTGGGGACAGCACCAGCATTCAATTATTCAAAATTATTTGAACCAAAGCTATAGGTGCTTTGTTAGGGCCACCTTCCTAATGAAAATTGAGTGCAATCAACCACTACTTTTGGGGCTGATTACTCATCTACTGAGAACCACAATATTCTATCATCTAATTATCTGTAAAATTCTTTCAAACATTTAATTACAAAGTACCGGAAAAATAAAATTAAGAAACCCAAACAAAACACATCTAAAGAGACAGCATGGGATTTATAGCGTTGCTCTGAAGTCAGAAGCTATAGGACACTAAGTGCAGAGGCTATGAACAGAGAGGAAACAGAGCAACAGGATTCCTATGGGCAACCATCCTTTCGTTGTACTGCCCAGGCCCAGTGATGCTGTACTGGTGCAGGTCAATGAAGAGCTTACGATGAGAAGTAATCAAACTAATCATACGCTCACTGGTAAAGTAAAAAAGCATTTGTTTCAGAACAATCTATAAAAACATTTGTATGCCATCTAATCGTACAGGCAGACAATATCAAGTGCAGTAATAGGGGTGAGATGATCAACCTCCATCGAAAGTCTCAGTTGCTGGAAGTGTCTGACAAGGATGATTCATGCTCTTGAGTGTCAGCTAAATCTGTCTGCACTCTGGACTGAGTCAACAGTAAAGCTTTTGCTTGCTTTGTCATCCTCCATAACAGCAATGCCAGTTCAGAAAAAAAACAGCAATGCTGAAAAAAGTGCCATATGCAGAACTGCAATTTGACTGCACAGTACTGCACAGCAACTACTACTTCACAGAGTAGTAGTACACAGTACTGTGACGACTGCGATGATTTACTTCCATGGCACTTTGCCTGGCCAGATAAAAAATAATAAAATATGCGACCTCAACAGTATGGTGGGAATTAGCATCACCAGTAAATCACTCAGGGCTGTAAGAACCACAAAACATGACAAAATTTCCAAACAGCAGTCTTACACCAATATTGTGTTTCTGACAGTGGCCAGAGTATACTTGGGAGATCAAAAGAATAATAACCTGCCATCAGGAAGTACCATGTGAAATACAGGGAAGATTTTGCTTGTTACTGGAATTAACTAACAAAAGTTCTTTGTTTCAAGAAAAAAACTAAAGTATAGCTGGCACACTGTCCATTTTACCCACAGGACTTAATTCTGTGACTTCCAGAGGACTATGCACTTCCTGCTAGTCAAAAGAAAGTTTCAGTGCATACAACTTCAATATGCTATTAGCAAAAATATGCACACAATCTCATCACTTTTAGAAGCAGCACTGAAATACAGCACAGCTTACTGAGTAAAATCCTTCTGTCTGCATAAAGACTATCAGAGAAAGCTATGCAATCTAAGAGTATATTGCATTACAGACAAGAATTCTTTCAATTTTGTTTTAAACAACGTATAAAGATACTACCTTTTCTAATTTACTTTTAAGTCTTCTATCCTCCATCCTTTTCTTCAATACTTCCACATCTTCTTTATTACCATTAAGGACAATCACATCTTCCTCTTGAAAGGGAACACCACACTTCAAGGAAAAAGAAAAAAATAAAAGGGACAGAAGTAGTATTTTTTTTTCCAAATCTTTATGCTGGTGAACCTTTGTTAGAATTAATACTGTGTTTAAGCTCTCCAACCCTTCCCCTTGCCGCTGCATCTTTTTCAATAGTTCCTCCTCTTTCAGTACAGTCTAATACACCTTCTCTTAAAACATCAAAGGGAAAATCTCAGTAGATTTTACCACAAAACAAAATAATACTGATGGACAGTATCCCTCCTCACAAAAAGAACACTCATCTTACTAGTGAAATATGAACTTTTGATAACCACATTTAAAAGCAGCCTGCATATCAATCTGCCTAGTAAATTCTAAATGAATTTCAGAAATACAGAAGTATTTTGCTCTTCAAAGCCCTATTCCATGCAATAGGGCTATGGAAATTGCATCTTTATTTCACTATCAGTCCCTTATAAAAACCACTCTTAACTAATTCTTTATTTGCTTTAAAGAAAAGGCCCCATTCTGTTTTTTCTATTAATGAGTTCCTTGTTTTACTGGCATAAAATGTAGTGACTAGATTAAACAAAGTAGTCTTAACTGCAATCTACTCCATTTTTGGAACCCCATAGCTAAAAACCAAAACACTACAGTACTTTCTGATTTTTTTTAGTTATGAATGCATTTGATTAACATCTAAGCATTATGCTGCTCTAGAATTTGTCTTTCAACTTAATAATACAAGAAACAACAGCTGATAGGAGCAGTTCTTTTACACTGTCTAGGAACACCAAAGGTGTTACTCTTCTGCGTGTAGACCAGACAGTACCACGAAATTTTTCTTCCCAACAGCTAGACATGAAAACCTGTTCTGTTTGAATTATTATTAATATTTTTTATTTTTTAAATGACTATGGGGATAAAAAGGTGTCATAAAAGCGTCACTACTATGCATTAACCCAGCCTTGCCATCTTACTGTCCTTCATCTGATTTATTAAATACTACCAAGTTACAAAGTATGTTTATAAATTAATCTGGATAATGCATGTAATGTGCTTCATGTAATTCCACGTTTGTTTTCTGGTTGAAGACACAGATGTTTCACTGTGCACATTTTCAATCATTTGAAGAAGCCAGCGCATTGACTATGATGTTTTCTTTTGCAGGATCTCAATTTCCTTTCTTGTTATTTTGTTAAATCCAGAAGCTTTCTGTTAATCTGCAAGATTAGTTTATAATCCTACCTCTGTCACTACTCCTCAGTTTTCTAAACAAAGGTTTAGAAACTTTACTCATTTATTTGCAGTAGGAATTAAAGAAATGAAAGGACATATGGACAGTACTGTGACTACAGTCAGTTCCAAGTGATGAACACAGTTTAAAAAAGATGAATCTGAACACAAGTGGTCAGAGAGACTATGAAGCAGAAGCAAAGGGTTACAGAGATGCATATAAAGTGAGTTAGGCAGAATAATAAGTTACACACAAGAAACGTGTGAGTAGTCCAAATTTTCCCATTGCTACTCAACGAACTAGCGTTAGAAATACCAGCTTGGTATGATCTCTGACACCTGCAAGTGAGAATTCTAGAAAAATAAGACAATCAGCCTTCATACCGAGTTAGGAGCAACTGGCAGCTGTCTTGATTCTAAAGAAGCCCCACACATTCATTTCTAGAGGGGTGTTTTCTGAGTACAGCATGAAAGACCAGCACCTTTCTACAGGCTAGCGATGTAAAAAAGTAATTTCTGCAATAATCTTTGAAAACACATTCTATTAAGCATCCAAAAATAAGTGGACATTTCCTCCAAGTAGAAGTTTATGTCAAAGGACTTTAATTTCAATAAATGTTGCATTTTGAAAAAGTAAGCAAATCCAGGTTCCCATCTGGAAAACACAGGTGGAACTGTTCTAAAATGAAAAGTATTTAAAAGAAACACGGAAATAAAGACAGCACCCTCTTTCCATTCACTAAAACAGATAATTTTTTGCCGTGACAACAACCAGATTATATTACAGACAATCTTTCCAAACATATTTTAAGTACAGCAAGTTACAGGCACAGCACCAAGTGCACCTCCCCAGGTTCCACTAACTCCTGTAGGTATGAGTTGTTGTTGCATCATACATATGCATCAAACATTTTTTAACTGTCAGTACTGTCGGATGCAAAGCTTTAATTCTTATTTTTTAAAAAGCTCAATATCTCTTCATGCAAAAAAGGGAAAAAATTATCTTAACATTTTGAAATGCTGAGATAAAAAGCAGAAAGAAACTTCTGTTTTGCAAATTCAGAAAGATTATTCCTCCAGATTAAGGTTTTCTGGGGCAGGTGTTTATTTTATGATATCCCAGGGTCTCTCTTGCTTTACCTTGTTTATATTGGGCCTTTAAATACCTATGAAGGTACTCCCTGTAGTTCCTTAATGTCTTTGCAGCATGTTGAATAGAAGAAATTCCTAAATGAGACCGAACTTGAAAACTATTTTCAAACAGACAAAAGCATTAGAATAGCAGCTGCAAATCTGAATGCAAGATTCAATCTGTAATTAAAGAGTAGTGGGACATTAACTGAAGGAGATGCTGGACAAGCTGCATTTTTGTCTAAATGCTCTTTCAGACTCCAATTACAGAAGCGTGTTCAAAACTCTATATCTAATTGGCTTAATACGCTTGCATTAAGGAATTAAATAAAAGGTATGATAAAAATCTTACACACAAATTTACATACCCTGCATATGCCATGTGTATACACACACATACACACAAAAATCAACTTCACAGAAAAACAAAACCAATCCAAAGACTTAAAATGATAAAACTGTAAAGGTGTTATGACCTGTAAAAGACACACTAGCTTTGGCATAAATATAATCATTTCAACTTAAACTAGTAAAAGAAATTGCAAAATTACTTTTTCAAATAATGAAGACCACCTAAATTTCACGACATTTTAATACGGTAGGATAGCTTCTTAGAGAACAGAATACAAAAGGTTTTTTTCAGTAATAATAAAATCTTAGTTTAAGATGATTTCCTGAATTCTGAAGTTTACAGTTTCTTCTTAAGTTTCAGCTACATAAGACAATGGTTATACCTTATTTTCTTGCTGTAAGTTACTTTCGACAGTGACTTTTTTTTTTTTGGTACAGTATCTATGATACAGTTTCATCCATGACTACTCCAGTCTTAATATAAACCAAATAAACAACAGGCAAGTATGTTTTCATATCTAAATGTTTACATCAATGTTACAGCTTAATGTCTTGTAAGAAACCTGAAACCTCTTTCTTAAAGTATAAACAGTAAGTTAACTCCTGCAGTCCTATATGACTATTACTAGGAAATGCATAAAGACACAAATACTTTTCTAAAACAATTCCCACCAGATTATGGAACCTGTATGACCACAACCAGACTGTCCCTCTAAACAGGGTAGGATTTAGAAAGAGGATTGAATGACATCATACTCAACCAAGGACCATATCACCGTCCATTCATCAGCCACGCAAGCTACTGTATTAAGATTACTGTCTCTTGTAACAGCTAATTGAAACATGTTTTAAGACACACTCTTCCAGAGGTTTAATCTTTAAAAGTTCAGTAGCATAAGATTCGATGAACACAATTTTTGACATTGCCACCCTACTCAGACACACAATGAGCGGGTCAAAGAGTAAATGACAACTTGGGAAAGAGGGCAAAGTCTCCTACATACTAATATGCAGAATGTGAAGTTTCACTCAGAAGTTGTAGCACCTACTACAAAAATACTGTCCAAGCAGAAGCCTCTATTCCAGAGCTCCCCTTAAAGCCAATGATAATTTTCTATCTGCCATACCTGCAGCTGTGCCCTAATTTACTTTGAAGTTTTCTTTCTTTCTGATCAACATGCTCTTCTTATTTGAACGCGTCCAAAACACACCAGCCTTCTTACTCATTTCTAGAACCCCAAAGCTTCCTAATTCCAGTAAACTTAAGCTGCCAATTTTTTTACTTATTAAACACCCAAGAACCTTCATAGAAATACTAACACAGTGAACACTCAGTTGCATAAGGAGATACTTCATTTATTGTCTTTTAAGCTTCCAGCTACTAGAAATGACGAAAGGCAATTCTTTACTACACTTAATTTGCTGCAAATTGGAAAGTTTCAGCAGGCAAACAGTTAAGAACTGGGGGAGGAGGAGGAGGAGGGGGAGGAGGAGAGGGTTGGTTTCCTTTCCAGTTCTCATCATCCAGCATGCTCAGCAGTGCAGAGGTTAAAGCCTCTGAGGTAAAGCAATACTATTTATAATCTTCAGCAATGTACTCCACATATTTGAAAGTCTGATTTCAGCCCTTTAAAGGCTGTCTCGGAAAGAGCGGCACCAGAATTTGGAGAAGGGCAAGTTTGCTCTCATTGCTGTGAAGCAGAGGACATTTCTGAAGCCAAACAGCATTACTGCAGAATAAATATGCTAAGCAGTGCGGGGAGCCAGATGAAGTCTTAAATGAAAACATTCACGTTAATGTTTAAGCCCTTTCCCTTTCCCGAGATCTCCACACAAGCGGCAGAAGGAAGAACACTGTCTGAACGCTGCTGAAGGACAATGGGACTCCCTATTTATTTTTATTATGCTGCCGTCTCCTGGCTAATTTTGTACCAGGTAAGACTGAATAAATTAGATTGCAGGAGTTCAGATTTTTGCTTTTCCTTGATTAAAACACAACACAGTTTTTGTGAAGTGACAAATACTTTCACTTCGAAAGACCATTTCAATTAAAAAAATACTCAAAACAGCAATAAGGTTAATTTTTTTGTTTGTTTTACTTTGTCATTGATGTACAGTAGGATTGGAGGTCATTACTGTTGTTTGTATTATAAACATAACAATACTTATGAGTGTTTGTTATGTTCTGTTGTGAGCAACTATATCTTTTTACAGCCCTGTAACTTGAGGGTTTAAATAGCTTTCATAGTATTTGTTTTAAATTACTACGAGGTCAAACACAAGGAAAAAAACTGTAACAGGGAAACAGGAAAAATAACAAAGATGAACAGTTAAACTTCTGTAAATCTGTTGAATATGTATCAGTAAATGCCAATGCAGTATTTTTAAAGTGAGAATTATTTCAATTTTCTAAGCCAGTATTAATTGGGTTTGACAAAGACATTTTTTCTTTATTGGATGCATGTCACAGCACAGAAGCAGACTCCGCAGGCTTAAGCAAAAAGGCAAGTAAAGTAAAAAGCGCCTATTTTAATGTTAAGTTTTTAAAGGACTAAATTAGTATTCACTTGTTTATACAATGTCTACACTAATGCCTGCACAAGCACCCTTCAGACAAAAAAGACGTAAAAAGATTTGGAAATAAGAAGTCAATACCTTTTAACCGTTTTATTAGAAGATAAAGTAATCCCAAGGAATTTGTTTCACTGCATTATTAAGTCATACAAATTAAATTTGATCTAAACTTTAATATTAAGCAAATACAAAGAGTACAGACAAAACAGAATACTTACAGGTGCAATGTTGCAGCCCCAAATACCATGGCAGGAAGGAGCAGTGAACTGTAAAATGATTTGTTCCTACAAAATGCACAGCAAAGTATATAGCTAATGGGGTGATGAACTTGATGAACTGAGATGATATTTCATAGGCTCATTTTCAGGCATAAACATAATTCCACTTGCCTCTAGAGTTTACATTTTTAATTACAGTGGAGCAGTTTAGGCTTACAACAATTTTGTGGGAAGCAATATCCACAAAAGCAGCCACAAAGGTGCCTGAAATCCCTACAAACAGGTTGGTTTTTGAAGAACGTCAAACACTACTCTCAGCACTTCTAAAGACAACTTCATCCTCTAGATTTAGAAAACGTATCTATAACATAGAAAAGCTTGAGCTTTAGAGAGACATTCTGATAACAATGAATACCTATAATGGCACTCTTGCATAATAAAACTAAAAGGCAATATAGTCACAGATCGAGTTATGCTGGGACAGTGCATCTTCTCACCAGTATGACATCTTGCTCTTGAAGGGCAGGAGGAAATACAGTTGCACAGTCCTTGACAGCAGACAATAGCATAGGGGCTAGAGGATTTTTCCAAGTGGCAAATTTCATAGACAGTGGGCCTAGTAGCTGCAATTCTAGCTCTAAATCTGGTAAAACACTAACAGAAAGCCAATGCTTTCACTCTGCAATATACTCTCAGGCAGAAAGATGTCAAATTGTGTTCTTTCTCACAGGCAAGATTTCATCATTTAGTCGCTCCCCAGAAACACATTAACACTGGAGAAGGAATTGCTTCTCCTTACCTGATAATGGGGTGTTTGTGTACTTTTATGCTGCCATATAAAATATAGCTTCTATATGACACACAATTCAACAGAAAAAATCCATAGTAAACACTCCACAACCTGAAACATCCCTGGAAGCTATTATTTGAAGGGCAATGAACACTTAAGTGTATGAAAGAAACAGGTTCCCTAGTGAACTATCCTTTGCAACCTGACCACAAAGATGTATTAAAGGAAAAAACCTGACCAGGTGCACTCATTCTGTACAGATGTTTTATATTCTAAGCAGGTATAAAGTCTAAATATTTCCATAGCTGCCCAGTGTCTTCAGTCTAATTCTTATGTCCAGAACAAACTTTCCCTGTGACACACCATAGAGATCTCATCACATTCCCCAATTCAGAGCAACCTCAATCTCTTCCTGCAATTACTCATTCACAACAAAACAGTTTTTCTGACTCCAGGTCCACAAAAATCAGTGCTTCAGTAACAGACACTCCTCTCCAACCTGTGCTGTTGGGTCCATTACAGGCTTTATGCAAATCTATTCCCGGCTCTGGCAGTCAGCTGGCAGAAGGCTACAGCACTGACGTATTTCGTTTTTACTCTGAAAATCCTGGCTTTCATCTTTCAGTAGTGTTCCCTTTCTCCTCCTTTCTGCACAATATTGGAAGGTTGACATGGATTTAATTTGCTCAAGTTTTTTGTTCAAATGGATGAGAGACTCGCATCAAGTTTGTTTACCCAGTAAATGTATTTCTTAGGAGCTGTAAAGAAAAAGTATGTTCCGGGACTGATTTCCTGATGTTTTTCTTGGGCCTATGCATTCAATGCAGACTGAGGAGCACTGCTGACAGAACGTGCAAGCAAAATGGATGAAACCTCTACCTAACATAAAGCTCCACTTTCTGCAACGCTAAATGGAAAAGAGGCATTCTCCCAACATGAAATCCACTGCATACCAGTAAGGACAACAAGATAAATACATTATTTCCTAACAGCCTAGTAAGATTTAAAAATTGTGGTAATATAGAGTATCCATTCTCTTGGTTCAAATTCTGTATTCTTAATGCTTTTTAAATTCTATGCCTCATTTCTACTTAAATGTCTTCTTTATTTTCAAGCTTCTAAGACAGATGTATACTGAATTTTAATTTAAAAAAAAGTCTTTCCTACTTCTTTCTAATGAAAACTTAGAGCCTTCTAACCACAACAGCATTCCTATAAAGAAACTATCTTTATAAAAATTTGCTTGTTCTCTGTTCCTATGTAAAACCAAATATGTTATGTTGACAGCTGTGAACCGTGGAGTATTTACAGGTGAAATACAAATTTTATTAAAAACAAATTCATTTAATAAGAGAAAAATAATTCTATTTAAAAATTTAAAAATATTAATTTAACTATTAGGCTTAATGGCAGTTGATGGGCCCTTCCCTCACCCCTGGTATTTTCTCTGGAAGTTCTATACCAAATGCTTCAAGGATAAAGACTTCACGTAATTGCTGTGGGATTCAGGAGTGCTGCACTCTTCTTCTTCCGAGTTTTCAACAAGGTATACATAAGAAAAAAAATCTCAGTGGGAGAACTATGCCAATACTGACATAAATTACGTAGTTATCTCTGAATGCTAATACTGGCAGTAGTATACCTCTCTCAGGACATGCACATAAGCTAAAAATAAGAAATGAGCCTTGCCTGCATGTTCTGTTTTCCAAAGCACTAATACAGAGAAGTCAGGGAAAAACAATCTCTCAAAGATACAGAAACATTTGCTGACTTCATAAGGATAAAACCTGGTGTATTTCATAGCTTACATTTCAGTCTCTTCCTTTTGTTTCTTTAATAAATTTTCTGCTAATTTGCTGAATTCTGGTTCTCTAGCAGAACTTACGGTTTCGCAGGCCTTAAACAAATCTCAACAGCAACTGCCCCTTAGCACACAGTGCTCACACATCTTCCCTATTCTAAAGCTACACCCTGACCAGCCTATGGCACCGGACTCACCTACTGGCACGTACATTGCCTTCAAGTAGAAGAAACTTCTATCCAATGGACTAGGACCCCCTTGCTCAAGTAATGAAGTGTACAAAGCCATTCTGGGTTCTTTGGATCATTTTTTTAATCCTAGAAAGACTGCTTCATAGCTCTGCAAGTACCATTTCCAGTGGCTGAGTACTCTGCAGCATGAGCATGGGCACACACAGAGTTCCTCCTAGTAACTGGAGAGTAATCTCAACACGTATAAATGCATCACTAACATGTCAACTATTTAAAAAAAAAAAAAAGTCAAAAAGGTTCTCTCCCTCTCTTTCTCTCACTTTTCCTTTCAGATAATTTGAATGCTTAATTAAACTATGAGGAGAAGACAGTATCTGGAAAATAAAAGATGAACCCACTTGATGCATCAAAATCAGGATTTTTAGCGTGCATTGCTGTCTGTACGTTCATCTGCACTCTCATCTACCTAAAGGATATGCTTTCTGAAGAGCCAAATGAACAGAAGTTTAATGCAAATAAAGCAGAATGTGGGTTTTACCCGGATGAACTTTGTTCAGCTATTTTTATGGGGAAAACAGCTGCCTTTAAAATTGGAAACTTTTGTCAGAATACCTACCAACCTGAAACACTCAGCTGTGTTCAGACTTCATGCAACTGCTCCATGGTTTTGAAGACTCTGCATTTTATTACAAGACCACTGTCAGACGAAGAAGGAAATTTCTCACTGGCATACATTATCACAATTCACAAGGAGCTGGAAATGTTTGTAAAGCTACTAAGAGCTATTTATATGCCTCAGAATATTTACTGCATACATGTTGATGAAAAATCACCAAAAGATTATAGAGCTGCTGTACAAAACATCATTAATTGCTTTGAAAATATTTTTATTTCCTCAAAAAGAGAAAATGTTGTTTATGCAGGATTTTCAAGATTACAAGCTGACATTAATTGCATGAGAGATCTAGTTCATTCCAAAATTCAGTGGAATTATGTTATTAATCTGTGTGGTCAAGATTATCCCATTAAAACTAACAAAGACATTATACAATACATCAAAAGTAAATGGAATGGTAAAAATATGACTCCTGGGGTAGTCCAGCCACTTCATATGAAACACAGGACACAGGTTAGTTACAGAGAATATGTACATTCTGGAACGTCATACGTGTATCCAACAAAGAATATAAAAGCTAAACCTCCATATAATTTGACAATATATTTTGGTAGTGCCTATTACATACTCACTAAGGAATTTGTAGAGTTTGCATTGACTGATGCACGTGCAAAGGAGTTGCTTGAATGGTCAAGAGACACGTACAGTCCGGATGAACACTACTGGGTCACACTGAATCGCTTAAATGGTAAGATGTATGTTATTTCTGCTATGAATAATTCCTGGACCAACAGCATTGTATGGTCTCTGATGCGGAGAGCTAGCAAGCTCTAGTTCTGAGCTTAACACCACCACTTAGCTGCACTGCATTGCATAAGTAGGGTAATTTCTTCAGCCTTGATGCTGCCCTTTCAAAAGTCACATTTCCTGATGGCTGAGAAACAAAGTTTGACAGAGAAATACTTCCTATAGTGCAGACCATTAGCTACAAAGCTAGAAAAATATTGCTTAAAAGAAGTAAATATTTTTGCTGCATGAAGCTCATGCTCTCAAGGAATAAAAAAAGCAACAAAACTGAGAATGATGTCTATTCTTATGATGTAAACATCTGTAAATAAATAATTAATGTGGCTACATTTAAAAAGTCTTGGTAGTGAAAATTTTCCTTGTAATAAGTAGAAAGCTGTCTTATCAGAACTTTTTTTTTTTTTAAAGATGCTCCAGGGGCTACACCCAATGCAGACTGGGAAGGAAACATACGAGCCATTAAATGGAAAGATCAAGAAGGAACCACACACAAAGGCTGCAAAGGTAACATGAATTTTGATCATGAACTCAAATTTGATTCACTGACTAGCATTAATTCCAAATTACATATGATGCTTTTAACTAGCTATTAACTGTGTCTCAGTGGTCATATATATTTTATATTGAAAGTATCAAATAAAACAGCAAGCCACCCTACTGAATTACTCCAGGGTATCCAATCTAAATAGCTTCTGATACATTTTTGAAAGATAGTCACAGTATCCATACACTGACAACTGTTCTTTCAACCTCCAACTACCAATGCATGGACTTTACTGATCAGTTTTCAGTGAAGAGGAGGGGGTTTGCTTGACATGCATGTTTGCCACCAACATTGGGTTAAACCTCTTCAATTTGAACTTTCATAAAAAAGGACAATAGTGCTGACCACATGGAAAGCCTGCAAAAAAAAATTTAAATATGTAACGGCATAAACTCAGCACAGTGAAGTACTGCATGATTAAACAAGTATCCCAAACAGAAGCAGATCAGAACTTCAGCATGCCCCACTACAAGACACAATATTAAGCAGGACACTGTGTCAGTGAAGAAGCTAGAAGCAACGTCTATCCATTTCTGTAAAATACAGAACCAAACCCTTGCCTTTACATTTAAAATCTAGCATTATCCTCCAGATACCTTTTGATTTCACATAGAACATCATGGAAATGTAGCTTGTTAATAAAACTACAGAGTGAATCTAATTTTTTTCAATGATTCTGTTCAACCTGCTGCTGCTTTCAGATCCTTCCATTTGTCTTTGCAGGTCATTACATCAGAGACATTTGTGTCTATGGACTAGGGGATTTGCAGTGGATTATTGAGTCACCTCATTTGTTTGCCAACAAATTTGAGCCTGCAACGTACCCACTTGTTATGGACTGCTTAGAGAGACGCTACAGGCTTAAAGTACTGCACCAGGCAGAAGTCCCGATCGAAGATGACTGGCGCTTTCAGGAAGAGAACTACTTCAACATGAAGCTGAATGTTTGAGCTTAACTAACATGTAAACAAATGTTCAAAATACTGACAGAAACCGATAACTTTTTTACTCATAGACTTGACTCTGTCCATTACAGCATGAGGGTAAGCACAATACTGTACTACCAGTGAAATAAACAGGTTTTATTTATTACAGTAAGGTAAAAAACAACTGCTAATGGGTTAATTCTCAGAGAAAATGACATGTCTAGATCTGTAACTTAGTGAAGACAAGGGGGAAGTTCATAATCCTTTAAGTGACTTGATTAACTGGAAAAATATATATTCCTCATGTCTTCAGCCAAGGAAAGGATTAACTGGTATGAAAATAACGAAATGGAAGCAATGACTAAACAAAAGATAAAATATGAAGAGCACAAATTAAAGTCATGTCTACTGTATGTCTTACAAAGTAGATTATTTTGAATAATTAAGTTCATGCTAAAATTTCAGAGCTGGTAGATAAGCAAGTAACAACCAGTTTCAGACACAGTCTATTTCACTGGGGTTTTGTTATTGTTTGGTTTTTTGTTTGGTTGGTTTGGTTTCCTTCTTCATGGCCAGCTGCATCTCTAATTTCATTGTGTAGCATGGCAACATCACTCTTGTCCTACTCAGGATTTGCTCCTGATGAAAAGCATGTGCTCGCCAGTAACAGTAGAAGGTAAACATGCATTGCAGAATCCCTACAAGTCCCTGTTTCTGAGTCTCTGCAGGAGTTTTGAGCAAGGAGACATGGGAATTTGAAGCCAGGAAAGAAAGGAAAACTGAGCAAAAAGCCATGTTTCAGCCCCAGTGTACCTGCCTGAGGGAAACAAAACTTTCCTGAACCTTGCAACAATCTGCAGCAACTGGAGGTAACACCTAGCAGCAACCAGGACAAGCATCTCATTTCCCAAACGCTGCAGACCAAATGCAGTACTTGCTGGTCTACAGTATGGAAGTGGCTTTCAACACACAACACAGGCAAAACCAGGGAACAATAATAAAAAAAATAATGATCCAGCCCTTTTCCAGGCAAGAGCTGCTCTTTAGTCTTCAGGACTCTTAAATTAATCCTTTCACTTGTGCAACCAAAAAAGATTGAGATAATATAAGGAAACAGAGAAGATGTAGGTGGTGGTCTTTAATACAATATGATAACTCTTCCATGGGATTAAAGGTCTTGCAAGACCATCTCTACACCTTGTCTCCAAAGTGTTTAGTTAGGTGCTACCGACAGAGACTAGGAGACACCTGAATTGTGAGAAGTCATTTCAAACTGTTCATCCTCCTTTAGAAGTATTCTGGCAAGAATGCAGATGGAAATTTCATTCCAGTAAATCCAAATAAACTCCCAATTATTTTGCATAAACTCTGATAGGAACTAATAAAATATATCTTGTCACTTGTAAACTCATTTGATTAGAACATACAGATGATAAATAGTTGTCTAGGAGCAATTTAGATGTAAACTTCAATACACATCCAAAATATCACTCAGCTTTTACAAGAAACCTGACTTACAGATTAAACATTTTTCAAAAAAATCAAATGAATCAACAAATGACCCAACAACAGAACATGCGAGTTTCTTACTACAAACTTATTTCCAGGTTCCTGGAACTGTACTGCTCATTTTCCCACATGAGTTTCTTGGAAACATTTCTTTCAAATGAACTTTAACCTAAAGGATGACCAGCTGGTCTGTATTTATTTACAAAAACTTACAAACTCAACCCAAAGGCCTGTACTCAGTTTCACATATAATCAGGGACTGATTTTGTGGCTAAATATTGCTAGAGGTGCTTTTTTATGGAGGGAAATAAAAGTAAAAGAAAAAAAAAGCCATATAGAATGTTCACACTGAGCTTGTTGAGAGTCCCTCTGAAAACCATTACTGAAGCTAATGGGTCTCTGGCATGTATTAATCATAGCAATATTCATAATTAATTTCTCTCCAAACCACACCCAATCCACTGTAGGGCACTACCAGCACTTATTCACTCCATGTTGTCTTTTAAAGTGTGAATGGAACATTCCTTGTTATGGCCATTGCAGCAAATCAATGCTATAAATTGCAGTATGTAGCTTTCACCTTCTACCACCATCACACAGAACAATTGTTGTGTATCACTTCTGAATTGAATTAAAAGGAAAAATTCAATAGCAAGGTGCTGCATAGCATGTGCTTGTTTTGCAGAAACTGAACCAGACAATCTCAGGGAAAATAAATCTGCACAAAAAGCCCTCTTAAAATACAATTTAGGTATAATTTTACCCATGTCAATAGAGGAAAGTCACTGGAGCGTGATCCTCTTTCCTTAAAGGATTTCATATTTTAAACAAGATTTTACATAAATAAAGCCCCAGGAAAATCATAATTAAACCACCGCATTCTCAATCATTAAGAAACAGGATTCTATTCATTATGCTGAGTGACCATGACCACATTATGTTCTTGAATTTACTTCTAACAACAGTAAAAAATTAAATAACAAAGCTGTGAAATCTGAAAGCTTTTAAACATATATAATAAGCATTCATTAAGTTTTGTACACATTATCATGTTGTGAATAGATTGATCAAAACTTTTAGGTATAAGCAATTGATGTTACTAACCTTTGGTAACTGTTGATCTAAGAGCATATAGTGCCAAAGTGACCCTGTTCAAGGGAACATTCTGCCCTATATCGTACTACACACATATCTAACAGACCTACGTGTAATCTCTGTTTCAAAAAGCCTGAGGCACATGGTCAATAGCTCTATATCTAAGTTAAACATTTGGTTGTTTTTATATGGCATAGACTTTAACAGTTAGGATATTATTTTAAGTATGTATTAAAACTCTGTTGACTCTGAAAACAATGCCAAAATAAATTTTAAAGCGATACAAGAAATTACATTTTAAAAAAGTAATCTTGTCCTTAACATCCACAGTAACTCCCAGAAGGACTTCCACCATAGATTCAACAACTACTACCCTGTTTCCAAACTACCTCTAGCATACTATTACACCAGTAGTAACATCTTAGACAGGAGAGTCAACATGAAAAATTGGTAACTATCTTTTTCAAACCCCTCCAAAAGTGAGGTTAAATAGATGTATACACTGCTAGGTAATTCTTTTATTCCACCATTTCTAAAAGCATAACTTTTGGCAAATAGCAGGCTTCCAAACAAGCGGGCATCAAAGATTGCCCATGCAAGAACCACAAAGCCAGCTAGAACAGAAGTTCCAAAACATTAATCATTTTGCCCCACTGAAATCTACAGACCCACACAGATCAGCACTAACTTACAACCTTCACGATCACATCAAATACAAAGAGTTATTAGAAAATCTTGCTTGTTCTTTTAACTTTAGTAGTCTGTTGGAGAACTAAACGCAAAAATAGGTAAGGACATTCAAAAGTGCAAACTTTAAACTGACAATTTCCATGTCATATAGAATTCTTCCTGAAGAACAGGAAGCAGAAGACAGCAGAAAGCTCTTCATCTTCAGGGCTTCTGCTACAGAATACACATCACCAAACTCCATTATCTGGAAGCAAAGATGTTCCTTTTCCTGCTGACTGAAGGTCATATCCTGCACCTTTTAGCATGTGACTTAGTACTGATAAATTTTCTCTTACTTACTTACTTACAATTTTACTGTATAAACCCTCAAAAATATGGCTCAAACAAAAGACAATTCTGTGTAAAAAGGTATTACAAATTTTATTTGTATTCATAAATTGCTCTGGTTTAGACAAAACTTTTTCAACTCTTTTTTTAGAAGCTTCAAAATTTGTCCCAAGCACTTAATCTACCAAGCTTGCTCTCCAATGTAAATCACCTGTTGTGGGAAATGTGAAATGTTGCACGAAATGTTGTGGTTAGTTAGGGCCTGGCGTTCGGAAGATCTCATGCTGTACGGAAATTAAAGGGCCCCCTCTCTCCAGGTAGCCAATAGCATTTAGTCTA
>JAVJGJ010000002.1:10072943-10107675 GCA_035590215.1 Microhierax caerulescens | reverse complement strand
TTTGATTTTTTTTTTTAATTTTTTTTTTTTTTTGCGCTCCCGGCCCCGGCCCCAAAACCGGTCCGGCGGCCCCCAGCAGCCCCCTCCAACCTTCTCCACTTTGCGGGGCCCCTTGACCAGCTCGTGCCGCTTGGGGATGGTGCCACCATCGCATCCCATCTCGCTGCCGCCGCGCCACACTTCCGGGTCCGCTCCTCCCTACCGGCCGCACACTTCCGAGGGCGAGAAGTACTTCCGGTGCGCCCCGAGAGCGTCATGGCTGCCCCATAGAAACCAGCCGGAGGGGGGCGTGGCTTCCAGTGCGTGGGCGGGACGGGCGAGTACATCAGGCCGGTGCCGCGGGGGGCGCGGGCTGTGCCACCGCGCGCAAAAGGGCTTACAGCGCCCCCGTCCGGCTCCGCCCCGCCAGAGCAAACATTCCCCGCTTTGTGTGAGGAGACCCCCACCCCGGGACACCCGCTCGGGGGGATTTGCGGCCAGAGGAGGGGTCCCCGAATTGGGCCGGACTGGTCGGGGTGCCCCCGCTGAGGAGAGAGGGGCCGCCCGGCCTTCTCGCCCGCGGGGTCCCCTGCCCCCGACGGCTGAGGCGGGAGGGGGCGGTGCGGGTGGTAGCGAGTCCAATACAGGACGTACAAAGGCAACGTGGAACGCGGTTACTGCATTTGAATGTGCAGGCAATAACATTTACAAATGTTATTTACATAATGTTAATTTACAAAATAACGGTATAAAATATGGCGGCTGCCAAGCGAGGATGAAACCGCGGGGCAGAGGGAGCTGGTTTGCCCACAGGCCCGCACCAAGGAGCTGCAGCTGCTCCCCGCACCCATTGTCCCTTCCCAGGGCAAAGACGCAGCTACAACACCACCAAGAAGCTCACATTTCAGATTAAAGCTTTAAAATAAATTAATGAGGAAGAAATACAAATAACAGGCGTACAAAGAATCCACCTGCGCGGCTGCGGGGCCTGCCTTGTTGCAGTAATGGCAATGAGCGACACGGGCCAGCGCAGCCAGGGCCAGTCTGGGAACCCCGGGGCGGCCTGGCCAGCACTGGGCCCAGCAAGAGACAACGTCGCCTTTCCAGTGCGTAGGAAGAGCTTGTCCAGAGCCTCTGCCTATTGAGTGACCGAAATACATTCTGCTTCAGTTGGAACGATGCTCTGAACAGCTTCGGGCTGCAACAGAGGATGGCTGAGGCACGTTCCCGTACACCTATCGGGAGCCAGAGACTCCCTGAAGTCTGGTTTCCTCTCTGCTGGGATACTAGGCTGGAGTATTTCCCATTATCATCTAGGCTAAGCGTAGTACCTGCCAGCTTTTGTCCCATAATACATTCGTCGCAGTTGTATATTAAAAACAAAAATCAGCTTTGCAGCTGTTTAAAAAAGATACTGGAATTACAAATGCTGAGTAAAGTTCTCAGGAAACAGTTGGTGGTGGGCTATCGTAATTTACAGAACACTGTGCAGCAAAATTTGAAGAGAGACTACACAGCCAAATAAAAAAAGGGGGGAAATATATTTATCTGACATATATAGAAGTTAAAAAAAAAAAATCAGCCAGATAATAAAATAACTTTGTTCTAATACACAGCAAACATTCCTGACCAACTACTATGATGACATTTCCAGGCAGGATCTAAAAAATGGAGAAGCACAGATTTAATTCTACAACAGATCCTCTTCTGCATCTGCTGTTGTGCAGATCTTCACCTGCTGAAAGTGCACCAGCACCCAGGGAATTGCCCATCAGGAGTTCCTAGAGGTGGCTGAAAGTCAGTGTTACTGAGCTGCTTTTGCCTCCCCCTTGGTTACCAAATGCCAAAGGAGCAACAACAATGGAGAATTTGTAAAAACAGTGAAGTGCCTTTCATTCCATCGTTGCTCTAAACTGCTGTGTGTACTTCGACAGCTCCTCAGTTTGATCCTGAAGTTCCCTCATAGCGTCTGCATTTGGATACTGTATTGCGGCATTTTTGGTGGCGAGAGCCAGATTCTTCAAGAGGCTGCAAAACCGGCTGCTGCTGTGGAGAATATTGTTCCGAGCATCTCTTTCTTGAGTTTCCTGGCAGAGAGAATCCACTAACTTTTGTCCCACCATAATGATCAATTTGCTGTGGGATATGAAGACTTCAGGTGGCTGGTTGTTGTTCAGACTATTAGTAAACACACCAATTGCCTTGTGAAGTGCACAAAAACACAGCTTACAGTGGTCTGGGAGAGCAATTTTCTTTGCAGAGTCCTGCTTGCTTTGAATTACAGTATTTTTTGCAGATGGCAAAACCTGAAAAAAAGGTTAAAAATAATCATCTCAGTTTGGTGGCACACTGCTTCTTTATTTGCTCTGCCCTGTGTTCTTCACATTTGTTCACTTACAGGGAGTTTGGTTAGTTGTCTCCAAATTGCCCCAGCCCAGGAATCTTTTACAATCATTTCTCTTTCCATAAAGTACTGGGCTTCAAAGTGGTGTTTTTTCCTGATAGCCTTTTTTCCCTAAACAAATTTAACTGAACACAATTTTAATAATGGATAGCACACAAAGTGCTGTAGCTAAACATCAATCCTTTATACAGTCTGGGCTCCAAGCTTTCAGATAATACAAAATATTCTGACTTGATCTTTGATGGTGCTGACTTCATGAGGCGAGGGTTATGAATGATTAAAAATGTACAATAACAAGGAACTCAAATCCTTATACCAGTGCACGACAAAAAATGTTTTGAAATACTAACTCTCACAGCTTTATCCCAAATGATGCACAAAGGCAAGCAAATAAATAATATGACTTTAAACTAGAGTGGCTTGTTACATTTGAGGAAACTAAATGCTTTGCATGGGTCTTCAGCAGTAATTCTAAGAACTAGTTCTAGGAAAATGAACTATGAGAAAACAAATACATCACTATGTATAGATAACACATGTCCAAATGCAAATTGCCTTGAATTTTAGCAAGCACAGAAATAAGGGACTAGAAGTTCTTGTTAGTTTTCAAAATCAGAAATACCTTTGGTTTTGAATCTGTATTCTTCTTGGCTACTTCTTTATCTGAAATGATTTTCTGTGCCTGTTAAAAATCAAAGTGAAAGCAAAGGTGAAATGGTATACATAAATAAATATTTTATTCAAATATAAATGTGTTTTTCTCTTATTTCCGGTGGAAACAATTACTTGCTAGGCAGCCTTTATGTTGCAGACAACAATGGTACATGTATTAGAAGCAATGGTAGCATTTTCCCCACTAGAAATTTAGTGTCTGATCCTGCAAGACTAAGACTGAAACCAACATCAACAAAACAAAACATTTCCTAAGTTCTAAGGACACATCAGCACTTCTTTGTGAACACAGGAGTTATAATCTTAGTAGAAATTTCAGCAATCCTAAGGAGAATGATTCTAACAAACATCCAAAATTATTCTAATAAAATTAATAGTTCACAGTAAGAGTTTACTTTGTTAAATCAAAATTTCCTATGAAAACATGCTTTCCAATACACCTCAACTTAGAAAGTTAATCTCTCATGTACAGTCATGTCAGTCAAACAAACAAAATGTACTGGCAAAAAGAGAACTACTAGCGAGAAGAAACAAATTGCTAACCTCCAGCTAAAAGCTGTCTCTCAAATGAATTTAAACGGGGAAGCTAAAAACCTTTTCTTGGTGCTGGCTGGTTGGCTGCCTGGGTAAATTCTAAAATGCCAGTTCTCTTTATTACTTAAAATTAGTGATTGTTCTACATGTGCCACCTAGCACTCTTACAAAATCCTGAATTCACATAAAGTCTGTAAAACAGGAAGCAGTGCAAACTGAATTTGGCACTAGTGCAAAGATAAAATAGTGCTCATAGCTTAATATCTGCAAATGGTCAAGAATATAGATAGTGAAATCCAGTTGTACCAACCTGTAACTGAACATAATCACAGTCCTCAGTGGCATTTTCTTTTGGTTTCTCAGAAGACACCTGACTTTGGTTGGGTTTATCAGGAGTACTTCTTTGAAGTGAATCTATTTCTAGCCTTCCTGGCATTGTGATTTGTTTTGCCATTTTGTATTCTGGGTTCACTTTTGATTGCTTCATTTTGTGTTCCTTCTCATTCTTTCTGAAGAGAAGCTTTCCATTGGCAATGATGATGGATACAAACCTCTTGATATCATCTGGGATTGTGCGGGCTACCATAACAAAGCGATCAAGATCATCCGGGTTATTCTGAGGTTTCCTGAGGACCAAAGCCTCTAGTGACCAGTTGCAGTTGTTTAGAGCTTCTCTTGTTTCTGTTAAAATTTTGAACGAGTTTATAAGAATTTCTAGCTGTTTTTTAATTCTGGTCTGAAGGTTGTTATCAGTAAGGTAAGAGGCATTTACCTTTATGACTTGAGCAAAGTCCAAGAATTCTCCCAGTGATACTTTTATGTGATCGACTGCTCTGTGGATTTCTTCAACGCTTTTCTCTAGGTGTTCTTGTAATCTCCATTTACTACTCACAAAGATCATTAAACTTGCAACCGAGCTGGATACACTGTGCTGCAATCCAGTCAGTGTCTCTATGGCTACGTCAAGGTCCAGTTTAATTTCTTTGGCAGGTTCTTCTGATGATGATGTAGCAAGAGACTCAGCAGAAAAGTCTGAGAACGTAGAGAGTGTGCTGCTTCTGCTGTCTGCACTGGAAACAGATAACCTGTCTTGTTCTAATTTGGCATCTCTTGAGAGCTGCGGAGGAGCACTGTATGCTTGGTGCCCAGAACAATCGTTTTTTTCCATCTCTTTCTTCGACTGCACAGCAGCGGGCAAACCTTTTGGAATATCATAAACGTTTTCTTCAGAGATCTGATTCTTAGGTTTTGGAGCCAGGAGACTTGGGGGTGCATCACAGCTACCATTTTGTGGCAAAAGGAGCACGTCCCGTGAGGATGGAATGTCATAAAGACGGATATCTGGAAATGTTAATTTCCGTTGTGTTGGTGGAATATCATATATTTGTGGATTTACAACTTTAGCTTCAGTATTAGTTGGTAGCGCCTTGTACCTGGCTGGTGGTATATCGTACAGCACCTGGTTCTCCAAGGAATGGCCAGAAGGGTTTTGTTTTAATCCTGTTTTTTCAGGTGATACTGGAATATCATAAATCCATTCTGACTTTCGAGGGTTTGGCAAGGTATTGTAATGGCCCCAGCACTTTTTACGAGATTCATTTTCTGAAACATCAGTTTCTCTTTTGGGAGGGACATCATATAACTGCAACAGAGCACACAGGATTTTTAAATGGTGTTTTTAAATGAGAGATGAGAAACAAAACTGAATTCTCAGAGCACGTGAATGTATGCAACTCCAGTAATGTCAATGGAACTGCACCATAAAAAGGCTAGCCCATAATTTATTTTTTTTTTCTAAAATGCACAGGCTGCACATATGAAGGTTAAAACATTTTGAGTACAGGTGATCAAATGATACAGCACTGTCCCAAGGCCAGTGAAAATTGTAGGCTCCTCTCTGGCTGCTTTGGAGTAGGAAACTCATAGTTTTCTGGAATGGCTACAAAAATGAAATGCCAGTTCATTAGTATGCAACATTAAGCGCTCCATTTTACAGAACAAGGTTTTTCTTAGCCTCTGCATAAGAAAACACTTGATCTTCCAGTATCCCCACCCCCATTCATATGCATACCCTGACCAAAAAAAAAAAAAATTACCAACAGACACTACTGACTCTTCTCAAATAACTGCAATGAGTTTAAATTTTTCACTTGATACAGGTTTGCATAATGAATCTTGCCCAATGCCTTAAAAGCCTGTGTGCGTACAGCTGAAGTCCAAGCTGAAAAACGCGACTGCAGGACAACTTCTTGTGTAAGAAAATCCAGACTAATGCTAATAGGTGCTTCAGGAGAGATTGTACCTGGATGCCTTACAAGCATAAAGCACAGGTATGAGGGTGTGTAGGGAACTGTAGGAGCATGCAGCAACAAGAAACAACTGAGGGTACCACCATGTAATAAAAATTTTAGCAAGAACTGGCCAGGCCAGGCTTCCCCATTTGCAGAAAATGTGTATGAGAAGGAAAGCCCAGACAAAGGTATTTTAGCTCAAAGCCAGAATTTTCCAAATTGCCCATGAACAAAGAATTTTAAGAAAAATTGATTTTGGAAGCAACAATAAACTATGTCTCTGAAAGGAAATCTGTTCTCAGGCTGTTGCAGCTGGTCAGTACAATTGCTAACAGCCATGAAGACGTCAGGAATGCCAGCTTCAACGAGCAATTGCTTATATGCCAGCGCCCTAGTTCTGGGTAGCACCAGTCCTACTGTCACTGCTGAACAGGCTCTGTGCCAGACTGGCTTCTCTGTGGGGCAGCCAAGAACCTACAGCACTTCTCCTTAACCCACAGGATCAGGAAGCCTCAAGATTTCCTGTGCTGGGAGGGCTGCCCTGAGATCCCGCACCTCAGCCCTGGGCGTACGTGATAAGGAACCTGTGAAAATTCTCCTGGTTCCTAGAACTGTTCAGGAAACCTGAAATATTTGGAACTCAACTAATAGTTTCCATTGAGGCATGTTCTTTGTCGTGAAACTTCAGATCAGCCCTTTCTTCAAGGATGGTACTTGTCAAAGAGTGGGGAAGAGATGGGAAGCCTGACATACGCGCACACACACGCCAAAGCCAGGTGTGCTCCACTCCCAAAAAAGGTGACAGGAGAGTGTTGCATGGAATGAGGACAGCTAGTTTTTATCTGCTTAAATATTACAAAACAGACATTCAAGAATGTCAGGTATTGAGTTTGCTTTTCACACTGTCATAAAAAGAAGCTAAGGTTGCCTGCAGTCTAAAAAGCAAATGCACACTCAGTGGTAGTCCTAGTCCTGGTAGGAACCATGACTGTCCAGGAGCCAGGTAGTATTTGTCTCTTTAACGTGAAGGACAAAGTACTGCACTGAAGATGTGCTGGTTTTAGCCCCATGATCTCCTTGAGGGAGGTTCAGCATATGTACCCAACGTCACAGTAAGAAGATTGTTCTTGTGTCCAACAAGTCTTACTTACATTGCCCACTGGAGAGCCTTTCTGGACACCAGCTCCTGCCTTTTCTGGGCTGGATGGGACGTTGTAAAGCTGCTTCTGCTCTTCCTGGAAACACTCGGTGGATCTGACCAGCACAGAGCCCTTGCATGCAGTGGGCAGCGTGGCACCACTCTGATCAAAGGCAAAAAAAAGAAAAAAAAAAAAGATTGGCTTCAATTGTTTTTAGACCCCACTGAAGACTGGTGGAATCAAAGACTTTTGGGTCATGTACTCTGTAGCTCCTAGTTTGAACAGCAAGGGTCACACTGAACCTTCAGGGAGCTGCTGGGGGGCCTTCCTGCAGTGCTGTGTGGGAGGGTGGCGGGCGCGAGGCAGCTGCCACCTCACACCTGACTTCGGGTCTGAGCAGGGACCACCCCAGTGACACAAAGCGGGTAATGCAAGAAGCTGGTGGGCAGCTTGATAGTGAATGAATCGGAGTGGGCTCAACCCTGCACCCTGGAGCTGCCGGGGAGCGTCATGCACACGGGCAGGCTCCGCACACACGCTCCCATCCCTTGTTGCCCTTAACCTGAGTGTGTCACGTTACATGATCTAATAATCCCTTACATTTTCTTGCCTGGGAAGTAGGTGGTGTGGGTGACATTGAGTTACTTTTTGTACACACGCTAGCGACCCTTCTGTAAACATCTTGATATCTTCCTGATCAAGTGACAGCGAGAGAAGACACATTTCCTGATGGATAAACCAAGGCAGAGAGTTTGACACTCTGGTACTGAGAATTCATCTGTGCCCTGGAACTCAGTAATGGTAAAACCCGAAGTTTTTTATCTCAGAAACATACTGGATTTAAGACACATTTCTCTAAACGTTAACAGATTTAAAGGAGAACTGCTTTAGTTTTTGAACTTCCCTAAAAATAGATTTCTGCCAAATTTTCTGCCAAATATTTTCTGCCAAATTTTACAAAAAGCAAGGAGAGAAACACCAAAATTTACCTCAAAATCTATTCTGAGGTCCTACAGCGTCCCAGCTGGGGGACACAGACATGACACCATGGCAGGACTCACCTGCGTGGGTAAGGACTCCCGGCGCTGTGTGCATGGAACATCGTACACTTCGCTCCTGATATTTGGGACTGAAGCCCGGCATGCTCTTGGCAGAGTAAGCAGATGCTTAGAGGGGGGGAAAAAACAATAATGAGAAAGCTGTAGTGAGCAGTGAGTTCAGGATACCTTTGAAAAATAATTAGTTGAATAGGCCACTGTTAGAATAATCACTCTTCAGTGATTAAAAACCTTTCATCTCTTCACTGATGGTGAGAGACAGGAACTGACCTTACAAGTAAGCATAGTAATTTTTTCCCCATAATTCTTCTTTACCAGCATTTCTGCTTTATTTCAGATAAGAATTGGCACAGACAAATCAAAGACAATCTGCCTTACAAACCGAGGGAGCAAAAACATCTGTAGAAAATCCAGCTTCAGTTATCACTTAAATCTTTAGACTACCCAAAAAGCAGAACCACTAAAAAAAGAATGTAGGGGAATTTCTACTTCTCCAGACCCAGAGAGCCATTAGGTCAAGATATTCAGTGGGAGTAAAAACATCAAAAAGGTACAGGCTGAGGTGCATTATTCTGTAGTTATGAAAGACTCACTCATTCGGAAGGAGTAAACACAGTTACATTTATGCCCTGTCCAGCTCCCCAAACAGCCTGATATGGAAATTACATCGTTAGCCAGTATTCAATTACAGCCTAATTCTCCTGTTTGCTTAAAAAAAATCTGAAGAGCCATGACCAGATCTGTGGGACAATTAGTTAAGGTGCCAAAATACGAATGTTGGGAAAGGGCTTTTTTTTAAAAAAAAATCAACCCCCAAACCATTGAATTTTGTTTGTTCAGCACAGGTTTAGCCTAGCTATAAAGGACTACTGCAAACTGCTGACCCACAAAAGCACTGCTGGAGATGAGACATTGCAGTAAATTATTTTAAATTGGAGATAGTGTTCTCCATCATATAAGTATTGTAGCAACAAAATATAGTGGAAACATGGCAGAGGCACAGGACTCTAGCTTTACGACCGCCTACTTCATCTTTGTGAAAGCTTAGCTCTCAACTGCAGAAAGGGAACGAGGAGCGAACAGGAATCCCCTCGGCGCTCCACATGCAGGACAGCTCGTAGCGCAGACAGAAGCACAAAAGAGACTTGCCTGAGCAGAAAGGGTAAAATAAGCAGCATCAAGTAATCCATCCTTAGGCCAGGTCTGTTTTCAGATGGACAAACCTTACTCAACATACAGCAAAGAGGAAACCCATTGAATACCTCACATCTTGCTATTTTTTAAAGTACTTTCAGTCACAGTAAAACACGAGGGTGCCCTGTGCATTAGGCAGAAGTGGCACGGCTTTCCTATAAGGTGAAAGCACACAGGCTTCAATGGATTTTGTTTTCTTGCCTTCAACCAGTTCCCTCAAAGACTTACAGCGGCTTTACCCAGCTGCTCAGAGGACAGCTGAGTATGCCAGGAACTTTGCCAGTTGTCCCATAGGATCTACGTGGGGCGGTCTGGAGTGCCACGGCTCATTCTGCACTGGCACATGCGGTTCATGCCGGAGCCGCCCCGTGCCTCTGCACGTGGCTCGGGACCACTGTGGTACAGCTGGTGTGGGAACAGCTGTGATGCTGTGCAAGAGGCAGCTCAGGCAAACCTGAACTTCTAAATAATAATAGTAGGCTAGGACATATTTTCCCCCCTCTTTGTTAGAGTAAATGAGGCTTAGGTGTAGAGACTCATGACATGACTAGCCAAGGAGCTCTTCTGCTGGGCCAGTCAAATAAAGAACAGTAAGTAACATTTTCAGCCTGATTTGATGGCAAAACATGGAAAATTTGTACCAATCTTGCATTCAATTGGCAAACGGCTTCTTTAGGGTTAGGAACATGAAGAAATCTGATCACATCAAGTGCAAAAGGGTCATTTGTAGCTATTGGTTTGAGCTTGCAGTTACAGTAATTGTATGCAAAGGCTGGAGTGCAGCTGCAGTACTGAAAATTGTTTCACTCACCAGTGACAAACCAAGTTAGTCTGCTTTCCAGCACCCATTTGCCACGCAGAAGAAACCAGCACCTCGGATTGCACACCTTGCCTTTCCACACAGTGGGAGGAAAGGTGCATGGCTGAACTACATAAATCAAACAATCATTAAATCAACCTAAAAGGCTATATAGTTCAGGGGTGTTTTTTTCTTTATTCAGTTATTATTTCTAACATGATTTTCATACATGGAATAGAGAGCCAGCTAGGGCTGAAGAGCTCATGGGACTGAACAAAAACTTGCACCTAAACTCCCTCCCCACCCGCTCTATTTACTTTTCATTACACAAGAGTTCCCATTCACTTTATGCTGAAAAAACCCCCACAAGCTTCTGACGTTAAGACACTTGATGCAACGTTTAATCAAATTACACCTTCCACATCCATGTTTCATTTGAATGCCAAACACAAGGAGCAGGGAGAAAGAGGAGGCCCGGCCAAGCAGTGGTAATGAAGTGGTGGAAAGCCAGGTTTGCAACTGGTCTCTGTAACCAGGGGGACTGGTGGCTGCTCTCATCTCATGCACCCTGGGCGCTCTCTTGGCAGCAGCAAAAACAGGCTGGGAGAGACATTGATTCTGGCCAACACAACCAGACCCTGTGCCCTCCAGCAGGGCTAAAGCAGGCACTGCTACTTCGTGCAAGCGTAGTGACTACCTGGAGTAGCACTCTGAGCTTGCCGAGACAGCGGGAATAGTAGAAACTGGACTAAAGACAGCAATCATCACACAGCAAAGGCTGAGTTGTTTTTTTTTTTAATTATTTTTATTATGAATCATGTTATTGTGCAGATGGATGCAGAGACCCCACATGTGCCCAGAGGACTCTGGATGGATGCATGCTGTAGACTATCAGAGAAAGGGTTCTGTGTCTTGTTATTTTAACTTTGGGGTAGGTTTGGAAATAATTTCTAGATTCTTCCAAACAAATGGTATATTCTTTACTACCTGCCCTATTGTACAGCTGCTTTAAATTGTCAAAAAAAGTGAGGGACTACAGAATATAGAAACTCATGTTACCTATAACAGTATTTCTCACGTAATGCTACAAACTGTAGCAGAATTGATGGCAATTTCCTAAACACCATTTATTTGAACACCTTTGCTGCAACTTCCACTGACATGCTCAGGCCAATAGCCTTTGTTATTCTCCTGCTCCCAATGACTGTTTTAATACTAAGATTTGTTACTTTTATAGCTGCTTATATTCTTACCTGGCTTGTCGAGCTTTGTGTCCTTTCACTGAGCAGCTGTGCAGCCAAGGCTGGCACCTGATATACTCCTTGGGCAGGCAGGGTAGAGACCCTAGCTGGAGATTTAACCCACCCCTCCATCTTCTCATAGGTAGAGGACAACACAGTAGGCTTGGGAGTGGAGGGAACCTGGTAGATGTTTTGCTGGCCTGCTGGTGCCTCTGCGGAGTCGCCCTGGGTGCAAGGAGGCAGCAGGGCAGCCCGAGAGGTGGCGAGGAGCTGGAGGCGGTTTGCAGGGGCCAGGCCCTGCCTGCCATGGAGGGAGCATTTCCACCAGCCCTCGCTGCCGATGACGTTCTGGTCCAGCACCGTCAGGATGTCTCCTTTACGGAAGGCCAGCTCATCTGAGCACTCTGCCTTGTTGTCATATAGTGCCTTCGCCAAGATATTCTGGAGAGAGAAAAAACACCGACATTGCACTGTTACACCAACAGAAGTGTTAATTAGCTTGGGGTTTATCTCCACTTGAATTTCAGTTAAATTCAAGTCCACCCATTTTCACATTAAACAACACTTCTCAGAGCGCTGGTTGCAGAGTTAAATGTCTGCAGCTTGCGGATTTCTTCACCACCTTTACCCACAAGTTTCTTGAAGAGCACTGCTAATGCTCGTTACTTAGACATTATTTATTAACATCTCTATATGGTAAATACATGTTTTTCCCATTGTCATTCTGCAAATTCTTTGTCAGAAGCTGCAGAGGAAATGCATCAACCATCCAAAAATAACCAACTCATGCCTTCCTGTCTGCTACCCACTTTATCTGGGGACTTCAACTGCACATAAAAAAAGCTAATTATTTCTTACCTGGAGAGAAAAAGAAAAAAACCCAAACCCAAACCATAAGCCACCACTCCTCCTGTTGCTTATTTTCTTTTAAACTTATTCTTTCCTCAGAGCTTTATGAAGCCAGACCTCTCAGTAGCATCAATGCTGAGGGAGTTAACACGTGCCCAGTGGTAACACCGGTGGCAGACATACCACTGAAGAGCAGCGGTGGGCTGTGGTACTTGAAGACCCAGACTCCAGGTAGCTGTGTCCATGCCCACCCCAGACTGCAGACTTGGGTCCTACTGATTCAGATTGGTAATAATAATTTATGTGACACGTTAGCTCAAGGAAAAATCTAATTATGCACACAGTGACATCAAATAGCTCTGCTAGCTGCTAAGTCTTCGCAGTAGGTCAGTGCATTTGTGAGCTTATCTTCAGGTAAGCACACCCAAAACAGTGTCTGTGTTTCTTTCCATCACACAGACACCATGTGTATCTCAATACCATCTCCAGTATAACTTGCAGCATCTTTATAGAGTGCTCTTAACATAATTTTTTCTTAGATGGGAATCCAAGGAAGAATAAAGTGACTTTCCCCAAGATCACAAAAACCTGCGAGATAGCAAATATGAGTATTTCCCACCTTCTTTACCACAGGGCACAGGGCACCCTATCTACAGACGCTGAGCCTGAGCCCGTACATTTCTGGCAAGTAGATCACCACGTTTTATTTTTAGTATATTTATTTTGGGTATTTGCTTACTCATTACAAGATGACAGTTAAAAAAAACGAGGAGTAGCATCAGCAGGTAGCTTTATTCACCCAAGGTGTTTGTGCAAAGGGTGGAAAGAGCTGTAGACACAGTGTTTTTCAGTGCAAGATACCATTTACTTTCAGCTCTAAAACAAGACTGCCTGCTTCCCACTCAGCGGGACACTGCTGCGCTTCAGCATTAGCTCCTTATCAGAAAGTACAAGTAATGTCCAAAGAGATAGCACCCAAATAGGAAATGTGATACCTCATATTTTTGTCCAGAGCATTTGCTATAAAGCAACAGCTGGCTTGAAGTTGCAGTAGTAGAAAACCAATTTGTCAGCTCAGCTGATGCAAACAGCCTGTTGTCAGCAGCACGCATTTCTTGGTTGGGGTGGCCGCAAACAATGGCCTTTCTATGATACATGGGCTTGGCCATCAGCAGCTGCCAGCGATGGACAACAGTCCCATTTACCTCCTGTCCTAGCCCGATTAAAACAGTCTTGCCTTGAAGATGGGAGCTTTTCCTATTATTCATCAGCAACGCTTCTAGTTGCCTTATTGTGGGATGCTGTACAGACACTGACAGACTTTTTCAGGCCTGAAGAGGCCAGGCAGGGGAGCGGGTCCCCCTTTCGCCGAGGTGTGCTGAGCCCTGCCCGGGCACACGCAGGAAAGCGGTGGCAGAGCCAGGAAGCCTGGAGTCAGGAATTGAGTCCCCTCCTATTGCATTAAACAACCCCGTCCTTCCTAGTTGCACCAACACAAACAAGAGGAAAATTTGGTTCACAGTATGGTTTTTAAAGGTGTCTAAACATCAATATTTCCCCAGCTAAGTCTTTCTTGTGGAAGTAACATACTAAACACACTGTTGGGCCTAATTCTTTAATCCACTGACGCATGAAACTACAAATCTATTTTTCAAGTCTTGTCTGTTTTAGAGTAAGTACACTGATTTTCGCTAAGACAGAATTTGGCCTGTACACTCAGTGAGAATTTCTGCAAATAGTAACTGCAGACTACAACCTGAGTTATGCAGGGCGAGGAGATACTCTTCCCATTCAGCAACATCACACGTGACTGCAGCAGGTATTAGCAGGATAAATCATTCCTGCTATTCTCTCATCTCTTTGCCTAGACGTTGCTAGGTCTGCATTGCTACAAAACAAGTGAAGCAACCAGGTCAGTGACAGCAACAGGGAGGTGTAAGTTCTGTTCAACAGCTAAGCTACTCCACAGAAAGGCTGTCAAAACCAACATTTTGCTCGGCAGAGTCAGATGAGTATGTTAGGGACGCCCACACTGAATGAAAAGTTAAATTTTAAACTTACACCACGGAAGTCACAAACCTTTTCAACAGAGGGGTCTCTGCTCGAAGCCCAGCACACATTCGTTTGGCTTCGCCAATAAAGCCGTGCAAACATCCAAGGGCAGGCAGCCCACAGCGAGGAACCGATTCAAAGCAGAACACAGTGGTTCACATTTTGAAAGCTGGTCTCCGATCTGTGGGGCTTGAATCAAGGCATGTGGGCCCACATCTGTAGGCAATGCAACTACCCAGGAGTGTTTCAAATCATCTCGGTCACAAGCCAACCAGGGGATTAAAATAAAATAAAAAAATCATAGGACACTTTGGGAAACCTGACCTAGCTAGAACAACAAATCTGTTAATAGATCATCTCATATCCTATCCATAAGGCTGGAACTGAAAAATTTAAGACCTTAAATAGAGAAGTGATGGACACAGGCCCCCACTTAGAGACTACAGAACATGAATGAATTGGAAGACTGTGAGACCTCTGCAGGTAAGTGGAGCTCTCCAATAGCAGGGGGGCAGGGAGGAAGAAGAAAAAAAAAAAAAAAAAAAAGAAAAAGAAGAAAGAAAAGCAAAGGTTCTTCCATCTAAAGCAATGCTACAATTACATTTCAAGTTTCAGGACACATGGTCCATACTACAGAATTGGAGAGCAAATCTTTTCCATCCACCCTCAGTTTCAACACTGCTAAGTGCACAACAACAGAATTCAATTTTTCATTATTTTCTTCCAGGAGTACCAGCCCATCCCTGGTTCGATAGGCCAGCCACAGGTACAGATACAATTCCAGGTGACAGTGACAGGCATTAGTATCTAACTGGCCTACAGCCCTTCGTGACATTTCTCAGTGCATTTTAAAAATGGTAGAAACTTAGGAGGACATTTTAACAAAGATTTGTTGTCCTGTTGCCTTGGAACTAGTTTCTACCTTTTACAAGTTCTCCAGAGAGTGTAACACAGAATATATTAGTAATTTATACCTAGCAAGCTGCAGGAATGTCCCATAGAAAACTTTCAAAAGACAGCTTCTTGATGCAGCGCAATATGAGGATGCAAAGCAACAACAAAAAAAAGTCCAAACCACTAAGACAAAACAAAAAACCCCCACCAACATCTTCCCTGAAAAGAAAGAGTCTTCTGCCTATTTTCAGTGCCCACAGCCTGGCAGAACGTTACAGCAGTACATTGCAAAAGCAACACAAGCAGCACCAAACCACTGAAGTAAATAATTTCAGCTGAATTCTAATCACCACAAAAACAAGATGTAAAAACCACAGGTCAAGCAGGTCTGCCTTTGTTTTCTGCTCCTTTATTTACAGGACTAGTAAGTCCCCTCGTTTCTTTTCCAAGTGTTCTGGTTTCTCACCCAGCCTCTCAGGACCTGACTGCCCGAGCTGGTGCGGAATAGACCGTGAAGCATTTCTTTTATGCAGTGTTATCACCAAAGGAATGTAGGCAGTACTGTTCATTTAAGCTCCATTAGTTTTTAGGAGTCCCAGCTGTGGATTCAACAAGCATTAGCACAGGATGCTGAAGCAGATGTTGAATATCAGCCTAATACTCGTAAAACAAACAGCAGTGTCTAGCATCACAGGTGCTGATGTGTTTAGCTATTTTATAGGATAAACATCAAACTAGCTAGCTTTAGTACTGGAAAGTGCTGTAGTTCTGGCAGCAAAGAGCTACCTACAGGTTAGCCAACTTCCTAGTGAAGTTGGAGGTGATACTGAATCCCATAGCACTAGAAAAAAAACCTGCTGGAGCCACTGAGCTGGGTCAGTTATGAAAGCTGGATTGCTTATGTCCATGTTCCATTGAAACAAAACCTCTAGCAGTACTCCCAGGAGGAGGGTACAGCCATGCTGAGTAAGCCAAAGCACTGTGAGGCTGGGTAAGAACCAACTCTCCTGTTTGTGCCCTGTCCCTTAGTGGCATCCAGCTCCCCGCCAGCTCTGCAGTTCAGCATCCCACGGGCTCCATCTGCTCACGTTAAGAACTAGAGTTACCGACAAGCTACTGAATGCCAAATCTGTTCCCATTTACTTTCCAAAGAAATCTCTTTTTTTTGGAGACGTGTTTAAGAGAACTCATCCCAGCCAATTGATTTTGTGATCACAACAACAGCAGGAGCAATTTTATAGACATAAGTTACAGGAGGTTTACGGCAGGCAAGTGCCCGATCTGACAGCGCGGATAGCTGCGGTCTGACAAGTCTGTCTCCAGTTACGTGGAGCGAGGTTATTTGTGGTACAGGCTCTGGCTCACACAATGGGGAGCTGCCTGCCAGGAATTGGGCCCCATCGACGCCGTCAGCTATCTAGGACAGACATAAGGAATCACTGTGGCAGCCCCTTACCGTCATGTAAGCAGAAGCATCTCTGACCTGCCTTTAACTATAAACGAGTACTGCATTCCCAGGATCACAGAGACCTTACGGGATGCTTAGCTAGGAGGAAGCTGTGCTTTGGGGCTAATGGGATCTGCATTTTTTCTTTATTACCAGTGGAGCGGAAACTGGCTGTCTAACACCATCATCTGCAAAATGCCATCTAGGGCCAGCTGTGTACAGCTCGTTGTTATTTTATGTGGTTTCATTAATGTGTCCTTACACTAACCAACATGTAATAAGCAGTAAAGCAACACAGAGGAGATGAAAGCATTTTTCCTTCTTTGACATTTGTTGCTTCTTCCCTGTCAGCAGCCCCCAAAAAAATCTTCTAAGACAAAGAACATCTTAAAAGCCAGTTCATCACCCCATGAGAAAGCACCTCCGCAGACAGCGCTGTTTCTCTTCTCTCACTGAGCAGGACTTTAACGAGACTGTGACAGAGCACAGACCCAGAAAGCAGAGCCTGTGTCCTTTGCAACCTCTGCCTGAAATACCATTCTCCCCTGCAGAGCCTGCGGCCGTGTTAGAGCAATGCCAATTAGGCACATCCAGCGAGCCCACCGCACTGAATGGATTTACGGTATAAGACCTCAGGTACCGCAGGCTCAGTTAACCGAGGTGTGAAAAAAAGTTCTTGCGCGTCTCCTTTTATTGGAGCATAGATCAGACGTTAAAACAGTAACTCTCCCTACAAACTGACTTTTTACATCTTTATTGTTCGTGTGTCCCTATCCAGCAATGCTCCCACTGTAAAACCTAACAGCCCTTGGGAGTCTTCAGAATGAAAGCTGTTAACTCACGTTTATTAACGAAGAGAGTGGAAACTTTTAATTGAGTCAGTCAAACTCAGAATTGTACAGTTCTATAATGCAAAATTCTGTAACCTCAGAATGGGAGTACTTGCACAGACTGACACCTGTGCTTTACATACTCAATGAATATTTGTGCTAAGGTAACTCCCCCCGTTGTAAAAGCCCCCAACTCCCCCCCCCATCCCAATCCCTATCTTCAGCCTATAGTACTATGTAACAGGAAAAAAAAAAAAGTCCTTATAAAATGTACACAAATGTCACCAGAAAAATCCATCAAGGTTATCAAATGATAATTTGAGCATCTTACAAGTCAGCCAAAGTAATTTCTCAACACCCCCACTTCCCACTCAGTTTGTATTTGGAAACATCAAGTCACTACTACATACTGTTTCAGGTGATATATAGGTACTGTAGTACTTAAAGCATTTCAAATTAAAAAAAAATAAACATCTACTGTCTTAAATTTACTTCTTAATACAACTACTGAAATAATCTAAGAACAAGAGATAGGATGCAGATAAATATTTTTCAGCTGTGTTTTACACAATATTATCTGTAAGCACTTTTACTGCAGGAAAAGGGGACTTAAAATATTTGAGGAGAAGGAAAAGATACAGCTAAAGGCAGCGGGCTGTGCTCACTGAACAGTTATGTTCATGCATCAGTGACGCCCTCTGACATGTTTACAGAACTGTTTCCAGTTAATCTCTTCACCTCCGAACAAAGCTGAAGAAATAAACACTCTCCATTGCCCTGTTAGCTGGGAACACGCTTCCCAGGGAAGTCCCCTTTTAAATAGTAGGCCAAGTTAAATCAATTTAAATTTTGCCCAGTTCAGTTAATCGTAGACCGAGTTTACACCAACAACATCACAGAACAACAAAGAATTTACCTTAAACACTCACATCTTTCTCTACACGCATGTGCCTTTCTCCTGGCCATGGGGCTTGCACATCCCACTTCCTGAGCAACGTTTTCTGTGAGTTGTGGAAGGTCCTTCTACTGTATTTTTTGTTTTGTTTGCTTATTTTGGAAAATAAGTGTTCTGGTCATACAGAAGTTTCAGATCTTTTCCCACGAGCTTCATCAAGGAATGAATGTCAGCAGTTGCTTTGATTGCCTATTCAAGAGTTAATTGATTCTTAGAGGGTAGAACCGGATGCTAATCAGCAGGTTTTAAATTCTGGATGATCAAATCAGTTTTTGATAAAAACCAACCAGTTTAAAAATTCAGGTAGAACCACTTAGAAGCTGTGCAGCTTCACAATAAGACCGCCACAGAGGTGGGAATTACAAGCTGTTCTGTTAATTTTCCCCGAACTCTCTTTTCTCCACCAATGTGGTTAATCAAATTCCAGCTGTGCTACAACCAACAGACACCCCACCCCCTGCCCCATTTTCAGTGCAGTCAGGATTTCATTCCCATTCACAGCATTTTGGTGTGTGTGGTCTCGTGCCCAAGTTCAGGGAAAAATAAACTGCCATTTCCTGATGTTTATAAAACTGAAGATGTATGTATGTATTCTGGGCTTTGGTGCACATGGACAAAAACCTTTGGCTAGAAGGAGGAACCAAATTACTTTTTGACTTTTCTAAACCTTTTAACATCTTAATTACTTTTTACTGCAACATTACTTTCCAAATGTGGATTTAAGGACACACAAAGTCCTGTTGAGTACAAGTTTTCTCCCTCTGCCTGCTAAGCAATAGATGCTTCACAGAGACTTGTTAGGGCAGGGTCCTTCCTCTCCTTCCTCTGCCTACCTGGGGAACGGGCAAAAAATTCCTGGGAGAGGTCGTCAGGAGCAAATTGCAAATTTTTCGTTTGCAGGCACTGCAGTGAATTTTTCCTCCTGGGTGCACAAGCGTGACAGGATACTGTCCCTGCACCCTGTCTGACCTGCGGTGGGGTTTCTGCAGATTCCCTGGAAGTGGCAGAAGTGACAGCAGCGGAGGGGGTAGAGGCTCAGGGTGGGTGTTCTCTGATTCATAATGAATCAGTAGCAACAGCACAACGCCCAAACACTGCAGCTTCCTCCAGCTCTCCCATTGCACTTATCTGCCCAGAAATGCCAGTTCTTTTTTAAGAATGCCCTTTTACACAAAGCTGTATTTATCTGTAATTTTAATATTTCTCTGGGAAAAGCAATGGATGGTTTTTCACCTGCCCTAACCACCAGCACGCTCCCCTGCTCCCGTGCAGCAGCTGTACATTGCCCCTTCCCTATCATTAACACAGGGCACATGGGGACCACGCAGACCCTGCCCCGCATCGCAGCTGCCAGCCATCAGCTGCATCGCCAGGCTGGAAGGGTCAGTTAGTTTTACAGCCAAATAAATTCTGCTTAGCACAAAGCAAGCTGATGTTGGGTGTCTGCAGAAGCGCTGTGCTGGAAGTCTGGGCAAAAACATCAGCATATGACTATAAAATGGATTTGTTCCATCCATGTATTCCCTCCTCCTCCCAGAGCAGAGCAGTATTTCCTAAAAACAGACGTTGCCACTGCTCCTTTCCTCTTTTGAGCTTCAGTTTTCTTTACAAAGAGCACTGCAGGACAGGATCAATCGCTAGCCTAGAATGCACAGGCTTTCCCAGGCTCACATGTCAAGTAACTTCAATGAGTGGTTTTCTTCAAAGAGTGAATCAATTTGTTAGAACATCTCCATTACTCATTTTCTGGTAGTCAGTGCAAAAATTATCATTTTTTTCTGATAAAATGTAAGCTCAAGTATTAGTCATTTAAACTCATTATTTCCAAGAAAACGGGGCACACAGGGGAATCCTCCTGGCCAGCCAGGGTCATTCATGGCAACTTTTTATTTACCAAGGCATATTGCTGCCCAACATGCATGGCACAAAACCTTACCTTACTTAACCATACTGGTATTCTTGATAAAGCATTTTTTTCAGTTTAACTTGGACCGTATTTTAAAAATTAAGACCATATGATCTGCTAGTAATGTGCAAGTAAGATCACAAGCAAGCAGTGAAAGGGGACCCTGACTGACACAGACTCTACACTGTTCACACTCCCAGTACAAAGGAAGTAAAGCCATTCAATTAACTGCAATAGAAATAATCTAATACTTACATTGACCTTCATTTTGTTGTCTCCTATTTCCCAGTTACTCCATCACCAAAGAAGGAGGAGGAGGATGAGTTCTCTCCAAGCCCAGTCCAGCAGATTAGGCAGGAGCACTGGAGGGTCTGGCTGGAAGCCTGGAGAGCAAATGCTCAGCCCCTTCCACCTCCTGCTGCACTCCCTGGGAACCCGAGGAGAGTAGCTATTGGGAACCGAGGGAGCTAATTACATAGCAAAATTATCTCCAGGGTGCAATTGGCCTGCAGCTGCTGATGCTAATGAGGGCCAGGTGCAGGACACACAGATGTCCCTCCCCGTGCACACCCCCAGGGAAATGCCTTGTCAGCTTTGCAACTGCATCCCTGAAGGAAAACGTGGGGCAGCAAGGATGGGATTTTGAAGCATTTCTGCAGCATCATTGTTTACCCCTGTTTTTTTTTTTTAACTTAATATACTTTTAATATACTTAGAAATTGTCATGTTTGGGTCCTTAGAAAACTGAACAGATTTCCTTTGTTGTTACAGAAATCCCTGCAAAATAATCTTACTTTTCGGAGGCAGAAAACCTGAGGGGGAAAGCTAAACATTAACTGCAGCTGAAGGGTTTTATTTCTTTGATTATTTTTTTTTAAAAAATCTTTAATATTATTAAATAACAATGTTATTTTAAATTATTCATAGTTGCTATTTGCTCAGTAAACAGCTCTGCCCAAGTTATGCTTATGCAAATGCACAGGTTTTACTGTTTTGTACTTGTGATTATCCTGGGGTTTGCAAAGTTTTACTGGTTCTGCCTTTGTACTTTTCTCTGGTAAAAGTATTTTCCTTCCTCTTTTCGCAGTAGCTTCAAGATGAAATTAGACACTCTTTCCCAAACCCACAATCACGTAACAAAAACCAACGCATCTTGAATAGAAAATGCTGAATTGAAAATGCTTTCTCAACAAAATCTACACCTCTGGGCTGGGGCTAGGAGCAGACACACAGCTAACGCAGTTGTCCAAATGAGAGAGAATTCCTGGCAGAAAGCAGCTCATTTGAATGTTTTTTGGGGTTCCCTTTCCCTTTCCTTTTCCTTTTTTCGTTACAACCAGCAGTTTTACTAGTGAACACTCCACACAGGAGTTAAAGAACAGCCATTCACTTACTACCCTGGAATTTTTCAGGTGCTACCAGCATTTGAAATGATCCCGAAATACAAGTAACAAAGCCAAAATGTATGGCCACAAAACTACTTCCAAATACAATTAAATATTCTCTTGAATTAATCCCAGACAGGATCCCCACCATGCTGGGGCAGGGGCATCCCCTACAGACAGCCCGTGGCCCATGCTGGGGCAGGGACACCCCCAAGGGTCTGTGGCTGTGGGGTGTCCCACACCAGAGCAGGGGCAGGAGTGTGAAGGAGCAGGGGAAAAGGGGCAATAATCACAGAGCAGCAGCCAGAGACCTTTTCCTCACGCCCCTGCATCACCACTGCCTCCTTGAAGGAACTGGGGCAGACTGGGTGTACCCCACACAGAAATAAGGCAAGCTGGGATGGGAAAGGGGGAGAAAACGTGCTCACTTAGGTGCCTGCTTAATTATTCACAGCTTATTCTTTCTCAATCACCCAAATCAGTGATTAGAAGTTTGTGTTAACTGGCAACAAATTGCATCATGTGAAAATTCTCTGGTCTGGATCAATGTAGTGGGTTTGCATGGTGTGGTTTTGGTAGCGGGGGAGGCTCCAGGGGTGGCTTCTGTGAGAAGGTGCCAGAAGCTTCCCCCATGCCCGGTGGAGCCCATGACAGCCGGCTCCCAGCTGGACCCGCTGCTGGCCACGGCTGAGCCCATCAGCCACGGTGGCAGCACCTCAGGGGTAACAGAGATTTAGGAAAGGGGTTGGGGGAAACCTGTACAACTGCAACTGGGAGAGAGGAGTGAGAATATGCAAGAGCATGTTACTAATACCCAGGTCAGTGAGGACAGAGGCAGGGGGGCTCCAGGCGCCGGAGAAGCCGGCAGTCCATGGGGAAGCCCCCAGTGGGGCAGGCTGTGCCCCCAGCCCACGGAGCCCTGGGGCAGCTCCTGGCAGGGCCTGTGGCCCCATGGAGGGACCCGCGCTGGGGCAGCGTGTGAGGAACCATGGGCTCACACTGGAGAAGTTCCTGGAGCGCTGTCTCCTGCGGGAGGGACCCCACGCTGGAGCGGGGGCAGAGTGTGAGGAGGAAGGAGCGGCAGAAACACCGTGTGATGAACGGACCGTGACCCCATAAGCCCAGGAAGAAGGGAGGGGTGCAGGGAAGGTGTTTTTCTGATTTGATTGGTAATAAGTTAAACTCATTTCCCCCAGTGGAGCCCGTTTTGCCCATGACAGTGATTGCTGAGTGCTCCCCCTGCCCTGACCCCGGCCCACGGGCCTGTCGCTGTATTTTCTGTCCCTGCCGGGCTGAGGGGGGCAGGGACAGAGCGGCTGGGGGGGCGCAGGGCCGCCAGCCAGGGTCAGCCCACCACAGTCAAGACTGTTTTGTCCATGACAGAACTAAAGTTTTACCTCTAAGTCTTTCCCAGTAAAGCTGGGTGTTGAGTGCACTTCCACCGAACTGCATCCCTGAGAATAGCCCCAAACTGATTGTCTGAGGCCCAAGGCCCAGGAAAGTAGAGACTTTCCAGTATTTCCCCTTGGCTATTTAAGTAACTCCTTGCTTAATGGATTAGCTCTGGCAAATCCTATTTTGCAACATGTTATTTACTCCCAGGTGTGTGAGGTGGAGGCTGGGGGTGACAAGCGGGCACCCTAGAGCCACCGGGCTGTAGGTGCACACACCCCCAGGTGCAGAGGAGCTCACAAAAACAAATCTGACATCATTCTTCATGTGCTTGTTTGTGGATAAGATGGGAATATGTGAACTGGGCATTCTGGAAGGAGAGACAAACTTCAGATCAACTTGTGCGTTTAAAAAACACTCCTTTTTCTCCTTTGGCAACAGCACAGACAATGACAAACAGTACGAGAACTATTTCCCAAGCGCGGCCCGTCACGCTGACCGTGTTTTGAATTGCACTAAGAGATGCAACATTTCCTGCACAGACTATGTCACAGGTGTATATGCAACAAGAAAGAAGTAACATAATTTCTCTGGCTGCATTCACATACTGAATTAATTTTCAGAAATGATGTGCCTCAGAATTGTTGGGGCACAGTGATAATTGCAAAGCTACTGGTGGTTGGCACATGGTGCTTCGAGAAGGCCAGATAGTAGAAAAAACACATCCTTAGTATTTTTGTAGTAAGTATAACATTCAAATGTTACAATAAACAGTACTGCCAGGGTATTAAGAACCTTATAAACAGTTCATAAATTATATAGCAGAAATAAATTTGACTTTTTCAGTTGTTGCTCAGCTGAACTTGACTGGGTGTGCTATATCTGTGTCTAAAGACTGCCCAGTAGAACAGGAAATCTGCTTGCTATCATTACATTTATCCATTGGCAATCCATTTTTGAAAACAGAAAATATCATGCCTAGAAATAGAAACTTTCTTCTCTACATAGAAATGAAAAATGTCCTGCATCAGTTTCTGATGACCTAACATGAAAAATAGTCCTCTTATCTTTATATGCCTCGATGGAAAATTTTGAGTGCAAAAAGTGACTCACCAAGCTAGTACCAAGTTTTTTCCCCTGCACTATATTTTGTATCAAATTTCCAGGAGGCAGTTTATTTACAGTAAACACTGAGATCATAATCGAGGATGAAAATAATAATTCCATTACTCTTCTCATTAGACTTGCAGACAGTAATAGGACAATCAAGGCACTGACTTTGAGTCAAGACTTCAGTTTTCTCTAACCCTTATAGCTGCAGCAGGGTATTTTATCTATGTATAAATATAAAATCATACTAGATGCAATATGAATACACAAATAAATGTAAAAAACCTTATAAACAAGTTCCAGTCCTTCAAAATAAACAAATACAGTACTTGACTATTTCTTCTGTTTTATATGTAATGTAGGGAAATTAGTTATCTATCATGCAACAGGTCACCCGCACTGTTACTGCAAGTCTGACAAAATAACCGTGTCTCTAAAGTTGCTACAGGGTAGCAGTAAAACAGGCCCAACCTTGAAGTTAGGTTCACAGGTATGTGCTGCTTGGGAATCCTGCTTTATTCAGAGTCCTCCCCAAGGAGACATTTCTTCAGATTAATAGTTTTGTCACAAGAAAAAGCACAGGGAGACATTAGGTTCATGAGCATCGTAGAGAGCCTTCCATCCACCTCAGGATGAGAATGTTTTGCAAACATTTCCAACACCACCAATCATCATGCTGACTTCAAACACCAAACCCTACTCTAGCACCCTTTTTTCTTATTTGTTTATATGCAATACTCAAAAAAACAGACATACCTTTGTGGTCCTGTTGATTCTTATGTTTTTGTCCATTGTTGTCATTTGCCAGCAGCGTCACTTTGAGTAGTGCAGATAATTACAGCAGGATGAAGAGACTTCAGCTTTGCACAGTCACCCAGTGTTAGGAACTACGTCTCCAAAAAGCGTGTGACAGCTCTACCCCTAAAAGCATTTGTGAATTTGTAGAAAAGCTTCTCATGAAAGATAATTTCTGTGACAAGGTAAAATTCTAGAGAACAGACTGCAAAACAGAACCCCCCTATTGGCATCTAAAAGTAAGCAAAAAAGTCTGTCTGCAAGTGGAATTTTCCTTGATCTCTCTGTCACCAACTTGTCGCAATTAACCGCAGTCAGAAGTCTCACCCTTCTGTTTAGCTACATGTTCCTGTATTTCCTCTTTTAGAAGTGTGATGACTATAAGACTACCATGTACTACAAGGGGCTGCACAATGCTTGATAGAAATAACGCTGCCACAACCATATTAATTCAAGATTTCAATACCAACAGTTCTCATGCCTTTCAAAGCTGCCTCAACTGTTAAGGCACCGATACAATTTTTTGTTATTGAGGGGCTTTGCAAAAACATTGTTACCATCCATACCTGGGGGTGAATGCTGTGTGAGAGGCTCCTCCTGGCATCGCAAAGGCTTGAACACACACATACAAGGAATGCGAGGGCTTTGGTCCTGTCCTGCAATGTCCTGCTCAGTGAGCAGGCAAGTTGTGATGCAGCATGTTTGAAGTGTCCCTTACAGCCACACAGTGAACATCCCAACCTGAACTACAAGTAACTTGACTACTTTTCCTTCACTGCACTTCAGTTATTCCTGGGATTCAGTCTCACAAGACAGCTCTGGTGAAAAGACAGTCTCTGTGCCAGGAAATGAGATTTATCACAGACCTCTTAAGTGGCAAGTCTGAAATCTGTTTTAATGGGTGGCAAACAAGCCTAATTCCAGAAATGCCCTTTTAGGACTTTCCCTAGAGCCGTGTGCCAGTTACTGCCCAGTCAGCATGCTGTGGAATGCTGAAGGCATGAAACTCTTATTATAATTTGTCTCCAAAGTCACTTTGCTTTCATGTCAGCGTGGCTCATTGGCCTAATGCATTAGCGGTGGCATCACCTTGGCACATTTCCACGTCAGCTTCTTCTGAGGAGAGGCAACAGTAGGCGACAACAAGCCTTTAGGCAGGTGATGGAGACTTACCTTGAGGAGGTGATAAATCCTGAGTATGACAGTGCTTCTCTGGGCAGAGCAGCTCGCTGGCATGTAGCTACCAAGAAGTAAAGACTGCAAAACTCGTTAAGGGCAAGTGGCTGCACTAGAATTTTAATTGATCAAACACAGCTTCTATGTGTGAAGCTTCTCTAACGGGAGCAGTAAGCATGATCACATGAAGAATGCTTACTTGGATACTTTCAGACTCGCACAGTAAGAAGATATATTCCACTTCAATCAGATGCAGACCTCACAGGATGACTATGTGTGTGCACAACCTTGTTCAAGATGCAGTGAGGGCTCCTCTTTACTGTACTGCCACGTGTGCTTGCTCTGAATGCTGTACAGCAGCCTTGCACCCTCTCATTCCCGTCTGCAAGTCAACCACCTTCCACTACCTGAGTGCCACTAGCATGTTGTGGTACTCAACTATTTCACTCCAGGGCTGCAATATCTACCTAAATAGGATGAGTTAAGCTTCTTCCAGCACTTATTTCTTACACAGGAAAGCCCCAAACATCTGGCCTCAAGCAGGATGGTATACAATATGAAAAGACAGAAAGGTGTCAATGTCAGGATGTTTTTGCTTTAACAGAGTAACACTCTATTTCTACACTGCAAGTTAAAAGACCACAGAAGAAAGGAAGCTGAAGGTGAAGCTAGCAAGCTGCTAACTTATCAACCACATCAGCAGTTTTACACATGAACTACCAAAACTGTATTTTAAAAATAAGAGTCCAAACTTCAGCGGTACATGTATTACTTCCCAACAGCTACTGTAACAGAATTGAAACAAATACAACACTCAAACCCCCAAATAATCACCTCTGCCATCAACTTAGGCTGGCTAGAACAGCAGAGGGCTGCTGCCACTGAGCAAGTGCCACATGCATTAATAACTGTGTCAGGACTTCCCTTTTCCTTCCCACCAAGCTCTGTTCTCCTTGTTCCTCCACCAAAAAAGCCATCAGAACTGCTCTCTCATGCCCCCCACGTTCTTGAAGTTTTAGATGCTTAAAGGGAGGCAGAAGAGGAGCAAGAAGATTGCTAAGCCTAAGAAATGCTTTGCATAGTGGTAGCTTTTAAGGGAAAATTAAATTTCATTTTCTACCTCTTTAAAAAAAAACCACCCACATTCTATACTGTAAGGCTACAGCTGCATCTGATTCAGATGTAACACAACAAATGAATTCATCAAGCTTTAACATGTCCCCAAAGACACAGCCTTCCAATATTAAATTTGTTTCTCCTTTGTTATGCAGAACAGAGAACTAGTACATTTCCTTCTTTGCATATTAAATAACTTTTCAAAAGGTAATCCTTTATTTAAATACAGACAAAACCTGTACCCTTAGCAGCCCTTGACGAGACCCTTCATCTCGTAATGGAGATATGGTAATGGAAAGTTAATCCAGCAGTAAGAACAATCTTACATTTAAAAATCCTCATGAAAGCTAAAGGAAGCCTCCCAGATGTGAAGCAAAGAGCACTGTATAGGGATGCTTGAATGAACACATTTTAGAACTTTGCACAGGCAACTTGTAAAAATAAGTGGTGAATTTTTGAACTTACAGAAGGCTTAAGCACTGAGTTTATCTTAATGATCTGTACTCCCGTTGAATGGGATGAAGTGCGGGAAAGTTGGAGAAGAAACAGTGAGTCTGGGTTTCTGAATAATTAAAAAAAATTGTAATTCAAGTGCTGTGTAACAGAGAACAAAAATTTCTCAATAAAACAAAGCAAACCGACATTTCTGAGGTACATATACAAAAACCAATGCACACAACAGTTTCTTTGAGAGGATACCAAAGGTCTCTATAGCAAAATGATTCTCATTTTCACATGCTGCAGCACAGCCACATCTCACAGTTGCAATGTGGATATTCCATGAAAATACTATGAAATTAATTTGAGGTCCCACTTGTTAAGATAAATTCAAAAGAAGACGAGATTTCAAGTCTGAGCTTTAATACCAGAACATGATTTCTTGAATTCATCTAAACAATTTCAAACCCTTTTTCAAATTCTTGTGGCACAAGATTGGCTCAAATTGAAGGTCCACTTGGCCAATTAAAAAAAAAAACAACAAAACAAAAATCCACCACTCCCCTCCCCAGACTAAGATACAAAACGGAGCTTTACAAAGAATAAATCAGAACTGAAGGCAGCTTAAGGCTTCATGAAAATACTTGCCAAGTTCTGCTATTACTTGTGTAATCCATTCTTTAAACAGACTTCAGTGGGATTGCACAGATACAATGCAGAGCAAAACTGGCTCACACTGCCCAGTTTGAGCAAGATACAGTCATATTATCTTTCACAGGATTTAGAAAGACAGGAGAAAAAGTTTAATCCTTCCTGCAAGGATCATTTTATTCTCCCCTCCCACACTCCTTGAGTACAATTAGAGATGACTTACAAAAATTAATGCCACACACACTAATAAAAAAAATTAGCGTGGGGCAAAACTTAAGTCTCAGTATTTTGGTATTTTTCTGCCACACTTGACAGAATTAAAAAATAGACACAGCACGGCTTTCATCTAGGCATCTGTTGGCAGTACAATCAATACAAGATGATATAATGAATCTGGGTAATGACTGTTTTATAAAGCTGTCCTTAGTCTGTCGTTGACCTCCTGTACCAAAATCTAGCCCTGTAGTCATCACTGCAGGTCATGAAGCCAGGATTGGTAGGAGAATGGACAATACAACGGACAATGCTGTTGTGTCCGAGAGAAAGAAGGTTTCTCCGTTCAGCAGTTCTTGAATCCCAGCAGCAGAGACTTATGGTCCTTTCATCTGGAAGCAGCACATAATCTTCTGTGTGGTTGAAGACAGCTTGTGTCCTGTGTACTTGTCGTCCACTCAATCCAGCTCCTAAATACAGGCAGCAAAATATTAACCCAAACAGGATCAATTTTAGAAAGTTTTCAAAGACCTAAGAATAAACCTCCCGTAATTATAAATTTCTGCAGTCTAAAAAGGAGCCTCGTTTTATCAGTCTACCACTTCCCCATACAACAGATGAATCAATAGTATTCTTTTGCAGTTATATACATGGTACATTGTGTAATTTCTTAGAGGACAGAGAGATTAACTACTCTAACCACATCAGTCAAGTCCAACCACTCAATATGAGTAAAATCACTTAACTTTAAGAGCACATTTGCCTTGTATTTTTTTCGTATGAAGCTCACAGCTGTAACTAAGGGGAAAGACCACAGGTAACGAGAACCTGTGTATTCTACTATCAATGACAACTTTTGTTTTTAATGTACGTATCATATGGCACATTGTATGACCTACCCTGGCCATACCTTCCCTCCATACCCTTCAAATAAAATGTGTGTTTTATATATAGGCATTTACTTTGCAGCGCACACACCTGCAGTCTACCTGATATTTTGCAAAAGTTTATGAAGGAGGTGCTGCGCCCTGCTGGCTGAGAGCAAGACAGAGCTAGCTTACAACAAAAGGACCGTATGCATCCCAAAACCTGATACACAAAGTTTTCTATATCCTCTCCTCTTTCACTCTATGAATTCTACTGCTTAAGCACGTCCCTGCTTGATCCAAAAGCCTCCCCCATCACATAGCTGCTATCATATGCAAAGTCCTTCGCCATTTAAGTCCTGCTGTGATCAAAGCATGGTATTGTCAGCATGCTCCTTGCACACAATTCCATCCTTGGGGGTGTGGGGGGGAAGAAACACATCAGTTATAGCTATTTTTCAGAATATTCCCATGGCTTACTGGAGCCATCTTTTGCAAAAAGTGCAATGGTTAAAACAACTGCCCCAAAGTATAGGTTTGGTTCCCCCTGTCTAGGTGGGTACTCTGCAGGAAACTGGCCTATTCTAGCCAGAAATGGATTAGGTGTTAAATTTTGACCCTTCCTGTTTAAATTGTGCCCCTAGCCTATGAATAAATAGAAAAGTCTCAAAATAAAAATGATCAAATGATCACCAGCAAGAGAAGTGATGATGCTGTTGTTTTAATAATCACTGTTTCTAAACCTAAAGAAAAACTAGAGAACAAAATCTTCTACACAAGCATGCTAGTCCTTAGGTCAGTGTTCTTAGTTTTCCTTAATTTAGTGATAATTTCCCTCCAAAGCAATGGAGTAACAATGTTAACCTGAGCAGGTTTTGGAGACTTTTCTAAATATGTTTACACTGACTAACATACAAAAATCACAGCTTCTCTTCTGGAATTAGTCTACATTAAGTTTTCCAAAAATCTGGGGCAATTTATCCTCACAGCAGCAGTCTCCCATTGCCTTTAAGAACTGCTATTCTTCTGACAACATTGCTACACATGTTCACGGGTCAGTACCTGAAAAAGATGGTACCTGGAAGGTCACCTGCCACGTACCTGTGTATTTGACCAGTGTTCGACCAGTGGATATCTCCCACAGTTTAGCTACAGAGTCTTTTCCACTTGACAAAATGTACTTTGAATTTTTGGAAAATATAGCAGAACAGACTTCGGCTCCATCATGTGCCTTCTCAAAAGTAGTGATACAGCGATTTGAAACACCATCCCACAGTTTGATGCATCCATCCTTACTTCCTGTCACATACATGTTTGCACTTGCGTTGTAATTTACTGAACATATGGCATCGGTGTGCTGATCTTGAGGATTGCAAGACACAAAACACTGGAAAGTATTGATATCATACAGTCGTAAAGTAGGGTGCTGGGTACCAACAAGTATGAAATCTCCAGAAGGGTGAAAAGAAATTGAGCGCAACATCTCTGCTTCCTGTTTGATCAAAAATACACAGTTGGTGTAAGAAAGAAAAAATAGTAATCTGAAATGAAAGTGTCAATTCTGGTGGCATTAAAGTGTTAAAAAACCTAGTTAAACTACCAGTTAGGACAATGTGTTCTGTTTTTGCAAAACAGAAAATGCTTCCTATAGGATTAAAATGTCAGGCTACTTTTAAATGTATTTTTCAAAAAATACATTTTACATTATCATATGTGATTTTTGTCCTAGAGCAGCTTGCAGTGCCTGCTCATTTTTGGGATATCGCACAAAAGTGACAGGAGGCTTTGTCAGCCAGTCACCCCCCTCAAAGCCCACCACCACATAATCCCGAACTGTCCTCCAAAACAAAGATAATACAATTGACTTCAGTTACCCATATTAGATTTGGTGTAGTTTAACAAAAAGTAGACAGGCACTAGATTTAAAGAATATAGGTAGCCATTATGTACAAGTTCTTAACATGTAATTACCATAACGTCTGCAATTTTTTTCGCTCCATATTCCTATATACCTAACCACTTATAAACTCACATATAACTCACTGATACCTCAGCATTTATACATTAAAGCTTTGCTTGCTCTGAACTGGTATTGTATCGAACCTGTATATATTTGAAGGCTCTTTTGGCAGAAGGTTTTGAATAATCAAACAATTTAAGTGTGTAGTCCCTTGAACCAGATGCTAGGATCTGTTCTGTTGGATGAAAAGCTAAACACGTAACTTCATCCACATGATCGTACAGAGTCCGAATAACGGGGTGATTTTCCATGTTTTGCTGTGCTGTCTCATTCATCATGACCTAAAAAGAACATTCAACAAGTCAGTGTTAGAAAAGAGAACATACTTTTGACAGGAAAAGTAAGTTTTATGCTTGCGACAGCAGCCAAACAACAGCTACCTTTCTGACACATGACTAGGCACATAATCAGTATTATCTTAAATTACTTGAAGGCCCATTATATGGTGTTGTCTTTGCAAAGTCTCTATCTTTACAAAGGTTGACTGACTCGCTCAAGGAGAAACTGGTTTCAGTAGCAGAGAACTAGTGCAAAAAAAGTTATCATCTTCATAAACAGTCCAAATCAAAATACTTGTATTCCCTTAAGAATTAAGGGAAACTGTACCAACTGGGAAAATGGCAACATTTACTGAGAATGTGGTGTGTACTGTGCAAACCACCCCCCTTCCCCGCCTTTTAAATTGCTACTTGATAACTGTACTGGAGGAAAAAAACAATGAAGCAAACAAGTATGTGTTCCCTGAAACTGTTCTGAAACACACAGCCACTGGAGGATGTAGAGGCCAAAAGTGTAAGTGGGTTCAAAAATGAACGGTGCTCATAAACCAAAATAATTATCAGCAACTATTAGAAGCAATTTCTGGCTCAATTCTCTAGACTGCTGCCAGAAGTTACACAGGTATACTTGCCCTATTTCTTCTTCCTTTTCTTCAAGGGTACTTTGTGAGCCGCTGTTGGGAGTAGGAAATACGCCGAGACAGATATTTAGTCCAACCCACTGAGCTGGCCGCAAGGCACAGACATAGCATGAAACAGACAGCACCTCAAGAACTCACAAAGCGGTTATGATTCAAGTCATATTTTACCTCAATAGGCATAGCACTTTTGGCCAACATTCTCTCTGTATCAAGAATTTTTATTGAGGCATCAGCAGATCCTGTAGCTATTAACTGTCCGTCTCTGCTATACGTAGCTACACGACATGGTCCTTTATGAGATGTGACGTAACAAGTCTCATATTCAGAAGCCTCGGGAGACATGGTCTGTACATCTGCATCAAATTCCAAGTCAATTCCTGTGCCTGGAGCTACCGTATCTGACCGTCCAATTGCATATTGAACAGCACTGTCATCGTTCTCCATTCCTGAAAAGAGAGAAGTTGATGCACTTAAACCAGGTTAACCTTCTCCTTAGACACAGTGGGTGGCCAGATCCATGCTAGTGTTCTGTAACAGGTACGGGTCAGGCTGTAAGAGGCAGCCCCTGCTGAACAAGGCTAAGCTAGCAGAGCAGACTTAGTTGTACAGCAGTATTTCTCCTGACACATGAAAGGTGCTTTGGCTACACTAGAGCAGAACACGGTTCACACGCAGTTCAATTAACTGTGGAAATACAACCAGCTAGTATTGTAGAATGTTAAGTACTGGTAAATGCACTGGCAGTCAGTTACTGAAGCCATCGACAGGCTTGTAGTCACCTCTTTGCAGAGGGAAAACCAAGTCCCAATACCATTATGTGACATCCTAGCATTGCAAATGTAAATTTTTATTCCTCTTCAGACCCACTCTACAGAGGTTGGGTTTTTTGTTTTGTTTTTTGGGTTTTTTTAAAAAAATTCCAGGATACATCTACAGAACAAAGGCAGTTCAGCACTGGAAGTGGTAACAAGGCAGGCACAAGAATTTTCAGCTATGTGCCCAACAGTGGCCATCAACCAATCAAATGAACAGAAAAGTTTTTGTTGCTTTCATGTACAAATTGCATGTCTAGCATTCTTATTTCAAACAGACACAGGGCTTCATGTATTTATACCCTTGGAACTCAGCTAGTTCAGGCAGCAGAACCAGTTCAGTTACAATGCAGCGAATACATGATGTTACTGCTAGACCTCTTCCAGTAACTTAGCCAGCTTGTTTCAACAGCAGCTCAGGTATTTTGACTACATACTTGTGGCACAGATGTACTTTCAGAGAGAAAGATGCACAGAGACAGAACAGGCAATACCTTTGCTGAGGCCCTAGACTCCAAAGCTTATTTTCTTGAGACTGACATATAAAGGCTAGTGAAGGTTGCCAATGGAAGGGTGTGCTCCCTTTCCAACACTGTTACAAAGAATCATATAGAAAATATTTCTAAAATTGGCAGAGAAATAGGTGGCTCAATCTTCTATTAGGCCTGTGAACCCAGCGATCCCATTTACTGGAGTGTATTTTTTAGAAGGCAGCCAGTCACCCAGGACCCTGAGCAGGTATTCGTATGCATTACAGAAGTTCAAACAAACAGAATCCGACAACACTCGTTGATCTGTTTTGCTTTTAATGCATACAAAAAGATGAAACACAGGGCCAGAATGCCCTTCAAAACGAGCCATGAAGGCAAAGGCTGTATCTCAATATACAAAATTTTATTTGTCTATTACTAGACAAAACCATTGCGTAGATGATGTCTTTTCAGTAACACTGACCTCTTAATTCACAAACATTTAAGGTAGGGATTTAGAAACTAGACTTTTATGTTAGCTTTTTATTCCAGCTTACCTAACTTAATTAGGTGCAGCAGTTGTTCAGATGGTGCACAGACTGATTGTGGTTTTATCTCATTTATCAAGCCATTGGCAATATTTATGTATCCATCATATAGCAGCTGACTAATTATCAGTTTATAAAGTTGCTGACGGTCTTTCAAACTGACTTTTGTTCTATACATTGTGAGCAAGGAATGCCTTGGAGGGGCCTGAAATAAATAAAGAAGAAAAATCACATAAAAGAGAGTTGCACGAAACAACCACAACCTTTAAATAAAGCACATCCAGCTGAATTTCAGCGCAGAGACCAAGCACTACCATATTTTATGGAAGAATCAGAGACACAGAAATGAAACGGGGGAATTAAAAATAATAAAAAAAAAAAAAGAAGGAAAAACCTGTTGCACTTGTTTGCTGTAGGAATGAAAACCTGGCCAATAAACAGCATGTGAACCGTATTACCGAGGGAGGGAAGCCGGGAACAGCGCGGTGGCGGCCGGCATCGCTCCCCGGGCTGGAGCGGGCACCGGGGGGCGGCGCCGCGGCAGGCGCAGGCCAAGCGGCGGCCCCGCAGCACCGAC
>JAVJGJ010000002.1:10052052-10071786 GCA_035590215.1 Microhierax caerulescens | reverse complement strand
ATCCTGTATGACTTGTAAACACCAACACACACACCAGGGTCTCCTTCCCACTTGTTTTCAGCACCGCTGAGTCAGTTAAAAGTTGCCTTCGATGGCGGTTCTTCAGAGGCCTGGAGTACTGAACCGAGTGTCGGCGCCGCTGGTCCCTCAGCGGCCCGGGTCCCCCTCACGGGTAGGACAGGAGCAGGAGCGCCCGTGCAGCCGGCACCGGAGGCAACACCGCAGCCCCACGCTCCTTCTGCGCTGCTACCGACGGGCTGTGCTCACCACCCACCCGTCCCGCGGTCTCCTCAGGACCCTGCGCGGTTTGGGCAGCTGCCGCGGGCTGCGGGATCACCGCCGGCGGGGCGCGAGGGGCCGCAGCCGGTTCCACAGGCCGGGCGCTGTGCTGGGCCGGGCGCCCCCTTCACACTTGTCCTCAAGAACCGGCGGCACGTGGAGCGCTGCCCGCGAAGCTGCGGCCTGCTGCGCCCTGCCCCGGCCTGCCCGCGGGGCGCCCGCTGCGCCGGCCCGACACAATGGCCCCGGCCCCACTCGCGCTCGGCTCCACGCGAGGTGGCAGCACCGCCGCTCCCTCGGCCCGGGTCGGCGGGTGCGTGCAGGAAGAAGGAGGGAGGGGAGGCCGGTGCCTCGCGGGATGCGGGACTAACCTGGCGCCCTTCCCCCCGCCGGCGGCCGCACGCCGAGGCCGCGGAAGCTGCGAGGAAGGGACGGTAGTTGTAGCGTTGCCACAGGTGGGTGGTCTGGGCGTACGCGATTTGCGTAACGGAAGACCCGGCCAGGCAGAGACTTTGCGGAGAAAAGTGTGTAAGCGGGGCGCCGATCCACGCACTTGGAGTACGGAAGGAGCCAGCGGCGGAGAGACGGTACGTAAAATACGCATGTAGCGCAAACACCGCCCTGGGGGCGGGCGGTCTGGCCCTGCTCGGGGTACGCAGCAGGCTGCCGCTGCGCATGCGCCCCAGAGGCTCGCGGCGCCCAGGCCCGGCCCCGCGACGAGCGGAGCGTGCGGAGAGCCAATCGGCGGGCGGGTCGGGTGAGGAGGAGCCAATCAGCGGGCGCAACCGGCGGGAGAGGGGCCAATGGCGAGAGGCGCTCGTTTAAAGGGTATTTAAGGGAGGGCGGTTTGAATTCAAACAGCCGCGACGGCCGGTGGGAGCGGCGGGCTGGGGTGAGCGGTGGCGCCTGCGGGCAGTGCCGCGGTACGGAGGGGGCTGCCCGCCCGCCGGAGCCGCTGGCGGGGCCGAGCCGGTGGGAGGCTGTGGGTGCGGGCTGGCGGGGCGGTGTGCGGCGCTGCGGCGGGACGCCAGGCCAGGCCCGGCCCGGCCAGGCCCGGTCCTGCTCTGCTCGGGGCCTGCGGCCTTCGAGCTGGAAAGTGGTGGTGGGGCGATCAAAGCACAGTGTTTCTGTGGAGCTGACTGGCCTTCGCTGCGTCTCATCTGTAGGCTGAGGCATACGTAACTGTTCTTCTCGGCACTATGGACAAGAGTACGAAAGAGAACCATTCCGGATACCCTAGTCGTGTTGCGAAGGTAAACGAGTCACTAGGTTGGCGGGTGCGTCCCTCCTGCCCGCGCGAGTGCTGCTGGTTTCCAACAGCCTGTGGTAGCCATGAGCTGGACTAAATAGCAAGAAGGGGAAAGAAAACTGCCTTGAAACAATGTTTTCCGCAGGCAGGAAACAATTGATACTGTTGTCTGTCCGTAGCTTTTGCTTGGAGAGAGCAGTGCCCAGGGCTTACTTTTTAATTTTTAATGTTCGTATGTAATAGTTGAATTGAAAATCCTCCTTATATTTAAAGTACAAGATCCTCTAAAGAGAGAGCAAATGAGTGTAGTCATCTTATTCTACGTATGGCTTCCAAAAGCAATCCCTGTGTTACCCTCACTAATACATGTGCCTGGGCAGCAGTACTCAAGATCATCCTGATTACCTAATTTTTCTATATAGAAACATAGGCTATTTCTCTCTACTTCAACTTAAAATAAAATAGGTCCTGGTAAGGTTTCGGAATAGCATAAGCAAAGCTTCTTTTTAATCAAGCTGTTAATATGTTATTTTTAGCGAATTGAGCCAGAAAATTAAATAATACCTAGGGGAAGATTAAAGTACAACTTTTTGCATATGTATCATTAGAAGGTCTAAAATGCGAGAAGCTAGTAGTTAGCATTTGACCTTAATTGTAGGCAGAATATCTCAGAACAAGTAAGAACTTATTAAATATAAGCCTAATGTGAGCCTACATTCCCTCATTGGGAGCAAAAGGTTAAAAGCAGATAGCTGAGCCTTTCTAAATAAATTTGCTTTGTTTTACTTAAGTCCCATTGCAATGCAAGGTGTATTAAGATCAACAGCATTAAAGGAAGCAATGACTCAAAGCAGTATATATTTTTATAGTAAAGAGCTGCTGTCTTAATACTTTTGGCTGATGCTCTTCAGATGTGTGCGGAGAAGTTCTGCTAGCTATAAATAAGTGTGCTGTTGTAGAAAACTGCTTTTTCTTGTCACTGTAGAAATTTAAGAATGTTTTCATAAAACGTAAGATCAGACAATCTTAATGTCTTTTGTTAATGTGCTTTGTGGGTTTTTTCTGCTCTGCTGAATGGGGGATGTAAAGGTTATAGTATGCTATTCTACTATTAAGATATATTTTCTTTTTGAAGACTTCTAATCCCATTGGGGATGGCCCGAAACGTGTCCCTGTGTCTCAGCATTCTGTCCAGAGCCGGTTACTGAACAGTGGAGTTCAAGCACAACGTGTTCTGTGTCCTTCAAACCTTGCCCAGCGAGTTCCTGTGCAATCACAAAAACCTGTACTGTCAAACCAAAAACTGTCTACCAGCCAGATGACACAGCAGCCCCGACAAAAACTTGTCCAAGCGACTGCTAAGTCTCAAGTTCCAAGCAAGAATAATGAAAAACCTCAACAGGTTCCAGTACCTGGTAATTCTGCAGATGATATGCATGTATTCGTACAGTCATGGCCCTTGGGGGATACTTCTGTGAAGCAGCTTGCAGTGCAGAAATCCTAAAGCTGCTTCTGCTGATGTGGGACAGTTCTGCAGAGAAGTACTTGGCTTTTTTTTTTTGCTGTGCCCAAAAGCAGAATAGTGGCATGTACTTCAGTTTAGATGTTACTGTGCTATCCTTGTTGCCAATTGAGGACCAATATGGGTGTTAAAAAGTTTCCAGATGCTCATTAAGCAGCTGTGAGTTAATTTGCATTCATACATCAGTTTTCCCACTATTCATGTTAATCTCTTACATGTGAGAATACTGTATTTTTTGGAGGGGTGGAGCTTAATGTTTTTTCTGATTTTTAAGAAGGCGTTTTAAATTGTGCTTTGATGGCACTGATAACTGCTATGCTGCTTTGACAATAGTGAGTTACACTAGGTTGTTTGAAATGTCATTGAATGTATTCTAGGAAACGTTTCAGATACGGCACAGAGGTTAGATTTGCTCCCATGTGAATTTGTGTTGTGTTCATGCATCTGGTTCATAAAGTTGATCTATTTCTCTACACAGCAAAAAATCCTGAAGCAGAAAGCACCTCTAAACAGAAAAATGAGGAGACTGCTAAAAAGAAAAATGAAGAGACTAAGAAGTAAGTTTTATGTCTAAATTGTTCTAGCTCACTGAGTCCTGTTGGATTAGGCTTGTTTTCTAACTTCTAGACTTAATGCTGCAACAAAGTTGCAGCTAAGCTGATAGCTATTTGAGCCCCTTGGTTGTGGGGACAAGTGTCCTTAACACTTCACAGGGACAACATAAGAAACCCTAGGAAAGCTTACTTTGACCTGGTAATTCTCTGGAACAAGGACTTCTTGTAATCTAAAGAAAACTTCTGGCTAAATGAGTATAATAGCTTTTCCCATGAGAAAACACTGATAGCTGCTGCCCCAGTCACAAGATGTACACCTGAAAACAAAGCCTCCTTCGTATCTGCAGGAGACTGGAGCCCAAGGATGAAATCAGGTTTTTGTAGTATGGCTAGCTTAAACAGTTCTGACATGCCTTAGTAATGTGTCTCTAAGTGTACTGGAATGAGCCTGGCTTGGTATATGCAGTCTTGATTTTGTAGTAGTGTGGTTGAGGTTAGTACCTCTGTGCATAAAGGAGGAGACTGGCTTTCAGAAATTTATTTTGAAAAGTGTCTGTGTATTTTATCCTCTTGGTCGTCTTTTAAAGACTAAAACGTAGTTCAGATCACTAAGTATCTATGGAACAGGAGCATTATAGATTGTAAACCTGGGTGTCAAAGCTCCCACAAGTATCTAGCTTTTTTAACTCTCTTTCCTCTTGCAGAAGGCAATGGTCTCTTGACGATTTTGAAATTGGTCGTCCTCTGGGGAAAGGAAAATTTGGAAATGTGTACCTGGCACGTGAAAAGCAGAGTAAATTTATTCTTGCTCTGAAAGTGCTCTTCAAAACACAACTTGAGGAAGCGGGTGTAGAACATCAACTACGAAGAGAAGTTGAAATACAGTCTCATCTTAGGTAAAGTTTAGTGACCAATTATACCCCTTGCTTTATTTGTGTTCAGACAAAGTAACCTTGTTTATGAAAACATTCTGTTGAAGAAAAGAGAGGCTTGCTTTTAAACCCAACACCTTGAAATTGCTAGTTAGGATTCTTGCCTTTCTGCACTAAGATGTACCTTTGTTTAACTTGCAATGAAGTAACTTCCGGTGGTGAATCTTCCTATTAAAAAGAAAAAAACAAACAAACAAAAAAAAAACCCCTCAAAAAACCAAACAACCCCCCTCCCCAACAAAACAAACCACAATCCAACAAACTCACATCTGCTGCTTGGAATTGCAGTTTCTCAAGAGTGAGCTTGTTTCTGCTATTCTGCTTCCTGGAAATTAAGCCAAACTTGCTGAAAAAATTGTTTTTTAAAGAAAGTGTTTAAGCTTAAATTCCAAACCCCGTAAGAGCTGGCACCTTCAATGGTAATCGCCTCTTCAGCAACTGTAGAAAGGTATGTTCAAGAAGATAGAAATTAGCCAAACCCTTAGCTAGCTGTTTGTAAGTAGGGAGTCTAAGCTGCTGCTTTGATAAAACACAATCTACGTACCATGAAGCTCTCAATGGGTATGTTGTGAGCTGAAGGAACACTTGCAAGATGTTGAAGTTCCTCTCCTTGTCTTGCAAGTGGGGAGGCAGGAATACAGTTATACAGGAATGCAGGAAGTTATACAGACAAACACCTTGTTCAGAAGAATATTTAAATCTTTTTGCAGGCACCCCAACATTCTCAGATTATATGGCTACTTCCATGATGTTACAAGAGTCTACCTTATTCTAGAGTATGCACCTCGTGGAGAAGTCTATAAAGAACTTCAGAAGCTTACCAAGTTTGATGAGCAAAGAACTGCTACTGTAAGTTTTTCTAGCTTTTTATGTGTTACTTGTTCTTCATATCTGGAATATCTGCAGGATAAAGCTAGCTCTTCGGATAGTCCTGTATTCTGTTGTGTGTGACTGAGATTCCTTAGATGCTAGTTTGCTTGTGCACTTGTAACAAGGAATAAGTTGGGAAGACAAATTACTGCACAGTCTAATATAATGTTCATCATTGCTCACTCCAGGCAACAGCCTGTATTGCCAGACTTCAAGGGTTTAAGGAATAATTGCTTTAACTTAAACTACTAATTATGCCTAGAAAAGGCTACATTGTAGCCAGATAAGCTAGAGTAACAATGTCTTTAAAGATTTGTTCTCTTTCCAATTGCAGTACATCACAGAACTAGCAGATGCCCTATTGTACTGTCATTCAAAGAGTGTGATTCACAGAGACATCAAGCCAGAAAACTTGCTGCTTGGGTCAAATGGAGAATTAAAAATTGCTGACTTTGGATGGTCTGTACATGCCCCATCTTCTAGGTGAGAATGCAAGATCTATCTTACACAGTGACATTTTCACTACAGAAGTATTTCAGCTTTCTTCTCAGAGTTGCAATTATGGAATGGAGGTAAATATGTACTCCCTAAAAATACTGAGGGGGGAACCACTTAGGAAGCAGGCTGCTGCAGCAAAGGTCTTAATAGTAAACCTGTGGACGAGAGGGAGTGTTGTTATCCTGTTTTTTCAACTTGTTCTAGGTTCAGCAAGTTTTGAACTATACAAATGAAGAAGGCTGGTATACTGGTGTAGGGTTATAATGGTCCCTGAGATGAAAGACTAGCACTTGTGTTCAAACGCCACGCTAGCAGTACTTGAGATGTTGACTATTTAATCTAGCAAGTAGAATGAAGAAAGGAGGTATAAGACAGATTGCAGTGACTGAGATACTTTAAAGCAAAAGTAGATTTACTGCTGGTGCTTCTTTTGCTGGGTGGTTCTGGTAGTGTTGACTCTATCCAGGCTAGGCTGTACTGAGGTGCAGCTGATTTGCCAGCATTAGCTTTTATCTGGTTCTTGAAATGGATCTTCTAATTTCATAGTAAGGAAATAGTTAACTTGAACTTTTCTTCAGGAGAACAACTCTCTGTGGGACACTTGACTACCTGCCTCCTGAAATGATTGAGGGAAGAACACACGATGAAAAGGTGGATATTTGGAGCCTGGGAGTTCTGTGCTATGAATTCCTTGTAGGGAAACCACCTTTCGAAGCAGAAACATACCAGGAAACTTACAGAGCTATTTCCAGGGTATGTGCAAACACTTATTTGGACTAGCTGAATTGTGCTGCCTTTCAGTTCTATTGTCTTATTGAAGTTTAACAAATAGTCATTTTTAAGAAATGACATGTACTATAACTGGAACTGTATCAAGACAGTAATATGCAGGAAACTAGACTCCTAAAACTGTCTTCAGTCATTCAGTAGAATGACTATGAGACCTTAAGATACCTTGCCTTACTTCCTTGGTTCGACCCTGTTTCTGCCTGCATCTGAACTTCTACCTCTCTCCTAAAGCAATTAATCTTCTCAACATCTTTCCTTTTTTTTAACTTTATAAAACGAATATTTAACATTCAAGGTGTTACTAAAAATAAGCTTAACTTTTCCTGTTTCATACCCCAGAGAGGTTCCAGCAAACCAATCTTGTTTGAATTACATTGAAAAATATGCTTGTTTAACTTCTACAAGCAGCAAGAACCTTGTTTTCATCAGAATTATGATGCAATGGCTTAATCTCATCTCAGCTGGGATAAGGTGCATAGCCCACAAGGCTGACACCTTTAATTTCCAGATACATCATGGAGGGTAGAGCTCTTTATCTCTAGTTTGGATACTGCAAAATAAATTTTGCATTATCTTTAGTGTCCTTCCTTTTTCCTTAGGTGGAATTCAAGTTTCCTCCATTTGTAACAGAAGGTGCAAGAGATTTAATTGCAAAGCTTCTGAAGCATAACCCATTCCATCGAATGCCCCTAAAGGATGTACTTCTTCATCCCTGGATTACAGCAAACTCTACAAAGATGCCCAACAGCAGAAAGAGTGATGTTGCTGCCCCATCCAGAACACAGTCTTAGCAGGAGTAGCCTCATGGGATCAACAAGAGGAGTCTTGTACTGTGACTACTGTAATGCTTACAATATGAAAAGTGTGTCTTGGAATCTTAATTGCAAATTGAATGCAGATCTTTGGGGTGGCTGTCATCTTAAACTCTGATTGCAATGTAAAATGTTTTGTCTTTTAGCTGGAGGTTGTGGAATATTTAATATACTTGAAATCCAGTAACAGGTGGGCCAGGTTTGTTGATGTAAGTATTAAAGTGTTCAAGGCTCTTATGATGTGGTCTGTCCTGGTAATGGTTTGTTGCTCCAAGAAGAGGAAGCTGTTTTAGCTTACTGAACAGTGCAATATCCTGGAGCTACCTGTCTCCTAACTTATTGGGCTGCTAAAGGATATCCCAACTGTGGTGTAATCTGAAACTGAGCAAGGTGAATGTGTTTCTAAGTGTCCTAATAATGTGTACATTATTTTTGTCTCTATCTTGTCTTAAATGTTACCACTTTTAAAATAAAGACTTGTTATATACTGCCACCAGTATGGTAAGGTTCCTTATGGCATTATCATTTCCCCTGGCTGTCTCTAACCATTTGTCTCTGCCACCAGTACAGCTTGACTCCTTGTCTATGATCATAAAATAAATTTACTTGTAGGTAAAGTATTTTACTTACTATTTAAAGGTAAAGTATTTACTTACTATTAGTATTTTTACTTACTATTCTACAATCATAACACAGGATTACAAGGTAAGTACCAAATGTGTTGCTACTTATCTTGCAGGTTTCCTACAGCCACTGAAACCTAGGCCTGCTGTTTCCTTTTTTTTTTTTTTTTTTTTTAGTGCAGTTACGGTCTGAAAGCACTTCAAAGAGAAAGGTCTGGGAAGTATTGTTATCAAAGAGGGTATGTAACAGGAACTAATGTCAACACCTGGTGGTGTAACATGTTATTCCCCAAAATCTAGCAAGGGTCAGGCTACTGGCCACCAAAACACTAAATGAAACTCCCCCTCTTTTCCAGTAAAACACTTCAAGCCAACTAAGAGAAAGCAATTTATTGTTTTTTTCATTATGACTTTTAATGTAATCTTCACTATTTTACAAACCATTTTTAAAAATGATCCTTTCACAAGCAAGGATTCTATAATTAAAATATATTCTTACATTAACTTAAAATATACTTTAAAAAAACCCAAAGAAATTGCCAGTAGTTTAAACAACCCTATTTATCTTAATAGATAATCTGAATTCTGGTCATAATTTAGATGAATCTGTTTGTGGTTTGTTTTGGTTTTTTTTTTTACTGCAAGAAACTCTCTAGTTAGTGCTGGTGACTTTTAAGTGTATTTGCTTTGAATGATTCCTGCTTTACAGAAAGTTGTGTTTTTTTTTTTTTTTAAAAAAAGTTTGTATATTCTTTCTCTATCAAGTATATTTTGTCCTAAACTAAAATGACTCAAACCCAAGGATGCCTCATTCTGGAATTCTTTTGTTATCCTTGGTAACAGAACCTGCCCTAAACTGATAAAGAGAGAGAGGGCATGTGGAGGAAAAAAACAACAGAAAGGCTTCTGTGAACATGGGGGGGGGGGGGATGTAAAATTTACTCTTAAGGAATATTGACTGCCCACTTGAAATTTAGAAGAGTAGCTGTTCTGGAGTGTAGGGGGTAATAGAAAACTACAGTACTGCTGGCTGCATGTTTTCATACCATTGTAACCCTTTAACTGCTGTGCAGATAGGTAAGAACTGCACTATCAAATGTTTGGCAATAAGCTTCTATCCACACAACTGGTACGTTAGTGGCACAGATTAGTCAAGGGGTAAAGGCTGAGCTTCCTTGGGGGACAAGCTGATATGAAACTTAAGCTCTAAGGAGAGCTGGCTCAGCAGTAAGCTGAAGTTAGCACTGTAGACAAGCTGCTAGTTTCAGCAGCCACACTGCAAAGCAGGCATGAAACAGGAAAAACTCAGTTTGTTTTTTTGAACAAGTAGGTAGTCAAAATGAGCTTGACAGCCGTTCCTCCAGTGCACGTGGGTACATTAAGCAGCAGAGCACTGGCTCCATACTCTAATGAGCAAGCCAAGAAGCTGTGCATGACATAAGCTGTTTGTGACACAGCCTACAGCTCCTGTGGAACCAGGCCACACTGCAAGGCTGATTCTCAGTACATCCTGCTCCTAAGGTTGGTATTTTGAGCAGTGTGTAACTATGCAATGCATATCTACATATGTTTGTAGTATTCATCAAGACTAGAATGTGTACCTGCTTGCTGCTGCAGCTGTTTCCACCTTAGGACACTAAACCGTCACTGGGCTTACAGCACAGCTCTGCTGAGACCAAGCCCTTGTCAAAGGGTTCTTTGAGGTGGCAGCCTCTAGTGTCAGCTTGCTTCCACAGGGCAGAGGAAGTGAACAACCTCTCTCCCAGGTTTTCTTGTCTTAGAGAAAAACCTCTGGTTAGTCAAGGGGTAGCAATAATACAGAGGTACAAGGACCTATGTGGATATGTCTCATCTTCCTAGAGCACAAACTCGCTCTCTCACTGAGCCTGAGAATCCTCAGTGCATCCAACCAGCCAATGCATTGGACTTTCTGAACGGAGTTAGGGGGCAATTTAATGTTATGGCTGAATGGAATTAACAGGTTGCTTCTAACAAAAAGAAATTGCTTGCTCCTCCTTCCCTCCCTCAGCCAACTCTCATCCTAACCACAGGCCTCCCTCCTCTCAGTTCACTAAATTTCAGGGCAGGGAGGGGAAAAATTTACTCTGATCACCAGGGTAACATCCTGCTATTTGCTTTAATCATGTTCCTGTATGAACAGATCTGTCAGAGCCATCTTGGGGTATATGTAAGCACAAAGACAGAGAAAGACAATGTAAAAACGGCAGACCTGGAGGGAGGAACAGGTCCAAACGACTGATAAATCTGGCTTGAGCTCTCTCATAGAAACATAGTACTAAGTCTGAAACCCAGGTTTACCACAGAATATTACACTGACTACCTAGTTTTGGGATCCAGTATTTAGTTTAACTGAAAGGTGGTATCTGAATATATGCATGTGCAACTACATTCTAATAGGGATAGTGTCCAAACAGGGAAATGAAAAGCACCTCTAACTGGTACATTCAACAGTCTGTCAGACAAGAATTGCTCTTGAGAAGCTATGAATTGTAATGTCTAGACTTCAGACACAGATCTGAGTTTCATCCACAGGAGCAGAAAGCTGCTAGGGTTAGTTTTCAGATTAAAAAGTATGTCTCCAGTACAAAGCCAGATCTCAATACCTTAAAACCCCATAGATACCTTGCCTCTGACTTGACAATCTTTGGAATATGTTCACATAGGAGGTAATTCTGGTTACACTGATTTCAGTAGACTCAGGACGACTTCTGAGTCTACAGGTATAAAAAAAAATATTAAAAAAAAAGGATTTCAGCAAGGCCAATTCCTGGCCTATAAATAAATCATTTTTTCAAACAATAAAATCTTGAAACATGGAAGCACCACAAAGGAGTTGTAGTCTCAGAACAGTGCATCACCCATTCTGGCTAAAACAATTATCACTGTGCAATAACTAAGCATACAAGTACTCCCACTTAAGTTAGTTCAGCATGTATATTGTACTGCGAGACTAGCGTCATAATATATGCCTTTTATAACAAAAGAAACACCAACCTACCACCTTAGATTCCAATATACACCCTTGCCAAAATAACTATTAATATAGTTATTATATAGTTATTATAGTAGGATATTGTTTATTTCACAGACTATTAGGAAAAGTATCTCCCTCTGTTTTCCCCTACAGTAATAAAATAATTCTGCCACTCTATTTTGACAAGAAAAAAAAAACCTGAAGCCCCAAAAAGCTAGATTATAAAGACCCAGAACTGTGTGTTCTAAAGAGACTGCTCATTGTCAAGCATTTATATTACCACTTGCAGTGGAAACAAGATACCATTGTAACAGTTTTTTTACAGAGGTGGCAAAAGGGGAAGAAGGTAAGGACAGCTCTTTTCACAGTGTAAGATTTACCTGAATCAACAAGTAAGAAATGCAAGTAGAGGCCAGCATTAACATGAATCCAAATAAGTCTTTTAAAGAAATTTAGCAACCTGGAAATCTACATAGATACAGAGCATTTAAAAAATAGAGGGGAACCCAATAGGAAATCATCATGGATTTGGGGCAGGAGGTTTGAAGAAACCAATCTTCCGGCAGTATCGGACAATAAATGGCACAGAAACTATAGTAATGCTGATTCGTACTGGAGCAAACAATTTGTGAATAGCATATGCCAGCACAAATGTGCTTGTACCAGCAGCCATTTTAGATTGCAATGATGATTCACTGAAACCAAGTTTGAAGAGAACGGCAGTCATATCCACACCACTGGGGAAAAAGAGAACAATATTTCTTTAGTTTATTTTAAGGTTGCATGCTAACAAATAAAAAGTGCTATTTTTTCCAGGGAATTTAACATGGCATACTTCCAACTCTGGAATTTATGTTCATATTAGATGTTGTTAAATAATAAACCCTAGGAATTATTTCAGCAGTAACAGCTTAAGTTAGTTCTGTAGCAACAACACATGCAATATTTTCAGATGTACGCTTTTTTTTCTTAAATTGACAAGTTCCCCGTGAAGTCAGATATGTTCTTAATTTTATAACTCTATAGTTGCAGCATGTGCATGGAGAATACTCAGCCCCATGCTCAACCTTTGGAGATAAGATTTCTCTCCTTTTTCATTTTAAAAAAGAAATTTGTGAATTTGTGTTGTAAATTAATCTTCCAAAAATTTACAGTGAAGCCTATTCTGTGTTTTGATGAAATTTATCATATTAATATAGATCAACACAAACCAAATAAGGTACCTGTTGTTAGGCTTCAAGTGTCCTAACAGGAGTACAAAGCTGTTAAAATGACAAATATCTTATCTAAAATCTAACAAGTGAAGGAAGTATTATGGATCTCAAATAAGCATTATCCACCAAATTCATTAATATTTTAATTCCTTATAGACATAGCAGCTTTCATCAAGGTTCCTATGTTTGGTGTAATTTTCCAAAAGAAGTTGTTACTAACTTTTCCCCCTTAACTTGCCAGTAAAGTATCTTGTAACTGAGAGTTAAATCATACCTGAAGGAAAATAATTTTATTGTCACCCTGTGCCATGATGTAGTAAATGAGAGACATCAGACATTCACGTGAAGTCAAGGGTAAGTGGCAGGGAATGTTTTTAGAACAATGTGTTTCCCTGTCTCCTCAGCTGAAATCCCTCATGCTCAACAGACATATTCATAACCAATGCATTCCCACCAGAAGCCATGTACACAATTTCCCACCTGACTCCTATACAGTTATCTAGTATTTTCTTTTTTGAATATAATCCTGTTTTAGTGGCCGTTGCTCTCTGCAGTTGAACTGCAGAAACTGAGTTCAACGCCCAGAAAAATAAATTTATCTCTAAGCTCCAGCACTTTGGCTCTATCTCTACAGACCATACTACTAAGTGAGAATAGAAGATATCTCTGCAGAACAAAAATAAATTCTTTCATCTGGTTAGTTATGCTGGTGAAGTCTCTGCTGTTTTTGCCTACCCACCATGGATGGTGAACCTATGCAAAAAGACCACATACATTGTTCTCTCATGCCTGATGGGAGATTAGATCCATTTATGGATCCACCTACACTCAACATTCAGAAGATTACTATGTATAGACCAAAACAGGCATAGAGTACGTGTCTCCTTCCAGAAATAAGCACAATGGTAAGATATTTTTCTTGGCTAAACCATTACCTAGAGCCTACAGACAACTGTACAAACCTCACCTTGACACAGCCAGGTAGAAGATTCCTAGAGATACTAATGAAATTCCAACATGGAATGAAACCCCTACAGCACCATATTCTTTAAAAACTTGTTTCAGTTGCTGGGATTTGTTGAGTTTCTTGTTTTCACCACTGGGATCTGTGGCTGCCTTTTTTAGGGGTCCACCTGCATCCTAAAAAGAAAATAATTAAAAGTATTTATTAACATTAAGCACAATGTCATATTCTAGTCAGTTGAACCAATGTGAAATAATGAAAGAAGTGGCTTGCATACAGTGCTGTTCGGAATACTTTGGGAAGATAGTAACACACTTTTGCTCTTTCACATCAGGACAGCAGATGCCTGTGGTACAGCCCATGCAAGATCCCTTTTCCCAGCTATTCATATCAAAGGAATGCACTGAACTTAGTGCAAGTTCTTACACAATGCAAGTTTCATAATAAAAAAAAATTATTACAGTCCCAGTCTTCCATTTGATTCAAATATGCATCAAGGCACACGCACACAGTTGCTTGAGAGATGAGCCTGAGGTGCCAAAGAGATCTTTGCTTATACTCACTGCTCAGCTTTATACAGTGAATTCTTGTAACAGTTTTTTGTTCAAAGGTTAAGCAGCTGATGGCACTGGAAGCCTATGATAACACACTGATGCTGACTTACTAACAACTTACTAGATAGAAGGGGTCCAACATTTAAGTTCTTATAAATCACCCTCTATAGATCAGCTGAAAGAAGAAGAACTGGGGAAATGCTACTGTTGATAGTAGTTGCTGTCAATATATTTACAACAATAGTGTTGCCACGGTCTAGACAATAGCTACATAGACATGGCAGTGCTGGCATAAATAGCCCAACTTCACTGAAAATGTTTGTCATAGTAAAATTTATTGTCAGGTTTTTATCTGGGTAAATTTAAAGTGCAGAAATTCATTCTGAAACATACCCCAAAACCCAATCTGATAGTACAATCCAGGCAAAGAAGGGCACATATGCTGCTAGTAATGACAGCCCTTGGATACATCCTTATACTTGCCATAGAAGAAATACTAACTAGAGAAAGAAAACGTTTACACAAAGACCTCAGGATTTTTCTCTAATTAGTGAATGGTTGTCAGGAAAGATTAGAAGAGTCCCTTCTTTTCAGCTGAATTCTGCAGCAGTCATGACAATGTAACAGCCAGACTAAAGGCCACTGCTGCCCACAGGACAGGTACAGCTACTGAGTGCCTGGCACCACTTTGTCCTATTGTAGACTGGTTTCAAGGCACAAATTGGAAGAAACCCACTTTTAATTAATCCTTCGACTTGGCAAGATTGTCAGTTAGGATACAAAACAGATTCCCCTTACAATACTAGTGGTAGGATGAACTTGCTTTAATTGGTGATTTCAACCACACAAAGCATACCACCACCCCAAAACTTGTTTGCTGCTGGTTTTATCTTTTTTAATCATAATTTGTATTACTTTGTATTTCACACCAATAGACAAATATGTATTTAGGGAATCGTGTAGCTCAACTTACTCTGCTTATTGTGTATTTAAAATATTCAAACATAAAAAGTAATGTTAGATTTTTTTTTTTTTTGGCTGATGAGCCAAAGCAGTATTTCAACAGAAACTGAAACTTGACTAAGAAAAATTTCCAGTAGAAAAAGAAATCCTTTATTGCTTAAGCCAAGCAGTTTCAATACTAGAAGGTAAATGAGGAAAACATGTTCAAATAGATATTTTTTTAAACAAGCTTATTAAGCAAAATAATGGATTAAGTTAGAAAATTAACTACTTTCAGCCACTGCAAGTAATTAGATTCAATACATGGCTGTACTACATGCCTGCTACTTCAACATGTTTCAGAACTCATTCTCTTACTCTTCAGTTTTATTATAGGAAAGGGGGGATGGCAGGGGGGGAGGCGGGAAGAATGCTGTTTTACCTCCCAGTCTGTAAAATTTAAGTACTGAGTTATTGAATGGAACTACTTAAATAAACTGAACAAAGTAGTCTCATAATACCTTCTGATAAAAGCTGTCCTAACAATTCAATCAACATCACATACTAGTCAAGAACATTAATTTATTCAACAATGTGATTTTCTTAAAAGCCAAGCATGGTTTGAATGGTATTTTAAGATTAATAGCTACAGTGAATTTCTCATCCAAACAAAGATGATCATTATCTATTTAAGGAGCCTGACATGAAGATTTTTTTCAGATAGCTGCCATGAAGACAGAAGCTGACAATCTGGAGAGATACATAAGCCTCAGAGGAACTCTTGGCCTTATAGCCACATTTGCAAGACGGATCATAAGGACTGAAAAATAGCTTGTTCCCATCATCACATTTCAACACACTCATGCTCTCAGGCTCACACACCAGGCAATTTCTGAACAGTATGTAAGGAAGATGTTAAAGAAGTTCCACTTGAACAGATATTATTTGGACTACTCAGTACAGTCATGCCTGAATAACATACAACTTAGCAAAGAAAGCTGCCTATTTGCCATATAATTTTGCTACAATATTTCTGCTAGAAAGCCAATTTTATTCACATCGCTTAGGCAAAGATTCAGCTTCTGGATAAAATAAGACAAGAATCTGAAACATCGTGTTACGCTTTGTAACGGGGCTACAGAAATTAACCTGAAAACTAAGGTGTAGAAATTAAACTGTAAATGAGGCTTTGTACGGAAAGCTCACAGCCATAACCTTGGCACAAGCAGGTGTAAAGCAGGTCTGCGTCTCCTACAGAACCCCGGCACCAACATGATTTAATAATGTACTGCAGTGTAAAGAAGTCACGTGTGAGGCCTTCATCAGCTTTGCTCTCTCTGCCAACTCAAATTTAAAACCAAAAGAAGAAACGATACAAATTCATACTTCCCCCCCACACACACACGTCCCAGCTCAAACAAAAATTTAACCGAGGGTTGAAAGCCCAGTGGGACACGCAACTAACGGGGTGCGCGGCCGCATCTCCCCCTCAGCTGCCCCGTGGCGCTGCCAGCCACCGCCGCCACCGGGCTGCCTTGCGTCGGCATGAATTACTAACAAGCCCTTCTTTTAACTCTTCTTATTCTTCACGACTCACCTGAAGCGCTCAAACTCTGAAAGCCCCCTGGGAAAACCTACACCCCTCCCGGGGTGCTGCAGGCCTGCCGAACAACACCCCGCCCAAAAAAACCTGGAACACACTTCCAGGCCAGGACAACTTGTGCTTTAATCAAAGCTACATTAATCCGCTCCCCACCTCCCTCCGGAGGCGCGGCCCCTGCCCCCTCACACCGCGCAGTACCTCACGGGGAGCTACCAGGCACCTTCCCCCCCTTGCCCACCTACCTTGGCGGAGCTGCCGGCGGCAGCTCGCAGCGTTACGAGCGGCAGCTGCGGGCTGAGGCCAGCCCAGGGGAGGCGGGGGCCGCAGCGCAAAGCGCGGGGGTCGGCGGCGAGCGGGGGGCTGCGCGGGGCGACCGGCAGCCGCAGCGGGCCCAGGCGCGCCAGGCGGTACATAGTAACAGCGCAGCCCCGGCTGTGTGCGCCGAGCGGGGCGGGCGGCCAGGCCTGACAAGCCGAACACCCGCCCCGGCCGGCGGCGGGCGCCCTCCTCCTTAAAGGGGCAGAGTGCCTGAATGGACTGGCGGTTTTTGACGGGAGGTTGGGTACTGGTGTAGCTGCCTGCTGAGGGGGAGCGCGCTGCGCGCTCTTAGTCTGAGGGGAAAAAATCTTTCAGGATGGCGTGTGGCCACTCGGGACGGTGTGAGGCAGCCCCCTGCCCCATCTGGGCTGGCTGAAGCCCCTCCAGCGCCCGTCTGGAGGGAGCTGTAGGAGCGTAACCACGGTGGTTTTACAGTGTGGCCCTCCACGTAGCTCGGTAAGCGGGGACAGTTGCTTTTTCAGTCAGTCCCCTTCGCTGTATTTAGGCCTGTACGCGTGGAAGGGGAAGGTGATGCCTGTCGATTTTTCGAGTGCTTCCGAAGACTGTGTTCATATTGAAGTGGAGAGGTGGTTAAAGTGTCGTTGCTGCATAGGCTCACAATGAAAGCAGTTTATTTAATTACTAACTTTATCTTGAAGAGCTCTTGTAATCTGCCAAGACTTCAAGGTGTAGGGCAGAGTACAAACACAGAGCTTTTCCAGTCACAAAGGGTTCATAGCATCTCTGAGACCAGAAGGAGCCTTCCAACAGACATTAAAAAGGTCTTGCATTTATAGCCTTGCTTCTATATTAAAGCCACAACAGGAAAAGTAAGAATTAAAAATGCCATTGAAGTGTAACATCACTGTGGGAGAATTGTAGGTGTTGGGGGGAGGGTGGATATTCCTGGCAAGTGAATCGTGAATCCCAGTGCCCTGGGGAGCTGTTTCAACCAGTAAGGCTCTGGCTGATGGGAATGATCTGTCCATGTGGTGTAATTTTCAGAATCTGCGTAACTCTGGTGATTTCCAGACCTTTTGTGCTGTTTCAACCATTCAATGTTAATGCTACTTAATGTGGTTTAATATCTGCAAGTTGACCACTATCCTACACGATGCCGAGGCTTTTCATAACTGCTGTTGCTGCAGTTGCCTGAAGTGGTGGCTTCTTGCTGTCACAGACAAGGCTGCTCACTGTGGGAGGAAGGGTAAATATTGCATAACTACATTAATGTACTGAAACAATGCATCTGAATGCTAAGCTCCAGCAGTAAAATACTTCTCTTTTCCTAGATGCTAAGCCTTTCCTCTTCAGGCACATTGTTGTTTTTGCAGTGATGTAAGCATGCAGGGCTGAGTACAATAGGAGAACTGTGTCAGATAAATAAGAGGTTTTCCCTCCGGAAGAACTTGCTGTTTAGCAGCACAAGCTGGAACTGCACAGGACAACACTGAATGATACAATGCTGAAACAGCATGGTGGGTGGCTCTGGTTAAGTGCAATGCACCACAGAACAGATGGGTTTCAAGGAGTATCTTGGAGGAAGAGAGGGAGAGAGCTTTACATGCATTAAAATAGAGTCTGTTCTGGGCATAATAAACAGCACTGCCAGTTCTAGGGTTTTATACTTCCTTTAGTTTTTGCTTATAAATCTAGTCTCTCTATGAATGCTTTGTAGAACAATACTTTCTCAGAACACAATTTCACATGTTTATTACATTTGTTCCAAAGCAATTTGCTAATGTGTTTTCTGTGGCTGTTCATACACCACCTGAGCAGACAAATGGTATTAACATGGTGATATATATCGTAGTGCACTACAGTTTTGTATTTTTTTTTTTAAATTATAAAACATCCCGGGAGTTAATTCTGGTCTTAGTAAAAATGTCAGTCAAGTTCCACTGGCATGGATACGACTGGGCTCTGCGCATACACACTGGACACCTCCCTGTGTTTGTCTGGCGGACCCATTAGAACCATTGCATGGTAGAGAGCACAGAGCAGCTTTCCTGTGGCGTATGTGTTATGCAGCTGCTGGACATCTAGAAATCCTGGGCAAGTGCAGAAAAGAGTAGGAGATCAGTTAATAAGGCATAAAAGCATCAGAGTTGGCAGTTTTATATGTACAATCTGACTTTCTGCTGTCTCTAAAATCTCAGTGGGAGATTTTGCTTCGAGGCAGGAAGGAACAATACAATAAACATCAAATGATCTATGCTCACTGAAAAACAAGCAGACACCTGGGCTTAAGGTACCTTAATGTGAAGATAGAGTAGAAGTGCAGGGAAAAAGACATTAGTTCTATCCTGCTCACTGTAACTAAGACAGAGGAGAAGGTACAACTTCCAAAGACAGCTCAAGAAAATGCTTCCACACAGACACATTTATGTTATGCTGGATACGCAGGTCCATCTGTAATATGTACAACATATTACAATGTTGTACAAAACAATGTTTACTCCTTGCACGTCACTATATTTATATACATTCTTTGCCAGCAATAGTAGACTTGGGGCCATCTTCCATTTGCAAGATCCAACAAGTTGTTGTTTACTGCCTCAAATCTTACCTATAAACCTGGAAGTACAAGGAATACTGATGGTGCAGCTGAAAGGCAGTTTGACAAGTAAGAAGTTAAAGGAAGTTTGATGAGTCTGAGAATTCACTTGCAATTCATAGGATCACAGAATCATTTAGGTTGGAAAATACACTTAAGATCATCGAATCCAGCTGTTAAGCTAATGCTACTAACTCCACCACTAAACATGTCCCTAAGTGCCACATCTACACATCTTTAGCTCAGTGTCACCTGCGAACTGACTGAGGGTGCACTCCATCCCCTCGTCCAGATCACTGGTAAAGACATGAAAAAGCACCGGCCTCAGCAGAGCCCTGGGGACACCCCTGTGCCCAGCACCAGCGGAATGTGACTCCATTGTCCACCGCTCTTTGGGCTCGGCCGCCCAGCCAGGGCTTTACCCAGCGCAGAGCACCCCCGTCCCAGCCATGGGCAGCC
>JAVJGJ010000002.1:10035216-10051952 GCA_035590215.1 Microhierax caerulescens | reverse complement strand
CCGTCCCAGCCATGGGCAGCCGGGTTCTCCAGGAGATGCTGTGGGAGACGGTGTCAAAGGCTTTACTGAGGTCCAGGCAGACATCAGCCACAGCCTTTCTTCATCCACTGAGTGGGTCACCTTTTCACAGAAGGAGCTCAGGTCCATCAGGCAGGACCTGCCTTTCATAGACCCATGCTGGTTGGGCCTGATCCCCTGGTTGTTCTGTACATGCCATGTGATGACACTCAGGATGATCTGCTCCATGACATTGTGCGTCACAAGGTTAGACTGACAGATCTGAAGTGTGCTGTAACATGCAATTTCTATAACTGGAAATCCATGTTGCAGAATTATTCCATCTGTTGTTTGCCAAGAGTGCAAGCTAAGTACTGTCATTGATGCTTGTAGGTCCCTGCAATGAGCTAGTTCAGGAGTTAAGTTCATTTGTAAGGATAAATGTGATTAGTAGTTCAGTAACAGCTTACTTTTAATAATGTCTTAGTCAAAGCACAATTATGTTTTGATGATGAAGAAATGAGAGCAAATTCTTTACATTTTTCAAATAATTTAATCTACCAATAATTCAACGATCATGAATGTGACAGTTCCAAAATATAATGCCTTCTAATGGACAAGTACAAATTGGTTCCTGTATGAGAGTGGGAGGAAAATTGCTTATGCATGATGGAAGCTGTATCATTTAATATTATTACAAATGTAGTAATGCCATGTACATAATTATAATGAGAGAAGTTAGGAACTGATCATGAACCTCATTCAGAAAAGAAGCTAAGGTAAATTTCTTTATATTATAGTAAATTAAGGGCATGGCATGTGAAATAGTTTTAAGTGGCCTAGTGCTTTAGTACATTGGCTTTTTCACATCATGTTCCAAGGATGTTTAAATGATGAAGATGAGATAATGTGGCTAGTCATAAGATGAACATGAATTAAAATGATACCAAGAAATTATATTTCCTTGAAATTATAATTTGTACTTGTGCAAAGCATAACAAGCATAACAACATAAAGCATAACAACACCTGCTTATTATTTGAGGAATCCATATGTAGTTTATTAAGATATTTAGTAGAAAATTTCTGTATCATGGATGCTCCCGTACATACAGGTAGCTTTCAGGGACATCTTCATTCTCAAGCAAAAACTGGAAAAACATTAAAACTTAGTGTCTCATATTCAAATGGGAGAAGACTGCACTGCTAGTATAGCTACATCCAAAGGAAGCCAGCCCAGATATTTTTGTCTGTGAGAGGAATTTACGGGAGAAAAATCCCCAAACAGGACAGCAAAGAAAGAGTAATTTGCTTTATTTACCTACAAATCATTGAAGAATGGGGCTGTGTGGCCCTGTTTCAATTCAGTGCCCTGGACATGTGTGGGAACTTCCATTGCAGACCACCGGTTGTCTGAGCAAAGGGAACTGTGGTTTCAATCCAAATTCTTCTAAAAGCTAATTAGGCAATTCAGGTGATGACTTGTGGGAGCCCCTGCAGAAAGATGAATTTCACCTCCTGAGAAGACCTTGCTCTTTGACCCCTAGTCTTGTTGAACAGAAAGGGATATAAAGTAAAACCAGAAGAAAATAGAAGTGAAAACATCCGTATTGCATGTACTTCTGTGACCTGATGCTGATTTCATATGCGCATCCTTGGCATGCCTATGAGTGAGCAGACTGTTGCTGTTGAGCCGTGAGGGTCCCTCTTTCTCACGGAGGATGCATAGTTCTGTCAGGATCTTTGTGCCTTAGTTGATACACCAAGTCAGCAGCATTAATTCTACTCTCCACAAGAGTCCTCTCTAGTAATGATGAGATGTTTTTTCATTTGGACAGTGTGATGTATAGCCATTTGGATGTATGTGAGTGAAAATCACATCCAATGTCTCCTGCTAGGTGTGGGATTGATAGCCCCAGCAAAGCAAGAAGGTTATTTTTTCACAGAACAGATAAACTACACAAGTGGCAGCAGAAGTAGCTTCCTTGGCACCCACTAATGTGTTTCACCCTAGTAGAGGGTAACTCAGCCTCCAAGTCCAGACAGCTTTTGGCCTTTTTGCCCTATTTCTGTGCGATAATGCTGCACTGAGGACACACATAACTTACTTCATAGAAGTCGCTGGCTGCTCTCACCTTTCAGTAACAATTAACCTGGGTTACACTGGAAGCAGCAGTAATTGCTGTATGCACTGCCGGCTTTGAGGCATGTTATCGTGTACCCATTCAGAGTTTGGAAGACAGCCTTTAACATTTAACTGAAGTTACTGTTTCTGGTACCCAGCAAAGTTTCCATTCCTCATGTCTGTGAAGAATTTACCATCTTCTACCCTTAGATTGGTATTTATTTTGCAATGAAGTGCAAAGAATTCATTTAGGTACCTGGGGTTTGGCATTTCAGGTGGCTATTTAATTTACCATTCAGTGCAACTCACTCTGAGGAGAGGTGTCTGCTTTAGACCTCAATGTCTGGAAAAGAGCTATCAAACTTTCAAGAGTCAAAGCTAGCCCAGAGAAAGTGAAGTGTCTTGTGCTGATGAATATAACACAATGAAGGATGCAAAATGATGCTGTTTAGTCAATTCTTTTTAACGTCTGCTGCTGTTAAAATGGGTAAAGTGGTATTTTGTGGAGTGAAAAATTATGGGGCCAAATTTGGAAGCTGAATGCTTGGACTGCTTTGCCTCCTCAAGCTGTTTTACACCTCTTCTGATTCCCATGGACTTTCAAATCTGCACAGACTCCTTTAGGTTTATTTTTCAATTTGTCTCACTACTGTACTGACCATAACTTCATGAGAACTTAGGAAAAATTAGGCAAAAGGCATGCTTTGTGGTTGTTTTCCTAAATGTTCAGCAATTTCAATTTGTTCTCAGAAATAAAAAAGCCAGTTGTCCTCTTCCCCTTCAGACTTAAAAGCTATGTAAATAGTTGATAACATTCTGTTGTAGCGGCCCATGACTCAGATTCTCAAGTGCAGATTTTCCTGCCCTTTTTTCCTTACTAATATTGCTATAAAGCAAATTGTCAGCCTATTCAGACAAAACAAGTAACAGTCAAGGCCAGATTCCCTCTTTTCTACCTCTCACTGCATAATGCCATAATGAGATTCTGGCCAAACAACTCAGTGCAATGCAATATTCAATCTGCAGTGTACTCAGAAAGGGTGGATGTGAATTACTAAACACAGTCATTAGCTCCTATTTGTATGAGGTTACTGGAAATTGTTCACACATCTTTCAGGTGGTTATGCTGCTGCACTGGGACACATCCTTCCAAAGTGAGTGATGCCCTGGTCTGTACTCTTAATACATGCAAGTGAGTTTACCTTGCAGATTTTGAATATATACCTTTAGTTTGCCAAAGAGGTGCTGATGTGCCTGGCTATAAGGAAAAAAAAGCTTCTGTGAACTTCCTTAAGGGCACGGGTAAAGAGGCCAAGGTGGTCTTTAACTCCTCCTGCTCTACAGAGCCAGAACTCAGGAGCAGTGCAACAAGAGAGCCTTTTGCGGAAGGGTAGGTCCCCATGTTTGTATCTTATTTCTGTTCTTGCATCAGGAAAGCTGCATTGATAAGTTTCCTGAGATCAGAAGAGGAGCAGGTACAGGAGGAGAGTGTGCCTTCATTTTGTGTCATCTTCTGCTCTTTCTTTTAGCCAGAATTTAACATACACCTAAAATTGTAACTATTTTAAATGACCAAGCCTTAAATAATAATAATAATAATAATATTACTTGCTTTGATACAAGCATTTAATAGATGTGAGTAGCTTATAATGAGCCCTAGCTAGAGAGCACTGTAGATTGTGTCTGACTGTTACCAGCAGCCTTTTGGTCTGCTGATCTTTCTAACAATCCCTAACAAAGGGCAATATTCTTTTAAAGCATCTAACTTAGCACTTTATGTCGTATTTTTAACAATGATTTGGTAAAATAGGACCACTATAAATAGTCATTCTGTATCAGGGTTGTTAACTTTGAGATTTTATAAAATAAGGACCCTTTCCTTGTGATCACCCTGTTACTAGCTGTATTACTCATGTCATGTTACTGTACTTGGTTCTGATCTTGCATTATGGTGGTGCTTGTTATATGATCTCAGTAGAAGAGAAAGGAGCCTATTCTTTGGCTCTGGGCACGTGATCACCATGCAACTTGTCATGTTCTCCTTGTGACACTAGTTAGCTGGCACAAGCACCCATCCATCACGAGTAAACAAGTGTGAATGCAGATACTCTGTATGAGTGTAGTCTTTTAACATGTCTGGCAGCTGTTGCTTGAGAGCAGGTATTATAGGAACTTGTCTGGGACCAGAGTCCAACATATAAAGACTTTTTTTTTTGTAAATTATCTGCAATAGGAAGAAGGCAGAATGGAGGGATGTTGCTTGTTCAGATATTTCTCCCCTGCCAAGCACATGCCGTACAAAGTTTAGTCAATGGATGGCACTGCTGACTTTTCACAGCTGGCCTTGTTTTGGGAGCTGGCTTCTGCAATGCATTTATGATTCATTGTTCAGTTTAAACCATGTCTGAAAACGTGCTGTTGCAAAGTGGTTACTTCAATAGTAGCCATGCAGCCAGGTCCCCTGAACAAAGAGGGGATAGTGTTGTGGGCCATTGAGGAGTTCTGTTAGGGAAACGTAACCGAGACTCAGCAGTCCTCATTCATCACTCCCTAGTTCTCATTAGGAAAATGGCTTGCTGTGCCTCATCCCGTGTGGGTACAGAAGACAGACTGGGATTTTTTTATGGAGAAGGCCTATAACACATTTTACTGATAGGAGCTCAACTTGCTTGGCCTCTGAGATGACCAGAAGTCATGTAACTGTTCTGTACTGAGCTAATGATCTCTGCTGAGGAAAAGCTGTATTATTTCAGGCCTGATGACATGCTAATGTGGTTATCTGACTTCTAATAAAACTTGGAGCTGCTGCCAAGTATGAGTGTATCTGCTGGGAATATGAACAGATATCAACTAAATTGCTGAATGGTTTTTACTGCTGCAGAAGGTTCTTTAATTGTTCTTCAGATGTGCATCCTGTTGCCAGAATATGCTTTCAAGAACTACTGTATAAAATCTGCTACACTAGCAAGTCTGGAGGAAGGAGGGCTCAGAAGGTATACTCAGCACTAGGGAAAGAGGGAGGAAAGCCGTTCCACTGTATCACTTCCCATTATTCATTATTTCTTATTATTAATAAATAAGACATTCTTCATTATTTGTTATCCTATGGGATAGTACATGAGAATTCACTTATTCATAATTTAGCAAATTCATCTGTTTATTATAGACTACTTCTCACTTGAACTTACTGAGGCAAATTCATAATTACACTGCTGTAATTATAGTTTGTAAAATGTGAGAGGAGATATAGCAGTGTGAATTTAAATGGAGAATCTGAAAGGAGAGCTGAAAAATTGAAAACAATAACTATCATGGATTTTGTACAAAGGTGATTAAACATTAAAAAAAAAAGAAAAGGAAACAAAAAAATGAAGGGAGAAGGTTAGAAGAAAAGCTGTATATGAACAGATCCTCTTATTCCAGAAGCCTGATTGAGTTTTAGAAAATAAACCAATTGCAAAAGCTGCTAAAGAAATTCAACCTGATAACACATTTTGTTTAGCTGAGTGCAGTAAAGTGAAGTAAATAGTGTTGCAATAGTATAAACCTGACATAAAGCAGGGAGTGATATGTGCCTCAATTACCAGTCTGCCATAACAGTAGGTTTAGTCCTATGGAAACCCCAGGTGGTTTCCATGGTACATCACCCCCCGCATACTGACAGGTCGCTTGCCTTCTAGGAATACTTTCAAGAAAATTAAGAAAAATAATAAATCGGTAGACTATTTTGCTTCTAAGTGGGGGTCAGACATATTGAACCCTTGAAAATCTGAAGGATTTGCTAGCAATCACAAACAATCAGCGTTCTATGGTACTACCTGCTTTGTTCTTAGATTTTTGTCAAGTGTCAGATTTTTAATGGATGCAACATGCACCACAGATAACCAAGGAACTATGGTTTTGGGGGAAGCTGCTCTGCTGCCGAAGTGAAACTGAATTTTGCTGGCCTGAAAATAAGTTATTTCTCATCTTTGGGGTTGCAAAACTTAATTTTGCCTGTTATTAGAAAAGCCTTCAGCTGTCTCTGACAGGACTGCAGGCAAAGTAATTGTACTGGAGAAAAAGATCTAACAATGTACATTGCCTGCTAAAAACTTCACTAGGTTAAGCAGTTCTGGTTTGTACCAACTTGTGAAGTAAATAACCATCAGTGTTTATCAATTGCTGGTAATGGTCCTTATGAATTCATCTTTTTGATGCAGCCTTTGGGATTTGGAGTTGTTCCTGATAATACTTGAACCCACAAACATTAGGCATTTGGTTGTAAGCAGTTTCCGTGGGAATAGCATTAAAAGCTATTTTAAAAATGAATGAAAACTGAACACATTATGCCAACACAATTGATCCTAAAGGCTAGTGTAAAGCAGTTCACACACTGATGCAATGGTGCACAGAGATTTTTTTTTCTGCTTTTGTTAGGGGTGAATTTCTAGACAAAAGTTATATGAACATTTATAATTCTACTCTATCTTCACTTTAATTGCAGAAAAACTGTATTGATGAACAGTGCAGTCTTTCCTAAGCCAGTATTTAATATTAGTATTTAATTCTCAGTGAACAGAAAGAGCTTGGTCTTAGTTCAAATTATTTCCTTCTTTTTTGTTATTGGAATAAAGCCAGGAATTTAGAAGGAAAAGAAAAGATAAACTTTGGTCTTTTTTTAAATTGAGGAGATGGCACTGGAGTAACAAACCAGGGCAGTCAGTACTCATTTACCATAGAACAATAAACCAGCATGTAAACTGACAGTGAACAGAAAGGGGGAAAACCAGCCTGTGCAGCCCTTCTGAGTAACTGCTTTTACAGTGGGTAACCTTAGGGTGCAAGGAAGGGAGAGAAAAGGGTGGTGACAGGGGCCAGAATCAATTTGATAAACAGAATCTCATTTCAGGCTGCCAGGGAATAGTGGCTAACAGAAAATGTAAATGGAAATGATTAATGCAACAGGATCTGAAAAATGCCTTGTCAGTGTCATTTTGAACTGGGTCACCGTTGCTCTACTGGAATATTGTCACCAGTGCTGCATATGGTGAAACTAATATAAACTAGGAATGTGAATTATGAACGAGGTCAGCCACCTCTTACTGTTAGCGACAGCATCATCCTGCTGTGATACCTGAATAGACTTTCTCACATGTCATTGGCAGACACTAATTTTTAGTAGCTGATAGACTGCAGATCAATAACTTACCTAATACATTTTCTGAGTCACCTATAAGCAACTTTATACATGTGAGATTGGGAAGAAGTAGTCTTGAGTTTATGATACCCCGTTTTCTTACAGCTGTTTCCCTTGGAATAGGATGTTCTCCCCAGGCATCAAAGGGTGCAGGTCCAGGACTGCCTCTGCAGAGGTGCAGCTTTGGCTGTGCTCAGCCACACTGGCAGCATGTCCCTCTTGCTCCTTGGAACTGTTCTGCATAGAGCACAACCATCAGGCTGGAACTGGGCTGGGGAAAATTCACTCATTTCAGAAAATATCTCTTTCACAGCAGAACAGATATAAAAATGTGACCCTTGAAGCACATGCTATCATTGCCAAAGAGGGTAATTAGGACCTGACCTTGTGGCAAATTCAGCCTGTGCTGCAAGTGATGGTTAAAAAACCCTGTGACTTTTCAGATCTTTATTTAGAGGAATGATGAGGTAATCAGTTCACAGGATGTACTTCAGTGGACAGTACTAATCAAATTGAAATTCTAAGCAATAGATTTTTTTTTTAAATGATGTAAAATGCTAGCTAGAAAAATGGTTTCCATCTAAGTTAACAATAGGAGCTCTTGCATAAGCCACTGGAGCTTAAAAATATGTTTAAAAATAATTTCCTGAAATCTTCTAAGTGGAACTGACTGAAGATAAAATTTAGAATAATTTCCTCCAGAACCCACATTACTTTTCACTTGTTGTTATCAACTTCTGAATTGCATTTCTGAGGCAGCAACCATATGTGCTCACAAATTAGGACCTGTATTGCATGCTTTTATTTTTGTAGTTTGAAATGCTCCAAATGAAGGAAGGAACCTTTGTTGTTAGGAAAAATACTCAATGATAATTAAAAAATCCCATCTTGCCCATCTTGTTATTTCCTGCTGTAGACTACCAGGTGCTAACTTTGTATTATTCCTCTGCAGTTGGAGCATTTATATGTTCTTAGTGTACAAGAATGTCCAGCAGAGAAGATACTCAACTTTCTGGAAATTTGTAGAAGATCGTGGAACACTGCCAAATATTTTTCTGTTCTAAACATATAGTTGTACATTTAATACTTATTACAGAATTTGCAACATTACCATCCCTGTAACAGCCTTAATATGAAAGGACCTGAAGGTTACACATTTCCATGCTCAAAGGTTAAGATCCTTGGCAATTAGGAAACAAAACTAGATGAATAGCCTGTAATGAATGCTGAGGGGGTTTTGTGTGACTATGCGGAAAAGTCTGATTAACAGATTTGTCTTCTGATTTCAAAAGGATTGAGATTTCTTTACTTTCTTTCTTAAACCATAGCGTAAGAGTACTACGTACTGTCAGGTAGATGTTTCATTGTACCTCTGAAGAATTTGGTGACTTTTTGCACATTTCTTAAAGCACTTAAGATAAAAATAATTATATTTGTGAACCAGTATGTTATAGCTGTATTTGGGGCTCTGTAAAAAACAAACAATACTTATCCACTGTTATAAAATATTTTTAACTTAATTGCTTCCTCATTTCTATAAAATTTTATTCTTACTTAAAAACCCAAGTTGGCTTTATAATGTACACTCTGGGCTGTTTATACAGCTGAGTTGTTTTCACCCTGCTGCTTTAACGTGGGGATGTGGGATGGTCTCTTGCTGGCCAGCTGCTTCAAAGAATTAATTCAATATGCAGATCCTGAACTTTAATGAAAGACTAATTATCTGGTAGTGGCTGAGCTTCAGAAGCCTGACTGTACCTTCAGGCTTTTGACTCAAGCCTCTGTGGAAGGCAGCTGCCACTTTCATGCTGTGTTTTATCTGTTGAGGTCCCAGTTTAGTACACATGCTCTTGTTACCACCAGGCCCAGAAGGTGAAGGAGAACAGCATCAATTTCCTTTAAAATTCACTTGGAGCTCAATGCCAACTTAAGGAGATATAGTTGCTAATGACCTAGAGGTGATTCATCCATTAACAGGTAATCTGCCTTTAGCTGAAATTTTTTAAATACAGTGAGTTGAAGACAAAAACCCCAATCCCCTGGAACAGAAAGAACTTCACATAGAAATCAACAAATTATTTTAAGCTAATTGAACACTTCAAAATTAAAAAAAATCTGGCTGCTTTGGAATGTTCAGTGGAAGCAAAGCAGAAGGAAATCTGATTTACCATGCATTTAGGTGGGCTTTCTAGCTTCTTTGTTAATGGAGTGCAAAGTAGCAGAGTGAGGCTGGTATATCTGGCTGTTTTAATCTAACTTTTCCTTTTTTTTCCCTTCAAAAAATATATTAAAATTTTGGAACAAACATTTCTTGGAGTGTTTTAATGTTTAAAATGAGTAGATGGTCACCTAACATGGCTTGACATCCCTTGATTTTAAATTTTGTTTCTGTTTAATCATTTGCATCCTGATTAAAATGGCATGGACTACCTCCTGATGTTTGACGTTAGAACTTAAGTTTAGTAAAATTTTGTGTGTTTAACATTCAAAAAAACGAGAAGCAGTGAGAGCTAGTAGCCTGAGTGCTGAGGCCAGTTAGCAAAATCTGTGGACTTCTGTAACAGCTTGAATTAGAAATAACTAATATTTACATGGCTCTGGACCCTCATGTATATTCTCAACATTTTCTCACTAATAAGTTTTTTTTTCTTTCTTTTTTGGCTTTAGATAGAAATGTTTTATTTAATGGATTTGTCAGCTTTCCCATTCTGTCAGATATCAGACAAACAGTCACTCATTTATAATGGAGTAAGTAAGGTGAAGAAGTGGTTCATGTATTGATATTCTGTGCACATAAAATATCTTGAGGGATAAAACAAGATGAGTGTCTGATCCTGCAACTCTCTTCACAGGAAAGGTCATACTGAGTCCTATTTTTTCCATGAAGAAGTCATAATCTTACAGAGTATTAATAAATAAGTCATCTCTGTGTCTTACAGAGCTGACATTAATGGATGAGAAGTTTCATGTCTCATTTGAGGTATCTGGATGAGAATGTAGCTTGGAAAGTGCTCTTAAAACTACTTCTACTTCTTAGCATTACACACTACTGAAGGTATTTCTTATCATCTTAGTTATTTTTGTATTTATAATAGGATACATTAATGAGAAACTTTATAAGCTGGTGGAAGAACCAGTCATTATTTTAATGTAATGCTTTTTTTCCCAGGAACTTGGCATCTGTCTTTTGCATATTCTGGATCTGAATCACTCTCAATCTGAAGTTAAGTATTACTGATGAATTATCCCTTGTAAATAATTTATTTATTTTTCTATTGTGTTTAATTTTCAGCTTAACATTGATGAAAACTTGTACTAGCTGTTTAAGGGTGGCTACGCCAGTACCAAACTAACAGAGAACTCTTCTCACTTCACATATTTGCTGTTTTTTTATTTAAGCAGCCATGAAAGAAGACACAAGTGGGATATAACTGTCAAATGATGACTCCCTGCCTCCTCTACATCCACTTATTACACCCTTCCATTTTCTGTGCTGCCTACTTTTGTACTCTGTGATGACGAAACTGACCTCAGCAGGTTGCCAATTCTGGAAAAATGCTTAAAAATAAATCACTTGCCTAACTAACTAGAGAGAAATTTATGCCACTGACTCCTGGATTACCAGCCTGTCTGCACAGCCTCCTAGTGCTGGGGCACACTGGGGTTCAGTGCCATGGACATGGTAGGGAAGAATCAGAAGAGGTTTTGAAGGGGGGTCCTTCCCATGAAGAGAGACCACTCCATGGCCACGGAGAGAGAAGGCAGGAAGGAATTTCACTAAATCTGAAATGACTGTTTCTTTGAATCAAGGGGTGAAGTTACCCTAAGAGGTGAGGAAGAAAGAAGAAAGAAATAATCCCTGGATTTATTCCACCCACCATGATCCCACCATTTTTTTGTCCCTTCCTTTTAGAAACTATCTGTGATTTAAGAAAAAAAAACCCAACCCACAACAAAACAACATACAAAACGTCTCAACTAACCCCCTCTACTAAACCACCTACTTTCTTGCTGTTATGCCTTTCTAGGTCTGAGATTAACCACGCAGCTGAAAATATAGGGACATCTGTGTGGGTTTGGGAATTTGGAGGGCTGAAATGCAGAAGTATTTAGACTGGGTTTTGCTCAGGAGGGTGCACTTGAGGGACCAGAAACGACATCCAGCCTCTGCCCAGGCCACACCAAGGCTGTTTACAACAGCCAGGGACTATCCAGAGATGACTGAGTCAAGAGGTAACATGAGTGGATGAAGAGGATGAAAACATAGCTGCTAAATGATTCGGTGCTGCAGTCAGTACGAGAACATCAGGCATCATGTCAATTCAGTCACAGAAATAACTCAGCAGTCCTCTAATGATGTGATGTATTAACATATAATTGTATAGCTAATTTGGCAGCAAGACTAAATTAGTTCCTTAATATAGAGGTCTGCAAGATAAACTGGTCTTTTATGTTCTTTTTCCCTCAATTAATCTGGAAGGTAGCCAAATAAACAACTTGTGATAATAATGGTGTAATTGTTCTCCATCAAATCTTGAATGTCAGAAAAAGCCCAGCTTCCCTGTACTGCAGGCAGACATAGTCGCCACTCTTCTATTCCACCAGGTGAAGAAGCTCACCAGTGCAACTGAGAGGAGAGAGACGGACGCCGAGCAAACTGCAAAACAAGAATGCTCCTGATCAAGAAACCCTTTGTTTTGTTTTGAGCCCAAACCTGCCTTTTTAAAAAAAGAAAAATCAACTGATCAACAAAAGTTTCAAATATAACATGTTATTTTCTAAGGGAGGAAGATGACTTTCAGATCCAAAGCAAGCACCTTTTCACAGCTATCTCCCAAAGCAACATTGCTCATTACTAATACTTAAAAGTCTTTACCTATAATTCTGAAAGCACTTTTCAAAGATGGGTAAAATCTTTAACCCTCTTTAATAGATGGAGAAGAAAATAAAGGCTAAGCAGCTTTCTTGTGATACACTACAGATCTATAGAAAAGACAAGTGAACCACCCCATTTCAAGTTGCAGCTAATGAGACTAGAAATGCCAGTACAGGAAAACTGACAAAAAAAATCATAACATTGTATGGATTTATAGTTAGTGAAAACATCTATCATGAGCACTCCTGAAACTGAGATGCCTAATTTGATCCTCAACTGAGTTCCAGCACAGTCTGCTTTTACCATTTGAATTGTGAGCAGAGATTGTATCTGCTGAAAGAACATCCTTTGAAAACTTTACCATATTGTGTGATAAACTGTGGGGGGGCTGGGAGCTTATTGAAATTAAGGGGTAAAAGCTTGTCCTTGTTGTTGAGACTGGGTGTTGTGCGGGCCCTACAGAAGATCCAGTCCTATTCCAAAGCTATTCTGCATGTACAAGTGTGGGATTCTGGATGCTGAACTGAAGACATATCAACATTAGCAGGAGCAGACAGATGTGAGGTATCTCTGGTTATTAAGCCTCCAGCTGCATGTGCAGGGTCATTTGCACCAGGCTGTTCTGAGCTGGCAGTACATGACGCTGCCTGAATGGCAGGTCATCTAGCTACCCTAGCCCAGGGTCTGGGCTTATTAGGTGAAACACAGCGTGAGGCTTGTGACAGTGCTGTGCCAGCTCTGTACACAGAGCATCTCTGTAAGCTACTTGCAGCATGGCAGATCCTCAGTGCTCAGGGCAGTGCCCTTCACAGGGAGCTTACAGGCTTATGAACCAATTTTCTCTTCCAGGTTTCACTGTCTTTAGAGAAATGCTTGACCTCAGTTATCCTGGTTTACTTAGCTGTAGGATAAATTTTACTATAAACACTTAAGAGTAGTTCAGCTGGATAGTGCAAGGATTAAGTGACACATGAAGCAGTAGATGATCCATAAGAATTTATTCTTTTGACTCATAATCCTGCCTTTTGATATAGGTTGGCTCAAACTTTGAAAGCCTGGCTGTGGAAACTGGACTTTGACCCCTCTAGACTTTCTAAATGTGTCCTGTTTACTGAAGGTCTGAATCCCTTTAGCATCTATCAGCATTCTTGTCTGAATCTTGTCTTCCACGCAAATCTCAAGAACGGAGAACATGATAATTAGAGCATGATAGTTTTAGGCTGTATCAAGATGATTTCTGTACATTTAATCTATTATAATGTTTGATTTTTCTGACCCCAAATCAAACCTATTTTCTGAAGCATTACCATGGTGATGCACAACACTGTGTATTGTTATTGCCAGTGCTTTTAGACCTTTATTGAAATGCTTTTGAGCTGAAGAAAAAGATGTATATGAAAAAATAGTACATTATGTTGTAGATTGACTTACAATGGGTTGCTATTTAAAATACTTAATAGAATCTCTAAAATTATATCAAGACAAGTTACCAGAAAATTAAAAATACCTAAGTATATAGAGCTGCAAATAGATATTAGTATGTGAGTACAACCAAGCCTCTCCTTCCAGAGCACTGAAGGAAGAAAAGTTTGCTAGCAAATTGAGTAATTGTTTCTAAAAATTGGCAGCTACATAGTTTCTCAGTAAGCTTCAGTATTACCTGTTCCTAAGAAACTTCTTTAGATTCACAGAGTGCTTACTATTGTGAAACTAATAGATAAATTTTTGATGAATACATTTTTCCATTTGAATTGTGAGAGCAGTAACCTTTAGTCATACACAGACAAGATCATTTCAATTCTAGGCTTAGTCTAGCAAGATTGCTTGATTCAGAATTGATATGTGCGTTGGCTTGATTATTTTTACTTTTTTTTTTTTTCTTTTCCATTATGATGACTCTTATGTGATGATCAGCTTGCAAAGTTTATTTTACATGTATGGTAAATTCAGCTTAAATTTGACGATTTTTTTTCTCTTCTATTCTTCCCTGCTTTTTAAAAATATGCAGGATTGCTTTTATTGCTTTTTAAACCACCTTCTGTAGACATCCCTGTAGATCTAATCCCATCTTCTCCGAAAACCAGCAGTGGGTGTTTGATATGAAATCTTGACCCTATTCAGGATTCAGCAGGAATCTTAAACCATTAGCAGGTAGTTCAGACTCCACTCAGTGCAAATGAGGGCCAAACTCCATTTATTTTCCTTGGTTAGGCAAGAGTCCTAAAGCTCTGTTGCTGAGATGTGCAAGATTTGACTGATTTAGCTTGAATCTGTGTGTCTGCTCTGATTTAGGCTGGTAAAAGTACAGTCAGTGCCATATATTTTAACTTGTACATCATTAATTTTAAAATATTTTGATGTTTCCTCTCAAAATTCCTTAATGAGAACCATTAAATTTACATACATCAATGACTAAGCTGTTATGTTAACCAAATTGTTAGAAACATCAATATTAGAAAGTAGGTCTAATTATATATGGCTTCACATATTGGGCATTATTGCTGTCTAAATTGTGATGTGGCTAAATTATTACTTTGATTAAGCTGATGAGTTCATTCTCCTTTATCTCTTTCTTTGTGATTTATTTAATTCAGAAGTTTTTTAAATCTACATGGCTGTCTATAGCTGTCCCACTCTGAGAAGCCTCCCGCTAAAGTTCAAGCAATACAGCACTATTCTTCACAAGAGCTGAGTTATTGGAAACTGGGAGGAGGAAGAGAATGGGGCAGGATGTTTTAAGTCGTAGGACTGAACTTCCTGAGTGAATCTGGGCATTACTGAAGAAGTTTAAGTTAATGCAAATCAATGCAAATCAGTTCAGCTTTGCATCCAGAAGCCCAATAAATGGGTTGAACTAGCAGACTTGAACTTACTTGTTCTAACAGCCACCCTGATTAGCTGCCTTTTTTCCAGCAGGTTCTAACCAAGTCTGGAAAAATTCTTTTCAAAGGACTTTTATTTTCCATTATGTATATAATTTTCTGATACTGGTGTTCTGCTCATAGGTAACTGCTGTCTCTCCTGAAGGAGGTACCTGACAGTCATGAGGCCATTTCCCAAATAATGGGAAAGATTGCACAAGTTGTTTCAGAATTAACTTGAGCTGTCAGTGGTGGGCTTTTGCCACAGAGGAGATGAGGCTGACAAGGCCCTCCTGCTAGTTCTGATCCTCCTATGAATAAGGGCCTCATGTGGTAGGTAGGGAACAAAGAATGAAGCTGAGTGCCAGAAGAGTCTCCAATGCAACATACAGTGTGCTTGTCTTACCTAAAGATGTGTCTCAGCTTTTCATTTCCAGATCCATTGCTAAGGCTCATTAACACTTTGTTTACTAAGTAATAATAAAAAAATGGATGTACAGCAATCAAAAGAACAAATTAGGAATTATGGGAATTTTGGCTGAGTGTTAGAGCTCACTTGGTCACTTGTTTGAACTATACCTAATCACTTCCCCATGTTGCACATCTTCTAGTTAGACTGTTAATATTATGATTGTACTTGCTAAGCTAAAGATTTGCAGATGTAGTTATGGGTAAAGGACAGCTCTTGTATGTAACTGCTGTTTGGGCCATGTAGAGCTTCACATGCTATTAACTGGAGACAGGTTACCAGAGATGATGCCAAGTGATCTACCTGTGATAGTACTCCAGATTTAAAGGACAGTGGCTTTAGGTGTTACTGTTGTACTGGGTTGGTGCTACTCTGCTTTGTACACCAACAAAATGCTTCAGACATTGCTGAATGGCTCTGAGCTTTGCCAGAGCTCTCTTCTTTCTGGCCGTGCTCTCTGGAGCACCTACTAGAAACATACTACAGAGAAGTGACACAGCTACACTGGCTGTGCCTTCCACACTCTGTGTCTGACCTCTGTGTGTGCAGTAATAAAAAAGGAGAAATATGTTTAGCAATTAACTTCTCCATTTTCAGTGAACCACTGAATTAAGGGCTAACTACCAACCACAACAACATGTTAGATAAGCAAATAAACGGATCAAATACTACATTGCTTGTATATGAAAAAAATGCTTCAGATAAAAAAAGAGTGTTCTGGTTTTGGCTGGATATCTTGAGCCTGTTCCTGCTCTCAGGTTAGTTATAACCAGGTACTCTGTAGTTGTAGGCTGTTCTCCCAAAGGAAGACACATCTACTGCATGGGGGTTGCACCATTCTCCAACAAGCCAGCCTGTTTCTGGCTTCCTCCTTGCTTGAATGTGAGCTGTGCACCAGCTCTAGCTCCCCATCCCTTTGCAGTCTGGGTACAATGCAGAGTAATTTAATTAAGGATACTCTGTGGGGAAAAGAGAAGGCTGCAGCAGCCAGGGGACAGCACTTAAAAGCAGAGCATCAGCTGCAGCTAAATGATCAATTGTACTGCAAAAAGAATGACAGATGCCGTGACAAGTTGGAGAAAAAGCAGTTTATACAAACTCACGTGAATTCCATGTTATGCTAAGAATCAGGACAAAGCACATTCTTTTATGAGCTATAGCAGAAGGGACTTGACTGGATTCAGAGATGCAGAGAAGGCAAAACTCTCTGAGTCGAAGGACCAATGCAGC
>JAVJGJ010000002.1:10018224-10035177 GCA_035590215.1 Microhierax caerulescens | reverse complement strand
CAAAATATTTAAACAGTATTATGCATTGCTTTTAGACTCTTTGCTAATAACTTCTGTTGCTCTTGGCAGGACTGGTTAGCCTCAATAAGAGAAGAAAGATGGTCTGAACATTCCTATGTGAGTTTAGAAACTGGGGTGCCTTTGTAAAAGAATCTACAGTCCTGTTTAGGGACATAATTTCCCCACGTGTTGTACAAGGAGCTTTGTCATTTTGGCAGCAGTGGCCAGCATCCTGGATGCAGAGGCATCTTGAAGAAAACCTCAGGTAGGAGTGCCCAGGAGGTGTGTATAAATATTCCACCTTGGCATGTATTAACCTCTTCTTAAAACTTTGATCTCTGTGTGTGGCACAGGGTAGTGGGTCAGCGGATTAACAAGTCTCCATTTTATTATTTCACTTCTCTCGTAAAACTTCCTAATTTCCTGGGGCTTTTAGAGGGAGAAAGGGCCTCATAACTTGACCTTCGTTTCAAAGAGACAGAAAATCAAAGGTCCACATTCTTCTCCCCACACTTGCTGTGGCAGTATCAGGGCAACTATAATTGCACTGATGCCAGTGGAAAGAAACCTGCTTCTGAGTTTCCCTATTGCGATGGGAATTTGAGACTATTGTAATGTTTAAGTTATTTTAAAAATGAAGTACTGCATGTTGTTTCAGGAGCTGGCTTAAAAACCTATAAATCCAAACTCATTCTAATGTTAATTGCACTGGACTACGTACTGGGCTAATTGCAAAGCTTTTAGCTATGTTGGTTGTCCATGCACTCCCTCCTTCCCTGCTCAGGAGTCCCAAATTACATATAATGGAAAAAATTAAAGCATTAAATGGTTACTGCAAGTGGCTTAGATTGCAGTCTGCATAACATCTACGTCATCTGCACAGGAAACAAAAAGCATTATTGTCTGGAATGTTTCCATTCATCTAAAAGACATTGGGAAGGCCTAGCACTTGACTTTTACATGAAAAAATACTTATCTTTAGATGTTACAAAACAGAAAAATGTGTTTTTCATAGAATGTGTTTGTGGTTCTGAAAGACATTAGGAAGCTGTACTTAATAGATAGTAAAAAGCCTAAGCAAAATAACAGAAATTCCTCAGTTTTGGTAGCTAACATTTTAAATACCGTGTCTTGATCAAGTGATACATTATAGTGTCACTTTAGGGTGAGGGGGCTTGTCACTGAAAGGGAACAAGGACGAGGACTCCTTCTTGTGCCCTCTCCAAGTCCTCAAAGGAGGAGACTCAGAGCAATAGGAAACATGGAACCACCTCTGCTTTCCTTTGGTAAAGAAGGACGCACATGCTGCCTAGATGCAGTCTGCAATATAGGTCCAGACACATTCCAAAGCTCCACCAAAACTGAGCTCTGGCACACTATGAATGAGGTCATCCAGCTGAATGTCTTCAATACGTTTTACTTGCACCTGGCACTGCGAATACACACCCAATTTTCTTGTTGTGGAGGTCAATTACTTGTGTTGTGCAGCAGAACTAAATCGCTGCAAATATTTACTCATCTTTAATTTTCCCTTGATTATTGAATTAGTGCTTGGCTTGAAGCTGCCATGATTTCATCATAATGAAAACCAAAGTAAACAAGTGATTTTTGTTTGCTTGTTTCTATTTCCTACATGCTGGTAACGATCTGTGCAATCTGGCACCAGGTGGACATTCCAAGCCTTGTTTTCCTGGGACTGCAGCAAACCAGAAAAGTTCACTAGTGAGTTGTATTAAAAGATGATAAAAGCATCCTCAGCACCTTTCAATGAGCAGAACAATCTCTGTTGGAGGTCTGTGCTTGACTGACTGCATCAGCCTAACCAGAATGAACGTATTTATGATGCTCAGCAGGTACCTGAAAACAAGTTTTCCTTGAAAATATTGTGCCATATTATGTCCCTCAATTACCTCCTACTGCTGAAACTGCTGAGAGAAAGATCTTTGGCACTGATAGTAGAGATGTTAAAATCAAAGAAACACTCCAGGATTTTGCTTCAGTAAGTCCTAGGAAAGAGGGAACCAAATCTTCATGGTTATTTGAATTTTTGGCCTCTCCTGACTATTCTACTCTGTAGTTATGTCTTTGTTCCTGTACCGTATAAATATCTTCATAATACATGAATTTATCTATTGGATTAGACGGGAACAGAGTGAGAAGAAAGGGAAGCATTAAGATGTCTACTACAAGAGAGTGTATGTATTCATGCTCACTTATGATCTGTGGCCTGCAACTGTCCTGATCTATGTTATAACTGCATCCAGTCCTGATATGAGACTGCTGGTCTTTGACGTGAGCTGCATCACGGCATGACATGAGCTGTATCTCTGACATGAGCTGCACCATCAGCCACGGACTGGGAACAGTCATGCTTTCTGAATAGGACATAACCCATTGGAACCAAAGCTGTCAGGGTAGAGCTCATAATGTCAAAGACAGACAATGACAAGCCTTGGGAAGGGGCAGTAAAATGGTTAATTCCTCAGTTTCTGAAGGGGCTAGAAAGGCCTGTTGCTTTGTGCCTCTCCACTGGCTCTTGTGGTTGCAATAGGAACTCTACTGGAGCTCCTCTTGAAGTGAGCTGTCTTGAACCCTTATGGAAAACTGATGATCAAATTGGGCTGATTGTTTATGGACCAATCTACCAAATTATGTCATTAGAAGTGTTGCAAAATACCCAAACAAACAACCAAAACTACAAACCCCACAAAAACTCACCTCCCCCTCCAGATCCCTGAATGCATTGTAGCTCTTGCCTTTGTTCTGTAATGGCAGTTGGAAAAAGATATTGAGGAAAACAGGTCTCAGAACAAATTCAGAGTGAAATAGTCGCCATCTATGACACAGGCCTTCCTCTTTTAAATTATCAGTGCCCTGAAGGTCAAATCCTGCACATACACTTGGCAGTTCCGCTGGTCTCCCCATTCTACACTGTTTTCAGACATTACTGGTTGGTAGCAGTGTTGTTTATTTTAAAATGTGTCATATAATTAGGAGAACAATGTACAAAGTCTGCTTTTGTCTACAGAAATGGCAGTATCTATCCATACTTTATTCCTTTAATTATCTGGAGAAAAAAATCCCCTTCAAGTGCATTATGGCAAACTTTTAAGTGACAGCATCTCTGACATGAGAGTGTATTCAGGTTTGTGCAGTCTGAGTAAATTGGAGTGAGCTTGGATGACCTCTTCCCATTGTTCTGAAACAATACTGTGAGCCTCCTATCTGCTTTTTTTTGCTTTGCAGGAGCACCCCAGAGAGAAGCTGACCATCTATTGTCAGAAAGTAACACCTTTTTCTAACAAGAACAGTAGAATTAGAAGTGAGTCTGGAATTATGGCAGCATGTTATAAATGAGAGCAGCCAGGAGACAATCTTTGCACAAACCTTTGCCTGCTGAAGAAACTACAGGAAAGGTACAATTGGTATCAAACAAGAGAGTAAAGTCTGCATGAAAATAAATTACTGATGAGTATAAGAAATGCTGATGCATTGAAAATATCTTTGCTCTAATTCATTCTCTGTGGACACTTCCTTCAACATACTTGGCAATCAATTGCAGGCAGTTTAGTTTTATTCTAAGAAAGCAGTTGTAGACACTTGCATTTTATCAGCCAAATCCAGTAAAAGTCTACAGGGAAATGGGCCACTTGTACTGCTGTTGTGTCTTCTAGCTGGTCCCACTCCCACTGGCCAGTGTTTCTGGGAGGACTCTTCCTCCAGTGAGGCTTCAAGAAGCAGTCAGCAGACTGAGTCCTCTGGAAAGCATACTGACAGTTTTTGGGAGTGGTGATATTTTCAGTAGTGAACCTGCTGTTTAGATGCTTAGATGGGAGCTAACGTTTTTTGAAAAATCTGGCTCAGCAGAGTCTAAATAGTAAGACCTCTGCTACTGCAGTGTCGCTAGGTTTGAATCATGGCGCCCTAGTTTTGTGTGTCTCTCTCAACTCTAGCTCCTGTCTTTTGCTGTCTGGGAGTCTGATGGTCACAGGTGGTTAAATGATGCGAGCCCATGTCACCACTCGAGCCTAACTTGTTTGTGAGGAGAGTTGCCTTTTCTTCATGGAACTTGCTGTGCTTGCTCTGTGTGGGCAGAGTAAGAAGGCAGGCAGCTGACTGCCTTGCTCTGTAGCAGTGCAGGTCAACCCCAAATTCCAGCAAAGAAGCAGCCACCGATTGAGCTTTCAGAAATACCTTGTTGAACAAGGTTCTTTGGCAATGGGATGGAGAGGCCCCTGACAGCGAGGTACAAGAGCACTGAGAATGATTTTTCCAGAGAGGATTTTTGATCATTAGGATTTTCCCCTTGATTGAATACTTCACCTTACTGGGATTAGGTGAGTCAAGCATATTTGTTACTGTTGTTGAAGGGTATTTGGAGGTCTGAAGCTGGCCAGTGTAATGAGCCAGGGCTTGAGGCATTTACTTGTACAGAACAGAAAAAATTGCTGCCAGTGTCTCACAGTATGGTGTCAAGAAAGCCTTAATTTTCATGTGCTTGACAGTAAAAGGTAATTGATTTGTAATTTGTCTTGGATTTGTGTGGGTTTTTTTTTTTTTTTTAATAAGAAACTTCTCTAATTGTCATTTAACGTATACTGTTGTATCCAATGATTATCTTTTTCCACTTGAGTGACTCTTCCCATGGTGGTGTCTAACTTTAAAACTTGAGGTTTTTGTCAAAGCTAGATTCATGATGGCTTTATAACCTTCCTCCCTTGAAAGAAAGTAATTATTTAACCAAAATATACACACTTTGGTTATTATGTAAACATACCCACTTCCTGCTGGGTATTGAACTGTATTATTCCTGGAGTCTGGGCTGGGAATATAGTTAATAACAAGTCCTGATACAGAAGATGGCAAATGAAGGCAGAGTAATAGTAATTTTTCATTTGAATCACAGACAAATTGGCTGTTTTGCAGTACTTGTCTATGGCAATTATATGTTGGTTTGCTTCCTAATGCTGATTTCCTTCCACAGTCTATTTGCATGACTGTCAGGGAAACACTAGCATATTGGTTTTGTCTATAAACACTTCTGGCCAGGTGGAGAAGGCAGCCCTGTCTAAACTGCTGATTAGTTCTGTTCAAATTCAGGCACTTCTGCAAGACAGTGCTTTTGCTGAGTGCCTCTGATCCTGCCCATGGTGTGGCACAGCAAGCTGCTTGCAGCACCAACCTGCTTGTGGTTGGCCGTCTGTGAATGGCCTGATTTGTGACAATCTGGGGAAAAAGACGTGCAAACCTTCTGCAGATGTAACATGTGCCAAAAGCCCGACCATCCTTCTCTGGCTTGCACAAGTCACCCCACTGAGCTTAAACTGCAGGATTAACTGCAGGCTCTGCCAAGGAGCAGTGCCAAGTTGCTTGAAAGGCTTGTCACTTTTTTTTTCTTTTTACTTGATTCCAAAATAGAATGTTGAGCTCTTCAGAAATGCTGACCTGCTGAGTTAGTTTTGCAATCAAACTTCGGCTGGATTTGCACAGGGAACAATCAGCAGTTCACATTTCATGGTGCTTATGGTCAAGATCTTATACTCTTCCAGAACTCAGTGTTACTGACTCTCTGAAAAAATTTGGCCCCAGCATGCCTTTAAATGCACAGAGGAACTAAAAGGGAGAAAATTAAAAAGGAATTGCTTTTGTTTTCTGATTTCTCCACTAGAACAGTTGTATTTTGTAGTTTCACAAAATAAGATTATAAAAATTGAAACAGAAGTTGGATTAAGTTGGCAGAGGGTCTAGAAGAGAACCATTCAGATTTAAGCTTCCCACAAAAAGTAGGTAGTGTTAATTTTTCTAAATTGTAGATTGATTTGTGCTAGTTTGTCTTAAAATGACCCCTGTAAATCTGTGGTTCTCATTTGTATTTCACTTTTTAATTCAGACTAGCTAGATGTAAGACAGGCAGCAGAACAGGATGCTTCAATTCTTCCTAAAAGAACACATAAAAATAACACTTTCATACATGCAAAGAACAAATGTGACTGCAAAACCCAGTTAATTCCAGATTTTCTATGAAACGTCAGTGACTGATTCAATATGTTCATCAGGAAAATTAATATATGGCTTGTACATATACGTGTATATATATGCCCAGATATACATATAAATATAGATATGTAACTCATGATGACAGGAAAGTTCTTAACAAACTGCTGTTTTTACTGTGAGCTACTACTGGTAGGGTGTGAAAGCACACATTTTAGATATTTAGACACCACGAACTACAGCCAGTGTAGGTCTGATTGCATAGGTGCTAACACATGAGCAAGGTGTCGTTTGGTTCACAATGTAAACAAAAAGATTTTTGAAAATGAATTTATTACAACATTAACATGATCGTGCTAAGCAATATTTTCCAAACAAATACATATTTCGTAATGACAGTTTCTCATTAAGATATGCTTGTTTCTAGACTTTTTCCCCCCTACATAAATAGTTTTTGCTTTTAACACATGCTCACTGATTATGCAGATGAATTAATGATCTTGTATTCATTGCTATATCAATGTGGGAGCTGTATTCTTAGTTAATTCCATATTCTCCTTTATTCAGAAAATCTGATTGCTGAAAGCTCTTTGATGTGGTGGTTTTGATCATGGAGAGCTTTTACTCACTGCTTACAGAGCGTCTTAATGAATGTACTTATCTCTTCAGGAAAAGTAATGTTAAAATCTTGTGTTACATGTTCTGCTCTTACCAGCTTCCAATAAAACAAGGAAGTGGGTAGTGTATCAGTGAATTAATTTTATAAATAGCAATATTTGTGCATACACCTAGGAAGCTATTTGCCTTTTTTGATTAGTAATCATACAGCAAATTGGGAGTAACTGTCACATTAGAAGTAAAGTATTACTTCAATATATCAGAATAATTTTTAATTAAGAAGAACTACCAAAGGGACAGCATTTAAGAAAACAAAACACAAAACTGTCACATAGCTCTAGCTATCCCAGAAAATTCTGTTCCCCGAGCTGTCTCTTGGCTATTACAATGGAAAATGCTGTTCCCTCAACTAGATATCTTCCCTGCCAACTTTGTTAGCTTCAGTATTTGACATTAATTAAGAAACAGTCCCCTACATCTTTTCCGATCTCCTCCCTTTACACAACCTTCAAAGATGAAGACTTTTAAGCAGCATGTTTTGGTGGCTAAATAAGAAATCCTGTTCATTTAGGAGGGGGCAACAGCAGGGAAGTACATGAAAGATGCTGCTGCCCATGGTACCAATTAAGCAGCGTTCTGGTCTGTAAGCCAGCAACAGGGGAAAAACAAAGCCTTGTACTCCCGTTTTCCTTAAGCAAATCAAACCAGCAGTGTTCCATACAATATCCAATGCCTCTTCACATATAATAATTGAGCTGGTTTTGAATATTTCTCGTACATTTGGATTGTCAGTAATTTCACTCCTCTTAGATTCTGGTAAGGAGCTGCACTTAGGTCAAAAAATGGTATTTAAAATTTGTCACATCTAAGAAATAATTAGTTCCATTTTGATTACACTGGCTTATTAACAGAGACAGCATTGATTTTACTGTACTTGTGTTATCATAAAGAATTTAGATTATGTAGATTTGACTCTAAGTAACGTTGTTGTTATTTGTTCTGTTGCCTTAAATGCCTGTATTTCGTAGGCTTTAAGTTTTAAAGGATATTATTGGCCTAATTGTCATTTAACCCTTACAAGTACGATATGTTTTTAGGAAACACAAACTAAGAGCATCTATAATATAGAGGCTGAAGCCACAGAGAAAAATTAAGTTGTCACAGATTTCTTGGAGGTTTTCTCTTTCCGGCCCTTTGGGATTCAGCAGAGGTTAGGACTAATTCTCATCAAGCCAACTGGAAGCTGTTGTTCCTGGGTAAAATAACATGGAGTCTTCTTGCTAGCAGAACTGGGTGGAGGCAAGTGTTCTCTTGTCTCATTTATGTGATTGCCTTTGGAAATATGTGAGCCTGCTAAGTGCATCTGCCATAGTTTTTTGTCAGCCAGCAAAGAAGGTATTTTAATAGAAGACAAAAATAATGTTTAAAATGTGAAGTCATAGTGACATGCCAGCTCCTAGTAACACTACACAATAAGTAATCAGAGGTGGCAGAAATCTAACCTAAAACAGTTTAATATTATATGAGATGAGAGAAGAAAATGATTAATTGAAATTCTGAGAACATTATGTTTTTCCACTTAGTGAATTCATTTTAAAAAAATAATATTTAGTAACTTATGTGTGCACCGATTCCATGTATATGTGATTTCATTTCAACAGATTTTATAATTAATTACAACGTACTTGTAGAAATTCTGGGGGAAAAAAAAAAAAAGAGGAATAAAATCATTTTTCTCTTGATAGGAAGTCACTGCCCTATGAAAATTTGCTTTTATCTCTAATGTCATTCCCATTTCTTCTAGCTTTTGATTTAAAATTTAGGTTTCTGTAGATATTAACTTTGTATCAGAAATTATGGCTGGTTTATAATTTTAAGATACGTTTTTCACCAACAAAAGAATATATGCATTTTAAGGAAGAAAAATATGGTAGAATTATCAAATTGCATGCCAGATCAAATTATGCCAGATAATAAGGCTAAGTTATATGAATCAGTGGTGGAAACAATGTTTGCATTGTTATTACACCCACAAATCAACTTGTGCGTACTCAGTTGTATACACCTTTATATAATTTCCGTTTCAACTTAGCTTGCTTAGTTGAAAGAAAAAAGCCCGTGCTTTCTGGTCTAAATACGCTTAACAGAAGAGAAAAATTGCTTATTAGGAAAAGCTTTTTACTGTTGAAATAGGCAGCTGTTGCTTTGTATGCAAATACACACATCCTTCCAAGTTTAATACTCTCGGTGCACTTTTTCCTGCTTCATCTAGTCTGATTTTAATCAATGGGAAGTTTTTTGATTTCATAAATAATCCAATATGGTGTTTTAGTGACTGATTTCATATCCCTAAGTTGATTTCAAACATTTAATTCTGTGCTCTCCAAAGTATAGTAGCCTATATGAAGTTTCTCAGTTACTCCTGTGTGCACACCTGCTTTTTTTGCGCAAATAGTAATGACACACCAGCATATGAACTCTAGCCACACAATTGTAGGTTTATTTCTAGAAATAGCAGGTTTGTGCAAGTAGTATACATGGATTATTGCTTTTTTTGTTTGTTTGTTTTTTGTTTTTTTTTGTTTAGACTGCCTCTTGTGAAATTTCCATTTGCTATGCATGGCATTAAACAGGGAAGTAGTGTCAAATAGCATTTAGGAAACAAGGTGAAGTATTTGCCTGTTCAGCTATCACATGAGTAACAATATCTATCAGTACGGAGGAGAGGGTTAGTAGCTGAGAGATGCATTGGATGTGCAGCGTTGAAAACACTGTGGCATGGCTGGCAAGGAGGCACAGAACAGCAACCAAATGTCCAAAAGAGCATCTTCTAGTCAGATTCTGTTTGTGACTGCCTGCTGCGGTAGGTGTCACAGGGAGCAGCGTGGTGTGCCCGTAAGCTCAGGCAAACTTGAGATAAGTTGATTTTAGAGAATTTTACTTAAAAATCTGTTTTAAGGCTACTTTGGTGTCTACTTTGCTATTCCCTTCCTCTGGAGCCAAATGTTCTGGTCATTATATAATGTAGGAGTTGGTATTCTCCCTTGTTTTCTGCTTTCAAGCACAACCTGTTTTCACGATTTTGGTACTGAGAAAGACACTGGTGTCTTTCAGAAGAGACGTGCAGGGCTCATGGGTATGTTTAAAATGGGAAGACCTCTGGCCTCTGTCCCAAGGCGATCTATGTAGTATGCTCTGACTTCTGAATGAAAAATTCCAGGACCAATGTGGTTGGAGAATACCTTTTTCTTAAAACTCCTATCTTTTCCTAGGCTAAACAGTTTTTGGTGGTGAATCAAAACAAAACTAACACCCACCACCCTGAAAACACCTCCTCCCTGCCCCCTCCCACCCCCCAAATAATAAATCATTCATTGACATGTATCCTAATCTGTTTGAACACTTAAAAGCTTGTGCTGAGCCTACCCAAATTTTCTTTTTTGCACCCAACTTTCTCCAGTTTACATGGCTCATCAGCACGAATTAATTATATGTGATTTACTGTGCCCATGATCTCTCAGAAAAGCTGGGTGATTAATACCCTTTAAAGCTTGTTTAAAGCATTAGACTTTCATAACTGTGCAAATGCTTTTCTTTGCTGGAACTGTATTAGAGTTGTAATAGCTGGTGTCTCAAACGAGGGGTATGAAGGTGGTTAATGGTGCTTTTGTGGAATACATGATCATAGCTACTGATTACAAATTCCTGACTCAGAGGGAAATGAAAAGCTGTATAGTCATATAGGCAGGAACTAAGGATCCCCACCTTATATGTGGCTGCAAACCTGGAAATATGGTAACAGAGTCTAGATAACAACACTTTCTTTTACATTTAGGAACATGTTTATATGTTAAAGAACAACTTTCTGTTATATAATGTGCCTTTATGATTAAATTGATGATCTTTTACATACATAAAAATATAACGCAGTACACTTATGACAGTAGTGTTTGGTTTAATTTTTGTACATCAAGTAATATGCAAATCCATTAATTGCTTTCTTATGTATTGAGATAAGTTTACTGCATGCCTTTTGTTTGGTCCTGCCTCCTGATTAGTTTTACCAGAAGTTTTGAATTCCCAAGTCTACCTAAACTGCTTTCATGCAGAGAAGTCTGTAAACAAAAGACTATATTTATTTGCTGTTCATATTCCAATTAAGAACTTTAAATTACAAGTCCTTGATTTAGAGTGCGTTTCCAAGTACATGCTGTACAATTTCAAAATTACTAAAGGCAAACCTTTTTGCTGGTATCACATAATTGACTGCAGCAAAGAGGCAATAAAAGGCTACAAAGATTGGTCTGGTGTTTTACCAAAATGAAGAATAAGTTCAGCCTCATTTTGAGAGGTGAGTGTTTTGTGAAGAGGTGCTTTGTTCTTAAAGACTGAAGACAGGAGTAGCATGTAGGCTTTGTGAAAGCAGGCAGAAGCAATGATACAGATGAAATCTACTTGTTAGCTGCAGACTCTTGATTTCATGGTTAATTGTTCTTATCTGCTGATAGGCAACAAAGGCGTACATCTTCAGATCATGCCCTCTCCCATGCCTTGAATGTCACTACATACATCCAGTAGCTGTTTGGCACAGCTGTTTAATTTCCCATCCAGCATTGTCTTGACTCTCTTTTTTGCTTAATGTTTTCTTAGAAGTGTTGATCCTGGTGGTGATAAAAAATCTCAATTGCAATGGCTCATGGGATTTGCTCATTGCATGTTGGGACTCCTGCCTGCTAGTAGTGCTATAGCTCCAGATCTCCCAGTGTCAGGGCAACCTCAATTTTCTCTATGATCTCAGAGGTGATGGCATAACTGGAAGGGATAGAGATGCCTCTGTTTGATCCTTTCCATCATACATACGTTTCATAAAAATACAGATTTGTAAGTTTTTTACTATTTCATTTCAAATTTGGTAAGGTCAAAGTGTACAACATTGGATAGAAATTCACTGTCTTTCACTGAGGTAAAGACAAAAAGACCCCTTAGTCCCCCCAAGCAAATTATTTCAAAAAATAATTATCTATTTTTCCTTGAATATAGAATTTTGTGGAACCACTTACCTTGACAAATCTAGCAACTAAGTAAAAACATGCAGCAGGCAAAGTTTTAGCAGTCCCTGTCAGCTCCCTCTGTAGCTGAAAAAGAAAGTTGATCCTGGGAGAGATATGGTAAAGCAGCAATCTAATTTGACTTTTCTAGACAGTGAGTGAAAGTCTCATCCTCCTCAGTGACTGCTGAAGAGGAACTTCCTTGCCTGCAACATTTGGGAATACTTTCCACCATGCAATAAGGTATTATAAAAAGGATTAAATACACTTAGAGCTGAAGAAGCCCTGTGATGACCCTCACAGCTGCATGCTAACAACAGAGGAAGTACTCCGATTCTTAATGCACTTTTAATCACACTTGGCTGCTTTTATCAGCATGCACTCAAGCAATTTTAAGTCATACACACCAACACTCATGCAAAGCTCTGTTAAGGTGTAATGTGAACACCTAATGAGATGAGTGCTAATAGGCCCTCACTGCCTTTTCTTATCACAGGAAATAACAGTTTAGACTGATTCTCCCAGCTGCACCTTTTCACCGCTTTGATTACCAACTCACTCAGTATAATGGCCCCTTTGGGGTAGGTCGTTTCAGTAGTGCAGCTTTTGAAGGTGGAGAGGCACTGCAACTGCTCCCCAACGGCTCGTGTAGAACGGGATTGCGTTGAGCAAGCAAACTGCAATGGGAACGTGTGTAATAGCAGGTGCATATAGGCAGGAGGCCTGTGGTTGTTCTCTCTCACCTACAGCTTCTTCTGCCTCTGCAAATAGGTAAGTTGAAAGAAATGTTTGTTTTTCAGGCTGTCTGTAGGTTTACCTTTGCTTAAATGTTAATTCAATTTAAGTTAGTGAATTTGAATAACTGGAAATGTTTCTGATTCAGTATATGAGTGTTTAGTTAAAAAAAAAACCAACACCCAAGTGTTCATCCTGTTAATCTGAATGGTGTTCATTGTTACATTATTAAATACCTGGTTATAATAGTTATATGTTAATACAGACTAGTCTTAAGTCCATCATGTTTGGTCTCTGGCTTTGTAGTTCAGTTGCAGCTCCCGGCGTGTGTCCTTATAATTACAATGATTGTATCAGTAATGTGTTGAAAGTGTTGTGCTGCTTGTTGTACCCATTACAGTGAATGAGGGATGCTCTACAGATTTTAGTTTTTTTTCTAGAATGTTCATTTCTGACCTTGAATCAGTAATAGATGTAGAACAAATAAAAATTGCATCAGTTAAGCTCAAAGGTGAATACTGACTGTTTATTACTAATGGAGACAGTCTGAGCAATAGAATCATGGATTTACAGATTTTCTAAGTAAATCTCACTTCAGCAGGGCTGCCTTTTGTCTGTAATCACAAGACAGGAATAGCCTCAAATAAAAGCTGTGTTTTTTTCATAAACAAAGAAATGAAAAGTATAAACCAAGGCAAAAATAGGAAATTCATAACTGCTTAGGGTAGACACTTAGCTATGGCATTATTAACATTCATACCAGCAAAAAAGCAAATAATAAATCGATTTCTATTGCCATAGAAGGTTTTGGGCTACTTTGCGTAGCATTGAACCAATAAGTGTGATGGAAATATGCCCTTTGCTCAAATTGGGACTGGTGCTAGTAGCAAGGTCCTATGTCCAGAGATGTTATGTTGACTAACAATTGTATATTATGAGAGTATTGAATAAGCATAGTATTGTGCTACAATTTAAATTGGTTATGAAATATATAATGACTGTGATGACGTTAAGGTGGTGGATGGTTGTGAAAAGTGGATTTGGAACAAGGTTCCCTATGCTTGGAAAAAAATAATTTTAAACAAGAATAATAAAAAAATCGCTTGTTTTCCAGGCAGATTTAAAGCATATAAAGTTGTATTTTTCTCTTTGGAGTGAATTTGATAGAGCTTACTTTCATCTTTCAGCATAAAGTCCGACTTGAGCTGTGACCCCGTGACATGGCAGCCTAGGAAAGTACACAATGAAACGTGCAGCTGTGCTGCTCCCAGTGCTTCGAGCTTTTCCTGTGCATACAGGCTTCACCCATAGCTCTGGCCTTTGAGAATCTGCTTTGTCTTCCTTAATGCCTCTGTTCACTTAATGAACATTATTAATTGAATCACTTAAAAACGAGGCTGTAGTTTAACCTTTTAAGTTTTAAACTTCCAACTGAGCAGAACGGCACCATCTGAATGTTCTTCAGAGATATCTATGGACAGGAATTTTTATTAACCTTTGTAGTGATCTCTGAAAGCTATTTATTTCTCTGCCTTCCACCTGAAAGCCTATTGAACATGGGCATCGTGTGTGTTACAGTTGTGGTAAAAAGTTAGATCCATGTCTGTACCCAGAGCTCTTCTGAAGAGGGAACACCAGAGAGCTCTGCTGTGACTTGCCAGCAGGACCAGTATGATCTGGAGCTGACCAGACTGCTAATACAAGCCATGTGTGCCCTCCTGCCCCTGCCCTGCACCCCGCTGAATGTTGTCCGGATTTCTATGTCTTATTCAGAAGGGATCATCTTGTACCAATTGGTCTGAGTGCAGCTTGTCTCTGCTCTTGGATGGTGGAGACAGGAAGGAACAAGCTGTTCTGGTACTGTGTTGCATCTACTGTACCCTGCTGGAGGTCTCGGTACACAGGTTATTTAGTTTCTCTTGTACTATCTCGGAGATGTGGAACTGAGATTAGCTTGGGTTGCCCTGCCAAGGGGTTTCTAGTGCATGTTGTGAAGCAGTATTGCTTTGTGGGTAAGCTTCAAAATCACCTTAATGGTTTAGGTATAGCTACCAAACAAAACTGCTAACCCTGGTCTGAAACTAGACTTCAGCAAATAGAATCATCTTAATTCAGTGAATAGGTGATTGAGGCATTTGTACTAATGGCCCTAGTGATGACCTTGGCTGACTGCAGAATTCTGTGCTTGGACTTTGTTATGCAACTAATAGGACAAATGCTTTCAATTGTAAAACATTTAGACGCTTATTGATGGGAAATTGCATGCAGAGTGCTGAATTTTATATGAAAGAATCGAATCTGGCTGTAACTTGCCGAATATGCTGTGTTGTGTTGACTTAGCAGGATAACTTAAGCTCCTGCAAGTTCAAATGTTTGTCAAAATGTCAGGTTTTTCTAACAAGGCTTTGAGCAAATGGCATTCCTATGGTGCTCATGAACTACCTGATTTATTTTCTTGTAGAAAATCTAAATCAATAAATCCATGTAAATGGTACCTTTAGATGAAAAGGATATTATCTCAGTGTGAGAAATGGCAATCTAGGGGGAAACTGCAGGTAGCTTGTTCAGCCCAGCCCTCTTACCAAGGAAGAAACATTTCATCTTATGAACAGATTATACATTTGCTTAACAGTAACAACTCTGAAAGTGTTCATATTTCATTGCAATTATAAACAGGGGCAGAGTCTCAGCAGAGGGAAATGTTGCTCTGGTTACTAGCACATGTTAAGCACTGCTGCCCTGTACTAGCATGTGTTGCTGTGATTTCTTTGTTCTGCTGTGTGTACATGTCCATAGGGTGCACTGCTAGGAAATGATATTGGTTTGGGGGGCTTCTGTTGAAGTTCTAGTTCTTTTTGAAGCCTGACTTGAGCCTCAGCTCTGTCCCTGAGGACTGGAAATGACTGAACACCAGCTCCAGGACTCCCATCTCGGTGAAGTGTGAAGATCTGTCCCACAGCAACTGATTGCTGTGGCATTTTCTTATAGTGCAGACCTGTTCTTCCCTTCACTTCCATTTTACACACGGAGCTGTAGCTATTAGTATTCATTCGCTACCTCCTGTTGTGGGGTTCAGACCCATGGAGACTGTTTCTTTCCCTTCCCATCACGGACAGGCTTGTGATGGCTAACATCCTGGCTCCATGCAGCAGACTGCACCATGAGTTTCCAAACAGTTGGGAATCTGGAATCGGGGCAGGACAAATCCTCCATCCACGTGGATAACCTGTGGGGAGGAGCTGCACCCTCACCGGCTGGTACCAGAAAGTGCGAGAAAACTTTGAGGGATTTTATGGATTTTCTTTCTATCCCATTTGCACGTGGGATGGAGAAGTCTAAATTTTTTTTTTCCTCATTTCTGTGTAGCTCTGTGGACAGCATGTAGAATTAGGAGATTTTTTTCTCAGTTTTAGACACTATTTCTGGTTTTGTAAACCAGACCACCAGGATTGTGGTTTGACATGGCATGGTGCTCTGATAGAAGTAAACATGATTCTAAGTGATGTCTTCAGATGGTTTTATTCAACAGATGTATGTTTTGCTTAAAGGCAAAGCACTATATAAGTCAGTCTCATCTAAAATCACTTTTTAAAAGAGAAATAAGTAGGACATCAGGTGCAATAAAAGCTAAATACACAATAACCTGAGGCAGAATATCATGGCAAACCATGCTTCAGAGTACAAAGGTACATGACACTGACAATACAGAATTGTTTTTTTTTTTTTACAAGTAGGTACAGTCTTTCCACACCACAAAAGGCCAGTTGTGTGGTTTCCTATACTGACTTGTTTCAGTTCATCTTAATGTGCCATGTCAGGTGCTGCAGAATTAAGACAGGCTGAGCTAACAGAACAGATCTTATACTGCCAAACTGTAATTTGTGAGATGCAGATAAGGCTGAGAGTATTCAGGTTTAGCTTACTCGCCAATTGTTGGTATTTTCTCTTGTCTCTACCTGAAAGGTGGGAGGATTCATCTGTACTTGTTCTGCCATGTGCTTCACAGCGATCTTTGTGGTGTGGTGTGTTTGCTTGTTTAGTGTTATTAAAATCAGGGTTTATGAGACTAGGTGAGTGTTGGGAAAGTGGAAGTCTGGAGGATGGGATTATGTGAAGTCAGTTAAGGATGTGATCAGAGAGCAAGGGAAATAGTGAGCATGAGGTTGGTTTGGGTTGATGGATGGAGTGTGGCTAGAGCACAGGGAGAGATGGTTCTTGGCCCCATGAAAATTATGTATCCCATAGGACTGGGAAGTTAGGTTGCTCCCTACATAGGTTGTAGGATGCTGAGAATAAAACATAGTTAAACACTCCAGTATTTGCAAACTGTGGGCCATGTCTTCTCTGTAGACAGTCAGAGCTGGGTTCTGGAGCCAGTAGCAGTGAAACACCGTCAGCTTGGGTTGTACCAGGACAAGGGTGTGAATGTGGAGCTGGAGGCGAGTAGATTGGGAAGCTCTGGTCTGAGTAACTGTTCCTAAACTGGTAGAGGGGACCCCCAGACATAACCACCTAGCAACTCCACTCAAACTGGGGGGCGGGGGGGGACAGAGTCGTC
>JAVJGJ010000002.1:9970435-10018124 GCA_035590215.1 Microhierax caerulescens | reverse complement strand
CCCCCCCCCCCAAGAGTCGTCAGTTAAATGAGATGTTTGAAAGCAATAGGCAACCCTGAGGGTTTCAGGTTACTGCTCCTCCTAAAAGTGAGATACCAGAGAGGTGCTAAGTAGACTTTAGAATGGCTTGGAGCTTTCCTAGTTTGGCACTGTCTGTGATCCTGCCTGTGTGTTGTATTATATACAAAATATGTCAGCTTTTGCACAGTTACAATATGCTATTTCAAGGCCACTTATATGGTTTATTCCTATAAAAAGCAGAGGCAAAGGCTAAGTCATTGTAGCTGAAGTTGCGTGCTTTACATGCCACTGACTTGCACACAGCGTTTGAAAATGATTGCAAACAGCATGTTGCTTTCTTGTTTCCAGTGCAGGAGTGTTCATAGACCAAACTCACTGTAAGGCTTTTATGTAAAAAGTCTGACCCATGACATATTTCTCAATGCATAGAAGTCATATCTGCCATAGGTATCTTGTTTCTTCCAGATACCTAACTTAGCCAAATGGATATCTCTAAAGACTCCCTGTAGCTTTTATAGAAAGCTAAATTTGAACTATTTTGCATTTTAGCTATTTGTTATGTTCAGATTTGTGTAGTCTTCCAAATTTTCTAGGGATGGGTCTCATTGGTGACAATTTGTCAAAAGGAGATTTATGTGACTTATTTTCTTAACATACCAAATACTACATTGGTTAGTGTATTCCTATTTAAAAAATATTAAAAATTTGAGGATATGATACTCATATATCACAATAAGTAATGTAAATGCCTTCTTCATAGGAGTAATTTGTATCAGGCAGCTGTTTAAGTCGCACTATCACTGACGGTAGGTATTCCTTTTCATTTAACAGATTTCTACTGAAAAAATATTTTGGTGCAGGAGGAATGTTTACTTTCACCTTTCAAAAATTTTACTCTGCTTGCTTTTATAGTAAGCAGCGTGAATGTCAATCTATTCTTTTAATAAAAGGTGGAGACATGGGGGTAAGTGTAGAGCAATGCTGTTACCTGTTGGTGTTTTGATTTGTCTTGCAAGTAAATAGCTTTCCATAGAGGTTACTAATGGAATCTTTTAGAAAACACTGACTTGTTGATAGCAGCACAAAGGTAAAGCAACAGGTACAAATGAATGGTGGAGAGAATATTATTTTAGTCTTTATAAGGTAGTATTCCCTTTCAGGATTCATTTTTCCAGTAAGTTTCTGAAGCTATCTTGTAAGCCCCTCTGGATTTCCTTCTGTTACAGCTATTTAAACAATTTCAAATAATTTAGTGGAATCTAGTTTTAATTTTGAAAACTACGAATGAAGACAAAGTTATTTTTTTCCCCCTGTGCCCTTCCTTCAAGCACTGCTTTTAAAGTGGAGCTACCATATATCTAGATACATACATCCATATACCACACCCTTCTATTGTGTGTATCCTCTCTCTGCTCTCGACACTAAGGCAGATGTTTACAGCATGCACTGTCCCACGCTTATGCCATAACAGCAACACACTATTTCTTTGAAAGTCTTTCTCATTTCCAGACTCCGGAAAGCATAAATGAGTGGATCAATTACTGAGTTGCACATTATTAAGACCAGATAGGTGTTGAAGTGTGAAGTATAGCAGACACAATATGGATTCATTGGGCAAGAAATGATGAGAATGAGGTGAAGGAAGAAAGGTGCCCAGCAAACAATAAAGACTCCAAGTAGTATGGTGATGGTGACAGCTCCCTTCATGCAGGTATGCTGCTGGTAGGGCACCCCATCCATGGGGAGAGCTGCAATCCGCTTAACATGCAGGCGTGCAAACAAGAACATGTGAACATAAAGGGATGCCATGAGAAAGAGCATGGTAAAGAACATGGTGATGAGACAGACAATGACAGTTTTGCTTTCTGAGTAGGCAATGAATATGATGCCGCAGATGATACAGGCAATCCAAATGACGACAATCAGGGTTAAAGCTTTCTTCACAGTCATGATGCTGTGGTAACGGAGAGCATAGAAAATAGTTATGTACCTGTCAATGGCTATAACCAAGAGGTTGCAAATTGAGGCTACCAAAGAAATACAAATCATTGAGTCAAAAACATTGTCCATGTGCTGAATAAAGTGGTCATCAATGATCAAATAGCCGTTGCTCAGGATTGCAATCATGATAGTCTCCAAGGCATTTGACATGCTCACTAACATATCTGCTACAGCCAAGCTACAAAGGAAGAAATACATGGGAGAATGTAGGTTTCCATTCTTCAGCACTGCAAGAATGACAAGGATGTTTTCCAGGAGGCTGATGATCCCTAAAGTCAAGAAGACCTCAGCTTTTATGAAGACCTGCTCGCAAAATCCGTCGCTGCTTCTGTTATTCAGAATTGAGTCATTGAAGTCTTCGGTGACATTAAGTAGCACAGGCTGAAATAAAAACGCAAAGTGTGTGGTATTCATTGTCAGCAGAGGAGTTGAGTTCACGAGGGATTACGGACCTGAAAGGGCACAGGTTAAAAAAGATAAAAAGGAAAAAGGAAAAGAAGTCCTTCCAATTCCAAGTTGTTGCTGTGCACATGGGATGGAATCAAGCAGGACTTCTCTTTAATCACTTTTACAAGTAGAAACAGGAAAAAAAGTCTGCGTTTACAGTGAGTTTTGTGTCAGTCACAAGCTGCTCCTCTCCTTTATAAGAAAGTGAGCTTCAAATCTTGCAGGCATCAAACAGTGGTTTTTTTTGTTTTCTGAAGAGAAAAATCATCATCAGTACATTGCTGGTTCTAGCTCTCCTGATAATTAAAAGCAGGGAGTTTTCTCATCTGCTGTCTTCTGGGGCCAGCGCAGGTTTGTTGCCAGCACGTTGCAGCTCAGCGAAGTCTCTCTTGCTATTTCAGTGGCAAGAAAGGAAAAGAACTAAGGGGTTTAACCATGCATGAAAGAAAACAACTCCTACTTAATCCTGCGTGCAGAGCATTGGCCGTTAGAGAGCAAGCACCTTGCTGACTGACAGCTGCGAGCACCAGGTGCAGCATCCCCACCGCGGCTCCGCCAGCAGATCCGAAACCGTCTGGCGCCCTCTGCAGACACCCCGAGGGGAGGAGTTGCCTTCAAATTTGTCTGAAAAACGGGATTTTCACCTAGCAAAACTCTATGCCTGTTCTGACAGCCGGGCCCTGCCCATGGGAGAGAGCAGGGGCAGGCAGCTGAGGGTGGTAGGTGTCCAGGGGCAGGCAGGGTGCCCACCTGCTGTTCTGGCCTCTGCTCCTCTCCTGCCCCTTGGCTGGTTCGACTCAGCTGGGCACTGAGCTGAGTCCAGGCAATGCTTCCCTTGAGCATGTCCTGGGCTCGCTTGGGCTTTAGACCTTGTGGTTAAAGACAACAACCTGAGGGTGAGCTGTAGCACGGAGGGCATGTGGGTGCAAATATTATGCCCATGATATATTGCTGAGGTGCTCCAAAGTCTGTCATTAGCTATAGCAGTGGCTTTATCGGAGATGAGCTCCCAGAGATTTAACGCCTTGCCCACAAATGGTTTAGGTTTTGTTTATTTTGTTTCCTGAATTCCTTGCTCACAAGTGAAGTGCTGGTGTGAGTCTCCACACCATGCTCTCAGTCCATGACCCTCCAGCTCTGCTGAAGGACCTCAGTCAGCCTAAAGGCTTAACAAGCTCTTGCAAGCTGATCCTCTGTGTGTGTGTGTGTTTTTTGCTTTTTCTTTTTCCCTTCTCCCTGTCTGCAGAAGTGTGCTATGTTGTAGTGGCAGAGAAGGGTCATTTCAGGAGGCCCAGGGACTCAAGTGTTTTTTAAACCAGTTACATGAATGTTAACTTGTAGTTGAATTCAACTTCCAAGCCGTCTTTGGTAGCACTGCTTTCAAGCATAGAGTTCTTCAAGTTCAATTGCCTCAGTCAAACCTTTCTTTTTTTTTTCTTTTTTTTTTTTTAATACTGTGGCCCAGTTCATGAGAATGGGCATTTCATGTTGGTCTGATTTCCCTGGTAGCATTTTCAACAGCCTGAAGCCTTCTGACCCAACTGCTTTTGAACTTTCTTGTCATCCCTTAAGTCTCTGAAAAGGCCATCATTATTCCAAAGACTAAATGCTGAGTACATGGAACTGCTCTGATGTAGACCTACTTTAACGAAGGTTCTTTTATTAACCTTCATGGGCAGTTCATGTGAACACAGCTGTGGGATGAGTTGGTCTGACCCTGCTGGGTCTGTCTCCAGTATTTCAGCAGGCAACTACCCTTGGGGGCACCTGTACTGGAAGAGCTGCCCAGCTAAACATCTCTGCTGGAGAAACAAAACAAATTTCCAAGTGCCCTTTCCTTTCTTCACTCTTTCAAAAGTAATACTCTTCAGTAGCTGCTTTTTCTCACAGGAGCCCACCATAACTGATCTTAACTGAAATTGTGCCAGTTTTAAGCCTATGCAAAACTAGGGAGATCACCAGTTATTGTATATTAACAGGCAAGCAAGCATAAGGTAGTTTTTTCCTTGCATGTTATTTACTCGCACTCTATCTCTGCAGTGAATTTTCTTAGTTTGATTTTATTTTTTGAAAGTGCTTACTGGTGTCTGTATACTTCGTGACTCGTTTTTGCAGAAATAATTTAAATCGAAGCCATACAGCATCATATATAGTAATGCTTGGGGTTTCTGCTACTGGTTTATTAGCTCAAAAAGTTACAATTTTTTCCTGGTTTCATTTTGAGCTTACATAATTCATATCATGTACCCATAGTTCAATACCAAGACACAACAAATCTCAAATTCAGACTCCACGTGATACCTTTACAAGGACAACATCCAGTGCAGTAACTTTAATCTGAAAAAAATAACTGAGGAATTGCTCACCAAGCTGTCTAGTTCACGCTTTAAAGATCCTAACTGGTCTTCCAAAGACTCTCTGTAAATTCACAGTGATGTACTTTAAAGCAGATAGCTTAAAGCAACAGACTATCTCTCCTATATCTCTAATCCCATGGCAGGGAAAAAATATTCCCTCTATTCAAGTGTAGCAGTTATGGATGTAAGGCTAGAGCAGCTATCTTCTTGTGCAGTAAGCCCCAGTTACTTCTTGCCAGCTTTCTTGTGCTGATGAGAGTGCACTCCCCAGTCACTTGAAACAGTGATATCAAGACATAGTGACTATCACTGGCCTAGTAAACATTGTTTTTTCTAACTGAGAAGGAGCCCATATGTACAAGGCTGGATGGATGTCCCTCCCTGCCAGCTCTGTTCTTGGATACTGTCTTTTGAAGTGACAAGTGGAGGTTGTAGCCTCCCAGGGTGAGGACAGGATCAAAGGCAGAGCTCTCTTTCGTGGAGGAGAGCTCAGCCTGGAGGGACAGCATCCTGCTGGGCTTAGCTCTGGATTAGCTGCTGATGGAGGGGCATTTATGTTTTAGGCACCCACATGTAAACCAATTCACAGAAGTGCTTTGCCATTTATATTCCAGTCCTGTCCTTCCCCATCTGATTAGTCTTGGCAATATACTGTATTAGTCCTGTAAACACTGATTCCAGAATGTTCCATCCCTTGTTGCCACGGTGTTTCAAAGATCACTACAGATTTCCCCACCTTTCAGCTGAATCAGAGAATAAGAAGTGATTAAATATGTTGCATCATGAATTTCTGAATGTATCTGACAGCAGGAATCAAGCTACCATTTGCACTGAGATGCAATTTGAAGTGGAAATTGAATGTTAAATACTGAAGTGGATTAATGGCACTATTAACTTTGCCATTAAGTGCTAAAAATAGTGGGCTAGAACCTCATATATCTGAATGCAAGCTCAAACTCACTCTAAGGTCTTTGAAAATATGGGAAGAAGCTATGTTTGCCCAAGAGACAGTAATGTGTTAGGCCTTGTTTTCAAAAGGTGTAAGGGCATTTCTCTCCTCAGCACTGAAACCTGTGTGATCTGAATTCTGTAATAACATATAATAAGCTGCTGCCTCTCAGCTGTCAGTTCCTGCTTCATTTCCAGAGATGCTGTTTGTGAGTCTGTCTGTTGCAGTGCAAAACAGACAGGTTGCTCTAACAGCTGCTGCAACACTGCAGTGGATTTGTGTCCTGGCAATTGCTACGTTACCTCTGATGAGTGGCAACTTGCTGACATAATGGTAGACATCACAACCTCAATCTCGTAGACAGCAAATTCCACTTGTCTTGGGTAGGGCAGTGGAACCATGGCAATTGTTGCAACCCGGGACATATAAAATGAAATAATACCTGGTTTAGGTCCTTACTCCATGAAAATGTGGTGAAGAGAAATCTGGGAAGTTAAAGATATGAGATGTCTGTGTGTACTCCCCAAATTTTGCTTTGTGCATAGCTGTTCCCACCTTTTATAGCCAAGATCTCAAGGGAAAACTTTAAACTGCTGTTTGGGGTGTGCTCGGGACTCTTGCTCAAGTAGTTCCATTATGGATGTCATGCAGGTAGGTGGGAGCAGTCAAGGTTTTGGATCTTTGGGCTTTTCTGGGTCACAGTGAGTCAGTAAGCTCATACCGTATCTGAATGTTTCATCGCAACTCTGTTAATGTACAGAAAGTGTCATCTCCTGTCTTAAATCAGTGAGTAAAATGTCATTCTCACCTCCTGTCCTGGGCTCTGCAGTCCATGATTAATGTTACATTTCCTAACCTTCTCTCCAAGTGTTGTGAGAGTATTTTTATTTGACACCCTGGGAGCAGTGTTGTCTTTCTGCTGTGTTCTTGTTTATTCCCTGGACTCAAACCCCAAACTCGCTGTTGAAATTATTGAAATTGTTTTTTAATGTCATAGTGTGCTGAACGAGAGAAGCACTCGGTTTTTATCCCTGTAGTTGCTACGCAACTGTCACCTATGTAGCTCCTGATGCCAGTGTTTAAGTTGGACATCAGCTGGAGCCATAGGTCAGAGGAGAACAGGTTTGCAGGGAAGGAAACATCTCTTGCAGCATTATGTTCAGTCCCTTGCTCTGTCAGCTATCACTGATAGTTGTATCGCTGCCTTCTCATATTTTATTCTTTCAGCTTCCAGCCCCAAACTATTGTTACTTGGAGAGGAATCTGTGTGTTTCACCAATTTGCCACAACTTTGATTCAGTTAGACTATCATATTGGTAAAGATCAAATAGGTGGTAAGAAATTTCTGTGGTTTTGGCCTCCAGAATTACCCTTTTTCTGATTTTTTTTTTTTTTTTTTTTAATATATTTCTTCTGATGAGTTTTCACATGCCTAAAAGTTTGTGGAGGCAAGGGGTGATTTTTATGTTTGCTTTGCTACGAGAACTTCACCTCCTGTATTCTGATTCTGAATACAACAGTGCTCTTCAGCCCCTGCAGTGATTTACTGGAGGTGAATTGAGATGGTCTTCAGGGTCTTGCTTAGCTGAGCAAGAGAAACCTTTTGAAATGCACCTAGAGTTCAAATCTTGTATTGGTTCTGTATACAAATACCAGCACTTCAGTAGACTGCTACAGTTAAAACCAATTCTTTAAACAAGTGTGACTTAACCAAGATAGTTATTACTGAGGGAAACACCCTTCTGTGCTTCTAGAAACAGTAATTTAAAAGCACATAAAAATTTTAGCAGATTCAAGGCCAGACTGAAATTCAATGTTCATCTTTGCATTATGAAAATGTCTCCCTAACTGTGGAGGCGTTTGAACTGAACAAGCACCAGCAGCTTGGCCCTGAAGGTTTCTAGACACTCGAGATTTCTGTATCTCAGCCTGTGCCTGCCTCAGGTTCAGCTGCTAGAGCTTCTCGTGCCTGAGCCCGGCCAGCACCTGTGAGGCAGCTAGACAGACACTACAGGTACTGCTCGCTACGCTCGGTACCTCTGACGAGGTCTGACAGCGTTTAGCAGTGGCCGCCTCCTCTTAGAATGGGTTCAGAAGAAGATACTGTTGTCTGTACTGTTTTGTATTCTGGGTTACTGATTAGAACTCTTGCCCAGCATGTGCAAGACTTAATTTCCATTCCTTTCTTTGCCTGAAAAGATGACATTGTTCATCTTCAGGTTCGTGTTTTCCCATATCACCAGCATAAGCCTTGATTTGTCAGGATTGTGCCCTGTACTTCCAGGGCAGCATAAAGCTCTGAACTTTCAGATCATTTCTTTAACAGCATCCTCTAATACACACTTGCCATCATCTTTGCTTATCTGCCAATGCCAGGGCTGTTCTTAAGTATCTGATGCTTTCAAACTTAAAATTATTATTTAGTCCATGAACCTGTAATATCAGTAATGAAGGTTATATATGCTTCGTTTCAAGCAGAAAGATCCTTGGAAAGATCAAGAATAGCCCTTCTAAAACATCAGGGCCACACAACCCAAGTCCACAGACATGAAATGGGTAAAATGTGGAAACCAGGTCTATCAGGATGTCTTACTGAAGTGGCTTTCGTTCATGTTCTTTATCTCACCATTTTACCCTAAAACAGCTTCCTTTCTAAGAAAAAAAAAAAAAGAGGATGTCAGCAAAATTAATGAAGTATTGGCTGTGACAAAGTCAAAGAATAAGATTTAACTGTTTTAACTACCAGTGGAAGTGAACCATTTTCATTGGCAAAAACCTTGGTCGTGTTTTACAAAGTAGTTGTAATATTACAAGGTTTATTTTTTTTTGTTATTGCTCCTTGGTTTCTTTGCTAGTTAAACTATTAAAGTTTCAGGGAAGGTAAAGAGAAAGTAATATCTACTGCTAAATGTGGATAATGGAGTTTTCTAGAGAGAATTCCCTTGTGAGGTTGTTGAATGAAAAAACTTGTCTGAGATTCAAGATGATAATGGCTGATAAATGCGTAAAATTTTGCTTTATTTTCACTCTTTTCAACAATAGTTTGTGCTAGAAAATTGAAATTTTAAAGGAAGTTAGAAGATAATAAGCAGATGGTTGCTCCCATGCGGCATGTAATTACTACTGTCCTGTGGTTCCAGGTAGTCAAAATAGTTTGTGAAATACTCTGGAAGGTCTCTCCTCAGTTTTATCCTTTATAGAAAAGGACTTTAAAATATTCAATCTTAGCAAGGTAAAGTGCATTGTTTTTGAAATCTGTGCATTTCTGGAGTGCCCTTAGCTTTACAGGCTTTGATTTGGAAATATCTGTAAACGTGTGCTTGAACATCTGGGCACTTCTTGGTGGTTACTCAGCTTTCTACTGAAGTACAGAGTTATTTGATGCTGAAGAGCTACCTTAGAATTTTAGTTTTTGATAATAGAATACTTGACAAATACACTAAAAGAAACTTCAGATCTTACTCACCAAATGACCTGTAGGTCATGTAGACCTCTGAGTATTGACTTAGCTCAAGAAAAAATCAGTATTTTTTCACTGGAATTATGAAGATATCACTAGTTACAATAGTGGAAATGTGATTTGAGCTGTTTATTACTTGGCAATTATCAAACTCCGATAAAACTGGAAGTAGGAACCTCACAAGAATCTGGCAAAGAGGACATATACTGACACTGCTATAAACACTCAGGTGATCAAGAGCTATCTACTAAAAAAGTGCTATTCTTGAATGTCTTAGGGTAACAGCTTTCTAAGAGCATTTTTAGTACTGTCAGATTCACAGACTGCAGAATCACTTGCGATATTAGATATCAGATGCAACACCAGAAAGATTTCATCTGTGTTCTTCCAAGAAACAGTAGTTCATACACTTAGTTGTGTCCATAGCTAATAATGTTTATAGTCTGAGGCTCGCTGTGCTTTGAGGCAAGAATGAATCTGACATCAGCTGAGCTCAGTGGAAGTTGCATGTGTCTGTGTCAGATTGCTGGAAGAGATTTTCACATTGGAAGAGTAGATCCTCACCTGATACAACCAACCACAAACCTCTCAAAGCACAACACTAGCAGTTTGTCTCATTTAGGATGTGACCCACCGAATTTTCTTGCAACCCTGGCTGGAGCAAAAAGTGCCGGTATTGCAAATGAAGAGGCAGCCTGCCAACCTTTGTCATTAGCAAGGAAAGGGAATGTGTAATAGTGATGGTGATGAGGTGGCTTTCAGATGAGTGTTTCTATAATTTCTACCAGTTAACATGTTAATTTAAACAAAGTCAACCTTTGGACGTTATTTACAATTTTCCTTTTCTCCCAGGGGTAAAAGGAGACAAAGCAGACCTGATTGCAAAACACTTACCAGCACCTGCAGGTGCTTTGTCATATTCAAGTGATTCCAATTGCTTTAGACTAATAACAGTATCAGTTTTGTCCTCTCATCTACAGAATGAAAGACAAGCAGATGTGATTGAGCCAGCTGCATTCTGCGGTTGGCTTCATCAGTGCCCAAAATCCCTGGAATATCTTTCTCATCTCCCTGGAAGCCCTTGTCTTCATAAATCTTGCCCTGCAGTGCCGGCGCTGAGCAGTGGGTGCGTTTGGCCTTTTAAAGCCTAATAACCTAATGCTGCTGCCTGACCTCGTTCCTGGCACTATAGATAACTGTAAAGCTTTGGAGATGATCCTACTGAGCTGTCGGAGGCTGGAGGTTGATGGGCGTTGGGATGGATTGTTCTGCTAATGCTTAGAGCGCCTCGGTTTGTTGCTATGCTTGGAGTCTGGTGTTGCTTCCTTGCAGACGAAATACTCGTACAAGGACAGAGAAAACGCCGCCACAACCAGAAAATTGAAGCTTTTTTTCTCCTGATGCTGCCACTCCTTGCATGCTAGAGTTGGACTGTAGGCTCTGTCTGTCACCAGCCACTCCTAGAGCTGCAGAAGTACCGGTGTCAGGCTGTTGAAAATGATGTCTGCTTGTGTGTCTGCCTATTTGTGTGTGGCCCCATGTGAACATTGCAACAGAGATGTCCTTGGCTAAGCCGTCTTGCAAAAACCCCAGAAACACTCACCCAAGGAACCAAAACCAAACCCAAACCCACTCTGCTCTCCCATTATGAGTAAAAAGAAAGGGGGTGGGGGGTGGAGTCCCACAGGTGGTTACTTTGACTGTTCACATCTCAGCTTATGGGATTTTTCCGAAATCAGTGGGAAAGGCCATGGGTTAGGTGGTTTCCTCTTTCTAGCTGCAGAAGAGCACGCCCATAAGACTGCTTCTCTTTCAAAGACCGTGATAAGAGCTATCAGAACCCATTCTTTTAATTTTAATTACTAGTTAGGTCTAAATTTTGCCTTATTAATTGTGTCCAAAGATTTCCTGTTGTACTCTTGCGTTTGGAAGATACTGTCCTATGGTTGTAAAAAAAAAAAAATAATTCAGCTTCAGTGCTTTTATCTGCATTGCTTTTTATGAATACCTTCTCGAACAGAGCGAGGCAATCTTTTCTTATTGTTATGATTTAGCAGTAACTAGGAATAGCAAAGGCCCATGTCCATCTATCACACCAACCACATGTGCACAAACAATCATGAGGTTGCACTTCAACAGTAAAATGGGACTTAATGCTGAAAGATTCCCTTCTCTAGATTCTGAAATTTGCAATATGAGTTTTTTTTTTTTTTTGAGTAATTTCAAACTAAAGAGTGTGAATATGGAATGTTTTCTGTTAAACAGAATCCTCTTGATTTGGAAAGCAAATATGGTTCATGAAACCTTGTATCAATTTATTATGGAAAACAGAAGTGACAACTAATGTCATACTATTTTGTGTTCCTTTTTTTCCAGTTCAAGTGCACAAGGTTATTTACACATCTCTATAATTAATAATAATGTGGTTATGTGCTTGAATAGCATGTTTTCCCATTTAACACAAGAAAACAAGCAGACATTTAAGTTCTTGTTTTTACTGAATATTGTCTTGAAGAAAAGGTTGAAAAAGTTACATCTATTGCTCACAACTACTGATGCCAGAAAAAATTTCAGGTGAATTCACCAAGGGTGCTTTTTCCGACTGTTTAAAATCTTCTCAAGATGTTCTACAACCTTGTTTTCCTAGGCCAGTGGTTCAGAGGACACAGGTGCCAGAGCCCCACACCAATGAAGCCTGACCTCAGGAGCTCACTCATCCATAGTGATCTCAAGGATATTGGGTCACTGCCCAACACATTTTTGCACAGGTGGAGCGAACCTTCAAACCCTTCCTGCTTCCCCTGACTCCAGTCACTTTGGATCTGTGCTCTGTTATTCCCTTTGTCTTCTGGAGTGGTTGTTATTAGTTAATTTATATATATACACCCACAAGTGAGTCTAAACACAATATATAGGCATAATGTTACTAAGTGTTTTCCTTATGCAAGCCAATGCTGCCTTTCCTCGTCCAAGCAATGCCAGCTTGAAAGGCTTGTGTGGACTGTCTGGAGAGACTATGTGCTAACGGGGTGTCCAGAGATCTGTCACTGCTATAAATACACACCCCTGCCTAGTGTGTTATTGTTCCTTCAATGGTTAATTAAATGTCAGAGCAGAAAGAGGAATAAAATACAGCTTTTACTATTTTGCAGTGGAGATACTAGATTCGATGCCAGGGAAACTCATTCCTGTATCTTAACCATGGGGTAATTTGTTTTCAAATCTTAGTCCTCCTTTCCCTCTCGCTCCGTAGGAAGCAGAGGGGTAAGCTCATTCAGCCAGAGCTTTGTGTTTTTTCCCCTCTAGCTGGGCAGGCATTTTCCTTGGAATCTCTTCGTTTCCTGTATTAAGTGGGAAGTGGTGACTGAATATGGCCAAGCTCTGCAGCCTTCCCCTTGCTCTTTCCATTGCCCTGCAAACAGCCTGATGATGAATAATTCAGTGACACTGAGGTGGGAATTTCAAAAAGCTTTTAGTAATAACCTGCCACTGGCAAACACTGGCGCCTGAAGTTTCTAAATAACAGCTATGGCTAAAAATACAGGGGAAAGTGCAGCTGAGTGCTCCCTACATTGTAAAAATGGAGCATAATGATGAATACTTCCCGGAGGGAACATCGGCAGGGAAGAGTCCTGATTTAGTCCATTTCGGGTTGTTGCTGCTTCTGCTGCCCAGGACTGTGCCTGCAGGCCTGTTTTCTGGGGGATGCTCTTTCAGAGGCTGTGCCAAAAGAAGCTGCCTAAAGGCAAATTTGATTTTGATGTTCCTCATGTGAACGCCAATTTCGTCAATTATTTTTAAAGCCAGCATCTAGGAATCTGGTGGCTTGCATTTGCTGGCTTTAGTGACACGTAATAGCCCCTTCTTGAGAAAAGCTGGGCTTGCAAATGTGCTAGCTAAAGCTTTGGTGACTTACTGCCTTGCTTGAGCTTAAAATTACTCCACTGTATGTATAAAGAAGGGTGAGGATTTTAGTGAATGCTTGGTCATTGTTTGCAACGCTCTGATCTAAAGCCTGCAATGGGATTAATTGCATGGATGGACAACTGCATGCGTAGCTTCAGCCAACAGTATCACTCACCTGAGACATAACGGTTGTGTGTGGGAGCCTTGTTTTTATTCTTACCCTGTCATTTGATGACCAAGACTGGAAATGGAGGAGGGGGCTGTATCAGAGCTGTCCCAGTATGTCCTGCTGTACGTGAAGCAGTGGTCAGAATGAAATGGGGGGAAGGCGATGAGGCAGCTGCAATCTCCTGTTGTCTTTCGTTAGTATATGCTTTTGTCAAAAAAATCTGTTTTGACTGATGACAGGACTGAAGTTTCAGGAGGAGGTTTCAGGAGAAGAGGCAGCCTTTTGTCACAGAGTTCCTTTGGGATGAAAAGGCCATGCTGGAGTATGGAGGGCCCCGACTCCTCTGCACCTCATTAAAGGGGTGGTGCAGCTGTGTTCCACAGCCCTCAGAACATGATCTGACTTGCTCTTGGAGATTTTCAAGAGATAGGATTTCTTTAGCTCTCTCTTTGATTCCACAGCCAATTTCTTGCTGTTTCAAACCCTTCAGAATTCACTGCTTGCCCCTGCTGTGCCCCAGCCCTTTGGCGGATGCCCTGGATGCAATCGCTGGACACAGTCCATTGTATTCTGACTCAACTCATTTAAACCCGTATATCTATATATATATATATGTGGCTCTTCCAATTGTAAACCACTTTGATAGTCCACCGTTCTGAAAGCCTGAAATTAAGGTAGTGTCTGGTGCCATCTTGTGTCACGGAGGAGTAAACATACAGAGCTGATACTTTTTTTTTTTAATTATTTTTTTAAATTAGCTGTAGGGTGCATCACTGGATGCAACATCAGTATTAATGAGGCAAAATCACCAGTGACATTCAGAGGACTAGAATTTTGCATGAAATATATTGTAAGCAGTTGCAAAATGAATGAAAATATGAATCGATGTAGGGTCACCGGCTTCAGCAAAGCTTTCTTGACTGAAGTGCAGGCTGAGGGGCAAGCAGGTGTGAGCAGTGCTGGCTAAAGGCCACTGAGCTTCAGCTAAACTAGAGGGACTTTTCATGGGAAGCACTGCTTGGTTTGACGTTACTTCATCACGATTTTACAAAGTTGTCCTTGTCAGGGTCAGCTCACCCCTTTCAGGCAAGTGATTTTGCCTCCGCCTCTTGTGGCCCCTCTGGACTGTGGGAGGCAGAGGGGCAGTGGATGCGGTGGCTGCTGCTGGGACAGGGGAAGCTGTGGTGCTCTCCTCCCCTTGGGAGCGGGGTTTGGGGTTGGTGTTGTCATCCTGTGGAGCTGAGCAGCCAGCTGGGATGGCAGGTCTGCTCCTCCCCACCGAGCAGAGCCTCCAGAAGGACCAGGGCACAGCAGTGATGCACTGGGAGCACTGCTCTGATGGTTCCTTTATTAATGTTTGTTGCACACGGTGGGAAACTCAAAGGAAATTGCTCAAGTAGATGAAAAACTGTTATTTTTAGAAACACGTGGGTTGCTTCTTTTCTTTTCTTGATGGTGACAATGAACAAATATCAAAGGCAGAAGACTGCTGGAAACATTTTGTTGTTCAAAATTCGGCGACTCAGTAGTTCATGCATTACTAATTCACAAAGGAGCAACTAATAGCTCTATTGTTAATTACTAATTTCCTTTATTTATCTATCAAACTGCCACTATGCTTCACAGAATGTACTGTACAAAAAAAAAAGAAAAAAATGAGGAAAGAATATTTGCTTTTATAAAAGAAGCCAACAAACGACACCGTCATCAATTAGGCACTGTGTACCTGCTTCTTAATTTTAATGAATAGATATATTATCTCTATCTTCTACTCCCTAGCTTTTTTTTTTCTTTTCTGGGTTCTCCCACTATGCATTCAAAATGTGCATGTTGAATTAATTACAAAATTAATTCAAATTACCTGAAAAAATTTAATCCACATATTTAATGGAAAAATATTTATTTTATGGTATTTCTGGTGAAACATATGGAAAGTGTTTCAATTTGTCCCATGTCCAACCAGTGTGGCTGGCATGGGCTTCCACTGCACAACTCTAGTGCCTCCTTGCTGGCTGATGGTCCCCAGCCTTCCAAGTGTCCTGCTGGGTTGGATGTACTGCCATGCCGACCATCCTGTCCAAGCCGCATCACCTTTCCTAGATCTCTCCTTTCTCCCTTGGGCTTTATTGCAGAATCACAGCTATAAAGTAAACAAGTAAAATAAGATGAAATCGATACATTCTGGTGCTCTCAGATCTGAAGTGTGCTCTCTCTTGACACTGCCAGGAAAGGCTGGACCAGGTTTTAGATAAAAGTCTGATTTCTACAGGAATAGTTGAACGCAAACTCTTAATTTTTCATATTTAATTTTTTTCCCTGCTTACAGTTTAAGAATAAATTTAGATGTGTTAAGGAAGCAAAGATGTATGAAGCTGTGTACCTTGGGAAGGATTTATGGGTGAGAAACTGGCAGCTTGTGCAAGGGTTGTGTACTGAGCTTCACTAGATGTCACTGTCGACCTGAATTTAGTTTCACAGACTCAATTGGTTTTCAGAAGTTTTGATTTTAAATTATTCATCTTCACGACACCCCCCCCCCTTTTTTTTTTTTTTCCTTGCATTTAATGCACAGGGGATCTCCCAGTTCAGTATAGTATAGTCTGTCGTGCATAAATATTTTTCTTGCTTAAACCCAGGATCAAAATTAGGACAAATAGAAATGCCTAGAATTTGCAATACCATCAATTTCTGTGTTAGATAGTCACTGGGGAAATAGAAAAGCGCCACACACACCCCCCCACCCCCATCGGGGTTTCTTTCTAACATGTTTGATTGCTTTTCCAGTTTCGTTCAGAATTTGTTAAAAGTCGTACTCTCCATCATACGAAATGAAGAGCAAGTTGTCCATTTCAGCCCAAAATATATCCTTGGCTTTAAAATACTTCATTTTTGCTGATGTTAAAAGGCAGAAGTGATATTTAGGTGATTTATCTGATTTAACTTAATAATGTTCTCTTTTAAATTGCTAAGGGTTTCTATATTGATACTTCTTGAGCTAATTTTTTTCAATGAATTCAAAGAATGTTGAAGGGGCTCTATTCATCCTGCAAAATCTGAATAATCTCTGCAATATAGACCCTCTGTCTTTTTAAAAATGTAAGTGCATGTAAGACAATTACCACTTTCAAGTGTGAAGGACCAGGCTGACCACTCCTCCCTTATCTCCTGTCCTGGCAGCAATTCCCAGCTCTGCTTGTTGGCATTACGGACTTCAAAGAAGGTGCAGAGGACCTGGCTGAGGGTGCCTCCCAGGGCTGGCAAACCGGTATCTTTAAAATAGCAACGAAAAATTATTGAAAGCACCCAAGCCATGAAATTGCCATGGCAGAGGTGACCAAGCAAGTGCATGGGAGGAAGGATGGATGGATGGATGGATGGACAGACTGATGGCTGAACACCAGTGTTTAGCCAGCTGTTTACTGCAAATGTTTAATATAAAGCACAAGCCTAGCATCCTACAGGTTAGTTGTCTTTCTGTTGGACTCCTTTGCACCTAAGTGTCTCGACGTGCCATCTCTTCCCACTGTGGAGATCCAGGCTGTACTGAAGGTACTGGTTTTCTCTTTCTGTTTTGCAGTTCAAGGCACATCTCTCATTTGGTCACTGAGCAGTATATATAAGCCCTTTATCAGACCAACCCCTAATGTCGGGATGTTTTTTATCTAGTGTCTCAGTTAGTTCCTTGATGTACTCATTAACCTCGTCTGAGAAATGACAGCTACAATTGCACTATGCTTCCTTTGGAGTAGATACTCCACCCCTCTGGTCCTTTCAGCCTTTTCTTCCTCTTCTCTTTAGAAAAATGAACTGTTCTCTCTTCAGTTACTCAGGTTTTTAACCCCAATTCTTTTTTCTTGATTTACCTTCAGCATGCCTCCCCACATCACTTTCTGCTGATGAACACACTTGGTATGCCTGCTGTCATACTAGGTCAAAACCCCATATTATATGATGGAGTCATTAGGAGCTCTGCCTTCCTCTCTTTTTCAGCATCGTTCCAGAGAAAAAAGAAAGAACCCATTTATAAAACAGGTTTAGGCAGTAATTTCGAGGTGAAACAAGTTTCCAGTGAAAGGCTTTATTTTCGACTCTTAAAATAGTTTGTGAGAGCATTCCAGCTCTGTTGAAATATTCGTGCTTGAATGAGAAGCAGAAATGTTTCTATGAAATTCATGCTTTCTTTTTTTTTTTTTTTTTTAACAAAAGAATCATTTCATTCAATGTCTCATTTTTTAACCTGAAATGACTTCTTTCGTGATGTACTTTTCTTGGGCATGAAAATGTTTAAGAAGAGTCTTTAATGAAATGAAAAAGGGATATGCAAACGTTTTTTTGACTTTTGCCTATTAAACAAATCTTTCAGGTTGATTAAAAACATACTCATCATAGGAAATTTTTTTTCCCCCAACTTCCACAAAAAGCACAGAACAATGAGTTCACACAGGGTTTTCCATAATATACTATTGGAAAACTCCTGGGAATTTAGCATTTTAAAAGGCAGGTAGGGAAATATCTAATTTCTGGCATGTGAAGTCGTTCCCAGGGCTGTAAGGGCCCCAAGAGAGGCGAGGTAATGCAAACCAGGAGGCTGACAAGGAGATTTGCACCTTGTGGTTGGATACAGAAGCAAAGGAAGTTTGGAAAGAGCTGCTCAGAATATCTGTTTGTAAATCTGAGGCACCTGAATTGTCTTTTTAGCCTAAAAAACATAAGGAAAGCATGGCAGATGTGCAATGACGGGAGCGGGACCAGCCTTTGGGATTGTGGCTGGTGGGTGAGATGGGCAGCAGCACCTTCAGAGAGGTGGTGGGAGGCAGGGCGCAGTGCTGCTCCAGGCGAAAGACCCCCCTGCCTGGCAGCAAACACACCTAGTTCAAGTACTAGACAAGAGAGAAAAGTGGTTACAAGGTCATCCTTGGCAATAGAGGGGAAAAAAACAATTGTCAGAGTAGTTCGTGTAGTTTTGAAGTAAAATACACATTGCTGGTACAAGACATTGCCTCGTGCATCAGTTGGACAGTGCACAAAGTGTTCTTGTTCTTCCATGTTGGTTCAAAGCCCTTTTCCCCATTCCTTTTGTCTTCCCTGGAGAGCAGTTTATTTAAGTACCAAATTTTCCCATGCATTTGCTTCAGCACGTGTTTTGGGCATATGTTTGAATTGATTCACTGAGGAAAAAAAAAAAAGAAAATTACACCAGAGCCTTTATTAAAGGAAGGTGTAATTAACGACTTCAGATTAATTGAAAATGTTTTCTCTAAAAGTAGCAATTGAGCTCTATTCTGATTAACTGCTTTCTCACAGTCTTTGTAACCTTGCAGAGCGTGCTGTTCAGCATGCAGTGGAGGGGAAAAGACCATCTAATGTCTCTATAGAACCTTTATAAAAGAAACCTGTCATTTTCCTATTCTGAAATGTTCTGTGGTGCTATAATCATATTACAAAAAGAAGTTCCTTGGGATTCTTTAATACAAAAAGAAAGTCGGTGTTCCTCAAGGGCTGAGGAATCTAAGGGGGAATAGGCCAATACTAGAAATTTGATTTTGAGTTAATTAGTTGCTATTTTATTTTAACAAAATGTCTTAAGATAGCTGTCAAACAAACATGTTTCCCATGATTTCTTTTTTTTGGTTTAGTAAAAAATTCCGTCCCGTCGTGCTGGACATAGAATAGTTAGAATTGAGAGCATTGGAAAAACCCCCAGTCTTTTATTAAATATTTATGTAGAAGATCTGGACTTAGGCCATGAGACGTTGTTGGCCTTTGCTAAGCTAACATTCTTTTGAAGAATAGGACTTACTTTTAATCAGTTCAAATGATTAAAACCTGTTTATATTAGCATATATTGACCTTCCTTTTCATTTGTATTGCCTTAAGTAATCTTGGGAGAATTCATTCCTAATCCTCTCCCTCCCACACATTTGCTATTATGGCCTCTCTGGGGTCCACCTGCAGTGTTGAGCAAGTGTGAGCCTGAAGGCACTTGCTCGTGAAGCTGGTGAGCTCGGTAGGGTGGCAGGCCCCGCTCCCGGGCACGGGTTCCCTCCTGTTCCTGGCGTTCCTGGAGCGCTTGCGGCCTGCAAGGTGGGTGGGTGGGCGGGCTGGCTCGGCGCCATGTCGCTCTCCACAGCTTGTTGCTGGCCTCCAGCCTGAATCCGGGCTTGCCCGCGCTTGCCTTTTGCACTGCTGTCTTCTGGCTGAGCTCTGGCAGATAAATCGGCTGGGCTTCTCGGCCATAGGGCCCTAGCTACGGCAGGAAGAGCAGGTGGGCTTTGTACTCAGGGGAGCCCTGCCCTTGCACCCAGGGTGGTCCGCTGGCACCTTTGCTGCGCTGAACTTCTCAGCATCCTCTCCCTGCATTGCTTCTATTAAAAAATTGCCTCTGGGCTGGTAGAGGAGGGAGACCTGGCAGCAAAACAAAATGTTTCAATTCCTGTCACTTCAAAAAAAAAAAAATGCTTTGCAGGAGATGCTTAATGGGTTTTGATTTTCCCTTTTGCTTCTATTTGGCCAAGAAGAAATTACAAAATATGAAGAGTCCAACTTCCGGCCGTATCTATGGTGAACGTTTAATCTCGGAATTAATTTCAGTATGTTTTTGTGTCATAATAGAAGTCACCATATATAGGTGAGGAAACGGAGGTAGCAGCTGAACAATTTTTGTCAGAGCTGTAGTCAGGTTTCAGGGATACCTTGCCGTTAATTCCCTCTTCTAATCACTAGACTCTCCTCTCCAACACAGATAGCAAAGGCAAAGTTTAAAATACTGTTTATTTTTTATAGGAATCTTGTACGTTAACCTGCAGGTGCCTTTGTGCTTTCATCTAATATGCACATATCCATGCTGGAGTTTGAGGACCTGTTAAAGATTGCTGCTGTGTGTAAAAATGTTGCTGTGCATATTGACCATCAGATTTGTAATTCCTCAGGCAAACTTTGTTACGTTTAGTATGAAGTTTGTTTTGGTAACTAACATGCTGGGTGTTCAGATAGATCCAATGTAGAGTAATAAATCATAATTTCAGCATTCATGGTTCGGTGATTTCAGGAAGTAACTAGAACATAAATATCAGTTCAGGAAAAGCTAACATACAACTACATTTCTTGTCTTTTCACAGAGCTGCCACAAGGAACTAAAGCATCATTATTGTTTCTTTCAGTTCTCAGCGTAAAAGGAAGTAACACTTAATAAAAGCCATTGGCTGCAAGATTTCATAAGAGAGAGAGAAGCAGAGAGAAAGAACGAGAACCGTGCTGTGGAAAAGCAGGTGTGATTCATGAATAAACTATAGTTTGCTACCCTATGGGATACTGATGAAACAAATAGAAATTTCACAGACATGGATAATACAAGAACACAAGACACTTTTTCACAGGTAAAGGCAGAAACTGTTATGGCTTGTGTGAAAGTGCTATTTGTTGTGCGTAACTGAAGAGATGACATATCAGAAACTGACTTTGTATTTAATGGCAAGGAATTTGCAGTAGATTGCTTAATGTAATTGATTATTATGTGATATGAGCTGGGGCTGGTCTAATATATCAGAAAGTGTTTGCAGATGTGTATGAAACAATATTTTTCTGTGCTGTATTCTTAAGAAAGTTGAAAGGTGTGAGGTTTTCCAGATACAAACAAAAGGACGAAGAGAGAAAAATCACTCTTTCTATTGCCATGCTAGAGAGGATTTATTAATACTATATATTATCTGTGCTAAAAATTTCCATAAGGTAATTGGAGGGGAACAAAAAAGTGGTTTATATTATAGGCAAATGCAGTCTTTTGATAATCATACTGGAATTTAAAGTGATTGATATGCCAGAATTGAATATACATCAGGTTGCAGCACTATTGAATTTGTCTGAGTGTCTGCCAGATATATAGTTGTTGCAGCATTCTGCTTGTTTCAATACTTGCATGTTTGCAAGCCTGTTACCTGGAGACTTAGGCGGTGAAAAACTCCGCTCTAACTAGGCTAGGTGACCGCAGGTATTGGTGGAGGTTCCCTGGTGTGTGATCTGGAGTAAGGAGCAATTAGAGGAAAGAATGGATGTGCTATGTGTAGGCTAAGGAGGTGTGATGGAGTGGTCTGAGTGAGTTCTGAGCAGCTACGGAGGGTGGCTTGGCTAGCAAAGCGTGAGAGCTGGGGACAATCCACCCTTGTCTGCATGATTCCCCCGTTTCTCTGAGAAGTATTTACATCTTCTTCTGAGATGTTCATTGAAAAGATTCACTCTGCGAGGCTCTAGACAAACCCAGAGCAATTGCATAAACCAGGGTGGAACCTTTTTATTGCTCCTTGGTTTGTCGAAGAGGAAAAAGGGCACAGGACAAATTGCTGCCTTTGGTTACCTCCATACGACATCAGCCTCCTTGGCCTTTGAAGATTTTCTGTGGTGGGCAGTGTAACAGGTGATCCAAAGACAGAGTCATTTAGCTATGCAGATATTAATTGCTTCACCTGAAGTAACAGCACCTGAAATGTCATAAAATGCAGGTCCCTGGCACTAGTCAGTATAATGACATGCTGAAGTGCTGGGATCTATTTGGAAAAGCTGTTGATGACAGGCGTGTTGAAAAGGTCCAAAACCAGTCTGGAAGTGTTTTCCCTTTCTCTGCTGCCTACGCTGTTTACTGCTTGGCACTGACGCACAAGCCTGAGTTGCAGCTTATGAATCATTGCTCTTATTTCTTACTTCAGGTACTGCTGGGGAGGTCAGGGGCAGCACAGATGTGGAAATAACCAAATATTTGCTACCAGAAAAGGCTTACATGTATGAGAAACAGGAAACCATAACCAGGTGGTGCCACTTTCCCTTCCTTTCACTCCCCAAGGCCTGCAATAAAGCATATGCACAAAGCTCAGGTTGTACCATCAGCAAAATATTTGCAAAGCTAAACTGCATGTGAGAAAAATGCATGTTTTAAAGTTTTGTGAACTCCCTTTAAAACTTGGCGATATGTCTTCATGAGGCTTTTCATCTAAGTCTTTTGACAGCTGATAAGATCACGTTGCAAGGTGGAACGCTTGTCAGACCTTTTGCTTTTCCACTCTGCTTTACTTTAATCAACGACTTTAAAGTACTTTATCCCCATGGCTTTCCCATACAATTTTTGTTAGGCTTTTTTTTAAAGGCCAGCTCTCTTAGGAGATTTTTTTTTTTTTTTTTTTTTTTTAATTTTCTTCCTTCCTTCCCTCCCTGGTCTTTTCCAGCTTAAAGCAGATTTTCACTGTGTGTTTAGCAAGGGATCAACTCCATTTAAATAAGGCCAAATGTTTCCATATATTTTTATATGTATATTCATGAACATGTACCCAGCCTCAGCAGCAGCTCTGTAGCCTCTGAGATGGGCAATTGTTGTTAGACTACAGGTCAGAAATCTGAGGTTCTGCTTATCTGCTGGGGCTTCTAATGACTTGACTACACGTATTGGGTGGTCAGTCCAGGACAGATGCGGCTCAGAACAGTTTGCTCCCTGCAGTTAACATCAAATGTCAGCCCGTGCAGAGGACTTGTGAGATAGTTCAGCTTCCTTGATCCTGCTGGTGTTTTGACCCTGGGTGCCTGTGGATTCTGCAGAGCTGCTGGATGAGAGATGCTGCATCAGTGCATATTGCTTTGAGACTGCACTTACACTTAAAGCCAGACTCACTCGTTGGCAGATGAAAGCACCAATATGGAAACAGTCTGTGTGGGAATCAGAGCACACCTTTCCTTGATCCACCGAAAACCACCTCAAAGTCTGGGAATGTGTTTCTTGTATAAGACAAGATTGAAGGACCCAGGGAGGCTGCGCTGAATTTTCATGTTTGCTACTCAGCAGGAAGTAGCCCATGAAACAAAGAGGGTAAGAAATACCTATGGAACAAGGATGAAGTACCTGCTGAGGTATGTCTTCCTCATCACCCATAAAAAGGTGGAATCCCTCAGTTAAATTTCCTGCTACTGAGCTGTTTGGAGCTCCGTCTGTCTTGCTCCATTCTCAATATTTTCCAGGTTCCTGAAACTGGAAGTACAACGAATATTGCCAAGCCTCTTTTTGAGGGGAAACTATTTGCTGAGTTTCAGAAAGGACTTAAAGACCCAGCATAAATAGATATCCAACTAATCAATCCTGAGGAAGTTAACCTTGTTTGGAAAATGTAGTGTACTTTTGTAGTATTAAATATTAAGAACATAGCAATAATGTTTATACAGACAAGGATTCAAGGATTATATTCTGCTAAATCCGTCAGAGTTTAAGAGGGGAGTGGTAAGGAGAAATAGCCCCTTTTTAACTAAGTATTTTGCTAGGTTGATTTATGGGGGAAAAAAATGTTAGGTTAGAAATGATACATCAGCAGATGGATGCTCGTTGGGATTTTTCCTTAAGCTCTCAGACTGTGTTTTGATTAGAAAGTAATGAAGAATTTGTTCATTAAATGTTCCAGCTAATTAATGTAAAATTCATGGAGACTCTGGATTCTCAGTTAAACGTGCATGAAATCAGTGTTGCATTCTCTATATTGCACTTCGTACTTTTTGCTTAGCAGGTGTTAACTAATATGATCTAATAAACATCAAGTATAATGAAATGAGTCTTGTTCAGCATTTAATAATTTTAGCAGCCCAATTCTTGCCTGATTATGTATCTATCTTTTACAAGATGTTAGGGCACAAAATGAGATTGTAAGCCTTTGAACAGAAAGATGCATGCTTTTCTACAAAATAATTAGATGTCACTGTTAAATAGTCTGGTAATCTTTGTTTCTTCACAAGATTAATTGGACTATCATGTTAATAAGCAAATATGATTATCCTCGATAGTTCTTATCACTGTGCTCTTATTACTGTGACTAAAAGCATAGAGCATTATTATTTTATTAACAAACTGAAATATTTCTATATGAACCACCTTCTTTAATCTATTTCAGTCCATTTTGTAGTATAGCGTTCAAATTATACCTCAATACACCAACAGAATACCAGGCAAATTCACACTTAAATATCGTTTTGAAATCAAGTATCATTTAATATACTCAGGACATGTATTGCAAGTTTCTGTGATGTTAGGGCACTGAAATCAACGGGAGTTCTATACCAAATGTTCCCAGTGTAAAACTATCCCCGAATGCTTTTGAAAATCTTTCCATAGTTGCTACTTCAAAGGTAAACTTGCCTCTAGGTAATTCAGATTGCACCCACTTAATTAATTTCAACTGACAGCAATATTCAGCAAAGTCAGTCTCTTATCACATAAAAATCTTACATTTTTAAAAAAGTAGGATTTACTTTATTTACATCTTTAAATGTAACTTGGCTTTGTGGAAGCCAACATTTGGAGGAACAAAAAGTGATGGTAGAAGAGATTTAGTAATGGCTTAGGTATGATACAAAAAAATGAAAACTGAGCATATTGGCCATACATTACACAAACTGTTAGTGCAAGCTGGAAACCAGTTCACACTGGGGACTCCTGCATTTTTATTGAAGTGCCTGCCTCCAGTCTTTGTAATACTAATTGTAATGTAAAGCTTTCCATATACGTTTTCCCTGCCCATTTACTGTAGTGTTCTGATCAGGTGTACTTCTAGCATGAATGGGGCAGTTGACATTTTAATCATCACAATCTATAGGACACATGGACAAGTTTTATTGTATGGTGTGTACACTGAGGTCTGTCTCTGTATGTCCATATGCATATAGGAATCTCATGGTGTGTCAATGTATGACTCTAGCCACACCAGCACTTCAGTTGTGCTCTTTTCAAGTATGGAGGATTTACTATCATACCTAACCATTCTGCAATCTTTATTTCTGTTTTGAGTACTACCTGAAAAGATATTTTGGTAGGTGTTTGCAGAAAATCACCAGCAGGTAATTCAAATGCCATGCTTAAATTACTTAATGTTGCACCTGCTTAACATGAAGTACATGAAGCAGCAAAATCATAGAATCCATGAATTTTAGCAATACATCATGCTTTTAGATAGCCAAAGTTCTCAGTTACATTTGTATGCAACTGGACTGAGATATAAAGGAAGTGTGAGTGGAAAACTTATAAAAATACTATATAGAGACTGCTGGGAATTTTTATTTGAAGATGTAGGTGTGTATAACTGTCTTTATACTTAAAGATTGCCCCTTGGAAACATCCACCTTAGCTTTAACTGTCAGTACTAAATAAATTCCATAGACAATTGGCACTAAATGGGTGTGGGTCAGAAATAAGAATAATCTATTTTGATCTCTGTCACTATTGAAGAACTGAAGCACCATGGGCTTGGTTCTGCACAGCTGAGGGCATCTCCATCCCTGCCTTGGCTTGCCCAGGCTCTTGATATGAGCCTGGCTGAACCGGTACCTAGGATGTGAGAATTAGGATTTGGAAAATGTTGTGTTTTTTATAAGGTGAGGCTGGCTGCAAAAGGTTTCTCTGTAGGTCTTGCTCTTTGGTACTTCATCATCACGGTAATGCCTAGCGGAGTAATACCCAACCAGGCACTGTCAGTTCTGATTGAGCAGTGCATGGTCTCCTGAAAGGAGGGGTTTTCAGGAAGCATCTCTGCCTTACAAATAAACTCTCATAGGCTGGATGAAGTTTTCTAGAATCTTTTAAATCTCTGACTGCCACTTTCCCTGAAAGTGGTGCTTTGAAAAGCAGCAAAACCATCTGTTCTTTGCGCTCAGGCTTGGACTTAACTAAAATGCAAAACAAGTGTGCAAAATGTGGGTTAAATAAGGAGGCTAGGTATGAGAAAAGCCTAGTAAGGCATCTATCAAAGCACCATCCAAGGCTTTTGTATCCCACAGAGTCCATAAAGCTTTTGTTTAATTCTCCTTAAAGGTGCTCAGTAATGGGAGATTCCATAATCTTCCCTAGACGGCTCAGTGGCTAGTGTTGTCCTTACTGTTTTCTGAACATCTAAGCTGTACATCTTTTGTTGTAATTTAAATTGTATTTATTTCATCCTGCCACACAGGGAGCAACCTGCTCCTTTCCTTTTTGCAGCAGCTGTTGATGCACTTGAAGACTGTGACCTCCCCAGCCTTCTCTTGGCTGCGAAATCCCAGTCCTTCCTCTCTTTCCTTGTAAGTCGTGTTTCTCCAAAGCTCTGATTATTCTTATTGGCCTGATCTGGACTCCTTCAGCATGTCCAGCTTTTTTCTGGAGACATGGAAAACTTCACCCGCTATTCTAGCAGAAGCCTTTATCAGTGCTGAGTACTGGGAAGATTACTTGTGTTTTGCAGACTGTGCTGCTGTCTCTGACCTCCCAGTGGGATATTTGCTTTTATTGCCACAGCATGACGTTGTTAACTTGTGCTAGTTTGTAAATGGCTATAACTTCTGGGTCTTTTTCTGAAGAGAGTGTGTTCCTCAGCCACTGCTTGTGAAGATGGTAATTCCTGCTGAAGTTTTTCAAGCTTCCACTCCCCATCCCCCCCCCGCCCCTGCCACTTGTTGAACTGTATATTATTGCTTATCTCTTTTGACAAGCTTATTTTGAATTTGAATCCCTCTTGTGACCCGCTTGCAGTTCTTTCACTTTGTGTCAAAGTTTGCAAATTTAATAAACAAAATCTCTAGTACATCATCAGATCGTTAATGAAAGCCTTGCATAGTAAAGCGATGCCAGCCTCCCGTGCAGCACTACTTAGCTTATCCTTTGAGTTTTCACAGTGTAACTCTGGTAATTACTTTGAGTGTTGTTTCCTGACAAGATCGAAGGACTGTTAGAGCAGGAGAGTCCAGGCTGGTCTGTTAAGTGCTGATCAAGGGAAACTAAAGTGTTTGCTTCATATCAGACCTATACATGATCAGTTTTTCAGAGGGAACTTTAAGAAATGTTTAGGCATTGAGATTTCTCAATATGGTGATATTTTCAAAACTGGAGGTAGGTAGATTAGTTTGTGTTGTATGCTGTATTATATACATGTCAGCAGGCATCTGTTTATATTTTAGATTCCTAAATATTTATGAGACTAGCTTTTTGAGATTTTTGTTGGTGTACTTAATTGCTATATACCTTTATATAATTTTATATATATATAGTTATAATAAAATAGCTTTGGGCTCCTCCAGCTTCTACCGAAAGTGGCAGAATTTCAAGTGTTTTCAAGGAAATCAAGCTACTGCTTGATGAATACCTTCTTCTTTGAATAAATGTTGACAGATATTATTCAGCCAGATATAGATCTGAACAAATAATGCAAAACATTATTACAGATGGATAATTTATTTGATGAATAGCAGCTCTGTTTGACAAATAATATTAGTCTGTCTCTATGACTGGCTACAAAAGATGGTATTGCCACATAAAAATATCACATCAGTCATCTGTATTGATATTTCATGTAAATTACAAGTGAAGGCTTTTCAGATACCCCAATTATAGAAGACAGCCACTCCCCTGTAAATATGTGAGCACTCGGTACACTTTGGGCCAAGTTCAAACCTGGTAAAAGTGAATATGTTTGAGGATGAAAGTTGATAACACCAGACTTGAACTTTTAAGGCAACCCAGATTGTGTCCGCTGTCTTTAAAATCACTTACATGACATGTTTAACATGCAGGCAGAGTGCAGTTCAGCATAGTATTCTGAGGAAGACAAATATCTATGGTAAACTAAGCCAGCACCTTTGATTTAAAAAAAATAATAAATGTTTTCTTTAAAAGCACATCCTGGAAAAGGAAGTTGCTACTTGAAATTTCATTACAAGTCAATCACCATATTACATCCTGGCACTTATTTTTAAGCTGCTACACTGTACTTGCTTTGCAGAAAGTGTTGTGCACCTTAGCTGGAATGCACCGAGTCAACAAAATAATCCCCAGAAAGCTTTACCTTAAAGTCACTTTATCCTGCTGTTCTGGATAGAAAACATAATATTCTGTTATTTTTTTTTTAAAAAAAACCACTTCAAAATGAATGAAAATATGACCCTATGCTGGATAAAAAATGTCAGGCATCTGTGTTAAAACAGCATATTTCTTTTTGTGTGGACAACGACAGCATTCAGGCAGCTTTGTGTCCAGAAATTCATGAGATCTCTGTAAAGCAATACGTAGCCACTACTTGGCTCTTCCCTGTTGGATTGAGTTCTCCTGTCCTGTGGAGCATTGCTCCTAGCAGTGCTGAAAGGGAAATGCTGCTGTGGTGTGCGGAGGGTGAGGAAGAAGCCTGCTCAGTCCAGCCTTCCCTTCTGGCTCCCACGGCAGCCAGGAGCTGGGTTGTCTCTTGTTCCTTGCAGCAAGCAGATGAGAATGTTTAACACTGTTAATGTTTAACAAGGACAAGAGTAAGGAATGCTTAACAGCGAAAGGCTTGACTAGACTTGAATAAAAATTTCCCCTCGTTTGGACGGGGAGCAGGATTTCTGCATGGCTTGGTTTTGTTGTCACAGGAAAGGATAGAGCTCAGTACATATTAGCTATGATCTTCATCTAAGTAAACCTGAAATAATGTCTTGTTGAATTGTGCCAGTATTTGTAATAATTGAGATCATATCTGTAGCTGACTGGCAGCCAGACTTCTTGCTTTACATCTCTGTGGGTGTATGAGCACACATTCCAGGACTTCTGTGTGAGATTGCTGTCATATTACGATCCGGGTAGGATGGTCTGCAGAATGAGAATAAGCTGAACAAAAGTCATGTAGTTCAAATTCTTCTGTAGGTAATAAAGAGTCGTCAGATAATGAGATGGGCCTTAACATGCGGTGAATTGTCACCGGGAGAAGCCCAGGCATCTCCGCCGACTGCACAGGAGCCACAGCAAACCACAGGATTGGGGCCTAGTGCGTGTTAGAGGGTGAGTGTCAGAAGGAGGAGGCACAGGGAGCCGTTAGCCTCTCTTATCCTTGAACATGCTCGCTTCGCTCAATCAGCTGTAGAAGATGATGTGGCTTTAACCCCTCTTTCTGGTTGATGCTCAGAAGGTCTGGGAACATTTCTGGAGTCATTAGAGTAATATTTTCACAGCATGAAGACTACATGCAAGACCTTCCATACCTTTCAGGGCCTCTTGTGAGACTGCTGGGTAAAGGGAGAGTGCCAGGAAGCCCTGGAAGGGGTCATGTAGAGTACTGTGTTGGCAGCTGCCCAAGAATAAGCCAGAAATCTCATATCTCACCACTAAGCACATTTTATACCATGTCAATGCCAAAAATATAAAAACCTCGCCCTGCAGAGTAATGGATATACAGAGAATGCCTGGAGCCCCACAGTCTTCCTTCAATTGTGAGCGCTGATTTTTCTTTCAAATCACTTACATGGCTATACTGACTCTTGGGTGGGTCGTGAAGATTTAATTATTAAACAAGCTTGTATTGTATTAAACAAGCTTCTTTAAGCTGGCAGGTTAAATGCATTATTAACTCAATCTCATGTATTTCCTTAATGTGCATGCTGTATAATAGAAACATTTAATTTTTTAAAATCAAGGTTGGATAACAAAACTTTTATAAAAACATTCTGTTTGGTTGCACCACTCACATTCTATTAGGCAATATAACACAATCTGATTTAATGGCATTTTAGTGGATATTAAGACAAAAATTGTTTCTTTTCAAGAAAAAAAATATAACCAAAACAAACACAAGAATAAGCATTAAAAAATGGTGATGTGCTGAGAGAAAAGCCCCAGAGATACAAAATGATAAAGGTCAGGATCTGTTACTCAAGTCTTGTTTGCAAGTAAAAATACCATGCTAACGCGTGGTTGTCAAAAACCTGAGCAAGCCAGACAGACTTCTGACAAATAACTTTGACAGTTCTCATAAGCTGAAAAGTGCCTTTTTTGCCTCTCATGTCTTGAAACGTTTCCCTCCTGCTTACAGATGTGCAGAGAGAAAGAGAGTTAACAGAGACGTTAAAACAACAGGGTGCTGTTAAAAATAACCTGTACCAAGCACTATCTTTTGTGTGCTCTCTGGGGAATGCACTAACTGTCAGTAGCCTAACTTACTAACTAACCTTCCTGAATCTGCAATATACAAAATGGTCTGCTTCTCTTTTGCAAATATTTTTGTGCATACATTATTAAGCAAATTAAGAGGTGTTCCCTGTTGTTTTCATGTCTTGGGCAGAATATCATTCTAGTCTACAGGAGACTTTGGTGAAGGTAAGTGGAATGAGGAGTTGAATACTTCATAGGGCCCAAAATGCATTCCTTTCTGCATTTTTTTTTTTTGGTAAAAATTAAAAAAACCCCACCCAAACAACTTTTGAAAATTTTCAGTAATGCAAAAGAGAAACAGTGAATTACAAGAAAATGCCTTGGTTTTGATAGAGATGTTGTGGCAGGGTTTCTTGGTCCTAGGTAGACTATTTGGCCAGAAAGACAGACCTTAAAATACCCAGTGCTTGGGGCACTGCAGAGCATGGAGCCTGCTTGCATGACAACAGGGATGGTGACCCAAATCACCTATATCCTAGAAAAAAAATGCAAAACCTCAGAGTTTTCAAGCTGAAACTCTTCTTTTCTTGGCCACTCTCAGGAAGCATCCCTGCAGCTGTGCATGATGTATTGTGTAGCTGGACAACACCACGAGGTTCAAATGGGAACTGAACTTGTTCATTGAATTGTGTACTGAAGCGAGGGAGATAAATATTTTTCTTGTTTATGTTAATCAGACTGTGCCTTTGAAAAAAGGCTATGATGTTATCTTTATGTTATCATTGTCATCCTGCTGCAAAATCTTTGAAACTTTCATACAAAAAGCCCTACCAGTTGCAAACATACTATCCAACTTCCTATCAAGAATTGCTATCCTGTATAAATAGAATCTTGTTCTTCAAAGCTGAGAGATCTTAGTATTAAGGAAACTATATTTTTCAGTTCAGATACATCCATATTCTTGTTTGCTTACGCAGAGTCTGTTCAGTGGGGAATTATCTTGTTAAGATCTAATTGTATACAGTGTATGTGTGGTGTAAATATACGGCCGTTTAAAATTCAAATTCAGAATGTGGAGGTCATTGTAGGAACCTTCTGTGCCTCAGCAAATGTGAATGAATTATCAGACTGCTTTCATTCTTTCCTCTCTGTTCACATTACTATTTGCAGCTGGGAGCTATGCCATAAGTTACTTTTATATTAGCATTGAAAATTCCAAGGCTTTAAAACCAAAATATTTCTTCTTTTCTTCCCGGTTTTGTTTGTAGGCTGTAAAAACATATAACGTGTCTGTTGGTCAGAAACTGATTGAGAGGTTAGAAATTTGGTGAGCTAAAGTGTGTTTAGTGCAGTGTGGCTCGGAAAAAGAACCTGTGGATTTAGCGGTCCCTGACCTCTGCGGTGTGACTGGTGACTTTTATGTTGCCCGTTGGACGTGTGCCGGTGACTGTGCTGCTTGGATGGGTGGAGAGGATCTCGGTTTTCTGCAAGGCTGCCTTGCTGGGGTGTTCAGCAGAGAAGCTGCTGTATCTGCGGAGAGCTGTGGGTGTAGGTAAAGCGAGTGGTTGATCAGGACCAGAAGGTGCTGGGGGTGGCAAAGCAGGTGGGAGGCTGCCTCGGAGGGCTGGGAAGCAGTGCAGTGGCCGCTGCTGGGGATAACCATCATGGGTCACAGGTGGTGGAACTGGCAGCTCTCTGGAGCCCCCATTTCCACCCAACTCCCCCGCCCCAAGCAGTGGACCGGGCTCTCTAGGGGTACCTGCCTTTAGCTCTTTGCCTTCTTTTTCCTACGGCAGAAACAGCAAAACCTACTCCAGGTTCTCGGTGCCTTTTCCTTGGGCTAGCCAAAGTCAGAGGTGCTTTGAGCTGCCTTGCTGGTCTCCTGGCAGCTCCAGCAACAGGGATGCAGGGTGGGGTGGTGGGGAGTGCAGGGGCTTTGCCATTCCCACAGCCAGCTCTCCTGCCCCTTCCCCTTGCTCCTCTGCAGGCTGGGCAGTGCTCCTGGGGTGGGCTCCTCACCTGGATGTCCATGTGAAAGAGTTTCAAAAGGATGATTTGGAAGATTTTACTGTAGTAACTTACCTCCTTGCGGTGAAGTCACTCTCCAGGGGGATAGGAAACACTGTATATTGCAGCTAATTGAATATTGCAGCTAAGCTACTGGATAAAATAATCACAAGTTCCTGAGCTCTGGTGGTAAAACCTACACACTCCTTCCAAATTTCCAATTCTGCTACTGTTGAGGAATGGATATCACACAAGGGAACTCTTTGGTCTGTCTCAAAGGGGAGTTGTTTATTCTTTCTACGCAGTCTGTGAAAAAGCTTTGCCAACGGTGTAAGCTGCTGTAGTTCTGGGTCCCTGGTAGCTCCACTGGCTTTTTTTGTGTGCTTGATTCCTGTTTGGCATTGCAATCCCCACCTGGTTCACTTAAGAGCAACATAAATTTGTGTGTAAGTTTATTGCCAGTGTAACCTCCTTTTTTTGGCAAAAGAAAGGGGAAGTGTAATGCTGGCTTGTTAATGTGTTTAGATAAGTTAATGTGGCAGCTGTACCTGCTGGTACAAACATAAATTCCCCCCTGCCCCGCTCTGAAAATTTCAAATGGCCCTGATTGTGCTTTCATGTTACCTGTATGCAGTACTTTGCACTAAGGGTAAGACACAGGCAAGCATGCAGAATTGATTGTTTCACTTCTTGCCAGATTTTCCAACTAAAAAAGATTTCTTCCTTGCAGTTCTACCTCCAGATATTACCACCCCATCTTCTAAAATTGTAAAAGCCTCTGTATATTTGATATCTTGTGGATTCTCACCAGATTTCAAAGGCAGATTATATTTGCTGGGCAGGTTGTCGATAGAACATAAAATATGAAAGAAATTGTAATTTTATGGCAGGTACTGCAGCTGTAACTGCCACAAGCACTTTGTATCCTTAATATCCAGGTAAAAAACAGTCTTTAAAAGCATTTGATTGACCTTTTTTTCCAGTTAAGCCAGGAAAAACTCCTCAAAATTATGAACATTGTGAAAAATAAAGAAGTGAGCATTGAAGGAGCTTTGCATTTGGCACAGAAAGAAGTCTACACTGAAAAGGTAAGGTCACTCCTTTGATCTATTTTGCAAGACATTCAAATGTATGAACATGTTCTTGGAAAGCCTGGCTGAGCATTAGGAGCATGTCCATATTGCTTTCAAAGATGCAGTCCCAACTTGCACAAACATATACACTCCCGTTTATAACCAAATATGTCAGGAAATAATGCTTCCTGTATCCTATGTAATGGGTACCCCATGGAGATGCTGCAGCTACACTGCTGGCATTACCTGGAATAAGTAGTTAAATCTAGATCAGATGCATCCATGCGATTTTCGTTGTTGTGAGTGCAGCATCGAGTACTATAACAATAAAAGTAGAGCAAAATCCTTGGGAAAATGATGAATCAAATCCTTGAGGGCTCTTCTAGTGATGGGTTGTCTTTGGGGCATGACTGGTCACCGTAAGAGGGTCTGACAACTTAGCATTTTGCATGGCCGTGAGAACGGCTGGCTACAAGGTACAAAGCCTTGGCCACTGTGACTCAAATTCTAACGTTGCTTATGGTTAGTTGGCTCTGACCTTCCATCAGGCAAAACCAAGATCAGTGTAAAGGTGGCTTAAACCTGTTTTTGGGTCCCACGACAACATAGCTTTGCTGAGCATAGTTCAAGGAGACCAAGAGGTCTAGTGCAGAGATTTCTTCAGGATCAGGTTGAGACACAAAAATTTATTTTTTCTGCTGTTAAAACCTTCATCTCTTCACTGGCAATCAGAAGCGGCTCATTAGCATCTTTCTGTTTTATAGAAAGCATGGAAGTTCTTTCCTGAGAAAAGTAGAAGTTGGTAATGGTGAGTGAAAATGGTTTGAGAATGAGGAGCACATTAATTGTGTATATTAGTATATCACCCTTGTCCTCCTCTCCATAATCCCTGTCCAGTATCTCTCTCATTGAAATCTTTGTCCATCATCCCCACATCTCCACATGGAGAAATTTTCGCTATCTATTTCCTCTTCTGCTCTGGATTTTTGAACCAGCTTCCCTATGGGAGCATCTCTAGGAAACAGGGAAATCTTGTGATGTGCTAATGACATGATCGAGACTTTTTTTTTTTTTTGCATCACAGGAGCTGATAGTGATTTTGAGACAAACCCGGTGCTTTTTGGAATTTTTAAAAATAGCTTTCTGAACTGCTTATTAACTTCTTGGCTGGAAGGAAGTAGAAGGAGAAGCAAAAATAAATACTAATAAAAAAGCAGTGCAAGTTTTGCAGAAGGGATACAGTCAACAAAAATATTAAACAGCAGTGTAAGACTACGTGGAAATATATTCTCAGACTAAGAAAAGAAAGGTTCCTTTTCTACTTCTGCCATGTTCACGTTTTTTGATAGATAATTATTAGAATTAAATGAAATTTAATATAGCTGGATCGTGACCTTCCCTTCCCTACATTTTTCTGAAGATTGCAAAATTAGTCATTTCTATGCACACAATACAGCTACTGTAAGGGACGAAATAAAAAATGGTACAGCCCCACATAATACCAAGGAAGAAACATCGTCCATTTTACTGCACTGCATTCGAGGATCTGTAAATGTTTTTCTTTGAAGTCACATATAGTTTTTTGCTACTTAGCCTGTTTAATAGACTGCTTTTACTCACATCTGTTGAAACGTATTTAATATGATTCCCTGGGCTCTGCTCTTCTCCTTCCTGTCTTCCTGCTTCGCCTTTCACCTTCTATCCCAGTCTGTAATCCCTTAGTTGGTTCAGCAGGACATGTGGGTGTTTTGTGCTTGTGAAAATCAGGTCAGGAGGATGCTTCCATGTTTCTCCAAGTGGAGTTCTTCTGCAAAGCCCCCAGCGCTGTTTGAACGCTGTTCACTGAGAGAGACTTCACCTGAGGAAATGACTGGATTTGAGTGGACAAAAATTGGCAGTGTTGGACATATTGCTGATTTCTGTTTTTCAGGATTCACAGGACTTGCTAACTGGCTCACAATTTAACTTCATTATCTACAAATACAAACACTATCGGTGGCAGAAAAGAATTTTGCAGGTAACTTTAAAAATTCTCACTTTTGAAGCAATATATCAAAAATATAGGATGTTTAGGTTGTTTGGTAAATGTTATAACTTAAAAAAAATCTCGTGGTTCAGGGAGCTATCCGAGAGGTATAAGGTATTGAACAAAATTTCTACCTTCTACACCAAAAGTATTCTGGGCGCGATATCTGAAACTGCCTCTGCTGAGTTCCTGGGAAGGCTGTAGAAGGGACTTGATAATCTAAGAGGTTATGTCACCTCTGAAAAGCATGATTTGTCATAAAGATGATTGATTGTAATAGGTTCTGCCTGGGAGTTGTTCTGACGAGTTAGCAACAGTGAATGTATACAAGTGCTGTAGACATACTTAAATATCTGTCCCTTTTGACATGACATCACTTCAACTGCACTCTCTAAACCCATGGGAAGACATGTTCCTGGGGATGCTCAGAGGGTTCATGTGGCGGACTATGCATTGTACCTCTGGTTACTCTATCCTGTGAATTTTTTTTTTGACATTATGAACCTGTAAGGCTTTATTGACTTGCATGATATTAAAGCAAACTTTTGTCAATAACACTAGATGGTGATTTCTTGATTCCATGAAGTAGAATCGGTGACAGAGGTTTAACATTTCCAGGAACCTGGAATCCACTGAATTTTTTCTGTAGTTTGGACAGAATTTGATCATAAGCAAGTCCAAGTCATACATGCTAGAGGGCGGTTTTTTGTTTACTACATCTTAACCATAGGAAATATAATCTCCTTATTTCCCTCAATATCCACTGTTTTTTTGGAATTAAAAGATGATTTGTTTAGACATAAAGCTGATGGAAAATTGGAGAAAGCTATATTAGATGTGGAAGTTATCTCTAATTACAGCAGCCTTCAAAAGTCAGAGGTAATAATGAGAATGGTTCTGCTTTGGAGATTTCCTGCTTTAAACAGAACGGAGGGAAAGGGCACGATGTTAGCGTTTGGTTGGTGTGGTCTGCACCATAGCAATGAAAGGTGCCAAAAATCATTTATATATATACATAAAAATATCTAACTTGGGCAAGATCTGAGACTCTTCTGAGTTTGCCTTCTCTGTGGGCTGCGCTCAGTGACACTGGGTGGTCAGATAATATTCATGTCTTATTGTATCAACAAAGCTGTTTCTGCTCAGCAGGGACTGACACACAGAACAGATACCAGAATCAGTCTGTACCAGTTTTTAACACTGTAAACACAGATGATGCAGTGGAAGAATAATAATTTTATTTTGAAGCAAACAATTTTTAATTGCTAGGGCTGTGAAACAGCACTAAAATAACTTTATTGGCTGTTATCATCGCTCCCTTCACCTATATGTGTACATACATACAGACATAAAAATATATCTGTATTAGATAAGAACTAAATTGACATGCAGTAATTTTTATATCAGAAAGGAATTTCTCAACAGTATCGTCTTTTTCTGACACAGAAGCAGCTATTGGAGAAACAACCACCTTCATTTTAGTACAGGGGCACAGGCTGAAGCAGTTAGAAACTGAATCTCTGCTGAGGTGGCCGTGCCAGTAGTTTGTGCTATAACTACTGCTGAGTGGGAGGGATTTTTGCACTGGGTTGTATAAGACAAGAGGAATTTAAAAAGAAATAATATTTCAGAGTGACAAAGTGATGCGTATTCATCAAAAGCGATAAGGAAACACAGTTACAATGAATATCTGTTTGTTTTGTAACTAAAACAAATATAGGACAGTATCTTGATGATGGAATGTCATTTTTATATTCTAGTCATCAGCAAGATAGATATATATTCTAAGCTGGTCCTTTATCTAAATGCCCTTGCGTGGTAATATTGAGGATGCTGTCTTTCCCTTTCAATGAAGAGAAGCGATGAAGTCAAGTAACGAAGAACTTTCTATTCCAGATTGATTTCAACACAAGGACCATTTTTAACATTGAAAAAGGAATTATTAAGAAACAGTTCCCTTTCTCACAAGTCAAAGCCTGTGAAGATACTGAAAGGAGGCGCTTCAGCATTGTGTTTCATGGACGACAAGATTATGAGCTGGAAGCAGTGTCTCTTGATGATAAAAGGAAGGTAAGTTTTTTACAATGTCATAGACGGATTGCTATAAATAACAGCTAACGTTATGGTAGAACCCAGCAGGTCCCAGTCATAAATGGGAATTGTTATGCAGTGCATTGTGCAAACAAAGAAGCAGGTATGTCTTTATTCTGTGTATGTTCATACATAGAACAAAGGAAATGTGAGTTCAGGGTAACGTTTGGCCTTAGGATTTTGCCACAGTTCACTGGAACTGAAGCTGTAAAGCCAGCTCAAGATGCGATATGAAAGCGGGTGCATTTCTTCAGCTATACCTCGAATGTAACTGGTCTGAGTTTGTATTAAAACCAGCAAACAAAACTGATGATGTGCACAGTTGCATCTTAACTGAAATTGTCTAAACACTTCATTTTTATATCTATAAGATATTTATTAAAATGTATGCTTTTAAGAAGAATGAACGAGGCCATCTGATGCTGTGAAAAGAAAAAGACCTAGTAGTTCATCTTTTACTGTCAAAATACATTGGAATTATAAAATTATCAGAGGAAGACAGGCTAGGTACAACTAGATATTTGTTTAATTAAATGATTCAATGTTGCAAGATTTTGTATGAGCTGTTTTATTTTGAGGTCTTGGCTCCTTTTGAGTTCTAGGTCCAATTAAATATTCCAAGTAGGATAATTAGGGTCTACACTGAAACCTGAGAAACTCCAGTTCTGCCATTTGCACTAGCTTTTCACCTGAGTGCAGATGCCCTGTGTGTTCAGGGGTGATCATGTCTTAGGGTTTGTCATCCCACTGCGGAGGCGCTGCAGCAAGCTGCACGATTTAGGCTGAGGTACAAACTCTCAAAAAGCATGGAAGAGTTTGCATCCAAACTTCTGCTGTGACTCATTGTTAAGGGGCTTGTTACAGATGGATTCACCCCTTGTGAAAATTGACTGTTCATGCCATGTGCAGAAACTTTTATTCCAGATAAACAGTGCCTCATGATTGATTAGCTTAATTTTCGAAATCGATTATATTTAGCAGAAGAGCTCAAAAAGGTCTGTGTATTCTGTTGTAAGAACACTCAGATGTGCCCCCGTATAACAAAAAAAGTACTTTAAATTCACACCCACCTTAATCCATGCTATCTTCAACTGTAGGCAAGCATTCATTTTTCTGCTGGGTTTCTCTGAGATTTTGAGTCAAAGCAATCAAGTACTACCTGGGCTTGAACTGAGCTGAACAGAAACTTTGCCCTAGATTGCTTCATATATGAATTACAAAAGTAAAATTATATTTTACAGTAACCCCTCTAGAATAAAATTACATTCTCCTTACACCGACAGGTTTAGAACTGTGGACATAAAACCAAATTGCAGTTAAGCAGTTTAGCATTGTAGAAAGAGGCTATTTATTTAACGTTAATTTATTTTACCTATTTGGCTGCTGCTTATAGTGCTGTCTATCATTTTTATACTTGAATAACCCACCTTTAATGTCTTATTCAAAAGAATTAACATGGAAAATATATTCTTTCTGCTGCCACTTATTACGTAGATAACATACCTTCTGAGCAGAGTTATACAGAGCAATTCATACAAGAGACCAGCAGAGTCCTGCTCTGGAAGACCTGCAGAATGCGATGTGATACATGAAGGGCTGCTGGATTTGCAGCAAAATACTTTGACATCCACTGAATGGGTGAAGTATGAACTGCACTTTTGTAGACCTCTGGGCTGTGGATTTTGTTAAAATTTCAAATACTTTAAGATTTTCATTTGCTGATAATAAGTTAATTATTTAATTGCTTTTTAAAGTTAAGAAGTAGAGGCCAAATGTGCATGAAATGAAAACGTTGAAATTAACTGTTAGTGCAATACCCAACAAAATGGAATTCTGGTGCGTGCAAGAGACTGCTGTGTGCATTACTAACAAAATATATAATGGTGATGGTGCTCTGAGTGATTTTAATGGTGAGCCTTCTTTACATTTAGCTTCTTACTTTTTACTCCATTTTCAGTCATAAGGAAAAGGGGAAAAAAAAAAAAAGCTTGGCAAAGCAGATGAGGGGTATGGGAGCCCTGCTGGAGAACATTGACACACACTGGCCAAATGGCTGCCCCCAAATTTGTAATCCGTTCTTGTAATGTTCTGAACACCCCTCCTGTGGGGCTGACCATCCAAGGTGGCCTAATGGGGTGGTGGTTGCAAAGACAAGAATCATTATTCAGTGGGAAATGGACTGTCACCACCATCTCGTTCAGCCCCTGAACTGCCGCAGATAAGCATGGCTTTTGCTTCCGCTTATTCCATTACTGAGCTAGTGAACCAGCCGCAACAATTTTACATAGTTTGCATCCCATTCTCCAGACAACCCACCCTTCCCCTGAGCCAGCTCCTAAAATACCTGGAAATTGCTTATACTATCAAAGGAGAGAAAGAGAGGGAAAAAACCCCAAACCCATCTAGCAAAAACTAATGAACAAAATTTAACATTGTAATTATCTGCACAGGGCAATTATCTCAAAAGACTTCACAGTTCACAGAAAATGATTTTAATTGTTTTTAAAAGGCTACCACTGTATGTCTTGTAAACACTATCCTCAAGTGTGTTCAGGATTTGTTACATTGCAACATTTAACAAGTTTGTTAACAAACAAAAATTGATTTTTATTTATCTTGTGAAGCAAAGCCCTTGTTGCTTTCTTCTTGATATTAATCCTCTCCTTTTTTTTTTGCAAAGTAAATAATGGTGGAAACAGCTGGAGATCCGATTAAACTATAAGTCCCTGCTTTAAAGAAAGGGTAGATCAATATAACTGCCAGCTCCATTAAACAATTCTTATCACTTTGACTGTTTATGTGGGAATAGATGCAATTTATATTTTATGTTTAATCCTTCTGGAGCAGCTAAACTTATTTAAATTCCTCATAGAACACCTTAATCAACTAGCCACACCTTGAAGAGAGTGGAGGAAAAGAAAGGTCTGATAGAACTGTCAGAATGATAAAGAAATGCAGTAACCCTCAAGAAAAATGAGAATGCAAATGCTTAAATAAGAATAAAAAACACATACAGTAAAGCCCCACTTGCTGTTGAATGCGAGACCTTTGTTACAAGCAGCAGAGCAGAATCCTAGAGGAGAAACTCAAGCAGAAGATTCTGCTGTAATAGAAGCTGTGTATGGTTAGGCAATTTCTGCCAGGATTAATTTATCATTTCTATATGTAACACCCAAAATTTGGCACAGTCACTTCTGATGGAAGCCCCTGAGAGCAGAATGTTTTGACTCTTTCCTGTCAAGTGACTTGTGGGAACAAGGGGGAACCAGGGTCAGTCCACGTGGAGTAAGAGCATGTGCAGAGGTATTTCCAAGAGGGAGAATTATTGGAGTATAAGGTTGGGCACTGACTTATAGTGACTTTTTTAGAGCTTGGTGGCAATGAAACCTGGAAGACACAGAAACTCAGTCATACAGTGAATTAATTTAAAAGCTCATAGTTCAAAAGACCCACCATTCCAAACAAATGAGAAGAATAAATTGAGTGGGAGGGACAGTGTGTGGCTAACAAATTAACAGGATTGGGGTAGTTTTTGGTTGATTGTCAGATCTTAGTTTTAGTTCTCTTATTAGGTTTGGCAGGCTGGAAATTCATACTTTATGTCACAGTTTACTTAGGTGTCAGACGAGAATAAGAAGTTCTTATCTCAAGGGTTTTATGCTTTAGTATTGGTACTCTTTGATTGTTCCATGGAAGCTGCTATAAATGTGAAGGATTATTGACATTAGAAATGTTTTAAAAAGGCAAGGCTTGTGTAAATAAGTAGACAGTGAAGAATGAAATGTATCTCCATTCCTTGTCCTTCAGGTACTTCGTACAACTACGTGAAGGAGAGTTGACTTTATATTGCATAGGTCTGGGAGGAAAGAACAAAACTGCAGACCCTGTAACGAATACAATTAATTTGGCAGGTGGTAATGTGAGTGTCAGCAAGGAGAATGGATGCAGTACCTTTTCAGTTCAGACCAAAGAACACAATTATTTGTAAGTATAGTTGGTAATTAAAATTTTGTTAAAGCAGAACTACTGAAAACAAGGTCAAGCAACAGAGAATCTCAGTGTCTCATAACAAAATGCAGCAGTGGAGAAATGCAGCCACCAGAATTCTATGTAATTACCTCTCCCAGTGGTTTGCAGTGATTTGATGAGTATTTTAAGGAGGAATCAATAGTACCACATTATGGAATGGGGAAGATACACTGAAATACTGTCCACAAAGACTTTTCTAGTTGTCATGTCAGGAGCCAGTGAGGGGGTACATCATTCAGCTTGATAGGACAGATGTGTGAACAGGTTCTGCCTAGCTTGTGCAACAAGCACAGTAAGATGTAGCACATTGTTCACCTTCCCCCAAGGTGGAGAAGAGGAATTATGAGGTAACTGCACCACAGAGTCAATATATGGCAAAACTTCAGCTCTCTAACCTTAGACACGTAAGCAATTAACTCTGTCTGAAAAGGTCAGAGTCAGCAGCACTGGGCTCCTTTGACAAGTAAAAGCTGCTGAACATCATTCTGCTTAAATAAGAAATATCTGTGGCTGTGTTAGTCAGCTTGTTATTTACACTTCCTTGCATTTATATATGACGTTCTTATATTTCAGGTTTCGAATACCCTTTACTGTCCAAAATAACAGGACAGAGGAAGTTAGCAAGCTCCAGAATGAATGGGTGTCTCTCATAGAAAGGTACTGTCAGCTGTGCAAGGGTGCCTCGCTGCCTCAGGAAGGATCTCAAGGATGCACCTCCTCTGAAGCTGATTATGAGGATTTTACTGTACCCTTGAATGAACAGAAAGAGGAGGCCTTCCACTTTGCTATGGTTTCTGCAACAACCTGTGTGAACAAGTCTTCAGGCCCCCAGACAAAGCCTGCAGAGGGAGAAGCAGCCCCAGCATCACCATCTCTTCCCATAAATAAGGCAGAGGTACCACCAGCCCCGCCTGTGTTCCCACAGCCCTGCAGCCTCTCTCCATCAACAAAGAGAACCAAAGCCTTTCACTGGGATGTTGTTCCTTGTGATAAGGTGAGGATGAAACTGATGGTAGCTGTTAAAAAATAAAAAAATATTGTAGCTTGTATTACATGTATAATTATCATAAAAGTACAGTTGTACCACAAAACAACCTGCGTGCCCCCTCTATGTTTGGATGAAACTAAGTGCCTCTGTTCTTTTGGCTTTTTGTTTACCCTGGCACTTCTATATTTTTAGATCCAAAAATCTGTTTGGGGATCGTGTGACCCATGCAAGAAGAAAATAGATGTATCCAGACTCTGTGATCAGTTCCAGATCCAGGCAGTATTTTCAGGCAGTGAGCCTTCAGTGAATCAGCACATCATTCTAGATCGGAAAGTTGCGCATAACTTCAGTAAGTATGTTAACAAGAACCGTGTGCTCCTATCCGGAAGCCTGGGGTGAGCACTGCATGTTTCTATTTTACTTTCTGCCATTCAATAGACAATGATACAAGCTTGTGTCTAAATCATCTTTTAATTCAGTGCCCCTCTACACATTTATGAAAAATAAACTTTATGTTTCAGTTGCTCTAAATGTAGTCCTTTATGGTGTAGAGTAGAACCACCAAGCTTCTACTCTTCATGTACAAAACATGGTTGTGCCATGGAGCTGTGATGCTGTTGCACTAGGGTAGACATGTAAAAATCACACATGACACCTGTGAAATTAATGTTTAGACTCTGACTTCAAAGGCTTTTCAAATTTTGTGGGCTGTCCAGGTGAAACAAATCAACAGAAACAGCTTGGTAGCTAGAACTTTGAGTGCTGTGCTCAGTCCCTCTCCTACCTTGAGTTCAAGAATAGTCACCTAGGTGTAGATGGGTTGGTACAACAAGCCTTTGAGGCAGCTACAGCCAGGTCACAGGAGCTCTCTGGCCTTTCTCTGGCTGATAGCTTACCTGTGTGCAGCTGTCTTGAGCAGTCATGATAGGATCCTTCCCTCTCATATCCCAGATAAGGTTCTGCCAAAGGCCTGACTCAGAACAGTCTTTCACAGCTGATGAAGCAGTTCAACACATGGTTCTGGTCATACTAATAAAATGATGTAAAGATCTTTCAATTACTTTGATGAGAAGTGGTAGATATTAAAGGAGCAAGAGTAATTGTTCTTCAAAGACTACTGATTTCTATTACAGAGATGTCTTTCCAAAAAAGTTCTGTAATGTAGTGATGTTGTAAGAAATGTTACATGTTTAAAGGACTTGGGGCAGTTAATTTTGAAGTGGTAATGATTTCATCTTTATGAATATTGATAAGAAAGAATATATTTTGGAGATTGTGTAAAGTTTTAATTGGGAACTGTAAATGGAGATAACTTGTGGAGTTATTGCATCCATTGACTAACAATTTGAAGGGTTAAAAGGAAGTTGGTAATACGAGAGGGTTGTTGCTGATAAAAAGGAATTTTGTAATAACACTTTTATCTACTAAATTATTGCAGTTTCTTTGAGGAAATTTCTTTCAGTTTGCAAATAGCACCATTCTTCCTTTTGATCCTATTCCTCTTACAACTTTTTTCATTGAGACATTCTACATCCGTTTCCTAATCTTATCCTTAAAGTCCCATCAGTGAGATTTTTGGTGTATACTTATTATAATGGACACTACTTAGATCAAAAGTTAATTTGATCCTGAAAATTCTGATTAATCTTCCTTGTAAGTGCTGCAGACCACAGTTCTTAAATTAATGAATAAAATGATGAAGCTCCAAAATGCCAGTAGGTTAAAATTTCTTGAGACTTTGAGTAGGCTTCTGAACACAAGAGAAAGATGAGAGTTCTGAGCAAAGATCTACACACTAAATTCAAGCCCAGGGTATGAGAAAATGCAAATAAAAGCTAAGTTATCTAGGGGAGTCCTGTAGACAAAATGCATTTCTGCTGTACAGAGAGCAGGTATCGGAAAGGCAGAGACAAGAAAAACATCCTCCGATTTCCAATGAAAAAGTTTTGGGGGACATTATAATGTGTATGTTATTCCAAGAATATGGGATCTAGTGGGTGAAAAACTGATCTAGGAGTTAAAATACCAGCGTCTGTGACTCGACTGGTGCCTGTTTCTCTGGATGAGACCCAGTTTCCTACATATAAATCTTCATTTTGCCTAGGGAAAACATTTGGCAAAGTCTGATGGCTAGAATCTATTCAGCAAATTTCAGCTGCTGAAAACATTAAAGAAAATATTAAAGGCTTTGTAGACAGGTTGTGAAAATTTTCAAATCAACATTTTACGAGTTATTCACTCTGTTATGGTCCGTAGACATAGCCACACCTGAAGAGATCCATGGTTTAAAAAGCATAAGGAAACAAAAGATATAAAGCATAAAAAGCCTGAGAAGGGAAAAGGGGAGTTTCTGCCAGGCTTGCCACTAAAGCTAGATCTTATAACAAAATTAAAAGAGTGGAAACTGTGTCAGAAGAAGAATAAATGGTACATACTCCATTGGTCAATGAGAACTATTAATACCTAATACGGGCCACAGCAAGTTTCTATAACCTGAAAACCTGTTCCTTTTTAGAACTGGAGGGAAAAAAGAAAAGGTAAATTATACACATCCTTCCTGAATTCTCCTTCCCAATCCCCTTGTGCTGCTCAGAGGAGTTTTGTCATAACAGAGACTGTAGGACATTCATGCCGCTGAGAACATGTAGGACATTCTCATTCACTGAGAAGCATTTAAACCTTTTCACTTTTTCTGCTGATGCCCTCTGTTCACCTCCTTGTCTCCGTCATTGTTACTAAAGGATGAAGGTAAAAAAGGGAGCACAGACAGTAATTAACAAGTAACTGGTAGGGCAACGTGGTCTTTTCGGGAGCAACAGCCTTACAAATTGTTCCTCACCTGTTTGAGGAAGAGACATCTTATTTCCATTTTCCTGTCATAATGTGTGTATGAGCCAGTCCCACATCAGCAGGGAAGTCTTAAACATTATAAAAACTCTTAATCAGATTTTAGAATATCAGACAGCGTGGAAGAAGAGACCACTTCTGTTTCCCAGGTTGTCTTCATTTTGGAAGTAATTTGATGCCCTTTAACTACCTTCTTTTGAACCCTGGAAATCAGACAAAGCAAGTAAAAAGACCCAAAATAAATGCAAAATTTGATTTCTTTAACCTTCAAAATATTATAATCTGCCAATAAATTTTATTGTTATTAGAAAAAAAATATTTCGACTGTTGAGCTGTGTACAAGAGAAATTTATATTGCGAAGTACTTGAGTACCTTCTGATAACAGTATCTTGATCTGTCCTGAGCATTGACTGTGTTCTGACAGAAATATATTTGTGCTTGACTACTGCTATGTACATTTAAAGAATATACAAACACCGAGTTTTTACCTTAGCTTAGCAGCTATTGTGTTTTGAGCTTTTTTTACTTGTTTTTAATTTTGTTGTGTGAGGGGTTTGGTTTTTTTTTTGTTTGTTTTTTAATATGGAAAGTAAATATGAAATATTTTTGTGATTTGCCTTCACTTAAACTTCACTTTTCTTCCAAGTAATCTAAGAATCATTTTCCTCCAGACATTTTTCTTAAAAGTTTCCGTATAAAACCAAGTGAGCTGAAAGAAAAACTGTACATTATACATGAAGAGAGTGGTGGACTTACAGATGAGCAGATTACAGCACTGAGAAGGTAATCTTTGGGGTCCAGTGTTTGTTTATAACATATGTTACCTTTTGGAGAAGGTATCCTCTTCTGCAAATAATGTGAAATTCAAGAAAGATGCTGCTGAGGCATTGGGTCTGTCCTGACTGTGACTGGAATATTAGGGATGCACACAGAAATCTCAGTCCTTCCAACTGAGATTTTTGGAGTATGCCCCCAAAATACTACTTTTTCCCCATGTTGTATATGAAAGGGGATTGCAAGAAATGATAGGAAATATGACATGGTTTTGTGCACTGGTTACAATGAAGAGAGTTAGTAAAAGAATAAGTTGTGGCAGTGAGCAAGGGTAACGTGAAGAGAAAATTTTACATCTCTTACTACAGACTTACTGTCTATTGTGGGATCAGAAATGAAAGAGTTGAAATTGGTTTGGACAGGAGGAAGGCAGACAAGTGTTTAAGGGGCTTCATAGGATGATGGGATATTAAGAATATCAGTATTTCTGTGTGGCAGAGATTTGTGGATTTAAAGCAGATTGAAAATTTCTGATGTAAAAAAAAATTGAATTGCTGTATTGAGAAAAATAGATATGAGTGTAAGCAAACTATTGACATGTGAAATTTTTAGGAACTGGATTGTATCTCTGAACAGTTTAAGACATAGAAAGAAAGGAAAGAAATGGGATCTTAGAGTAGTACCTGTTATACATCCTAGTCCCCATGTGATGCTCAGGCCATTTTATTGAACACGCTTATATGAAAATTTGAAATTAAACTGTTTCTTGCTTAAAAATCAGAAAAAAACCTGAGTGTTTTGCTAAAACGAGCTTGGAAAAAAAAGATGATGCTGGCAAAGAAAGTAAGGAAGTAAATAACTGATGTTTCTACTTCTTGTGGAATTAGTTTAATTTTGGCCTTAAAATCCTGATCCTAATCAGTAGATGAACAGCAATTTTAGTCTGCAGAATCATGTCTGTACTTAGAAAATGATGTGAGCAGGAAGAACAGAGGTGTAACTTATGGAATGAATGTCATTCTGTGAGATGGATTATACAGAGCTTGCCTGAAGTATGAAGTGACATGGACTAGACACTAAATTTTTATGTTTTATATGTGCCAGTATTCTGGAGGAAGCTTCCATGCTGCCCCAGTGCTTTATTGGTTACACCCCATGCTGGTGCAAATTATGAGCTGTCAAAAGGTGTGCAGCCCCACTGGAGGTGATGGAGCTCTGTTGCCTTCCAAAAGCTGATCTTAAAGGCTTCGTTTAAAAAAGAAACATCCTACTGCAGTACTGCAGTTTCTAATTGCAGTGATGGAATTGGTCAGGAGATATCTCTGGAGAAACAAATGGCTGGAACGGGCAGAAGTAAGGAAATGCCCCCAGTCCTGCAGCACAGCTGAGTGCTTGGGGTCTGGCCAGCCCTGTGTGTGAGGGCAGCCTCTGCTCACACCTTGGATTGAAGGAAAACACCGAACACACTCTGTTGTTCAAGCCCTAACGCAGCACTTCAGATTCAGTCCGGGATCTCCGCGCTGTTGAAATTGGCGTAACACTGCTGAGATTACTGATTTATAGCATCTGGGCTCTGTGCCATCAAACATAATAATAATAATAATAATAATAATAATGGCAATGAAGCTTGAAAGATTTTATTTTTTCCTTGAAGATTTCAGAGT
>JAVJGJ010000002.1:9945698-9957784 GCA_035590215.1 Microhierax caerulescens | reverse complement strand
CCCCCCCCCCCCCCCCCCCCCCCCCACGGGCATGGGGTATTGAAGAATCTGACCCATTTTACCTAAAAGTCATCTTCAGCTGGGAATTAGTGTCATGTGGCTGGTCCTGCTTGCATGCGGCGTCATGCCCAGCGAGCGCTGGCTGTGCCCTCCTGAATGTGCACCCTCTGTCATACCCCTCCTGCACAGGCGGTTGCCCTCCAGCTCTGTGCCCTCAGCCAGGAGGCGTTACACAGGTGATGCTGCGCTACAGATGTATGGGTGAGGCTCTTTGCTTGCCCTTCTTCTATTGGAAACTCTCATCTGAGGCTCTTATTTGCATCTGAAGAGGATTTCATTTTCCATGTAGGTGGAAGTTTCCTCAAATTTTAACCCAGCTGGTTTTGCCCTCCCTTCCCCATTATTCTCTAAAGTTAGGCATTTAATATATTTCTCTCCCTTAGAATGGATTTTTTTTTTCCTTCTGAATAATGTCATTGCTAGGCAGATCTTTTTGCATATTTATAAAGCGGCAAAAATGTAAAGCAAACATAAGATAGGATGGGTGATCAAAGACCAGACTATCATCTCAATAGCACTAGGAAGGAATAGACCAGCTTACCTGGGGGAATATTTGATCTGGAAATGTGTTGTACGTAGCCATGGAGATCATGTTTCACATAAACCAAAAATCCACAGGCCTACCTTTATGATTTTATATTCTGCTTATAAAGTCAATAATGACCTTGGCATGTGACACTTCTATGGAATGAACAATAAATTGGGGATAGCTGCCTGTGGTATAGCTGTGGGGCATCAACTTCTCACAGATGGTCATTAGCTCCAGGAAATGCCTCTCTCATTACTGTTTAACTGATGGTACACCATGGGTGAGTGGCGAGGCGTGCCAAAGATCAAGGGCTTGGAGCACCCAGGGGGTGCAATTAGGAACACAACAAGCAAAACTATTAATCAGGTGTCACTGGTTAATGTTAAGGTTTTTGTGATTGGATTATATGCAAGTGGTTGCTTTTACTGTGCTGCTGATTTGCAGGCAGAGGAGTTGCTCCTAAGAAGGTTAGATGATGTCCAGGTGAACACGCGTAGGTAACGACACGTACCTGTCCCGACCCTTCGGTGTATTTCAGTTGCGATCTGAAATCCTGCAATACAACTTCATCGCTGCTCGGCCTCGGGAGAGCTGCATCCCCCTGCTACAGAGCAGCTCTCACTTACAGCCAAGACAACAACCTGTCGTAACACAAGATGCCTTCTGAAATTTTTTGATGAAGCTTTTGGAGCACATTCTTGAAATTTGTTCTGCTCGATTAGAAAGTGGTTGCAGGCAGAGCTACGTTCTTTATCTCATTGATCCCATTAAGGGGGAGTCTTTGAAAATGAGGACAAATGTCTGGAATTAAACCTTAGCAACAGATTTAATATCAAAAATCCTTTCCTATCCTGAACTGGAGAACATATGTGGAAGTGATTTTAATTAATGCAGGAATCGCTCTCCTAGTACTGAACTTTGTGGTATGACTGCCTTCCACTTCTGGTTTTATAGCAGAGCAGACATGATGTCAATATTGTTCATGTCTTTTTCAGAAACTTTCCATCTGTTCACCTTTTTCAGGTGAAGGAAAGAACAAGGAAAGGCAGCTTTCTGACAAATTACTACTTCTCCCCAAAATGTCTGCTTCCCTGTGACTAGTTTTGTTTGTTTGCAAAGCAAAATGACAGAAAAGGAAAACTTTCTGGCTTGAATGTGCTGCTACCATGCCTACTGTGGAATGTAAACCATTCCCCTAATGTATGCGTTTCCTTTTATGAATGGGTTTATCTAACAAACTGCAGAGCCAGAAAATGTCATGATTTACTGATTTTTCTCCTCTTCAGCTGGAGATCAGTAGTCCAGCCAGAGAGACTGAGTAATACAGAAACCCAGGTTACTGAGGTGATTCAGTGACCCCTCCTGGGGCCAGTTTTACTTGAAATGGTTTGGATCTCAGCTTGCCGGAGATTTTAGCCAGCTCTAAGTTTTTGGCAGTATTAATATTATTTTTAATGAAGGTATTTAACTTTCATCTTGCTCTTTTAATTTCATTAAGATAGTGGACGTGGTTTAGATTAGTTTGGATATACTAATGTGAAATATTCTTCTCTTTCAAATTTACAGGTAAAATTTGGGGAGCCACATGACCTAGACTCTCAGGAGCTATTTGGCTGGATATCTTCATTCATTAGCGAGTTTAGGAAGGCCTGTGCTGAAGTCGCGCCGTAAGAACAACACACATCTTACAAGGAGGTGAGGGAAAGAGAAGCCCAGAAAACAATCTTTAAGTTAATTGTTTTGAAAGTTTCTCTACTAATAAATAGCACATAGGCAGTATATAGTCTGTACACAGTGTACCTTGATTTTGAGAGATATTAAATTTATAATGTGTAATTTGTAAGTGGTATTTGACCTGTAGGATCACAGATCACCTATAAGCTTCGCCCTTATTTTTCCTGATGTATGTGCTTTTGTACCTTGAGATGCCTGTATATTTAGAAAGGAGGCACTATTGACATTTTATAATTTCTCTTTTTAATCTTTTCCTTTGATACCCAACCTTCTGAATGAGTTGAGTCTTAGTTATTATTGTCAATGAATAAGTTCCTGCATGTTCATCTGATTTTTAATTATTTTTGCTGTAGTTTTCTAAATGATACTTCACAAGTTTTATAAAGCAATGGGGAGCTGTTACCCACAGAGGAGAATAGTGAAAATTCTTGTTTGTCTTTCTGGTATTAAAGTATTGCACCCTTAATACATAATTGAGAAAGTGGCTGGCTGGCTGTTTCGTGTGCCCCTCCAGCCACCTCCAAAGTAATACAGTAAAATAGAGCTTTTAATGGCTAATGTCATGCATTCAGGTAAAATATTATAGAAATCAATAAGTAAGATTTGCATTGGCAGGAAGAGAAAAAGAAGAGAAAAATATCAGAGAAGCAAAATAAGAATGTGTCATGGGGCATCTGAGTAATGGATGCTGGAGGTAATTATCCATGGCTTTCAAAAGAGAAAATACTTCTGTTGCATTTGCTTGCTTTTACGTATTTTTAATTAGAATAATTATCTGGAGCTTAAATATACAAGAAGAAAAGGAGACCTATAAATGCAAAGACAAAATGGATGTACTTAACACTGAAAGCAGAAAATAGTTCTAAAATGTCATTGATAAAATTTGGCATGTTCTCTACCAGTTTTGCAAATGGAGTTGTTTGAAAAAAAGTGTTTTACCTGACTTAATTTAGGTCTGACTGCCCAGGTCTCACAGTGTTTGGGCTTTTACAGAAATGCTGAACACTCTCCGACTTCAGCGCTAAAAGGAGTTAGGGCTGACTCCTCTGAAAGGCTTAGAAGCACTTACATCTAACAATTACATTATCACAACCCCCTCTCAGCTGGCATATAAAATTTCTCTATATCCAGCATTTCATTTGCTGTTCTAGACGTGAGCACTGCTGAACATCTAGGGATTTAGGGAAAGGTCCGTAACGAACCTGGACACCCACCAGGCGGGTGCTGCAATATGTAGATTTTTAGTGCTGGTCATGTCAGACAGTAGAGGACAATCAGCAGGAATACAGAGACTCTTGGACACTGTCTAGAAAGCAGGGATAGAAGCAGCCCAAGATTTTTTTCTTGTCTTAGCCCCAGTACTTTCAAGGGCATTACAGGCTGCGGTTCCTGGGAGCTTGTAGCTTCTGCTGTGCCAGGACTGGCAGCACACCCCTGTATGAAAAGGCAGAAAAGCATTCCTGCAGCTGAGCCCACCACCACAAAGGCAAGGGCTTCATTCCACATCAACGTCTCTAAAGCTGCTAAGGGGATGCAGCTGAACCCCTGCCCTCCAGGGGTGCTTCTGTTTGGAAGCCAAATCCGCTCCCGAGGGCAGGCGCACACAACTTCTGTTTCAAAGAAATGAGCAGGGATCATACGTGCTGTTTTAAAATGATAGTTCCCACCTGTATTTCGAGGAGTCACTGAGGAAAGGGAATCCTACCCTGAAGGATTCAAATCCTTGTAATCGCCCTCTTTAAAGGAGTGCTCTGGCCAAAAGGTGTGCCAAGCAGGCAGCACCCCGTTCCAGACCGGTGAATGATCACCCCGGGGAGATGCCTTCAACAGGAGGCATCAGGCGTTGAGCGAGTGCACTGATGGGCAAAGAAACAAGTGTTCTTCCAGCTCCGTGAGAAGCGAACCTGGCCTCAGCTGTGAGTACCGCTGCTCCGCTTCTGCCTTCCATCTGCCCCTCGTCTTGGAGGACACCTCAGAAGATCTTTGAGGAAGAGGCTCAACAGACTATGCATTTGGTATGCTCGCTGTCACCTTCCAGGCGCCTACCTGCCATGTGTATACAAACTGTCTCGTGCGAGGTAGCGGATGCTGAACTAGAGCTGTGCATTGCAGCAGCAGCACAGCACCCGCTGGGTCCCCTCGGCTTTGTGCCGCCCGTGCTGCTGCCGTCCGCAGGCTCTTGCAGGTCTGCACTAACAAAGTGCATCAGTTTGGCTTCTCAACAGTCTTGTCAGGACTATGCTTCCAGTTAAGGACATGCAGTTGTGTTTCTCAGAGGCAAAAGGAATAAAAAAAAAACTAAATAGCAAAATTAGTACCCCTGGTACTTATTTTATGGGAAATTATTTACAGATGAAAATAAAGGGATTTAATTTTATAGAAAACATGTTGGCTGCATTTGCCTCAAGTCAGCATCAGAGCAGTGACATCTGGTTGACGCTGAAATCGGTGGCAGCTAGGTATGTACCAGAACCTACAGCTTGCATCACTCATTTCTGACAGAAAGAGGAAAATTAAATTCCTTTTTAATTTCTTGCATCTATATCACAGTGCCCTATACAATGGATGTATGTGCACTGTAAACAACACTTGCAGTTTTTGGTGTGTGTTGTTACTGCTCCAAAATCTGAACCATCTTCATTTGTATGTGAATCATGTAAGATAATCCTGAATACAAGTGCCATTTCCATGGTATCAAGATCCCTGCATCCCTCAACAGCATTCGTGATGGTCATGATAAGTTTCATGTTTTTCTACCATCACCTTAGCTCAGGAGTCCTGGGAAGTCTCCTTTAGCTAAGTAGCTTTTTCTCTCTCTTTATTTTTTTAATAATTTTTCCATGACTCACTATTTTCCCCTAGTCCTTTTTCTCTGCTATTATATCTAACAGCTTGTACTTGTTTTATAGCTCAGCTGGCATGGCCTCTTCCAATTAAAAATATATTCTACACAGTAGTTGATATCTGTGTCTTTGTGTGAATAACCTGGAGCATTAATTTAAAAAATGAATGTCCAAATACCTTCTTGGCAAGATGTTCTAGCCCCTTCAGAGAGCACGGAGCTTTCCTATGGAGTGGCAGCTGACTGGGGAGACATGTTTCAATTTTCTCAAACAAGCTATTTCTTCAGCGCCTGTGAGTTTCAGAGGTCTCCTGATTTATATGTAAAAGTAAATAAATAGACCTTGTTCCCAATCTCCTTCTTTTTTCCCACGTGTTATTTTGCATAAGACTGGGTCTCCCAGAGTCAATCGCATTGCAACTTTTAGTGAGATAAAGAGTGATAGTTGCTAGACCTCAACATTTACTTGGAACTGCATAGACAAGCACGAAGCCTCTGTGTGGACAATGTCCTTGGAACCCTTCCTTGGCAGCTGACGGTTTTATCCTGCAGACCTGTAGTCATAAAAGTCACAGTCTCAGGTCAGCCTTCAGTTTGTGGGAACGAATACAACTGGGAGCGCCCCGGCAAGTAGCAACCTGCAGGAACTGTAGTATTTTTACACCTGGGTTGTTTGTTTCCCTACAAACCCCAGAATGCTGATGTTTAGCATATTGTGAAATATGAAAGCTTAACGATGATGTTATATGAGTAGTTGTGCTCAGTAAAATTAGTGTCAATATTCAGTTGTGTGAAGTGAGGCTGTGGGTCGGACACTGCACTGATTTTTCTTTCGTGACAGCTCGGCTGTGTAAGAGCCCTTGCTCCAGGAGGGAGATATCTCTTTTGATAGTGTTTCTTTAAAATGCACGCTGCTGCTGCTACGTGTGCTACTTCAGCAAGGACAGGAAGGCTGATTTCTGGATCTCATATTAGACATGAGCTGTCTTCAGCAAAAGCATGGCTGAGAGAAGCCCCATACTCTGGGATTGGAGCTCCCGATGGGAATCCCTGGCTTTATCCACTTGCCCAGTGCCTCAGTGTGCTCAGATCTGCCCCAAGAAATGCGGTAAGAAATGGAGCTTGGACAGGCATGGGTCACTGCAGTGACTTGAGCTCCCAGAAGGGCCAGTGTAACATGAGTGTCAGCACTCACAAGGGCTTTCAACGAATTCGCTGTCTGAAATACAAATATTTTCCCCCAGAGGTAGAAATTTTCCCAGAGTTTCTTCAAACCAAAACATGTAAAGAGTTGAAATTATCCAGCAATAGACTCAGTGGGGAAAATTTAACTTTCACAAGCAATTATATCCTAGGACAATGGCTATCTTTTGCTTTCCAGTTTTTTAGGTTTTTTTTTTTTCCTTTCTGATTTGAACTGCCAGGCAGCAGGCAGAGTGCACCTGCTAATTTTTATAAATGAACAGTAAAGGAAAAATCAAAATTATGGTCACTTGGAAGGTGTTCTATGCATAAAGGCTTTGAAGTCACCTATGTATGCTGGTCTCCTAGTTTGAATTAATGGTTTTCAAATACAAACCACTGATTGTAGGAGAAGAAAAAAAATCATGTTAGACAAAGCAAATAAAAACATGGGGTCTCTAAAAGGGAACCTGTTGGGCATCCACTGTACAACTAAAGCCTGAAAGTATTCTTGGAAAATACTCCTCTGCTTAAGAAGTTGCTGCTAATGATGACTCAGAACCACAAACTAATATCAAGCTGCTCGCCTTAAAGAAGAATATACAAAAAAAAAATCAAACTGAGGGGATGCTTTGATGAAGTGCTGAGGTGCTCTGACTCAAACAGGGACTCAGCAAGCTCTTGGTGAGATCCTTCCCTGCATTGCTCACAGAAGTTTTGCTGTGGATATTCATAGAACCAAGATTTCATTCCCTGATTTAAAAGATGTTTCCAGACTTCCAAAATGCTCGACTGTTTTCTCACCAAACTAAATGCAAATACAAATCTTTCCACTGTTGCTGCTCACTGCCCGAGGAGAAAGCACCAAAAGTTGAACCATCTACATTATTCCTGGAGTAACAAAGAAAGGAAGAGCCTTTGAAGGAAAACTCTAACTCGGGCTCTTGCAGGTATGAATACTTTGTGCAAATAAGATTTTATTGAGCATTAACTTGAGTATTTCATGGCACAGCATATTACTGCAGCTGATGCAATACGTCTAAGCAGCAGACTGCGCTTTCTTGGGTATACATTGAAATGATTGCAGGGACTGCTAAATGTGCTTAAGCCTTACACTTGCAGCCTGTTTACCCAGGGATGAATTTTGCCCATTGAGAATATTTTAGTCAAGGACAGTCAGCAGTAATTAAACAACAGAAAACTACAAAGTAGCTAAATATTGCTTTAAGCTCATTTTATAAATAAGACATTTGAAATGAAAGGTTTCAGGTGCAGATTTTAAGTCTCTGGATGCAATTAAAAAATGCTGCAATGTGTTTTGAAACATAAATAATTGAGACTTTTCTGCTTACGAGAGAATAGACAACTGGTGCTGTATGCTGTGGTGATGTCATTTGCTCACTACAAAAAGAAAATAACCCTAAAGGTTATTGTCCATAAAGATCAAGTACTGATCTGAGCATATTTATACCAAAAATCTTGTAGCTCCTACAAATTTTCCTGAACAAGCTCTACAGGACTTGGTCTGAAAGGATGTTTTTATAAGTAGAAATTTGCTTGACTCAATTTCAAAACAGGAAATTGTCTCAGCCAGTAAATAATTCCTAGATAATATCCCACGTTGCTGTCATTGATGCTTAAATTGGTTTGTTATTTGGAATCTTGCCATTTAAAGCAATCTGATGTCTCACTTTGTTGTCAGGAATTAAGCTGATTAGGAAAATTAAACCCAACCAAAATCCTTTTGATTACGGATTTACTGAACTTGCCCTGCTAAAGGACAACCCAGCTGCGATGACTCTGCTCTCCAAGCTGAAGAGACGCATTTGATGGAGCAGCCGAGCTGACGGGTGCTCCTCTGGCTCTCGCAGCTTCTCCTGTAGAGGCAGTGATTGTACCAAGGCCGTGCGGGTGTTCTGGGCAAAACAGACATTTCAGGGAATGAAATTCAGACAACAGTTCTGGTTCACTTCAGTCGTTCCCACCTCTTCCCCTTGCAGCTGTGCAAGAACTGTCAAGTGTTAACCGAGCTGTGCATAGCACATCACTGTCCAGAGATGCGGACAGTCAATTGGAAGGAGGAAACCTAAGTGCCAGCCACTCAAGAAACATTTGTGTATTTTTCTATCAAAAACCTGTTGGTTAAAATACAGAACCTCCACTGGCAGAGGGGCCAGCCCTCATATCTACCTTTCTCAAAGACAGGGCTGTTGACTATAGGCTGAGGAGCTAGAAACCCCAGACCCTGATTTCTGTGAACACGGTGACTACACTTGGATTTTAGATCCAGTTCTGGGGACCAAATGCACAAAAATTATGCAGAACCTGTGTTTTAGGTGAGTAAATCCTTTCTATCGATTTATCTCTCCCTTTCTGCAAGCAGGGAGGCTGTTCAGATACCCTCCTCAAAGGGTGGGAATACATGCAGAAAATAGCTTCTGTGTTCAAGCTTTTTCACCTGAATCTTCTGAGACCTGGGTAACTGCTTATTAAGGCTCATCTTGATGAACTCATCCTGTAGAAAAACTCTGAGCAGCCACAGAGAAAGCTCAAGGCAAGGCAGCCAGTGAAATTTCGTTGTCTGCCGAAAGACAGCCAATGTTTCAGGCTGAAAATCTCGTAGATTGGGATTGGCATAACACTGGGAAACAGGCCACTGCATGTTAAGAAATGACTTTTGGAATGGGAGTCTCAGAGAAGGACACCCTTGCCAAGTACTTTGGCCTCAGTGTGATTACTGAATGCTATTAACTCTTCAGAAGTACTTACTGTGTAGACATTTGTTTAATTTTATTTCTGTTTTTTTCATATATATTTTTTATTATTATTTCTTTTACATATTTTGATTGCTTCATTGGAGAGGGGAGGAAAGAAAACAAGAGTTTTAGCAGAACAAGTGATGGAGGCTGGATGGCACCTCTTGGAGGTCACTTACTTCAGAGCAGGGTGCCCAAGACTCTGTCTGGTGTGGTTTTGAATATCTCTGATGGTGGAAAAGATGAAGATGTCACAAGTTTTTGCAGAGTTTAACGTTTCTGGAAGTTATTAGCTGAGGCCCAAAAGAAAGACAGAATGTGAGCTCAGGAGCCTCGTTTCCTTAAGAAAGAGGGTTAAAAAAAAATGACAGCAGATTGTCACCTGGGAAAGACACCCACCAGCCCAAGGGAGAGAAATCAGTGCATTTGATAGACTTGACTCCTTGGCTGTGAAATATATGTACTGTTTTCTTTCCTGCATCTTTTTAAAGCATTCACTACAACAACAAAAAAAAAAAGGTATTTATTGTCCTTGACAGCTTTGCTTGGACAGAATGAGAAAGGTCTGGTTAAAAATTACTCAGTGACACATTCAGGGAATTATTCAAACTTAATGGAAAAATATTTTTAAAAACTTTATCTTTTTCTATCCCAGAGATGGCTGCAGTTCATCTATAAGGAGTTCTAGATCACATGTAGTTAATTATACAATGTTGGGGTACTCTGGGATAAATTTGCTTTCCTTAGAAAATTTGGAGGGGATTTAAAGGAAGACTTCTAGCCCAGCTCCTGCAGTGCTGTGCTTCCCGTGCCCTGGCTGATCATCTTCCATGGTATCCTCTTGGTTGGTCCTTGACGGTAAGTGTGTGATTTCCAGGATATTTTCTGTGGGTGTGGTTTGCAAAGTATCACGTACACTTACAAATACTAGTGAAAAATGCTATTCATGAGCAATTGTGAGGATTTATCTTTTTGTTTAATGGACAAGCCATGCAGGACACATAGGGAATGTGTTTTACCCTTCATACTGTTGATAGAGTTTTCAGATTAAGAAGAAATGGAAGGATGGGAGATGGAAAAAATAATTTAATGCTTCTGTACTGCAGTGGTGATGTATGCACAGTGCAGAGGAACACTGCAAATGTGGTGTCAAGCTTTATAGAGGGCTGAGTGCTGAAAAATAAGGATGTATCTAACGTGGTCTTAATATTTCATTCAAACTTCAGCGTTTGGGGATTTTTTTGTCCTCATCCATGTATGCTACTTCAACAGGCGTATTTGGAGGAGTCTAGTATAAACACCTGGGGAACGACTGCTTATGTATAGCTGTCTCTTGCAAAAAAACAAACCAAACAAAAAATAGCAGAGCAAAACATTGTAATCCCCACTGTTTTTCTTGTCACATAATTTCTGTGACAAGAGCAGTTTTAAACATTTATAGGGATGCACAAACAGAAAGCTCAGATGTGAAATCACTTAAACTGTGTTTTAAATACCTGACCAAGGAGAAAAATGTTTTTCTGTTAGGATTCTGTTTTAGAGAGATGCAGGAGAAGCACTGGTTGGGCTTGCTGGAGGGAAGTAAACCTTGGAAGAAAGTCTTGGATGTCTTGCATGGCTTTGCTTTGATTAAAAATCATCACAATACTTAACTAGATTAATAAATTCCCATCTGCCACAAAGGTTAGGTTACTCATACTTTATTTCTGTGTTGCTAAATTGCAGCTGAAAATCATCATACCAACTAATGAAGTCAGAGAGAAATGAAAAAAAAACCCAAACCCAAGCATCCTGCATCCTTTCTTCTAAAATTGTGTATTAAGCTTTACTAGACCACTTTAGGTAATGGTACAGATACAAAAGAAAGTGAAATTTGGTCCTGACTCCTCAAGCAGGCAACCAAGTGTCACTGGTACAGTAAGAGATTTGTTATTCAAGCTGCCTGAATAGATGGGTAAGTTACACAGTAGTATTTCCTTTCTCTGATCGAAAGACTCATTTACTCATTTTCTAACCTACTATCAATGGGAAATACAAATACTAAAACTGAATAGACACTTCATGTTAAATATTTTGCAGGTTTAAGTTATGTAAATTAAAAATACTCCCTAAGTTAGCTCCACAATTTGTTAAAGAAAATGTGCACTGAGATTATAATATTTGCTATCCAAATGATCTGTTAACCAAAATACTAAGTTAAGAAAATTGCACATTGGTTTAAAAAGATGTGTGTTTTGGGGAAAACAGCAGAAACAAGGTTTGGAGAAACAATGTCCTGTGTTTGAAGGACTGAAGTAAAATTTGGATGCTTTGAGGTATTTTTGCACATTTGCAGTCACAGTTTCTGGAAAGAAATTTGTAAAGGAAATTTCTAGAAGAATTTGGGTCAAATTTTCTCCTTTTCCTTTAGTGCTGCTGATCTCTAGCAAAACAAATGAAAAAAAAAAGGAAAAAAAAAAAAGAAACGAAAGTGGAAATGTTAAAACTAACACAACAAAACAAATGTCAATAACTTTCTTTGGAAGTTTGTCCTTCAGAAATTAGCCAGCATTTAATCATGAAAAGTTTGTAGACAAAACAAACCTCTGTACTTTTCTCAAAGAAAAGATTAATTTGATCTTTTTTGCAGTGGAAAGCACACTTTTGGGCACTGATCCCCAAATAGTTTTGTTTCTTTAAATATTTTATTCAGTTAATTAATTTTAAAGAAATCATTTATTCACTCAACTTTGCTCATTTAGGCTTCTCCATGCAGAGCTTTCCCGTGGTTGTTGCAGCAATGATAAAAAAATGCTATGGCACGTTTGTCCTGGCTGCCAAGGCATTTCTAGAGATCTGGAGGGCTATGCCCAGCTTTGGAGATTTGCTCTTACGATAGTTATTTTAAGATGAGAGGAGAGAAACCAGCTACTTGAAGGTACCATACTGAGATTTTGATCTATTTCCCAATAGTGTGTGGATGTAGCAGGACCATCTGATAGGA
>JAVJGJ010000002.1:9863494-9937007 GCA_035590215.1 Microhierax caerulescens | reverse complement strand
CTGGGTGACCCCCGGGAGCTGCCCCCGCCGGGCGCGGCCACGGCCCCGGCCCCGGCCCCGGGCGGCCGGGGGACAAGGCTGCCCCGGGCAGGCAGCCCGCCTGGTTTTTTAGACGGCTTGTGTAGCCTTCGAGGGGGGAAATAGGGACAACATTTAAGGAAAAATCACAGAACTTTCCTGTAAGGCGCAGAGGTTCACAGCGCAGCTCCGCTCAGCCCCACCACTGACAGTAACGTTCAGCCGCCAGCACACGTTTCATGTACCTGCTCCTGTCCTAGCGCACGTCCCGAGTAATCGAGACGGATGGTTATTTTTCTTTCCACACCATATTACAATGAACAGTAAATTGTCGTGACATCTGAAGCCAGACATGTCACACAGCTTCTTGCTAGTGGTGTAAATTACCCAAACTTCACAGCCGGTCCTAGTGGCTTTCTAGGGCTGTGCCTGGCATAAAGGAGCCTGAAAACATCAATTAAAAATAATGCATAACCAAGTGGAAAGAAAGAAAAAATTAGTTGTTAAAGAAGCTATTTAGCATATGGCTGATGCACCCATTTAATATGCTCCTCTCTGTTACCTGTCTCGGTTTAATCAAACCAAATTATTATTAGTGCTCACAAATCCCAATGCAGCGGCGAAGGCTCTCAGGCAGTGTTTTCTCAGATGTGCCCAGGTATTCCAGTAACTCGGCTTGGCCATAAACTGGTGAATGATCTGTGTCATTCACGCATGTCCTTCCTCACAGCTTGATACTTACAGGAAGATGGTGCTGACTTGACCATCATTTTTTTAGCCAAAAGCAGTGTGACACTCCCTGAATTAGGGTTTTGATGTTTTTGGGGGAATGATGAACAAAACCGGCTTTCCTTAATCTTCTCTGAACACACAGAGAAGAAAGGTCTTGAAGGTACGATATAGTAGCGAAGTAAGAAATATTTTCCACACTAGTTTGTTTATAGTAAAGTTGCACTATAAATATAACTAAATATCCATTTTATGAGTAATATTCCAGCTTAATGGAGAGAATGATGAATAAAACAGCATAGATGTAGATTAAGAAATTTCCATGGGCGAATAGCTTCTAAAGTTAATAGTCTGTATTTTTTATTTAGCACTGAATGCCTGTACTAATTCCCATGCTATATTTTTTGTTTGTAGATCCTAGTAAATGTGGGCAATTTTTTCACATTGGAGTCTGTCTTTGTAGCACCAAGGAAAGGAATTTACAGTTTCAGTTTCCACGTAATTAAAGTCTATCAGAGTCAAACAATTCAGGTACGTTGATCAAGTGTGATTATAAAATCTTTTACTTAAATTGTTTATTTATGATAGGGTCTTGACTGAGCACAGGAGTATTTAACACACTGTCAAGGAAAAATAGCTTAGTTTAAAGCAACCTGTGGTGCAGAGTTCCTAGCAGTAGAATAAATACATTTAAACTGAACAGCTGTAATAAGGCAGTATCCTCACCTCAGCTAAATTTCCATAGCGTCACTTCTATACCGCTAGAACTAAATGTCTGGGGTGATAGAAAGTATTAAATAGAGTGGATCATCCAAGAGTAAAATAGAGCTCTGAATTTCACATGATTGCATAAATACTACTGAACGGTCAGGTTGGACTCGCTGCCTCGAGCAGAGTTCTGGGGCTACGTACCAGATTTGACCGTTTCTGTAACGTTTGGTTCCCTGGCTGGCAGCTCGCGATGCCAGGGAGCTGCGTATGGCACCAGCCGGCTGTGGACCAAGGTTAGTTAAGGTGGTCTGCTTGTTCTGTAACTACTCCAGGATGTTATGTCTCTATAGGGACATCTTCTAGGGAGCCTTTATAGCCGCTTAAACTTTTTTTTTTTCACCACATAATACATAAAAGATGTGTCATATATTAAAAAAAAAAAAGAAAAGGAGTGATTCTGCACTTTCTTGTGTAGCTTAATAGCAGCTGAACTACCTAATTAAATACAAGTATGTACTAGCTTAGAGGAAAAGCTTCCAAGTTCCTGAATATTCCCTTGCTGAGCCAACAGTAATTTCCTTAAAGTACATTCTTTAATCTTCGTGTCAGGTCATGCAGTTTCTGTGAAATACATACTGGCTTTCTAGATCTGGAATAACATCTGTGGCTTCCCTTGTTTCCACCCATGAGACCACCAGATTCCTAGAGGTATCTGATGTTTTTCCCCGACTGGTCTTGCTCCTGAATGTGGTTGTTGGTGTAAAGGCTGAGATGAAGCAGATTTTGGCAGGGCAATTGATGAGCCATTTGTGGCTGCTCTGGCTTTGGGTTGCCAGGAAAGCTCCTGGGAAAAGTCTAAATGGTAGAGCTGGCAGAGAAGGCTGGTGAGAGACACCTGTGCATCCCTGGTGCCATTTGCCTTCAGTTTACAGCAGGAAATCATGGTTCCAGTCATGTCAATGACAGAAGTCTTAAAGGAAATAGTGACCTCATGAAAATCTCTGTAATGAGCTTGTAAGTGATTCAGTAGGCTCAGACTTTGTTCCTTTTGCTCTTTTAAATACTGAAGGTTGAAATGGCCTAGAGTAACTGTAAGCCAGCCAGCTTCATTGGGTTTTAAACACATATTGCCAAGAAACATGCCAAGGCTTGGATTCTGGAGGTCCAGTGCAGACTTCGGTGTTCCACGTATCAAGTACTCAGACCTGGGGGTCTGGGGCTTGTAAGAGGGAATGTTACCACCTGTGACATGGCCTGAAACCTTCCATAGATCAAGAGTTCCTAAAGTGATGGATGGGTTTGGTTGGCTCCATTTTGGCATAGTTAACATCACACCATCCGGTGATGTGTCTTCTGCTGTGATTAAAATAGCCGTAAGATGATCTGCAGGGGAACCTGACCTTGAGAGGTGGTGCAGAAGGAACGAGATGAACCAAACCCAAGCAATAAGTAAACTCTCGACGCCCTTTTTTTTGCATGTGTGATAACTAAGGGGGAGGACTAAAAAGTTATTGCAGTGGAGCAAACTAGCTTGAGTCTCAGCCACATGCAGACTTAAACACCACTAAATCACCTGAAGGCTTCCTACGTAAGTGATATTACTATGCCCCTGGAACATCTGTTAGTGCCATTAAATATCATTAAACTGAAATTGGTTCCCTGGGGACATCTGATTAAGTGGATTTCCCAGATAGGCGAATCCCAAATCAGGGCCAGATTCTGCTGCCCTGACTTATGCTGAGTACTAATTTATTCTGTGGTGACTCCCATTAAAATTAATGGGAGCATATGCAAGGCCAGCATACTCGATATGAATAAGCATTTCATAATTCACCCCTATGACTGCATTATAGCCACTTAAAAAGAAAAAAAGCGGAAGAAAGCTACTAGTCTGCTATTCAGGAAATGAAAAATGCCTGGATCTGTCCATTCCCCCAGCCCCTGCCCATCTTTATTTACAGAGGGTCTATGTGATGCTGCTTTCAGAGCAGAGGCTGTGCTGACTTTTACAAGTGTTTTATAGAAAAATGGATTCAGGACCAAAACACAGTGCAGTGGTTTGTAAAGGTAAAGGTCTGTTCTAGATTTTAAAACTGAGACGCTGTGAGCAGTGGAAGGGACATATATTTTGCTCTCAATGAGGTGTGAACCCCCAGCCTGCTGCGGCAGCTTTGGCATCTCGTTAGGTGCCTGTATCACATCTCTGGTTGCCCAAGTAAGTTTCTTGAAAATGTCTTCTTTTGCTAGCACGTGTCTAAATAAGCTGGTGAGGTGGGAAAAATGAGACAAACTGTGGTATAACAGCTCACAGTTCCATATTACCAGATAGTTACAACACGTAAGGTGCCCAAGCAACAGATGAAAGCGGTGGGATGTTACCTCTGATACCACTGAACCTGGACCACGGCAGCCAGGGACAGTGTCCCACTGACCTCACTCAGCTGCAGGCCAAGCCCGTGCAAAATGGATGTGCTTGTACACTCCAAGTAAATGTAATTATTAGTTGGTTGGTTTTGTTTTGGTTTTTTTTTTTCTAAAAAAAAAGCAATGAAGATTTGGACCTTAGAAGACCTCTTACACTGTAGTTAATATTCAGTGATAGTTCCTGATGTTTTCCTGTTAATTAGAGCTTTTCAGTGTTTTTTCTCTTGTAGGTTAATTTGATGCTAAATGGAAAGCCAGTCATTTCTGCTTTTGCTGGGGACAAGGATGTCACACGTGAGGCTGCCACTAATGGAGTCCTGCTCTATCTAGACAAGGAGGATAAGGTTTACCTGAAATTGGAGAAAGGTAATCTGGTCGGTGGATGGCAGTATTCTACGTTTTCTGGCTTTCTGGTCTTTCCCCTGTAAAGTCAATTTTCCTGTGACATTCATCCAGGTGTGGACTCATCATTGCCTCTGTTACATGAAGATCATTTTATCATCATGGGATTGATGTTTCTTGATTGGTTTTTCATGGGTGAATATGGATTCTCTTTATGGATTTTGGCCCCATCTGAACTACTCAGAAGTTTCACAGAATTTTGTGTGTTTAAATACAATAAATTTGGATTGAGACTAAAGCAGACGATAGATATCTATGCTTAATGTTACGGTCTAAAGCTGCCTGCAAGATTTATTCCGATTTCATTTACTGGACTTACTGGATTCATGGGAGAAATGGATTTTCTTTAATTGTGGAAAGACTGGCAACCAGGTCTATGATTTAGGAGAGTTTGAGTTCAGACTTCAATCAAGAGTTAGTGTGTTGCTGCCAAAGAACTGTATATTGATATATTGGTCATACATGTTTTTGTCATTGGGACTTAACTGACATGATCTATTCCATTGTCTTGAGAAAGGTAATTATTATTGATAAGTGGTTGACTTTAATTCTCCTCTGCGTGTAGTGTGTTGGATGGTCCACCCATATATTTATGCTCTGTCACCGGTCACAATCAAGTCTAGCCTACGTAAAGTTAAGAGGTTATGGTTGTATTTTAGTTGGATATGTAAGGTATTCCTCTTTTCCACGTGCTGTTTTCTAAAAAGGAGAGCAGATTATAACCATTAGGAAAAATATTCTTACCAGGGTTAAAGGTGATTATTCAGGTGCAACTTTGCGAAACAGATTTGCCCTGCAGGAAATCTCACACTCGTTCTTCAATTTTAATTAACATGATTGATAATAACTGCTTTATTAAAACCTAAGGGATTCCTTCCTTAGACACAACCACTTTATTAGCTGGAGATGAGATCCCCTTGTTTGTAATTATGTCTATTTTTCAAACCTTCTGTTGTGTTAAAGGTATCATCTAGTTTTGCCTTAACTCCACAACTGTATATAATTTTAGATCTTATGTTTAAAACAAATATTAAATCCAAATAGCCGGTACCTAACTTGGTGCAATATCTATGGTTTTTGTACGGGTCATATGAATTCATAAATTTATTTATTATATCATTGTTACATAATAAAGATTAAAATATGTTAGCTGAGTTTTTGAGCTTTGGATTTTGGAAGTCACTTCATGCTATTTTTTTATTGGATATAATTATTATATGCAAAGTGTAAGCTTTTGGGATTCACAGAAACTGTCCTGGGAGGCAGGCAAACTGTCATAATTTGGTCTGGCAGAATCCTAGAGGTAATCAGAGCGATCTAGAAATAACCTATGCATTTTATTTAAAAAAACATTTAGGCAGAAATCCTGGCTTCACTGAAGTTAGTGTTAAGAATCACATTGATTCCAAAGGATTTTGGATGAGGCCTGTGCTTCAGGTTTTGCCGTCAGCATTAAACTCCAGTGACGTCAAGCTGAATACCAATTAAGAATGATTTTCACATGAACTGCTCACGAAACCTTCATCTCTCATGACCAAAATCTACACTGAATTTGATGGATATTGTGCCTTGCATATCATGAAAGATATGGTTCTAAATTAGAAAAAATACAATGTACTTGAGAATGTTCCTGGTTGAAGGCATATCCAGCAATCTAGGACCTTCTCTAAAAGCCAGTTTAGGCTTCAGTTTCCTGTTTTAAATAATCTTTTTTTCCAATTTCTTTGCTTGTTAGCCAAGTGCAGTGTATCATATTGCTCTAACTGCTATAAGTTTATATTTCACTGATTTAAAGTCTAATGGCTGGCTGGCTGATGTTCCCGATAAAAAATTCAGGGAGTCAGTGGCACAGAATTGGCCCAATTTCCTTATTTTTCTAGGCCCAACATAGAAGGTTTGTTTGGGAATTTCAGGAGGATAGGTGGGTACACTGGCACGCCTGTGAGATGTCAGATGGGGAGGTCATTTGTTAGACGCAATATTGCTTCTGTGCAGAACGCTGCAGTTTGGGGGGAAGAGGAAAGACATGGAAAGAAGGTGAATGATTGACATCGCTGAAAAATTTTTACAAAGTTTTCCATTATGACTACCTAAATGTATTACCACTGTACGCCCAAAATGTGTGTGTGTATATATATATATATGTGTATACCTAAAAAAACAGCGATTGCAGGACATAGTATGCATGATCTTATGGAAAGGTTACTTGTCATAAGAGTTTACTTCAGAGGGGAATTCAGTATTTTGTATAAAACTGATAAAATCTGAAAGCTCACCTTACCCACTGATATATATGTAATGTAAAGGAAACATTGTTCCTAAACAGAAGAAAAATGGCATTAAAGGTGTCGGTATACTTTTCAGAATGATCAAATGGATCTAACTTCTTTAGTTCGTAAACAGATGAAGTTTAAAAGCTGCCTTTAGAATTTGGCAATATAGAGTACTGGACTATTTTAATATACTGTTGATTTCCCCTTGGCAAAACATTTCTGATTGCTTCTGTCATTAACAGTTATCTAAACTTTAGAGAGTCTAGAAAGTTATTCAATTAAGGAGATGCATTTTGATGGAAAAGTCCCAATTTTTTCTCCTCAGCCTCTAAAATCAGAATTACTAACTAATTATTTTGCTAGTTACGGGGGGAGGGGGGGAAAAGTTTGAGTGAAGTGACTGCAAGGGAGCTGCGTTACTTTCCCATGGCGCTGGGCAGCGGCTGCGGGCAGAGGTGGCAGTTCTCTCGGCTCACAGCGAAACATTTAAATCAGAGCGAGCTGTGGGGTTTAGGCTACAGTTTGAGCTACTTTCCAGATCTTGAGCTCATTTTCATTGTGTTGTTCCACGTCAGCCGGAGTGTCGCCCAGAAGGGCTGAGCTGAGCGAGCCTAGATGGGGCTGGGCTGGCTGCTACCATTTCCCCGTGCTCCCGGTCCTCATTCCCTTTCCTTCTGCCTTCCTCTGTCACCGCTACAGTCGTTTTCTCATTCGGAAGCAACAGCTCAGGAGACACTTCAAATTTCTAAGGGTATTTAAGATTAGAGGTTTCATACTTTTTTTGAAAGAACTTAAACCTTTGAGCTGCACTGTAAAGGTTAGAGCCAAATTTCTGATCCTGTTGAATTCGATGATGCCAGCCTTATTGATTTTGGGGGGGGCAGAACTTCCTGCTCCGAGTATCCCTGCTCCATGCTGAGGATCTGTACCCATCTCCTTCAGCATACACCCACTTTTCAGGCAGCTTTGTAGCTTGGAAAGTTTCATGGCAAGAAAACTTTCTGGCCATGTGTGGTAAAGATAAAAAAGTTGCTTTCTCTGAGCGTAATGTATCAATTGTTATTATCAGTGATGTCATAACAAAGGGGATCAGTATTTTTACGTTTTTATCTGGTTTTTATTTCTATTTTATCCATATTTCATTATAAAACTAAGGAGAAAAACTATATTGTCCTCGTCAGGTGATGTAAATGTTTCTGGTAGAGCCAGAAATACTCCGGTTTCCTTGGTTCAGCTGGTGGAGAAAGCTGCTCTGTTCTGTTCAATCCTATTTGCTATGAAGAGTTTAGGCTACATATGCCAAATGACTGCGGGGACAAAAAAAGGTACCGTTCAAAAGAGCCTGGGCAACCAAAATCTTTCTGGAAAAGGCACTGAGGTAGCTCTGAAAATTTCACAGGCAGTGTTGTCTCTACATAAAAAGGAAAAACTAACTTTGAAGCCTAGAGAAGGAAAAGATGCTACTTCCCTTTTTTTTTTTTTAAAAGCAACATTTTTGTATTTGTTTTGTGTTGTGTCATTTTCTAGTAGTATCTGAACATTTTCTGAGTGTTAATTAAATTAGTTTGGCAAGGTCATGGCAGAGGAAGTATTGCAGCCTCAGTGTTAACTATTGAGAAAACCGGGACAGGGTTTGGGAAACAACCAGTGCCATTCCCAGCTCAGCTGCTGCTGGTGCTTGGTACTGGTCGGTTTGCTGGACTGATCCTGTTACTGATACAAGGCATTTTAAAAAAAATTAAGGATGTTTTCTGAGTAAATGCAATACTACTGTTCCTTTCCCATATTATTTCGATGTTTGTCTAGAAAGGTGCATGCAGTGAAACAGGACAGTTGTAACTGCCCTAAGAACTTCACAATTAGCTATCAATCAGCTCTGCCTTTACACTATTTTTTTTTTTTTTTTGCAAGCCGCCAAAGGAACACATCTGCAGCACATGCAGTATTTTTACAAGCAGGTTTGTAGGATAGAGAAGATAAATGCAAGAAGCAGTATGTCATAATCACAAGTAAGTTGAACCATTAATGTGAAATACGAGCTGAAGCAGAGAAGCAGATATATGTTCTCCTCCTTTTATAAGGGTTTCTGAGTTGGTAACATGTTTTACCTTAGCAATTCATTACAGATGCCCTTCATATCGTAAGAGCTCTTTATAATATTCAAACTCTTTGTCTTCTTAAAGACAATGCTAACCAGATGAGTCGATGTAAATAAATGAAGATCCCCAGTGACGGAATTTATTGGCTGGCACATGCCACGACAACATATTTTTTGTACTATTGCTGTCCAGATGGAAAAGGCTCCTTTGAGAAAAGACATTGGCTTAGACACTGAGCTGAAGTTATTTGTCTGTTGCTGGTTAGGAACAGAGGGGGAAAAACCTTTCCTACCCTAGAGCACTAAGGGAAATACACAAAAGGAATAAAGATAAAATCAGTCACTGTTATATAAGTGATGATGAGAATAATGGAAATGTGGCTTGAACAGTCTGTTTAGTGAAAGCTGTGATCTAAGGCGTTTGATGGAAGCAATCACTATTTTAATCTTCACAGTTTGGGGGAAGGGAAAAAGCCAGTTGCATCATTTTTAACAGGTTCTTTTCCTTTTTTTTCTTGTGCTTCTGCTTAGCTGAATAAAAAAAAAAAGCGATCAGGAATGATTTAAGAAAAGCTCATTTCTGAAGAGGGATGGGGGAGGGGTTTTTTTGTTTGTTTGTGTGGTTGGTTGGTTTTTTTGGTGGTTTTTTTTTTGCCAGTATCTGCTGTGGGGTAAAAAAACTGAGCAGGAGAGGGGGGAAAACTGACAAACTCAACCTAAAGACATTCTTGACCTATCATCCAGTTCAGTGAATTGCCTACATATGTTCTGCTTATATGCGTACTACTTTTCTACAATGCATGATACTGACCCATCCTGTTAAGGGCACCGTATTGTAACCTGGTAGCTTTTAATTCTGCTGGAGGAAACTAGATGTAGAAGTGCAGAGCACTGGAGATTGGCAAATAAAACAGCTTTATCTCTGTCCTTACACGTGTGCCTGGATTTACTCCTACAAAGCAGGGCTGTCATCCCTGGGGCATTTTGATGCAAAGGGCAAATGTGTGTTTGAACGCTGACACAAACCCAAGCTGAGGGTACGTGGGTACTTCTGAATTACTGCTGACACAAGGAAAACGCTGTACCCTGACCTCACGGTGAGGACATTTAAATGTGCTGTACGGTCCTAATGCTGGAAGCAGGCACATCTTCACGGTGCCAGGGCAGTGACCAAAGCCCTGCGGAGGGGCTGAGACCTGCCGCAGATGGATGGTCTGGATTGACCCGAGTGGTGGGGGGTCTCTCTAGGAGTCTCAGAGCAGTGTTGTGACAGGCTGCTGTTAGCTGTCCTGGAGTGCTATTCCAGTTAAAAATCAATGCCTGTGGGTTTTATTTTGTCCCTTTCTTTGCAAACGAAGGTCTGTTTACAGTGAACGTGTGGGCTTCTTAAACAAAGGCAGTCTTTGAATTGAAAACTGTCTGAAAATAAATTTAAGAAAAAGTTCTTCTAAGTATATAGCAAGGCTAAATTTCTTTTAAGTTGAAGGCATGCAATTAAGTAGCAAAGATTAAAAAAAAATTAAAGATACACATCTGTGCTCTACCACACAACTAAACATAAAGGAGCAAAATTGATCCTGGAATCTGTCCCACGTACCTGCAAACCAGCTCCGAAGCTGGGTACACCAGTGTAACTCCTCGGTATGTGGCTGTTCCCAGTGCGCAGCCGCAGAAACAGCCACCGGGCAGCCCCAGTTGGCAGCGCTGGCGGGCTCTGCTCCTGAGATGCATTTTCATGCGGGGAAGGTTGGCGCTGGTGTTGGAATATTTTCCTGGAATAAGTTGTTGATGTGGCTCCTCTGGAGCCTCTCAAGCACCCTGACAGACCCGACCAGCCTTCAATATGCTCCAACCTATGGCAGGTTGCAAAATTTTACTTGAAGCAATACCCTACCAGGAAGCACCATATACATTCAATTACTGCTTGCAAAAAGCAGATGCATTAGAAGATTTTTTTTTCTTTTCTGAAAATAAAAGGAGGGAACTGTTTTGCATCAAAAAGCTTTTGTATTTCTTTTTAAATTCACTCTTTATATAAAAGATTATGTTGGTTCAAATAGAAAAGGGAAAGAATTTAAGCTGAAATAAAACACCTGAGGTTTTGAAATAAAATTCTGCAAAACCCATTCTGCTCTAAAATGATTTTTGTCACTAGAATTTTATCAGGGTAAAAATGATAAAATTTTGGAAGTTTGTTCAGATTTTTTGGATGCCTGTATTTCCAGATCTCTTTTTTCCTTATTTTTTTAACAGAAAGCAAATGTTTCCCCACAGGCTTTATCTTCATCCTATTAATTGATTCGTTAAAGCATACAGAACTGTCTGTTGAAAAGTCTGCACAAAGATTTCATGAACTGTGCTGTGTTTAATTTCAGAATGTGTTTTAAATGCCATGGGGAATGCTGTTTTCATCTTCAGGGAGGATCAAACACTGCAGATTTCCTCTATTGAGAAAACCCAGATCATGTAAAGCACACATGGCTTAAAGATTTCACTGGAGGCTCCTATTAGTATTCAGGTTCAGGGAAATTTCCATGAAGACCTTTGACACTATGGGGTCAGGGTGTAGAAGAAGGGGTCCAGCTTTCACACAAAATATTATTTTCTTTGTGCCTACAACCTGCCTCCACCTTCCTCCTCAGTTACAGCTTCCTAATATGATGCTGGTGGCCAGTCTGTTTTTGTTGTTTATTTAAGCTTTCTCCTAGACTCACAGTCTGTTAGTCTTGCTAGAGGCTCAGCACTGTGCGTCGCTGGCCAAGAAGCAAACTCAATCCCTTCAAAGCTTAGAAAGAGGGACATTTGTCCTTTCACCTTTTGCATGTCAGGCAATACGGTCCTGCATTCCTTTCTTCTCTGTGGACTTGCAGCCAGCCAGAAATATTGCAATCAATATTGATACTGAAACATTGATAAACTTGTTGGCTTAGTTCAATAGTTATTTGTACAGGTGTTAGCTCAGTTAACAAACCACTACATGATTTGGTCCCGTTAGGCAATTTCTAATTTTTTTGTTTGTTTGTTTTTAGTAAGTTAAGACAACCAGAAGCCTCTATGGGCACTGAAGAGAGAAAGTAACCAACTGCCTCAGAAGGCATTCAACACCAGGCATGGCAACTACAAAAAGTTATACAGAGCAGTCGTAGTCGTAAGTGTACAGGTGGAACTACTCAATGCAATGCAAATGTATAGCTAGAACAGCCATAAATAAGGTGATGTACACATAACCTGTTTAAGGACACCTCAGTTCTCATTTCTTTGGGAGAAATAAGCTCTGGTTCCTTTCTAGAAAGCAAAACTGTGATGCAAATAATGAAAAGTCTTGAAGAATGAATACCTAAACCACAGGAATGTTGAGGAATATCACTGCCATACAAGAGAAATGAATTCTGCAGTGGCATCATGTGTTTTAGTTTTTGCGAACTGTTTAAATGGATTCCTACAAAAATAATAAAGGCTTCTGAAGAAGATAACTCCAAGACCATCTGTCTTAGTTGTCTTGAATTCAGTACAGGTTAAGTAAGATAGTCTAGGTTTAGTCTGTTGTAAACAGTGATTCACTAGGCATGATTCAGCTGCCATGTACTTTTTGTACCGGAATGAATTAGCTGAATGAGCGTGGAAGACATTTTTCTTCAGGTCTCTGAGAGACAGCTGAGGGATATCACTTTGATCGAATAAGAATATTAGAAATAGAAAATATGTTGAGTTTAAAAATCAGATTTGAAGACTGCAGTCCAAGTCCCCAGCTTATATAAGTTGTACTGAATACTATGCATATACATCTGGTGGAAAGGGCTGCGCGGGTTTTTTGGTGCTTGCCAGTGTCAGTCCTGGCTAAGACATAGAGCTGGCTTAAACGGGGTGTCCAGTAATGACAGCATGCAAGATAACAAGTGTGAGCATTTCTAAACTCTGATGGTTTGTCAAAAACTCACCCTGGGATGAGAAATTTTACTGAGTATATAGTTTAAGGAATTCAAGATGAAAGACTGCTCTGTAGAGCTGGACAAAATGTAGTAAGTATCTTTTATGGAGAAAAAAAAAAATGATGGCTCACAATATTGTTTTCATTCAGATGCAGGAAAAAAAACCTGATGTGCAACAGCACCTGCAAAACTTGCCAAAACAACACTCAAAAAGCCTTTTGAAAAACACCTCTGCCTCTTGGAACACCACGATATTACCTAAAATTAGGGCCACCCAACTGATAACATATGGAAGAGTCAGGTCAAAGTTTATGCTTTGCCCCGAGTTTATGTCTTCCAGACCTCAAATGTATCCTTAAAGCCACTAGGTTATTAAGAGCAGTAATGGCTTCCAGATCAGCAGAGCATTCACCCCAGCGTGACATGAAATAAAGTTACAGCCCTGCCTGCTGCTCCTCTCGGCTATTAGAGCGTGCGCTTTGCTGGAGGGTTCCGCTGAAGGCGAGAGAGCTGGCTGCCTTCCCATTCTGTATGACTGTCAATAGAAATGTCCTCATCTCATACATTGCTAGTGACAATGGGAACATATTGTTTAAGTAGTAAATAAATCAGTAACTGTTTAAGCACCGTAGAGCAGTGCAACTTCAGGGGCGAGCCAGGGATGCCTATAAACTTAGTCTTTTTCTCTACATTAAATCTGAATTTAAGGTGTTCAAAAGGCATTGTTAGATTTTTTTTTCCTGTTCTCTTCTGGAAAGCTCAGCTAAGGAATTTGGTTTTCATGATGCCCCTTAGGGTCCCCACAAAGTAATAAGTCAGCATCATTTTCTAGCTGCAGTTGATAACATTTATGGCTAATTCTTTAAACCCTTCCTTAAAAGAAAACAAGCCTGCAACCTGCATTGCACCCACAGGAATAATCTTTCTTTTCCTCAGTTTGGTAATTCAATTGCGACTTGTAAACTTGTGCAGTTGTAGCAAAAAAAGTATACAGTCAACTCTAATCTATCTTGAGGAAAGTAAAAAGTGCTTACCACCACTGGTGTGGTAAATCCTGGCTGCTTTATTAAATAAATGTAGAATTTCACTCAGAAGCCTTAAGGAAGAAGAGTTTTAGAATATCTGAACAATTTAGCACATTTTGAAGCTGAATAAAGATTGATTCAATTTTGGAGTGAGATTTAAACTGATGGCATACCGAATCCAACTTAAATTAACTTGAAAAGTATAGGCATTATTTATGTCCTCTGAATCGTGAAAGGCAAACCAGTCTACTGCGGAAATACTTGAGTATCATAATCTTTCTGGTACTGGAAAAATAAAGACTAAAAAAGATCCCATAGCTATTTATAATTCAAAGTCAAACCTTGAATAGTCTTTACATAATCATTACACACATAAGCAGGACAAGATCCTGCTTACTGTTAAGCACACATATAATGCTCAAAGCTGAAGTGATTTCATGGATTTTGATATCCTGGCTTCCACATCTAAAGTTATGTGTCTGCCTAATTCTTTGCTGCACAACAGAAAACGCTTTACAGGAATAGGTGACGCTTTAAACAGTAACTCGACACGTGATCACCCAACCAAATTTCTCTTACTGTGCTAAACTAAGGCCGTTGCTCCAAGATGCGATCTCCTCCCCTCTTTCAGGAGTCTCCGCACTGTAATAGTGTGGGTGGATGCGGGCACCAGACCCCGTCTTCAGAGAAGGACAAAGCCGTGATGCCTCACATCAGTATTCATAAAAAAATCTGCTGTCTTCTAGCTAAGGAAGGGATATGACAAGATAATGAATATCACAGACACCCCCCCTTCAGCCCAGCTGGGGTTACGGAGGCAGATGTTGCTTTAGCTGCTACCAGCCCCCCACATCCCAGCTCCACCTGGGCTCTGGGCTGGGAAAGGAGCAACGCCCAGGATGGAACTCGTGGCAGGTCCCTGCCCTTCTTTTGGACTAAAGCTGACATCGGCTCTTCCAGGGTTGTTTTCACAGGGTAGAGTTTCTTCTTCTCAGGCACCAAAGGAGCTGATCTCCAGGGGACACTGTCTGCCAGTCAGCACTGGTGAGCCCCCCCTCATTTGGGGGAACTCCTCATTGCCCACCTGGTGGGAAGATGGGCCCCAAAGAATTTCTATTTGCTTTACCTAGAGGCCTTTTTCAGTTCTGGAGAATAGAGAGAGAACTTTTCTCCAGAGCACTTGGTCTCTCAGAGGTACCATGCCTAGAGACTTCTCCTGGGATGCTCCTAAATTACTTTGGATGCTTTTGAACCAACCTGTTTCTAGGTGGTCTAAGAACTGGGTTTGACCTTGCTGCATCTTCCTGTGGCTATAGGACCCCCCTGTTGGCCCGGGCTGGCAGAGAGCTGCTACCCTGCACTTCTCCATGCAGCATGTGACAACAGGGTTTGCTCTGGTAAAGTGTTGTGAAACGGACCCCTGCAAACTTATATGAGCCAAACTATTCTGCTCAAAGAAAGAAAAAGAAAGGGTGAAAGCAAAGATTCAGAAATATTTCCTACAAGCAGAATTTATCATTATTTCTTCCTTCACATTACTGCAAAAAGATGGAGAAGTGTTCTGAAAGAGTCGTCTTCTTGTTCTTTGCATGAGTCATGGTGCTAATACATTTCATACTGCTTTCTCCATCTGTGGAACCTCTCATCTCAAAATAGTTTAACACGGCAGAGCTGTCCTTATTGCAGCTGTAACGAAACTGAGTCCTAGACAATTTGTTTGGTTTGTCCCCAGTCATCCAGGGAATAATTATTGGAAAGGGACACAGAACTCAGTTTCCCAAAATCTGCCTTCCAATGCTCTAACCAATTCCTTTGCCTTTAGCAATTAGAACTGCTTTAAGCGATGATCTTCACTGTGATCTCATATAGCTCAGTGTAAAGAAGGGAAAACTCAACTTATATGAAGAACTACTCAACATATAGGTGCAAAAATGCGGTTGAGAGATGAGCAGGGTCATGGCTTGGAAAAAATGTATTTATATCACATAGAGGCATGCCAGAAAACATCCAGAGAAACAACAGCACAAAGCCTGTCTGGTCAGTAGAATCTGACCTCCTGCAAATTCATCAAGATGCGGTTTTAACATCTTTTGTTGATGGAGCATGACCTAGGCGATGAAGCAGAGTATTGCCGTATACATACTGGGATTAGACTGGACTTGCAAGAGTGAGAGTCTTCAATTCAATCCTTTCTGTACAGTCTAGTCCTGTATTTTATGCAGAGACGCACTAGATTTGATAAGCCTGAGTCATTATATAGGTTTTGGAAATCTATACTTGCTTTATCATCTGTAAACATTTCACATTTTTTTATTTCCCCAAACCCAAGGTTATTGCCAGTACAGAAGCACTGGCACTGAGGGGGTTACAAAATATATTATCCTTTAATGTATTAAAGATGCTTTCTCAAAATACATACTGGCATTGGGAATACACAAATTCCCTTTGGCATTCCGTCTGATGTTGTCTACACAGACCGAGGCGAGTGGTTGGCATTTATCTTTGAAATGGTTAGGAACAGGATTATTTATGTATTTATGCATCATGGTTTCTAGATGCTTATTCTTTACCAACAGATAAGCAATCCTTGTTTAGGCTTATAAATGTTAGTCTGGGTGAAGTTGTAATACTGCAGAATATGACTATACTGCTAGGAACTGTTTTGTAAGCAAGATTAATTTATGTGGCAATGACCTACCAGGTCACTGGCCTTGGACACAGCACTGTGGCTAAAATGTAGTTACACCAGAGACTTTAGAGACAATTATGAATGGCTTTCAGTGCCGGTCATATAACTGCACTTAATTCATCTGCCACATGAGTTTTCCATGGGAGGGGGCTGGATATCCTCGCTAGTTATATAAGTAAAAAACAGAACTGAGGACTGAAATGGAACAGGATTAAATCATTGTAATTAATGGCCAGACTCTAAATTCAAATATCCACATCTGTAGGAGTTGTAGTAAAACAATGCCTGCCCTTTAAACACTGAGTAATGTGTTCAAAGGCAATGAAAAATGTACATCAACAATATTTTTTTTTCTCCTCTTTTTGACGTTAGAGAATTTTGGAATTGGTCACAGAGAAAGTGAGAAGCAAACAGCACAGGGATGTTTCTTTGCTCTCAGCTTTCTTCCCAGCTACTGTTTTACAAAACTATTACAGAATTCAACAGTGCAGTTTAGCAAAGTTTTTCTTAGCTCTGTGCTCATTACTATGGTTCTGTAGGCTACAGAAATGGCTGTAAGCCACATAAATAAATTAATGTGCTAAGTGAGGGTCAGAGCTCAAAAAACCTGGCTCTGCTTCAGTCCAAATCAGCTCCCAGGCAGGGACTGATGGCTACAAAAACCATCGGTGTGAGGGGAGCTGAAGAAGGGACAGTTCAAGTTGAGACCAGAGGGGCTCGCTCACACTCACTGTGGCTACTTAATTTGCTAGCCTTGGGGCTATAAAAGGAGCACAACTGGCTGCCAAGTCCGGGGTTGGAAATATAGCAAGGTCAGGTGCATGAATAAGGTGACAAAAGCCTTCACTACTGCTTTTTATTTTTGGTAATATGGTCACAAACATGCCAAAACAGGAAAACCTATGCTTTATGGCTGTGGTCTGGCCAGAACTACTCAACAGATGATCTCTATGTCCAACAGATCCCTAAAATACAGCGTTCTTGATATGGGAACCTCCCTGCAGAAAGCGCTATGTACTGCAGAGTGACGTGCGAAGGGAGGTCTAAGTCACAATCTTGAATTTCAGATTTCTAGGGATGGGGGAACCAAGTTCAAGACATAGTCCTAGTTCACCCGTCTGGTTTTAGTAAAAGTCATATCCAAACTCAAAATGGAATTACTTCTACAGAAATTGTGGGGGAAAAAAAAAAATCATACATATTTCATATCGGGACTTCAGCTTGATTCATTCTTATGTCAGTTTCTGCATGTTTACAACTTCGCAAAGCTCTCAGGATGGGCTGGATGGTTTATCTTGAAATACGTGGGATTTGTCAGCAACTACATGTATTTGAGACACTGGTATGGAGGTCAGTTTATACCACCCTATGCATCCCACGTCTTTGTTGCAAAGCAGCACATTAAAGTCTCAGTGTGGACGCTCTGTTTAGGGGTAAAATAACCTTAGATGAATTTCAGAGGAGTGTCTGGGAGGTTTATGCTATCCCATACTTGAGGCACTTTTCTCCTGAACATTAAACATTTTTAGTGCAATCCTAATTTATATACTTTATATCTTTGGTTGAGTCTCTTAGACTGTTTCTTTTGGGGAGGAAAAAAATAAAAAGCCATAAGCAAGGAGCAGCAATGGAACTGGGCAGCTCAGTGCATTTTGCAGCACCCTGCTGTGCAGTGGTGCAGGGCGGTCCCCGGGGTGCAAAGCTGCAGGCTGAGCGAGCCTTTACTCTAGGGACCAGCAGTCAGGGACAGAAAGCAAAGAAACCCTGCAGTTTCGTATGGCCAGTAAAGCATGTATACAGTGACCGAATCAGGTATTTGGCTCCTTTTCAGATCAACAGCTAGCTTGCTCATGGTAGCTGTTCAAGCCTTTTAAATGCAAGACGTATTTGCAAAAACAGAGGCTGATTCACAAGAATCTAACTTGCTGACCTGTGAGCAGGGCCAGCTCTGCTGATTTCTATGTGACATGGCTAAAATTGTCTTACTTGCTTTCACGAGACTTTGGCTGAAGCCTTTAATTTACTGGGTCTGCAATTGCTCAGGGAGAGTGTGATATTTTCTAATGAATTTGCATCTGAAAACTACATAGACTCAGTCTATTCCTAACCTGGAACCAAACCCTTTCTCCAAACCTAGATCTGATGACATTTCAGCATCACAGATAAGATCTTTTCTTAATGAGAAGGACTGCAGAGCCTATAAAACTGGAAGTCAAATGAACAGGCTTGAAAACAAGGAGACAGAGCAATACCTTCTAGCAGGGCATTTCTGTCTAGGGGGACTGGCGCTTGCCTTCTTTGCATGGTGATAACAAAACTGTTTGCCTTGTCCTTTTTGGATGCTTCAGGCATCCAGTTTGTGGCCACAGCTTAGAAAAGCTGCACTTCAGGGAACTTGGTTGATAATTCTTCATTCTCCAACACGAAGCAAGCGCAAGGACAAAATTAGTCCTGATTGTTAACAAAGATATATTGAGTCACTGATGAGCTCAGCATCCCCCTCGCATCCTGCTGACTGCTTTCATAAAGTTCCACTCACTGCCGTCTGCCAAGGTTTTCTGAACGTGTTGTGTACGCACAGATAATACGCTTTTACATAAGTAGCAGATTACTGTGATAATCCTCAGACTATTTACTAAGGCCACCCTCCTTCAGATCTGCACACTGAGGGAAGGAGTGGGGATAAAGAGTGGCAGAAGGCAAAGAGCGTGCTATACAGGATGGGAAAGGGGTTACAAGAAATCGGCTTCAACTAGGATTGCAGCTTGTTTCCCTAATTCCATCAGCTCACCGCTCAGTGTTTCCAACAGCCAAAGTAAAACCACAGGTAAGCACATCAGCACGTGCTTGAGTTCAGTTGATAGAGCCATAACTACTACCACATGCCTGACAGTAATTAATTGAGGTTAATGTAGCTTATAAATGACTCCATTTAGTTAGGGGAATAGATATTTTCTTATTTGAGAGGGATTGTAAGTGCTATAAGGACTATGAACAGAGAGAGACCTTGTGACAAGAGAAGTTGGTACTAAAAAAATATTAGGAAAAACATCCTCCTGTTGATGGAAAACATCATGTTGTATCATAATCTGCACATAGTCTGGATCTAAACAGACAGGTTAAAGGTCAAAATAGAAGACTAAAAGTAGAAAAACCCCAACATTTCAAGGCAAGCAGGTAAAGCTCTTTACGAAGAACAGCTCAAGGTTGCAGGCAGTTTCTATAAAAACCTCTGGTGAAATCCAGGTTGCTAGAAACCTGCAAGCCAGTGTGTGAAAAATACCAGCCAGTGAGAATCTGGAGATGTGAGTCCTTGGGAAGTCATTTGTTCAGTTAAATGCTTAAGTTCTCGCCCATCTCCCCCCCCATCCTCACCGACACCTACGGGTTCAGCAGCGTAAGGTCTCTAGGATGCAGCTCCCAGTTTGAAGCTGCAGCCTGTCTCAGTTTCGGTAAAAATAAACCACATCTTACTGTTAGTTACGAAGCAGAGCAGGAGAGGCAACGTCTGGAAAAAACAGACACCAGTGCGTGTTGTGTTGCAGGTTTTTCAGGCGGTGCTATCTCACCCTCCTGTGAGGTGCAGAGAGGGTTCATTAACACGTAAACCCTCCCGCGAAAACCTGATGCGATCTGTTCTGCCTCGCAGTGCTGCAAACTGGGCCGTAACCACGTCCATCCCTGCAGCTGCCTAATAACATTTAATTGCTTTATAACTCAGCAGCAAACTGCGTTGATTTAACTGCGTTATAAAAGAAGTCTTTGCTATTATTTCTTTGCAAAGTGCAAGCCCCTGGCTTGCTTTTTGGAGCATTTACTCTCTTTCTTAAATTTCAAGTTAATAGCTCTCCTGACAAATGTGAGAGAGATGTATTTATGACATTATCATCTCAGTTCTTAGATCCCTCAATCTTGGAATGTGTCATCACTTTTTATTCAAGTGTCGGCTTTTGTTGTAAGTTTGCCTTACTCTAGTTTTAATGAAAATTTTAAGAATGTAATGAAAATATAATCCCGATGGTTAATTATGGCATAAGCCTAGTCGAGTTTATGCATAACAAAAATGTCAAGGCCTGTATATTCTGCTGGAAGCCCTTACTTTTAAGCTATGCTATTAATTATACTTGAACATCCTAGAGGTTTATTGCTTCAGATAAAAGCATTCAGAGACCTTCTTTACTATTCTTTCCAGAAGAAAAACAATGTAAAATAAAGATAATTAAAGTATCTTTGACAGACAGGTTGTTTTTTTTTAAGGAACTGTGTTGCTTTAATGAAGAAGCTTCTTAACAAATTTATGAGAAACTACTTTGCATACAAAATTTTGGTTTATGTCAGCCTAGGTCATAATTTACTTTATTCTGTGCCTTTAATATACCATTGTGCATTTACATTGGTGATCTGGATGCTAGTTTAATTATCCAGTGTCAGCTTCTATAAGACTGATAAAACTATTAAAACAGGAATTGGGTGCTAGGGTGGAATGGTGCTACTAAAATTGAAAAATAGCCCTTTAGTTCTGTCAGCAATACCGGTACCGCTAAATTTCCTTCCAATATAAAAGGTGTTTGGTGTAAGTATTGCTGAAGGGAAGCCCATGACTATATTATGAAGACATACAGAGCTAAATCTGGGGGCTGTGCCTTCAAGAATTGTACTAAGCTGGCTATTTTATTGCAGTTAGGATTTTGACACTAATTTGATTGACTGCTGTATGCATCTTCTGGAAGAGGAAAAAAAAAAAAGCCATTAAAATGTTACACTTAAATAAAAGCCCCCAGCAAATTGCTTGCCTCAGAGAGCTGTTTGCATGAAAAAGAAGCCAGGACATAAGAAGCTTTTTCAAACTAGTGGCATATGTTTTCTTGATAAATTGTGTAATTCTCTGCTTCTCATTGCGCATGTTAGTCATCATGTGTAGCTATAAGAAACTCACACTGATTTTTATCAGTTTGATTTAAAAACAATGTATTTTTCCAACAACCAGATTTAGTAATAGTTTCTTATGGAGCAGCTTTTATTTTGTTTAATCAATGATATTGATTTCCCTTTAAAAATAAAGATTGCACAGTTCAACACTGGATGCAACAACAATATTTTAAAGATGAAGTGACGACCTGGTTTGTTACGGTCTGTTCTTAATAAATCACCCTTTGTTTAACAATCTTCTTTAGCATGAATATTCAAGAATTAGTAGGTTTTGATCCTTAATAGTGAAAACTTTATTATATGTTAAAACAAAGCTTCCTTGAGTACATTCTGGATAATTTTTCCTGCATCTATTGCATTCTGTTGTGAGGTCTTTATGTTTTTCGATTGTTTTGTTTTGGAGAAGCTATGAACTGGAATTCCTGGGCTTCTTTGAATTTGCTTCCATTCTTTTAAAATATTCCCTCTTTCCTTCTTTCTATTCTTGAGGGTATGATGCACAATTAAGAGCCTATGAACAACTAAGAACAATTAAGAGCTCTTCCTTGCCTCAGTTTCTAAGTCTTCCATAGAAAATGGTGAAAAAGGTGTAAAGCAAGTAAGTTCCAAAAAGCTCCCAACCCATCCTTATTATCTGTTGTTTTCATTCAGAGTATTTAAAAATAATAAGTAAGAATGCATTCTGATCCAGCCCCAGTTCCTCATCCCTTTTTTGCTTTCTGCTAAGTTTTTCCTGTAGTAAAAGAAGACCAAAAAAAAAAATAAAATCTTTACACTCTCCCTGTTACACTTTGTTACAACTTTCTTTAAAGGAATTTAAGTGGTGAGGGGAATTTCAGTGGCGAGGGGAAGCTGTTCCCCAAAGAACTCCTATTTTCCTATGTAAGAAATTGAAAGGCCCCAAGTTTTTAATTCAGGTTGTTAGACTGGAATCCAGCTGAAAGAAGAATGCCTATTTCATTCTGGACTGAAACTTTTGAGAAACCTTTAATGGAAAAATTCTGAATGGATTTTGAACACCAAAAAGAATTAAAGGAAAAAGAAAGCGAAGAATTTGACCATCTGCAGCATGAAATGTTGAAGTCTGATCTTTTTATCCTGTCTGTAAAGAAAAGCTGACGTCTCCTGAGGTGAGGTGTTTCTCAGTCTCTGCTGTTCACTGCTTTTGTGTGCTGCTTTTACCTGTGCGCAGAAGTCTGGAAAGCTGTTGAGGCTCATTCTTAAAAAAATTAATATTTATCAAATGCAATTAATGCTTTTGCACACTGTTTACACCTAATAGAAAAGAGTGGTAAGCTTGCCACAATGTGTAAAACGCATTTATTTATAGTATCCAAAAATATCCTAATTTCTTTCTCAACCACTCTACAGTCAGCACCAGAAAAAAAGAAGTTATAAGAAACCAAAGAGCCCCTTTCCAAAACTCTTGAATGAAATTCACTGCTGTACAGAGGTGTGGGTTAATTGGGGATTCAGAAACACAGAATCCTTGAAATGGTGCTATGCAAAGGGGTAAAACTCATGATAGGAGAATTAAGAGGAAAGCTATAGCACAATTTGAACTAATATATAAGGAAATTACACTGCTACAAGTCATGGAAAATTTAAACTCCAAATGATACTTCTAACAAAAAAACCCCAAATGAATCAAAATATCTCTTTCTGACTTACAAATTAGCATGACACCATGCATGACTGAGTATTTTTGATAGAGATGACAGGACAGGTACAGAGGCTGGTCCACAGGTTAGCATCCTTTCCCTTGTAGATATTTGTCTTTGCTCAGTATGCTTTCTCCCAGTCCCTTTGCTCCATGCTGTCCTACATAGAGCTGATCTCATCATAATCATTTGAGAATCACTAAAAAAAAGCGTCACTAGGACATGAAATGGAAGTTGCTCTCCATACTCCTTGAGAACATCTCCAAGAGGATAACCGTGAGCAAAGGCTGTGCTTTTGGTCTCAGCTATCACAAAACACACACAATGATGTCAGCAGACTTACAGAATGAATGGCATATACTTATTAGAACAATTAAGCATGTCTCTTTTCACATTCAGTGTTCTGCCCATTTTTATGAGTTCAGTGAAGCCACGTGGATTTATACCACCTGGAAGCCTGGGAACATAAGCTGCTGTACAGTCTCAGGAAAGAGAGCGAGATGCTGTAGGTCAGGAATTTCTCTAGCTCTCAACTCATGTTGTGGCTTCACATCTTTCCACTTTGTCCTGAGACCCTCAAAATTGTCTTTCCAAGACTATCAAACCCTATTACTATTGCTTCTGTAGCATAACACATTTGATATCCTATAATGCAATAAAAGTCATCTGGTCTACATTTGACATCTGAATTGTGTTAAGAAAGGAAAATCATTATAAAACGAATATGGTGAGACTTCAGCACTGTGGATGATACCCTACTGAAGGCTGCTCATGTGCCACTGAAGCCAAGGAGAAAGAAAGGACATCATAAATGCTATAAAGGGTTTGCTTTTTTTTCCACAGTCACAGTACTGGAATATGAGCAAATTCTTATTTACTTTGTTCAGTGACACAATTAGTGAAAATCAAAGTGTCTGCAGCTGCACTTTATACTGTAAATTATTAGGTAATTAACCTTAATGCACCCTGCTCAGAATCTCCAGCTTTCCAATGTAGCTGAGAGCATCTTTCAAATGCAACAATACATATGACTGCATCACTGCTTAATTATAAATAAAATGAGCCTCTAATGCAATGTGAGGGATTTAGATGGTGTTAATGGAGAGTGTGCAGGAGGAAAAAGGAAAAAGAGAGAGAGAGAGAATGAAATCATCTTTCATTAGAGCAGAAAGACAAAGATTCATATCACAAGGATACAAGCAATAGCACAGAGAATCACAGAATTGTTAAGGTTGGAAAAGACTGTTAAGATCATCGGGTCCAACCGTTAACGCACTGCCAAGTCCATCATTAAACCATGTCTTTAAGCGGCGCATCTACAGGTCTTTTAAACACCCCCAGGGATGGTGACTCCACCGCCTCCCTGGGCGGCCTGTTCCAATGCTTGACAGCCCTTTTGGGGAAGAAATTTTTCTTAATATGCAGTTTAACTCCCCCCCACCCCCGTACAACCTGAAGCCATTCTCTCTTGTCCTATTACTTGTTACTTGTGAGAAAAGACCGACACGCACCTGCCCACAGCCTCCTGTCAGGCAGTTGTAGAGAGCTGTAGAAAGCATCCAACCAAAGGATGCTTTACCTGCACACTGATTCATTTTATTACATTTATAGTCTACCACAAGGGACTGTGTGTGTTCTCTTTCACGACCAAAAATGTTTTATGTTTATAAAAAAGTGGTAATAAATGAATAAACCAAAATACCTATAAATAAAACAGATATTGTTGGAATCTGTATCAGGGCTGCCCATTTCTCGGTTTATGGCAGAAGCGGGCCCTAGTAACATTAGGGACTGTAAGAACAAACCCGGTGCTTTCCCTTGTCTTTTCACAGTGATGATGCGATCAGCTTGCAAGGCTCGAGAGAGGATCCTGCCTCCCAACAGATGGAGTCTGCACGAAGCAGCCAGGACTGCTTCGACTTCCCACAGCAACAGAGTGCTGATGTGCACCTGGAGCACTACATATTTTCCACCTAAGTATACCAGTTGTGTTCAACAGGAGAAAGATAATATTAATTCTAAATCCTGGAAGATGTAGACATATGTATTAAATGAAGTATTATCCTCTGTGTTTGAGGACATGTAGAGGAGAGAGCTTTTACATCGCTGTTGGCTACAGAAACCCGAGGTAGGTTTGAGGCGCTGAAGCTGCAGGAGCAGCCCTTCATCCTCCATGCAGAAAGTGCAGGCAGGAAAGCTTACGGCAGCTTCGCTGGCAGCACACTTGGCCCCTCCTGGGACAAGAGGTTTGTCCTTTAGACCATTTCCCTTTGCACTTCCCACCTGTGATAGCTGGAGCATTAGGCAGACTGGAAGGGATGCACGACATCCATAGGACAGAGGCATTACAGATGAGGTTAGATGAGCTCTAGGTTGGGCAACAGCTCAGTCAGAGGCCAGGAAGCATCCTCACACCTCTACGGGGAGCAACTCTGCCCACCTACCTACCCTCCATAGAGCGGCTGTATTTCTGGAACTGCTGTACGAGACCGATGGCTGTTACTTCCCCCAGAGGTAAAGAGGCAGAGGTTTACACATTCCAGGCTAGGCAGCTCTAACAGGCACGTCATTTTACATCTACAGAATATCTCAACCTGATTTTCCCTAATCAGATGTCATTGACTTTTAGCATATGTAGAGGGAACTGAATTTTTTTCCGTCCTTTTTTTTTGCTTGCAAATGAGATGTGGCTAAAAATGTCCATATTCATGAATGATAGTTCAGCAGAAACATATGCTGTTTTATATTACCACTAGATTAAAAATCAATATATGAGGTACAAAACAAGGAGTACAGTAACCCTCTCCAAGATGAGTCACACAGGAAAAAGAAGCCACACAACTTTGAAAATAAAACATACATATTTGTGAGAATAATCACCATTTCATGTTTGCTTATAATTATAATTTAATTATGAACCCAATTTTGCAACAATTTTTTGAAGTAGGTAGTTAGCAGTAAAGTACTTTTTGTGCAATTATATGCTATTGAGCTTCCTCATTATACAGCAATTGCTACATCAATTTTCCTGTTGTTTAAGCATATTTTTTGCCATTTGCAGATTTCACTTATAATCTAATAATACAAACCATTTGATCTAAGATCACGGTCCTGTTTTACATGTCAGTTTCTAAGAAACTGTTGCAAAATGTTTGCTATAATGCGTACTGACAGAGAAGTTCTTATTCTCTCCTCTTGCAGGCAAATTGTCAAGTAGCAACATTTTGGATACAGCAATAGTCTAGCCCACCCCCATCACCAGCCATCTTAAAAAAGAAATCTGCTTAATAAATCAGAGGCTCACCCCACCTGAGGCCCCCTACTCCTAAGTTAAATTTCTATCCTGGCTGAGCAGAGGATTAAGAACACTGGCGGATTGGAATAAATGATCTCGATTTAATGTGCTTCCCCAAGTGGTGCAAACTGTTGGACTGACTTCAGTAGAACCAGGGCAATTTATGTCCTTCGAGGACCTGTCAGTCACCTAACTTCTAGAAAGAAAAGACATCTCTGCCTTTCATGGTGGACAAAAATAGCCTGTCTCGCAGGCTGAACAACGGAGGCTCCACAGTCAGGAGCGGAGATGCCTTTGTGAGAAACATTGCCTTCTTGTGGCGCAGCTGATGTCTGGTCGGTAACACAGCAGAAATATGTAGAATATGTAGAAAAGGACTTTACATTTCACATGTGCTCTGTAAGAATAACATTGTGTAAGGACTTTCCTATGATTACATGTTGATTCTTGCACAATATGATAAAGAAAACTCTCTCTTTTGAGCTCACTGAAAGGGGAGGAGGTGGAACATGGGCTTTTCTCATCAGGCTTTCCCAAGAAGTCTATGATTTTTTATTGTGTATATGGTAACAGCTTTGGACAATTTTAGAAAATGGCCTGAGATGCATCTTCTGGGAAAAAGACGGAAGACATGCTTTCACAAAGAAAATCAGAACATACCAAGGTATAAGTGTCTGGGGATAGTGCGGACCACATTTTAAAATCAGGTGACATTTGCCTAAAACTGCCACACTTTGGTCCATGGTTCTGAAAGCTGCAGTGGCCCCGGCAGGACCGAGTGGCTCAGACCCTGCATGGTGCCAGCCAGGGCAGGAGCTCCCTGAGCTGCACCAGACCACAGAGAAACTCCTCACGCCTTTCCAGACATATGGCTGAGCTGGGAGAAGTGTTTGGCGATGCTCCCAGACATGTCTTCAGTTCTGTGGGAAGACCCAGGTAACCTGTGACAACGAACGTTGCCAAATCAATTATATTTGCGAGCAGAGAATGGCAGGGAGAAGGGAAGGACTGGGCTTCCATGTAGCATATGGTCTTCAGGCTTCCTCCTCTAAACTGTCACGCAGAGTGATTGAACAGTATTGCAAAGACTAAAAGAAATTGATTTAGCCATTAAAAGAATAGGAAGAGCTCTCGGTGCTGTATCAGCGGTAGCTAGAAGGAGAGTTCAGGCTGGCACTAGAAAATTTATTAAATTGTTAGAGTCCACAGAGAAGATGAACTTACAAAAATGCAATGGTTGATCTATTTTAGTATTTTTGGAGAGCTGCAGAGTGCTCATCTCCTGAAGTACGAGCAAAGAATTCAGAGATATTTTTTTACAACCGTAGCTCTTTGGCAAGATGGTTAATACCGGTGATACAGTTTTATAATTTTCTTTAATCCAGCCTACAAAAGGCATAATTATCCTGGGCCCAGACTGAACCACATCCTTTGACTTTTTAGTCCTGGGCTAATGGTTGGACTTGGTGATCTTAAAGGCCTTTTCCAACCTAAATGAGTCTATGATTCCTAAAGCAGTACTAGAAATGCTCCTAAATTCTACTAGATAAGTCAGAGAACAAATCTTATAAGTTTTGAATTAAAATGCTCTATGTTGAGTATGTTTGCACTTAACAGAAGTAAAATAAGCTCACGAACGCACCAAGCTAGGGTAAATCAACCTTAGTGAATAATATGTAAATCTGTGATGTGAGCATCGCACTCAGTTTTTATACCTATTTACACTGATACATTAATTAACATTAAGTTAATAATTGCAGTGATCTGATGGCAATAGTTTTGAGTATTCTTGAAAAAGGAAAAACTACTAAATAAAGAGATGAAATTTTTCCAGTAGCCTGAACTATATCCTATTAATAATTGTACTTGAATGTAAAACACTGTACAAATCTAGCCAGCCAAGGAATTAACAGCTGGGAAACACACATACATTCCTTTTACATTAGGAAAAAATATGTAGTTGTCTATTTTCAGAAATATAGACAATATATGTCAATATATGTCAATATATCAGTCTATATTCATCTATATTCAGAAAGCCATAGTAAAACTCATATAAACTTCACTGCCATATTAGTAAATAGAGCAAAGTTATTCTAACAGCATTATAAAATATTCCTAGATGAAATCTGAACGGGTAGGATGCAAGTACGTATAAGTCAGTAGGTCCCTGATTTCTCATGTACTTGATTCAACTTGAAAATGAAATATAAGCAGAGATTTCTTCAACTCCTTTAGGCTCAACATCTTTAGACATTTCTAATGCATTCCACTCTGAAAAGCCCCAAAGATAACCCCCCCTGTCTTTTGTGTTTCCCGTTGTGAGCACAAATGATCTTGCCTGGATTGATAACTTTCCGATACAATTACCTCGCTGTCTTGTGAAGCCATGTCAGCTGAGTTCATTTAAAGAATGCTGTTGACTGAACCCCTCTGATCTGAGACAGAGAGCAGGGCTTGAACAAATTAGAAGGCAGCAAAAGCATCCAGATTAGAGAGAACAGCCGATCTGTGGATGACAAATGCCTGTTCCTCCAGATCCTCCTGGATCTACCTTGAGCAAGGCAAGACACAGACTTGACTGACCGAGTAAATGACCACCATGGGGTTTTTGCTTCAGGAATAGCTAAAGCCATTTTGTAATCACGTATTACAGATTTATGAGATCAAATAATATGGTTGGTAAGATCACCTTCCATAGCTTTGGTCTTTCATATTTAAAAGTGTAGCTGGAAACTTTCTGGGGACGAAAGATATAAGATAGAACAAAACACAGGAATCTTAAAGGTATGAACTAATACTGCATAGATCACAGAACAGTCACTAGCCCCAGATTAGATAACTCCAGAGACTGATTTCTGTGAAGTTTAGCTACGTAGTTCATAAAATGCATGTGCAATTGCTTTCCTAAACTGATGAAGCAATTCCCACGTCTATGCATCCCAATCAGGTAATTGCAGACCATCCATTTGCATGTTGTCTGTCACCCAATTGGCATATACAGTTACCGTGCATGGAAACTAGGAACATTACTTTGCATCCTAACAGCCTGAGAATCTGAGAATCAAACCTCTAGGTCTTTTACTTATATAACTTTTGTAGTAAATTTCACATGATTATATTTAAAGTGAGTATTGGCCATTACTCATTCAGAGCAAATGATGTAAATTTTTCACTGTAAACTGAGATAAAGAATCAGAGAGTTTCTGTAGGGGTTTTAGATAAGTATCTCATGTAATTAATAAAGCTACAAGAACACATACTTGTCTGGTTACTTCTTGTCCACCACTGATAACAGTAAAATATAAAGTTTGTGAGGAAAATTGAATATTTATGTAGGAAATTAAGAGAAAAATAACAGAATGAAACTTTCCTTGTTTCTAATTCTGTTGATGTCTATCACTTTCTCTGCTGCACTCTTGTGATGGCTTTGTCAGATGCCCCTTTGTTACTGAATTAATTATTAATTATCTGTTTGCTTTATCACCTAAGGCTTCAAGTGCATCTGCCCCAAACTGCTTGCAGACAAAAAAGAGGTGGTGGTTTTGGCACATAATATGGAAGCAGAACTGCTCTCCTCAAGGTAAGATTTTACTCCGTGCCACGTAAGCATTAAATCTTTAGCTCCTTCTGAAACATGAAAATCTTCAACAGGGAGAGTGAGATGAGCACTGGCCTGGGAACAGGGGCAGGGTCCAGGGGGCTTTGTCTCAGCTTCCCAGGCAAAGAGTAGAACTGAGCTAGGTGAGGGTGCTCCATCCTAAATGAACTAAAAAAAAAAAAGGAAGGCATTCTGTAAGACAATTACTCCAGTGAGGACAGAGGAACAAATAACGTGTGCAAGTGCTGGATGTTCCCTTCGCAGCCACTGGCAATCCCCTTGCTAACATACTGCTCCTTGTGAGACTTATTCTGAGCCGTTTTGCATCTCCCCTGCATCGCAGAGGACTGTATGCACAAATCTACAGGGCACAGCCACCGATAGATCAGATGCTGTGATGCTTTGTGGTGACATCCAATGTGGATGCAGGCATTTTTTGCCTTTTCAAAAGCAGCAAGGAAAATCATTCTTCTCTGAAATTATTTAGGTAGTCCAAGATGCAGATAAAAATGAGTATATTTTCTGGCTTCTAGGAAAAGAATGAAATTTGAGATCCTGATCCAAAAGTGTTTTTAAGGTGTTGTAGGTGTTACTGACCTTTAGCATCACCTGTCATACACATAGGCAGGAATCAGGCTCCCATCCTTTCCATCACCAGCCTAACGTACAAGACTCTGAACTAACATCAATCAAAGCTGCAGGAGATTTTTATACACTTCTAATTTTACCAAGTCAGACTTTATGGATAGAAAAAACAAATAGCATCATCTTTAAAGGGGTCTATAACTCTGAGACAGAAAAATGCATAAGCCACATCAGTGTTAATGGAAGTAGCGTGCATGCATGCATAGCAAAATAAATACATTAAGTGCTGTTAATCATCAGTTAAACACAGAAGTCTCTTTGAATAAGATCAGTCCTGGCAGTTCCCCTGACTACAATGGTTTGGGATGCAGAGCCAGAAATGTCTTTCACTTCTTAATGATTTCTGAAATTATGTTACATTTTTATGGATTAAACTCTTAGAAGGTATAAACTGACATAAACTGCATTAATTTCTATGGAGTAGTGCCAATTTATTCCTCAAGGCAATCTGTCTCTAGATAAGAACAAGAGGTAAGATTAAATAGAGTTAATATGAAAGTATAATTTTTTTCTAGATTTGTTATAAATACACATATTTTCACACCTTTTTAATGAGAAAGCAGCCTTTTGTGGTACAAGAACTTAGACATTTTCTCAAAAAGTTGATTTTATTATATCATAATCATGTAGAATTAAGACTGCTCCAAAAAAGCTTATATACTTTTAAAAGTGGCTGCCATCTTGAGTGTTCTTCAGACAGAAAAGTTCCTATGGACAGCATTTGCAATTTTCCAAAGATCTATTTCATGAAAATAGCCTACTTAATTCAAAACTAACCTCATGACCCACAAACAAGAAGCACCACAGGTCTAGTGGTTATAGTATCTGGGAGCTGCATGTAAGGAGGACCTCTCAAACCAGTGCAAGGTCACTGTTAGCAACCTTGAATTCTCTCCAAAGCCACATTCTAATATATGAATTTATGCTTATCACTCTTTTTGTGCCATAGAGAATCCTTATGTGAACAAGTGACAGGAGTGACACTATGCTTCAGACCCAGTGACCAGCATCAGATGCCAGAGTATGTGCTGGTCCAAACAGGTTGTCAACATCCCGCCCATACTAACGTCCTTCCAAAAGCTGGAGGTTTCAATACACCTACAGTGACGGTTCACCAAAGTTCCGAGTTGGTAAGTCCAGTCACAGGTTCTGCATGAATTCATCTATCAAATATTATTTCCCACCGAGGCCCGAAGTATGGAGACAGAGTTAACTTCAGCATCTTGCCTATGTCCATGCTGCAATCTAGCTCACACAGCCTAGTGGAAAAGGGCATCCCTGAAAAACCAGCAGAACCACTTTTAAAAATGTTTTCTTTAGTAGCTTGCTTATGTACTCGGTGTATACTTTCTCCTGGTTTCTCAACAGTTGCTGGCTAGAGTTCTTAGGAAAAGTGCTAGAAAGGCACAAGACACAATCCACAGAACTATTTGTTGAGCTCAGCCTGCATCTTGTTTGCTCTTGAACTATTTCTGGGTGGTTTATTGAAATATCTGACTGCAAAATAACTTTGGAGCCCAGCCTGTATTTTCAAATCAAAGAAATTATGCCATTTTGCTATATTATAATCTTCTGGGTAAAAAGGTGATGCTGTACTTAATTTATTCATACCAAACTGTGAAAGTCCAAGTCACACAGACCATTCAGATGTAGTTCTCCCTGTTCAAAGTTATCCAAACTTCAAATCATTAATGTGGTCAATGTTAATTGATTCAAACACTACTGAAAGAGAATAAAAATTTTGGTCTTCTGAAACGTTGATGTCATCTGGAAGCACCAATTGCTACTGAAGGAAATACATTCCCAGAGAAAACATTTGATTCAGCCTTACCACAGCTTGCCAAGCTGAGAGCTAGCTCCTTCCCGATGAAATATTTCTGTTTTCTGTGACATGTTATCAACCTTGAGCTCTTTGAATGAAGTTCAAATCAGACTGAGACTTTGTCAAATGTGGAAAAAAAAATAACGGAGTTTCAAACTCAGCCTTTCGAATGCAGCCCTGGACTTGTCAGTGGCAGTGCTGAATGCTGCCATCCTCCTGCAAAGCCAAATTGCCTCATCTCTGCTCTCAGAAGCTGCTTTTCTTTGAGGTCAAGGCATGTTCGCCGTATAGCTGGGCACCTTATAGGGCTTTAATAATCACTGATGGGCTTCGAGGAAAAAATACACTTTAATGAGCTTTTCCCCCTCCCCCCCCCCAAAAAAAAAGATGAGCTTAGCTACAAGATTTTATATGCAGAGAGAGTAAATAATTTTTATGTACCTTTTCCTCTGATGCCTTTGGCAATCCTCATGAGCAGAGCCCTGCCAGGGCCACTGTCGTGATTCTGTGTCTCCAGCCATACGAGATGAATATACCTTTGATACACTCACTGCTTGGAGCGTGCTTTATTGCTAGTCTGCACTGTGTGCTCGCTTGCCAGAGAAGTCATAACACAACTGGGAGCACCAGATTGACTGTTTTATGAGCAACCAGAATTTAAATATGGTTCCATTCCATTGGGCTACTAAGGAAAGAAAGAGAATGAAATACCTGCTTGAGTGAAGAGCCAGCATTTCTTATCTTATACAATCCATTTATTTCTCTATCATTGGTAGGAGGTATTTTAAAAGGACAAATATTTTTAAAACCACAGTCAGTATTTTATTGCATCCTCATAACTTATTTAGTGCTTCAGATCAAATGCTTTACCCTACTACTTTATAAAAAAATATGCAGAACACAGCTATATATCATCTGTAAAAATGTCACCTACTATTAGTTTCTTCTATTAAAACGCATCTTTATTACCTACTGTAATTATGAGAAATTTAGGCTGCTTCATATATTTCCCAAGGTACAGAAATTAACAGCATCTGATTTTTCCAGTAGACAGCAATGCAATGTGCCTTTCTCATGGCTAAGCCCATCATTACATACTAAGACTAACCAGTGATGTCAAATGTGGAATATAATTTTAATGAGATTCTTTTAATTTTATTATTAATGGCTTGAACGATCACAGCAAATTCCAGATGATGTGTGGTAGCAACTACTTTTCTGGTTCAGATATGAACCATCACTTAGCCTAAGCATTCCTTGCAGCTCAACTGTGATTATATACACAGAAGCAGAGAAAATAGTACTTCTATTAGAATTAGTGACAAGCTGGCATAAGTCATTGAGACACAGGAGCGAAGATCACTCATATGAGTAAAAGCTTTCTGGATTGAGTCCTAAATCTTTAGGATGAAATTCTGGCCCCACTGAAGTGAAGCTGATCCAAATTGCACCTATAGTACATAGCAGCTTCTCACAAAGAAGATATTTATATGAAACCTCATTTGTTTAAAAGTCTATGTGCATTTTGTCAGATGCATGGAACAGATTGAAGAGAAAAAAGATTTTTAAAAATTAAACTACTGAACTCTAAATCTTTTCTGGATCTCATGCAAAGAGAGGTTAATATAAATAAAACAAGACCTCCCTAACTCTGAATTTTGCATTATAATAAAATGACCTTCACTGTGTTCACAAGCCCAAGGCAAAATACTACTCTCCATGATGTAAATAGGAAGCCTCTCAACGTGCATAAAAGGTGACCAGGACTTAAACCTATATTTGTCACTGGACAAATCTGATCAAAAAAAGCTGGTTTTAAACCTCATAAGATTAGACCCAACCATCATGGAGCTGTCCCCCTGATAATCTAAAAATATTTATGAGTGTTCTGCCTCCTGTGCTAGTACTGCAGAAGTACCCCCCAAAAGTTCTCAAACTTTTAAATTTAAAAAATGCTCAATATATATTTTTTTTTTTTACTTTGATGTTACCATATTTTCCTGCTGTTGCTCCAGTAACAATCATGTCCCTGAGCAGATGATGTCCAAAGAATCCGACACACTTTTGCAAGCGTTCAGGGCTGGCTCAGAACCACCATGCAACTCATCCTGGCCCACCACGCAGGAGGAGGAGGAACATTGCCGACATCCCTGGTGTGTCTGGCTGCTTCATGAACATTTGAGGTAGGAGGAAGGGACAGGAGGGGTCTATAGCACCTGACCTAAGCCTAAATAAAGCCACAGATAGTGGCTGAAGCAGGGAACTAATATCAGCATCTTATCACTTTGACTGCACCCGTGTATTCCTACGGTGTCTGGTAAACATGCTGAGTTAGATGTGTAGCTACGCTGGAATCCCAGTTTTGATGTCTCAGACGTGCTCTCACCGCCAGCTATCTCCAGAGAGATTAGCACCCAAGCAGAGCTCCCACTGGGCTCCATCCGTGAGAGATGGGAGTGCAGCTGGGTAGAGGTGGGTGTCAGGCAGGCCAGTTGTGGGTCTGGGAGCACCAGGCACAGTGTTTCTCCAGGGCACGAGCCAGAGAGATGGGAGGCAAAGCCTATTAGACCAGCAGGCATTTAAATGGACAAGGGACCACACTGGGTACCCAAACAGAATTGCATGGTTAATATCCGGAGAGGAATCTGGTTGCAGCTCTGACAATTTACTAGATCCTTAATTACTTAAATGATTACTCAGTGATTAATTAATTTAATTCAGTTAATCTGAAATCAAGGTGCTAGACTCTAATTTCCACACACACACACCCCCCTGCCCCGGAATCAAACTGAGCTGTAGTAAATTCTCCCACTTTGCATTTCTAACTCACAGAGTTCAATTTAACAGATAGAGGCAAAAGTTATGTTAAAGCAAATCAACTATAGCCCTGATTTCCTTTTTCACTTTTTCAGCGACAGAGAAAAAAATTGCTAATCAACAGGAAATGCAATTTTAACTGCGTGAAAACTGCCTTTTGCAACTCCAGGCAATTATAACAAGTCTATTGAAATATTTGCACTCATGTGGTACTGTTGAAACGCTGATATTTTTCAAATTACACACTAGGTACAAATACTGTATTGAGCAGCCTTTTCCCAGCACCCTGGGATGGACTCTCATACCCTTATCTGTGCTGAATAGGTATTTTATACAAGAGCAAGGCTATTGATTTCAGAGGTGCTATTTAGAGTATGAAGTTTGAAGAAACTCAAAAAATCCCCCTGAAACTATTTTCTCCCCTTGTATTAGGCAGAACTGAGGGAGGCCCAGGATCATAACACCCACAACAGTATCTAGAGCTCCCTCAGCTTTTGCCTCTGCTAATTCCAAAAGTGTTTCAGTCAGCAAAGCCTAGATTTTTTTCACTTTTCTGAAGTCAGTATGACAGTTTTCACACTGGCCTAGCAATTAACTTCCTCGGCTGTGATTCAGTAGGTACCAGAAACTGGTGTGTGTGGGCCAGGAGCTCAGGTCACACTGCGGGCAGCAGGCGGTAGGAGGACACCTGCCATTGCTGGGCTCCGACAGATCAGCACCGAGAGAGGAACCAAACACCCTCCTGCTCTGCCCACAGAAAAGTCTCTTTAGGTCCAAAACAGTGGGAACAGAAGCTCCATTGCTTTTCTCCCTGTGAATACATTTCCTCATTTTTTTTTTTTAAAAAGCTTATTTCCAATGCAATTAATTTTCAGAACATGCTCAACTCCCATTGCATTCAGTGGGTGCTAAGTGCACGTTCACGGCTTTCAGCATAGATGGACTCACTCCACCTAAGAGCTGTGATTCACAGCTCCGCTAAATCAGAGGATTTCCCCCAATCTCACTGCCAGTCTCACTCTGTGTTCAGCGAGCACCAAAGTTAGCAATGCTTTTGTGTGCAACATGTACACACACCAGCTGGCACCACTATTCCCAGTTATGAATCACGTATGTTAAAGCAGGTGCTTGGTTCATCCTGCTGACTGGGCCGGTAGGTTATTCATCTCAGAATAGGGTAGTATTTCTTGTAGATGATTAAAATGATGTGATCCAGCTGGGAATGAGAACCAGAAACAGGACCAGGAGCTGAAGTCCTGTACTCAAAGCTTACATGATTAGTTTTCATGGGCTGTATCTCACAGAAGACAGAGGCTCTCTGCAGTGTGCGGGGGAAGCAGCCCACCCAGCTCTGGTATGAAGGTCCATAACTGGGAACAAATGAACAAATCACCACTGGTGGACAGACGGGCAACACGCACTGGTGTGCAGCCAGCACACACATAGCATCTGTCCAAAAATACTATTTGGGTTTTAGCACTCAACTTTTTTCTTCACAGAAAAGTGTATGCAACCTCTAGTTTAGAGGTACAGCAGTGTAACACAGGCCTGGTTTGGGTAGCAAAACTATGGCATTTGCCCCCAGCATGTAAAGAGTGGTATTTGATTTCAGAATACCCTTTCAATTACAGGAATACTTGGATATAACCCAGAATCTTATAATGCAATTCAGGACTCCTTAATCCTCCCTAAGTTCTTTTTTTTTCTGGCTTTTTCAATAAATTGTTTTAGTCTTTTTTTTTATATTTTCCTTTAATTTTCAGTCTTATTCATTTTTATTCTGATTAAGCTCTGAAAAGCCTTTCTTTGTATCATATTCAGATTGATAATTAGTTTGAAGGTATTCGTCAGCCTACAATAGCTTTTGTTATTGTGCAGTTTTTATAAAAAATAATTAAAATATTGCTGCCTCCTCACTCCTGAGAAGCCTGTAATCCAGCTTCCACAGATGACAGGGAATAGGGTATGAGTTCTGCTTTTATGTTTTTTGTGCCTTGGACTCCAGAATAAAAAGATACTTAGATTTATATATAAATATCTGTTCAGTCAAACACTGACACAGATTTTGTGGAAAACAAGGGTAATTCTAATTGCATTCACTTAATCTATGATGGTTGATACTAGCTTCCATTCCTACTTCTGTCTCCATGGTTGTAAACGGGCAACCCAGAGATACAACAAGCTTTCCTCCAGTGTGCTAGTGTTAGTGTTAGGTTATTTGACCTTTCCTGCGTCTCCAGACAGAGATTCCCCAAAGTTATGTGGACAGAAAAGGCCCTTGACAGGACTGCTAAATTTGGTAATCCACCAGTCTCATATATAGTGGCTCAGATATTCTTTTGTACATATTTACTACCTTACCAGAGCTTGCTAGAAGATTCTTCCTAAGGGAGATACTAAAGCTGTTCAGGTCGGTGTGAGGAGGCCAATGTGAGCCCTTAGTTGGTAAGGTTAGATGAAGCCCTGTGTAGCATCAATCAATGCCTACCGCCTTCTAAATCCCTTTATATGCTGCCATGCACACACTTCCAATTGACTCGCTCGTAAGTGAAACTTCTCGCAGGCACAGGATGAGGATTTGGTATTTTCTTGATAGAAAGTACTAATACTGAAGCAGATGGTAGAGGAGGGGGAAAGCATCAAGAGATAGTATTGAGTTTTCATGTTGCAATCCGCCAGTAATGATAGATAGGTGCCCTGGGATGAAGGCAATGAAAGAAACCAGGAGAAGTCAGAATAGCAGGCAAAGTCAGACCTATGAAAGCAGAAGGGATAAAAGGAAAGTAAAAAAAGCTTTCCCCTCCTCCACCTGACACTTTAGGAACTGACTTTTTGCTCCGTTTCTTTACAGAAAAAGCGTTGCAAAAAAAGAAATTGCAATTAATTTTCCTCCTAACAAATTTTAAAAAAGCTTCTAACAGCCATTCATTTTTGTCAGCTTTATGAATAAACAGTCAAGTGTTGCTTTGCCCTTGTTTCATACGGTTAATGCCGAGGACCCAAGCTCTGCTCCCAAGAAGATGCCTATGCTACACCCCAGGTGCACCATGCTCCTGCTCTACCAAGTCATCCAAGCACTGGTGGACACTGATGCTCCCTCCCTGTACTTTGCTTTTGTCTCAAGGGGAAGAACGGCTGTACGAACCTGGGTTCCCTCTCCTCATCCCTGCATGGGGGATGCCACAAGGCACAGTGGGCTGCAGCTTAGATACCAACAAATTGTAGGTATTAATGAAAGAATCTGACGTGTATGAAGCTAAGAAAAACAGAGCCTGTAGATTTCACCTTTTCCAATGCTGGCACAGAAACTCAGAGCATGCTACGATCACACAGTAAGGAAACTTGTTGGAAAGTAATTATTCCCTGGCCTCTTGAAAGATCAGGGAATGAGATGGAGAAATATGCTGCAGCTCTGAACATACATTTTATAAGAGCCAAACAAAATTCTAACTTCAAAGGATCTGGGATGTGCTCTAAATCTAGAATAGGGGGTCTGTGTTTTTTCCTTCATGAGAAGCAGCTTCTTAAATCCAGCCTGAACAAGAGAAAATGAGAAAAAAAGGTAGTTTTCTGAGCACAAGAACTAATGGATTCTTATTCCTTTGGATTTGTGTTGCTTTATTAACTAATTCTGCCTGAATTCTACTAAGGTTTCCTGTCATCTGCATCTACGGGTTTCTGCATGTAGTTACCATCTCCTGAGTTAGCTACACTGATACATATTGATTCCCTGCAACATTTTCTAGCAGAGACAAACCCCTGGAGCCTGGTGTTGCTAACTCTTACAGAGGAGTCCCGAGCAGCCTGACTTTACCCAGCTACTCCTACGTCCCTATCAATAGCAATTTCTGAATGCTAAGGACTAAAGCAATCCACCATCTCTTCCTTCCCTCCAACCCCACCAGCCCCAAACACTAAACAGTCACCAAACCCCCTGGTTCAGGACGCTGCCTAGCTTCAGGTGCACCTGACTGCTGCTTTTAGAGTTTCAAAGCTGTTTTCTCCCAGGTCACAAATTCCCCCCTGTGGATTTTTGGAGGTTGAGAAGTTGCATGCCTCTGGTAAAGCTTTTTCAGCATTACGAATCTTGAAGTGGTTATAATGCTGCTGGCTGGTGTAGATTCTCTGGTGTCTAATAAGCTACAAACTCCCACTGCAGCTTTTCTCACTTGCTTGTTTGCCTGAGAAAACTGAAGTCAAACAATGGGAATTTTTAGAAGAAAACACAGAAGGACAGATGTATATGCATAAACCTCCCATCCACCCCCAAAACGTAAGGAATTCCTTAGGGAACCAGGCTAAAAATGAGAGAAAACATCCCTAAGAAAACTCCCAATGTTTGTAGATCTCAGCAAGAGATTGTGCTGCCTTGAATACAGAATGGATGTCTACCTCGAAAGCCAGAGGATTCCTTAGAGATTTAAAGGTATAACATACAGTGAAGGAATTTGTAGTAGTTATGCAGCTCAATACAACATTCAAGCATTTTTGCCAGAATGAGCTTTTATAGTTCTGCTATAAAAGCCACTGGAGAGCACAACAATCCTTTAGCAAATGTCAGCAGCAAAAAAATATATATTCCAGTTTTTATTAAGCTACCCTGTGCTAATCTGTTTTAGACATTGGTTTCAAATTGTGTAGCCAGAGTCTTTTTTTGTGTGTTGAGAACGGGTTGATTTGACATGCCAGCTGCAGAAATGCCTTTTGCATGCTCAGACACAGTCTGAATCTCTGCCAGAACTTAAAGAAGGTCCTGCTGAGACTGTGCTACAGAAAACTTCTTCTGAAGCTGCAGTTTCTCTTCCACAGCTCATACAGATGGTTAGGGCTCATCTACTTGACTTGTGAGCACCAGGTACTGTCAGTTGTGCACTCACCTGGAGTTTCCCAAGGATCAGTAAAGGTTGATTGACTGTCTGGCTCATGATTGAGTATCCAAGGAAAATTCTTGACAATATTACCCCACTATCATCTCATTCCCCTTTTGATGCATGTGCATTTTTTTTTCAGGGAAAGGGTTTTATTGTGCCAACAGGTACAGCTGGCAGTGGGCGAGAAGCCTCCTCTCTACAGTGCTGGCAGCAAATTAGCTGGAGATCACAGCCTCCATGGAGCCAAACAGTTGGTTCAAAGAGACCGGGACCATGCTCCCTGGGAAACTGGTGTAGGTAATGCCAAGGGGTCCCTACTTCTGTATAGTTTAATAATTAAATCTGGGAGACTTTGGTGAAAAGGTTTGTGATACCTCCTTTTCCCAGCAGGGATGATGATGATGGGGGAGCTCAGTGCATGATAGGGAGACCTGGAACTCCTCCCTAACTGGCCCATTTGCTCTCTAGGTGACACTAGGCACGCCATGAGGGACAAGACCTTTGTGCAGCTCTGAGGCTTAACATCTGTGGCTCTTCATACAGATCAGATAGTTTGGCGCATTGCTATAGCTGCCAGTCCAACAAATCTCACCTGCTGTGAATACGCTAGACTTCATGAAAATATTCACAGAAATAAATGTATGCTTTCACAACTTGATACATGAAACAGTCATTCCAAGTAGTCAACATACAAAATGTTGGTTGTTTTTTTTTAAAGTATTAGCCTAAAGCAATGATTTTGGAAATAAATGTGAAAAGTCTTTAGCTTCTGTCAGATAAAACTAGTTTATACTGTGATAGCAGGCATTTCTCAAATGCACCAAAATATGAAACTATAACACAATCTGACTAATTATAATTATGATATTTTGCAAAACCAGAGATGATACATCACATCTAAAAAAAGAAAATCTGGTTTGCTGGCTGCAGTATTCTCTGAGTACTGTTTTTCAAAACTGAATGGCCCCAGACATGAAACCACCAGCCAAGAATAGACACTTCTAAATCATAGTGCTTTTGGACAACCCCCCACCCCCCCACCCTTACCTTTCACCTAACTTCTAAAAGACATTTATTTGCATAAAGTTTTAATTTCAGCTTTAATATCTATAATTGGGAGACTACAATGTAATGCCAGGACCTGTGTGTATCTCCAGAGTCTGCCTGCCACACTGAGTGAGATGCAGTAGCAGTAGGTATGCACCACCAAGCCTGCAGATAATTGCCTTGTGTCTGTGATATGCTTACTGCATGCATTGGATAAAAACTGCTTTATAATTATTGCTTTGTGTACCTGAGTTGTAGTGCAACTCAGGGGAATTGTGCATATGTAACAAGTCAGTTATTTCATATTTTTGGTAATGATGAGTGCTTATTTGGGGATGGAGAAGCAGCAAATCAATGTATTTGTGTGTGTAAGCACCTTCTGCAGGGATGACATGACCCATGAATGACTTGCAGGTTCTCAGCAGTTCAAAAGCAGTTCCCATGCCTGGCTTCCAGCACGTGATGGCATGCTTGGCTGTGCTGTGCATAAGGCTAGTAAGCATCCTGAGGCTGGGATCAAAAATAGGAGGGCTGCTGCTGCTGCCAGTGCCTGGGACTCAGTCAGCTATCACTCTGTCTCTGTCCCATCCCTCAGCAGGAAAACAGTGTCAAAAGAAACTCTTGCTCCCTGCCTGTGAGCCAGCTGTGTTCCCTTTAAGCTGTCTGAAGCACAGGGGCTGGATTTTGTCAGCTGTCACCTATTGCTGTACATAAGTCCATAGCACCAGGAACGTAGACACCCTGACTAGTGTAGGGTTTTCAGCAGTGCCAGGGTCTGGCACCCTGGGCAGTTCATTGGGAATTAGCTTCCTACTCTGCTAGTAACCAATGTTTATTCATCCCATATGTGTATCTTTAGTTACCTAAATGCCCTTGAGCCTTTCAGTCCCATTCTTTCTTCAAAATCAGTCCCTTTTTCTTGCCTAAGGACTAAATAGAGAAAATTTGACTTCATATTATAAGCATCTAACAGTCAAATACTTGAAAGGACTCCAGTCCTGTACAAAACCACACATGATACAGACAGATTTTCAAAGACTTTGATTTTAGGCCATTTCCAAAATCCCAGGGTCACACACATTGGGCTTTAATTTAATTTATTTTCTCCTGGACAAATCAGAAATTATGCCATTGGGTTCAGAGGCATAGCAATGGTTTAAAAGCAGCCTTAGAGTCTAAGGACCCTAAGGTTGCACGGAAGCACATTCTTGATGGCAAATGTAAGATGAATTTGGCATAAGCACTTCCATAAAACACACGAGAGTCAAACTATTGAGATAACTTCATTTCCTGTCCTAAAGCCTTGTCTATCAATACTGGGAATGGCCAGGCTTATCAGCAGACGTGCCAGAAGACACCAACAGTATATTCTTAAAGGTCTTTTGGAGATCATGTCACTTTTGGTAATCCTTTTTCCATAGATCTGAGGGGCCCAGGTCTGACAGTATCAAGTAAAACATGCTTTAAAATTATGCTTCAAAAGTAGCCAGTGTCTTATTCCATGTAAGTTTATGCAAGAAGATGGAGCAAAAAGATGAATGCAGTCAGAGATTTTCAATGAGAATGGTGGTTTAAAAACCAGCATCTTCTCTAAGAAAATATAATTTTCATCAAAGGAGTTAAAATGATGCATCTGGCATCCAAATCTCTTCCAGGAAAATGGGAAAACTGGAAGCCAAAATACACATTTGAAGTGTCATGAAACAATTTTTTTTTATGGAAAATTGGAAAGATTTCTGTTTGTTTGGGAAGGGGTTGGTTTGTGCTTTGTTTTTGTGGATGGTTTTTTTCAATCCCATATTAAAAATGAGATAAAAGTTATGTTTTCTGGCCATCAGTACTGGCTGGCTTTCTTATGTATCTTATTTATTTTTCTGATTCTACACTCTCTTTTATTGCCAATATAGACACTTGCATTACTGTTGAATACAAACTAAATGAAAATCTGTGGTCCATTGTACATTTCCTTTTCATTGCCTAGGAAACCATGAAAGATTAACAAGGCAAACTTGTGAGGACATAGAAAATCCATCATCTGTATGGCTGTATGAAAATGTATCTCAGGTATTAATACTGCTATGACAGTAAGACAGTAGATTTTTATATCCAAGGCACAAAGGTGTCAGCAAATCCCTTCTGAAACTGTGAAAGAGACTTAGCTCAGGGGACAGGGCCTTAGATCTGGTCTTTATTCCCAGCCTTGCTCCTACTGTGTTAGCCGTGGCAAGCTGCTGCATCATCCTATATATGATTGTCTTCCACTAGATTTCTTTTTATCACAACTTTAAGCCTCAGAGCTGCCTGTTTCCTGTGCCTGTTTGCCCCTAGTGCAGTGCAGTACACCCAGGTTACGGCTGAGTCATCCGGAATATGAGTGTGTAACGTTGTCCCATGCAAACTTTTTTTTTCCCCTACTGATTTCCTTAAAACCTTCCCCCACTCCTGCTACAGGCATCGTTTCACATAAATTACAGCCCGCCCCACAGCCTCCCAGCGTTGCTGAACTCCTTTGCTGTGCAGAGGACCAGACTGACCAGTCGTCTGCTCCAGAAGACCGTTTCCTCTGCCTTGTCCTAGACCTGCCTACACTGGAACATGCCATGGGAGCTGTTAAAATCTCCTAAATTGCAGTATTTCCTTTTTTAAGTACAGGAATGTGTTACAATTACAGCAAATGCCTAAGGCAATGAGTTGTGAGCCTTTAGCAGCACCCATTATATTCACCTCTTATAGTCCTTTTTTGCAAGCCAAATATTTGATGGAATTACAGTTCTTGCATCATGAAAGGGAATGGTTATCTCTTACTTTTTCAGTGTTTCCCAGCCTGGGGCATCTGTCTTTGCAGATGACAGCAATAACACAAAGCACTCTTATCCCAGTAACCTGAAGTGCTCTGGATCTCAGACACATTACAGATTTACATTTACACTTTCTTGGTACCCTGGGTGAAAAGAACTGCAAACTCATCATTATAAAGAGATATGCAAATCCCTCTTTTGTTTTCAAAGAAACCATTTAATTGTCTATTTTTCATCCTCAGACTTTTCCCAGCAGTTTCATTAGCTGACATGACAAAATGCCAGCTCATTTCATATTTAAATATAGGACCAATTTGAAATAATGTATCTTTACTTTGGGAGCAAATTCATCTGTTATTATTCTATGAATAATGTCCAAAAGAAAGAACTTAAGCCCTTTTCTCCTATTTGCAAGGTTGACAGAAAATTTGTATTTTCTGTTATAGAGTAAGGTGCTTTTAGTTATCTTAATTATTTATGTATTTTTCTGCAACTGTAGATGCTTAAAAAGTGATCAGAAGAACTGAAAGAACTCTATAAAGTCTAGCACCTACATTGACTGGCCACTTCAATGATCTGTGCGAAAAGCAGATACATCTTAAACCTTAAATTTTGGGCCACAGTTCCCTATTGAGGGATGTAAGCAGGTATTCTTTGTCCATCTCCTTTGCTCCTTAAGAAAAAAATTCCTCTTAGAGGCCCCTGCTACAATAAAAGCAGGTCTCAAGCTTTCATTTTAAATAACTGTTTCAGATCGGCCGCCAGTTCAGCCTTTGACCCAGACTCCTGTACAAAGATATTACTCTACAGTGCACATCTAAAATAACCTGGTCATCACTCTGGCACTCATTTTTGTCCGTGCAACTGACTGACTATAGCTGCAAAAATGTCTCCACGCAGTGGGACTGATAGTACTTGGACTTGAAAAGAGAAGTTGGCAACTGGTTCCCCATCAGTGCAGAAGTGATGTGAACGCTCACAGTCACCTAGGGCAGCCTGCTGCTTATCAGTCAGCTGCTTTTTCCCAGCCTCTTTCCCTACATCTTCTCTTTCCAGGCTCATAAAAATATCCGTGGGAGCTCTGCTACAGTTTGGGATGGTTTTAGATCCTCCATTGTTGGAAATGTTTAATTCACTCATCCTCCCAGCTTTAAATGTTTTTCTCTTTTTAACCGCTCCCACAAATATAGGGGGTGTGGATCCTCATGCTTCTCCCTGCAGAATCACCTTCCTTTCCTATTTGCAGATTTTACTGTCCTTTAATGTAAGCCTCCCCCTTTCATGCATGCAAAAAAGGAGAAAAGAAATGTAATTACATACATCGCTACTGATATTTCCATTGAAGTAATGGATTTTTTGCTAATAATAGACAATAAATGAACACAGTAACAATGGATCCCATCTGAATTCTCAGTTACATTAAACTGATAAAAGCAAATTCCAATTCCTTTACTATTATTATCAGATACTGTCAGTGTGACTCATACGGTGGATAATGGCTTCCCATCCCCATTGGAAGATTAATGTCTTAGCAAAGCCCATGGATTTATAGAGAACATATTTGTAATGTTTGAAGCCTAGTTTTATTCTTTAGAGGAGACACAGAGAGGTACTTCTAGGCTCATTCACAGTTCTAGTATTACACAGGCACTTAATGATTTATTTCAAAAGAGTTAAAAGGAACCTGGCAAGCAAACAGGAAGCCTGTGTCCTCTCTGTCTTACTGTGAAACTCATCTTGAGACAGAAGATCTGCAAAATGGTCCCAGGACTTGTTTAAACTCTGCTTTAAGTACTTAGATCAGGGGTCCTCAAACTATGGCCCGTGGGCCGGATATGGCCCCCCAGGGTCCTCAATCCACCACCCTGGTATTTACAGAACCCTCTGTGCACCCCGCCCCGGGGGTTGGGGGGGAAACCAAGCAGCCGCAGATGACTGCCTGCCACTTAATCCGTGCGCTGGCCCCCTGGTTAAAAAGTTTGAGGACCCCTGACTTAGAATAAAGGGAGTGAGGGTCTCTGTGTGGCATTCCTTTCAAAAATCAGAGTTTCCCAGCCCAGGCTTACATCCTATGTCAGCCCATGAAAGCCAGTTCTACAAGGAGCGGTGTGAAGACTTGATCCTCTCACATTCCTTCTTAAGCTAATCAGGTTTTTCCAGGGAAACACAGGTCAAACAGGTATCTAACACATATGGAAAGATGTTGCCGCCTTCTGAAAAATCACACTGGATACTGCTAGGCTAGTTCAGCCAGGATCTAAAGATGAGAATTTTCTGTGGAAAGTGAAATAGCCCTTTTTTCTCCCCATCAGAACATGCTGAGTCATTGAAACAGGAACATTTTCCAAGTTCAAAGTAAAATTTCTAATCAAAACATGAGAGGGAAAGAACTTACATAAGACATGGAAAATCTGAGGTCATGTCTCACTCGGTCTGATGAGGTCCAGATAAATGTCCTAATTGCACAGCTCTGGGTATCTGGGGCAGCTCTCACACTATCCTGAACAATTTCAAACAATCTGAGTTTCATTCTCCCACAGAACAAAAAAAGTCTGCTTCAGAACTTCTAGTATTTTACACCATAAGCATTTCTAGACAAGTGTAATGTCTGAAATCAGGGAGCTTCAATTCATCCTTCTTCAAGGAGGACTTTAAAATACCAGCCACTCCACACAATCCCTCAGCTGAAAAGACAAATGGCACCAAAGCCTCCAGCCCAAACCCTCACACACATCTTTCCATTCCTGTGCACATTATATAACTTTTTATTTTATTAAAAAAAAATTGCCAATTCCTGATAGAAAGTCAAGATTTCATGCTGGAAACCCCTCTATTTAGGCAAGACAGACCTGATCTTCAAAAGTATTTGGTGACAAATGCTATTAAAGGATATATCAGTCAGTGGTCAGTTTGGTGGAGTTACTTACTGGCCTAGCTCTAACACACCTCAGTAAATTGCTGGAAAATGTCCTTCCAGACAAGTTCAGCTTATGTTTGGGGAATGACTAGGAAAAGAGTGCAAACATTCTTATGGGAATTGTAGAATCACGGGTGGTAACATCAGGGGAGAAATCCAACAGATCAGAGCACATGCACTGTAATAACACCACAGTGGCTGGAGGAACATGGCAACAAACCACGCTAACTCAATGGAAGCGTTCGAGGAAGGCCACCTTTGTAAGAGGCAGGTACATGGCATGTGGGTTTGCAAAGCTGAACATCATTCTTGCCTGCTCCATGGGGCAGGTCTTACTTTAGCCCGTCACTGAAGAACACGCTTCCTTGAATGAAAGCCAGACCTTCTCTGACCTGGCTGTTTTGTACCTGAAGGGCTTTTTCTTCTATCCAGAACTTAACATTTGTTTATGATACAGTCTCAAATGTAATTGTTCTCTTTGGGTTTTGTTCTGCCTTTAATCCCAAAGCTGCATTTCCCATTGTCATTACCTCAAGTACCTTTCACAATGCCCTTAACCTTGGACACATATCACTGTCAAAAAAAGATATTTCTATAAAGGTGCTTTGTCATTAAAAAAAAAAAAAAGGTGCAGCTGTTTTCATAAATATCTGCACCATGTTACTCCTGACAAGGACTGACACAAATTCCTCTCCTTGAGCTTAGAACAGAGATACATCATTTTACATGAATTATGAGGAGTAACATTACCCCACAGTTTGACCAAAATTATTTGCTATTTGACCAAATATCTTTATAAAGTACACCCTTTATTTTTTGGGGAAGAGAGCTTTTTCGGGATTGCATGCATTGAAATTCACAGCTCATCATGGCTAATGTAATCACAGCCTTGCATTAATTGATCTTACTCAAGATGACTGCTGCATGTCATGCAGGCTATCCCAGAGCTGAAGTAGACTGTAGGATGTTCCTCGATACATTATTTAGGGCAGGTGAATTCGCTTCTGAAAATACAAGTTCTTATTCTACTCAAGTTTCAGAAGCTCTTATTTGGGAGATATTCAACAATAAGGCAAAGCTTTGATTTCTTTTCTCATGAATGATGGAAGAATTGTTAGATTTATTGCCTAAATTTTCCACTTTATTAAGCTGTCAAGTTTTGCTTGGTGGCCTACTACAGAGTGAAATACTAAATTTGATTTAAAGGTCAGAGGAGATGTGTGGCACCTACAATCTGCCTTTGAATTGTTTTTGTAACACTAAATAGAGTTTACAAGGAGAGAAAATTGGAACTGGTCAGCATAAGTCATTCCAATCACAGTGTCTTTGAAAAGACAGCTCTACTTTTAACTACACTAAAAGATAAAGGAAATGGATACATTAGTGTGTTGCTCTGGGATTTATGAAACTCCAAGCAGAGTTCTGGGACTGTAATTGTAACAGCTAAACAAGGGGAAGGCATCAGGAAAATGTTTCTGTTTCTAATGTTAATGCAGCAGCCACAATTATAAGAAACTTTAATTTGGGGAGACATTTTAATCTGAATTTACTAGAGATCTAAATAAACTCTCAACAATAAGCTCTGACCACTCTCCCAACAGACCTTGTTATTATTTCTACATCTCTACATCTTTTAATTCACAACCCAAACAAGGCCCCAGAAGAAATTACTTTTAAAATAATTTTACAATTGCAGACAAATATATTACCATTTTAATTAAATATATGAAGTATAAGAAGCACCAAGATATAAATTTCAAGGAGACTGAAGCCTAATTTAATTTCTACATTTAATATATAAAACTCATGACATATAAACCCTCCTAATGTCCTCATTTGCCTCTTAGTACAGTCCTTTATCATGTACATTTCATTAGTCACATAGATAAAAGAAAACAATTACAAATTAACTGTTAAATCTATATGAGACATTGCTTGGTAACAAAATTTGGTATTATACTAAGTGGAAATTCGTCTTGGAAAAAGACTGAGTTAGGCAATTTCCCCCTTCTTCATTAAAGAAAACAGAAGTTCACTCATAATCACCATCTAATTTTCTAAATGTGTCAGACTGATTTCTGATTTTCTTGCTTGAAAATTTAGAAAAGAGCAGCTCTTCCCTTAAGAATCCTGAAAAATAACTAAACCTTCAAGAAATCGTTCTGTGGCATTGTTCCTCTCTAGATGGAACAAGAAAAACAACCCCGGACAAGACTGAAAAGCATGAAAATACTGACTTTCAGCTGAGAAAGTAGCTGGAAAGCAAACTTGTCCCAAAATTGCTAATTCCACCTCCTGACAGAGAGGCAGGGAAACAACCCCAGCTGCCTGACGGGTAGTGCATTGCTTGGATTCAGCATAATCCACGAGTAGGGTAAGCAGAAACACACCGAGGCTGTTCTTGTTTGTTGACCTGGCAGTTGCCATTCAGGCTGTGTAACACCACCTCATTCTGGAAAGCTCACACATACCCTTTCCCCAGCTGCTTCCCACAGCTTTCAATAAAAATGCACGTCTCTCAATTTTTTTGGCCTTTCCTCTTATATTAAGGGTCACCGTGAATTAAAAATAGAGTCTGAAGGGAGAAAGTGGCTATGGTTTCCAAGTTACAGCTTTTGACTTTTTCTTTGAGGTTTCACATAAAACCCTTACACTGAAAGCAAACCTGAACCTTTGATCCAAAAAAGATCCAAGTACAGTTCTAGTTCAGGCCTGTTCAAGAAATATGACATTTCAGAGATAAAGTCAGATAAAATTTATGAATTCCTTAAACCAAACAGATTTTGCATTTTTTTCCCGTTTTCTGAAGGTCCTTTATAGACTGCCTGGCAGCCAAGCAGGGAAGTATCTGAAGGAGTTCAGAAATCCTGCATTGAAAGGCTTGGTCTGGAAGTACGGCTTTTGCACTGACTCTTCCTTCTAGTTGTCCTAGGTCCTAACCATGGACCCGGACACGGGTGGAAGACTGCAATCCTTTCTGACCCATCTCTCTGCAGACACACTGTGCACAGACCACCTGGTTCTACTGATTCTGACAGTGAGAAACAGCATGGGCTAGAGCTTTCCTCCTTGGCCCTTCTGCATTTTATCCAAACTCAGACTTGGTCTCCACATAACAGGTACAAAGCAGGTTCAGGTCTGAGCATAGAGTTAGCATTACAAATACAAAACACATGTGCTTAAGATGGGGTGTTGCCTGAGGAAGAATTACTGGGAAAGGAGGAAATCCTGCTGCCAAGTGCATGAGATTGACAAGCTATTAATGGATTTCAGCACAGAATTACAGCATTGTAAAAAACCCACTAAATGCAGCTTTGCTGAAGGTGCTATTGCAGCTGAAAGAGGTCACCCCCCCTCAGTTTGTGTGACCAAAGAGGCTTTTTCTACATACTTTGTGTCAAATCCAAGAGACCTTTCAGTTGGGTTCAAACATCTCCATTTCACCCCTGTTTGTAAATATGACCTGCTGACAATTACCTATTGGTACAAGCATTTTACATCTGTACTTAGTAAGTTACAGGGAAATGAACCACTCAGGACTGGTAGAGAGCTTTCAGGTAAAACAAAAAAACAAACCAAAAAAACCACAACCCCAAACCTCAAATGAAGTGTGGAAAACTTAAACATGACTGCAACATGGCATGAACTTTAAGAGGTAAAGAAGCTGACTGACAAATATTGCAAGTTGCTGAGAAAGAAAAAAAATACAAATATATTTTTGGTTGATCACTTGGGATTCTCCTCTGAAGCAGAAGATACTATATACAATATATAGTCTACAAACCTCTAAAAGATACTGAGTGCCCTCAGTTTCTATTGATCACAGCTCTGCATCTTTGTAGAATATAAATGATGAATTACCTGATTCAGCAGCTTTAAACAAAAGGAAAGCCTAGATGGATAATGTTTAGAAGGACACATTTAATAAGATAGCACAGAAAAGATGGCCAAGCTTTCCTCCTACAAATACTTCCAGCTGTAATCATAGAAGCATATCCATGGATTTACAAACTCTCATTATTTTGATGTATTGCTGCATTTCTGCCTAAAAATAAAATGATATGTGTTAAGTTTGGCCTGAGATGAAATACCAAGTTTCCAGTACTAAAATGTTTCAATTATTCATTCTGAAAGATCAGGAAACTAGCAAGGAGATAAACATTGTTGTTCATATACTGACAAAGTGTGCCAACTGTTAGAAACATGTGTTTCTATTTCAGAATAATCTAATTAACATTAGCATGAGTGTCAAGTCATTAACATATTCTTCTGAACAAAGTTATCAGACTCTGATTTAAACTTCACTTTCACTCAATTAAGCATATAGCCACTTTCCGCATCATTCAAGTAACATTTTCTATATTAAAAAAAAAAAAAAAGAAAGATCTAGTGATAGTCACCCAGTAACTAACTGACAACTTCAGCTATCTCTGTGATTAATCCGTTTGGATAGGCAGGAAAACGTGCACTGTGCAGATTATAAGACAAAGCTGATGGATGGCATTTTTACTGCACAAAAGTTAGTTCCAATAAATTGGAGAGAGTTTAATGGATCTGGATTTATCAAAATAACAACAACAAAATGGGTAGAGATTTCCTGAATGCAATTTTTTAGGGCTTAAAGCACAGACTTGAGAGTTGATCCTGTTCTTAGAGAGAAGGAAAGTCACACAACTGTGACTGAAGATTTCAAACTGCTGTATTTACACACCACTTTGAGGAGTTTGTGTTCCAAATTTTGGTTTGTGACAATTTCTATGTAGCAGTGAGCACATGGGAAAGATCAGTGTTAGATACCCCTGGGAACACACTCCAGAGGCACACTTCAAACATCTCCACAGGGAAAAGCCGAATAACTAAGATTAAACCCATTGGGTTCTTGTTTAAAATAACTTTGTGTCTGGCTGGTTTTGGGGGTCTGCCTGGTTTTTTAGGTTCTCATTAAACTTGGTGAGGAGAGTCCCTTCATTTAGATAGAGCCACATAAATTTCAGAAGCTGGATGTGGTCATTACCACTAAATTTAAGCCAAGGAAAAAAGAAGACCTAGCTAGCTTTCAAATGGACACTATTTATATTAAAGACAATCTTTTCAAAACTTTTGAAGACTGATATTCTCACAGCGTGAAGGTATAAGATTGTGAGGCAGCTGCAGTTAATGATTAGTAAGCAAAGTTCCTCAATCAACAATCCAAACTCGTTGAAAAGCCATTTACCTATCTCTATTTATTTATTATTGATTATCATTAATTGTAAAGACTCTGAGTACTGCAATATTGGACTGATGATTTCAATTTTTCATGAAAGTCATTAGCTTATTCATCCAGATATTGCAAACACTTTCAAGTATCCTAACTCAGCTGCCATACAGATTACCTAATTATACAGCATTCACCTATAAAGAAAAATACCTCAGACACGAGAACTGTACTAATAAAAGCAATGATTCACATTTTGGTAGGAACTTTATTTATAATTTGCAGAGATGGAACTTAAACCACAAGCTTAAACACTTGGAAATTCAGAAGCAAAGACCTTGCAAAGGGCATGTGCAATTCAACGCAGCAACAACCACCTGCCACCCATATTTTGTTATATGTCATGAGCAGACTGTGATTTTCCTTGGAGTCTGAGTATTGATGCTTCTGTAAGTCTGAGTTTGCCAGCTTTAATGGCAGTATCTCAAGAAAAAAACAGTGGGGAAATGGGTGTTCTCAATTAGCTCATCCATGCTATTGATCAGTTCTAGTCATGACTGGGGAGCAACTCAAACTGGCAAGGCAATTCCTGTGCAGGGGTCAGAGCTGGGGGCCAGTAAGGCATAGAGGCTCTTGGCAATTGCACTCAAGGGTCTCTGAAGCTTCTCAGAGCCGTGGTTATTTGTACAGCAGGTACTCCACTGGAATTTTTCCTTCCCATCACCTATGACACTAAAGATTGTCAATATGTGCTGTAACAGTCCCCTCTGCACCCTAAAAGCCCTCTCAGAGGGTAGCCAGCAGCATCACTCAGTGTGGTCTCTGCCTTACCCAACCTGCAGGCTGGAAAGCAGCTCTTCATTTGGTTCTCATGCTTGGTGAGATGCTCAGGTAAGTTTGTTATCATGTGTGTTGTTTGGCTTCCTGATGAGACCTCTTGAAACCACACAATGGCTTCAGGATCCAAATTAAAATTCTCCTGCACCAAATGTATACTCGAAACTCCATTGGACGTTATTTGGGTAATACCTGAATATGGTTTATTCAACCGATGGAGCTCAGCCCTTGTACCCTCACTAGTTTATTTCAGCTAAAAATGTCCATTATGTATGCTTTTATTTGCAGTTAAATAATAAGTGACTGCTATGAAGCTCAGCCAGAATAGCAACTGTAAACCAGCAAGATCCCTATCAAACTACTGAAGCAATGAAATAATATATATCAGAATCCCAAATGACCTCCATAAATCCTTGTTCACCAACAGTGATATTTGTTAACAACAAAATTAACTTTTATGACTTTCCTTCTGTGACTGTATTTGCCAACACTCATTTTTGAAGCTCCTCAGATCAACCAGAACAAATAAATTAGATTAAATTAGGTTTACTGGCCAAGATGTGAAGACACAAACATAACTCTGAGGTTTATATTAAGCCATGATTTGAAGAACCACATATAATGCACTGTACACTGGAGACTAATAGAAAGGAAAGGAAAAGAGCAGCTGTCTTTGATGCTTACACAACATCCTCTGGATACTGCACACATAAAGGGTTACCCCCCAGCTTGACATGCAGTATATAGTAGTCTGTGTGGAAGGAATATAAACCCAAATAAAATCTGGTCTTTCACTCAAGGGGTGGCAATAGGACTGTGCTCTGAGCACTTGCTATGGACCAGTTTCTAAAATGGAGACACAGGTGGGGCTCTGAGGTGCCAAAACAGCATCAGGAATAGCATTCTCTTGGCTCAGATGAGCACAAAAAATGCCTAAGGTGCACAAAAGTGCTTACTGTTTCAAACAGGAGGGCAAATAAGGGTAAAGCAGTGATCAGAATACAGGAATGGCAACCTCAATCTTTTGTTAATTATGGATCCCAATTTTGTAAAAAGGCTTTTTCTGTCAAAGTCACGCAGGTGGCAATAGTAACAAATAATTATTTTTGGAAGGTTTTATTATACTGGGCACTGACAGTTGCCCCAGAAGCCACCAGCCATGAACCCTGGGAGTCCTTCTGATGCTGTCAAGGCACTGGTGTTGCATCCCTGCAAGGTGCTCATCAAGTGAAAATCATAGCATCGTTTGCATCCTCCAGAGGTTACCATGGGGAGGAGTCTCCTGAATTTTACTGAAATAGGCTGGTTTTCTTGTTTCCTGCTTTTCACACTGGTGTCTCTGTCTCAGTGCCAAGGAGACAAACTTTAATACAGGACCAGTGAACGTTAACCTTGGCTCGCACTGTGAAAAATTTGCTAAGTAAGTATAATAGGGAGATATGATTCATTTTTCTCTCATCAAGATTGTCTATAGGCAGCAGGCAATATGTTTTCTAACACACTGCCTTTATTCTGGAGTTTTCCTTGACATGTTTGTGCTGTTTATGAAAAGTGGAGGTTAGGATCCTTGGAGAAATGTAAATTACTTTAGTATTTTCTTAACAATTCTTTGGCTCAAATTTATGTGAGAAACCAGATGTGAGGATTTATGAAGGACACTTGTGACAGTCTACTCTGCAAAAACTGAAGAGGGAAAATCAATAAACAGCATTAAAATTAAATAAATAATGATAAAAAAAATAGAAAGTATCTCAAAACTCCTCTGATCCATCTCTAAGCAAATTCCTAGCAATGCACCAATATCTTCCAGTGCTCTGCCTGTGCATAATCAAATGATCTGGAATGAGACAAGAGCCCAATCCAAAGTGCAAAATAACCGAAGAGATAAAATTAATCTTGCTCCAATTGGACTTCCTACAGTTTTGCAGCTGCTCCATTATTTTGTAAAGTTCCTAAAGTTTGTCTAGTGAAAGTAACTGTGAAACACCCATGGGTAAGTGTCATTCCTATGGCAAAGATCAGCATGAGGCCTTATCTTGCTCCTCCTACGAAGATGTAAATGCTGCATGGGGTCTTGTTTTGGTCCAATGAAGGGGAAAATCACTACAGGCTGACCTGGAGATATGTTTGCCATCTTAGCTGAGAATGCAAGTGTGCAAAGCTTCTTAAAGAAGCTCATCCTTAAAACATAACTTCTCAATGTGCATAAGCAAATTAACATTGAATCCTTAATTTTACTGATGGGTGATTTTTGGCTTGAGACATGTGACCTTTGAGAGGAGGAGGGGGTTGTTCTTTAAAGTCAGTGACAAGATGTCATATGTTTTTGTGAGAATTTCTATCTACAGATAAAGGAAATAAATAAAATCTTGCCTTGTGGAGCAAATTGGAAAGGCAGACCTGTGAGAAACTGTGCTTCATTTATCTTAGAAACCTTTGTCTAAAATAACTGATGCTTGCAAATATTTTTACTGTACCAGAGCAGGGTCAAGACTCTTGCTGGGCTTTCCCTGGGCCAATGGGCTAGTAGTTACTTCCAAAGTTTCCACTTCAGAACAAATCTTTATTCTTACTCCAAAACTTACTTATTTAGCGAACAGTCCCCATAAGCCCTTATAGTTTTACACCTGCCTTCCTGAACCTGTTGAAAGCTGAAGCATTTATACTTCTCCAGTGAAGTAGCTATAACCCGCTCATTTAAGAGGGATTTGACTCAAATTTGCTCAAAACCAGTCAGGTTAAGAAACTAACTCCATTTCTGTTAAATACTGAATTAGTGATTTTATACTGCTGTATGGCTTTCCATTAGCTTAATTTTCAGGACTTTTGTGTCCCAACTGGAAAAAGCTGTCAAAACCCTGCTCCAGCTCCAGATACCAAGTCTGCAGCACTGGCATTGCTGCAGTCCCAGATGTTGGCTCAGTATTGTCCTGGCTCTGGCAGAGCACCAGGACCTGTGGTATAGGTGAGGATGCTCAACCTTCCCTCTGAATTGCGAGACGGGCACAGAGCTGCAGTCCCTGTCCTGGATCCCTGGCACAGAGCTTTGATCAGCTTTATATCTCATTGTGAAGTTTTGTGTTAACGTCAGGCCCAGAGGTCTTCTCAAATGTGAAACACCAGAGCCAGACAATAGTTGTTTGGAAGAGAGAAATGTGTGCTCTATGCTGAGACTGCAAAGCAGCAGTTGCACTTTTAATTAAAACCTATGTCCTATATATCTTGGTATGTTTGAGTGTTTCTTTGTTTTTAATGAAATTTTTAGATAAAGGGAGCTTTTTTAATTATACTTCTGCCTTCTGGTGCACTCCTTCCTTATTCATTTTTGCTATCATGACTCTTTTCAATTTACGTTAACAGATTAGGCTGTATCAGAGCTTCTGAGTATATTAAAGGTGACGGCAGCAAAACAAGCTCTGTTTCTTGATCTATTCAGTAATGGTCTCTTTAGTCACCCTCCTTTATCCCCTTCCCTACCATACATGCCTTAATTACTGTGGCACATACAGATCTTAAGCATATTTGACAAAGAGTAATGAATGAAGGCTCAACACTCATCAAGCAAATGCCTCAACATTTGCATAAATTAACACTACTATCAGTCTGTGGATCTGCAGGTTAAAATTAGGGATTTTTGACTTGGGGAATTTGACAGGAACAGCAATTCCTGAAGAGCTACTGTTCCAAGTGGATTTCCTCACATACAGCAGTTTGAATTTTGGAAGCATTGAACTCACACTCAAGTCCAGCAGAAGTCAGGGGAGGATTTTTGGCTGCTGGGAATGAAAACCTTAGATCCTTGTGAATGTGCAAATACGAGGCACAGGGAAGCTAAAAAAAAAGTGCAATGAGATCTGGAAATAAAGAAGGAGGAAACCAAAAGCTCTAAAATAACAGTAAATAATTAACCAGAAGAATGCAAGGTTTAATTTCACTAGAAGTTACAAAATTAAGCAGCAAATCACATGAGAATTGAAAAAGATGGCATTAAGCAGAATACATGTATCCATGGCCCAGGTCTTCTGATACAAGGTTTTACGTTCATTATTTGGATGAGACAAGAAGTAATTTCTTGCCATTAGCTTGATAACACAAGCAGTGATAGGAATTTGCCTGCTTGACAATTAATAAATTGATACAGGGAAGCAACTGAACTATGTTAAAATGCTGGCAGTTAATTTTCCTGCCATTGCCTTGCTTGCTTGCTTCTTGCTCATGCAGAAGACTCCTTTAGTTTTCCTTTTACAGGATAAGAAGGACAAATTTTCCTTCATATGTAGAAAGCAGAACAATTTTAGCAATGCTAGCCCTTGAAAAGCAGGAAAGTTTAGTTTGAATTTGGTTCCAAGGAATTGGGCGTGGAAAAGGATAATTTGGGTGAAGGAGGTTTACTTCTGAGTTCCCAGTCCTGCTACAGAATTTTGTCTTCTAAGATCCTTTTCTGTCAAGACTCAGTATCTTACAAACTGCTTGCTACAGTTTTAATCTTCATGCAAAATAACTGCTAAGCATAAAGTGTGTTTACATCAATCATTCCAGAAATGTAAACAAATAGAAGCAGTAGGATTATGAATGAAGAGTTGATTAAGAAGTGACAGCAAAGATTTGTGATAATGAAGGGATGAATAGTGCTTGTTTGGAAATGTGCCAGTTACTTGCAATTAATTTTGCTGGCTACTCAGCAGGATACCTGCTGGCTTGCAAACAGAGTGGGCATTTTCTGCCCAGGTTGGGTACACAACTACAGACTCTTCTGGACTAAAATACTTGTAACGTTTTATGACTGAGGACTGGAGTAACAAAAGCACAGTAGACCTAACAGCCCTGACAGCATTTGATATTAAATATAGATGTTCTAACCACAGACTGTTGTTTCAAATTCTCAGAGCCCTGGGTTTCACCAAAACTGCTCCTGCCTGCCTATTGATGGGCATGCCCAGAGCCGCCTCTTCGTAGGACTCATAAGCAAGACATCAACTCAAACTAGTTAGAAGGTGTTCTCCCAGCTAAACAGATAGGAGGGCATCCTAGATCAATCTACCACATAAATCCTCCTCTTGTGGCTGTGAAATGATCTCTAAGCCTCATAGTATACTATTAGTCTACAGGAAAGCCCCTTTGACTCACAGGAACGTGGTGCAAGGCGTTCGCCAGCCGCCTAGAGCTGGGACACATGCCTGGGGACTAGAGTGACACTGCACCTCGTATAAATGCTCATGCCTTATCACAGAAAGTCAGATTCTTACAGCAAAAATGAGTGCCACAAGGATGCTACAGCACAGGATATTCACTTGAGAAGGGGGAGATGTAGGTCCAGCATCCTGCTCCATAGAATGGCTACCCAGGAGCAGGAAGACACTTGTCTTCCCAGGGAGCTTATCTGCACATAGAAGCAGTTTTCTACACTGCATTTGTTATTTCTTCTTTGGAGATATGGATTAACTGAAATGAATAAGCTGAGACAATGTCAGATGTTGTGTGTTTTCTGAAGTCATACAGCAAATGTGTGACAGACCTGGACAGCACAGCCTTGGTGTAATGACACTCTAGTCTCTTATTCTGGTCACAAGCCCATCTTGCAGTCTGTTTCAATAAAACCAAATAACCCTAGATGAAACCTCTAGAAAAAAAAATAATATCACAATGTATCCACAGGGTCAATGAAACAATTCCCTTATGCTCCTTAAACTCTACAAAATGCATATTTTTATCTACCAGCTGAAGTATTTAACTATTCCCAAATGTAGGCTGATGACTAATCAATCCCCAGGCAATCAATCTATTGAATTTAGGAATAACCACCATCTCACATACTTTGTAATAGCTACTCTATGAGAAGAGCTTCAAAATAATGTGCAAGTCTGAATGGGTCCAAGGTTTCCCTCTAACACAGACAAATTACACTAACATATTACAAAGAAAGTTTGAAGGTAGGATTATAAAAATTCAAAGTTTTTGCTGGTTATATGATTAGGAGCATGAAGAAAAAGCAGGAGGTGAGAGTGTGAAGGTAAGTAATAAAAGGAAACCAAATGATACATTTAATTAAAGGGTTGATTAAACTTGAAGACTTGTTATACCTCACACTTTTCATTAGCAAACATTTTTATTCAGGGGATTTAAATTTTTTTTTTTAATTGAAGTTCTTCCAGATACAGTGTGCGATTCATGGGTCCAACCCTGCTTCTTTCAAAATCCACAGGAATCTTTGCACTGATTAAAAAAAGTCTATCATTATGCAGGCAAACAACTTTTTTTGAGGAATTCTCACTTCAGCCATAGTTTTGTGAATCCCAAATGATTTTATGTTAAAAGGCCCTGGCACCACAAAATTATAGGAATGCAATTAAGTTTTTTTGCTTTATGATATTGCTCAGATGTAAATAACCTTAGCACCTACAGACTGAGACCGTAAATTACCTTCTCTGTTATTTGTCCAGGTTCTATGTCATTGCAAACACTGGACATAGTCACATTATTGAGATGTCTCTCAGAGGGCCAGTTAATATAACCATATCTGCTGGTTTATTAGAACAATATTAGAAATTAATGAGGTTGCATTTAGTTGGTGCCAAGTAATTAAATAGAACATAATTAAGTGCTAAATATATCAAAAACTTTAAGCTTTGGTCTTTTAATATAGAACTTGTGTGCATGAGAGAGAGCAAGAGAAAGAGAAAAAGAGTCAATATCATTTAAGCTTTTATAGACCTGTCATTTAATTTTCAGCCACCCATCCACTAAAACAGGCTCATTCCAGATTTCACTGTGTAGCTAAAAACTAAAGAAATGAAATATTTTTTTAAGTTAGTAGTTGCCATGTGTGCTGAACGTGCCCTAGAACCTTGGAGACTTAGCTCACCTAATATTTTAGTCAATTAAAACTCTTAAACTGTCAATTAAAACTTGGTTAAAACTGTGTGTGCACAATCATGCACACACCCATACAAAACAACTGTTGGGTAAAAAATGAACCTTTCCTCAGAAGCACCTCTGCATACAAAATTTGAAACATCAAGGTCCAGATTACTAAGTGAGTCTTCCCCAAAATCTTTGGACTGTAAAATTTTGCAGAAAAATCTGCATAACAGTGAAGCTATTTATCTTTTACAATTTCTGACATGTACAGCCCAAAGGCAAACTCTTGGTCCTCAGAGCTCAAAATGGAGCAAGAGAAAACCTGGTTCCTGGAATGGTCTAATTCCAGATCCATGCTTGGCCTTTGCTGGATAGAAACAGGAAAAGTGAAATGCTTAACATGTTCCCTGCCCTGAACCGTTGTACATTCTCTACCTGTTCGTGATTCAGTATCTAACAGGTATCATTTACTCCTCCCAGTCAAACCTCACAATTTAATGTATGTGAGCCATGCAGCATTCAAGTAATTATGTGGCTAATTTCAGCCACAAAATTTCAGTCCCAAAAGTTCTGTATTGATTTCAATGAGAATTAATCCTGCTCAGAATCATGTTTCAAAATCCTGGTTCCAGTATCTGGGAACAAAATGCATATCATCCACTGCTTGTTAAAATAAATGCATCAGTAAAGATTCATCCATAAGAAAAAATTCGCAGGTTACATGTGCAAAAATGCACATATACCAGAAGATATATGCCCTATTTTAGAAGCATTAAAAAGCACACCATTTTATTGATAAAAACACTTAAAATCTCTCTCTGTCTCTCTCTCCACTTCTCTTGGGAACTTTAAACTCAAATGACTCTGATAAAATATGAAAGCTTCCATTGATTTATTGTTAATAGCAAATAAATAAATTTAGGGGAGAAAATGTACTTTGAGACATTATTGTCACTGAGGGACCAACAATAACTTCAGCTTCCATATATCTGTACAGAAATCTGTTGAAAACCTCATTTACATATTCATGGCCATGGTCATTCTAGTGGGGAAATGCCTATAAGCAAAATTTTTCATCCCCTTACTATCCTGTCTAGTTTACAGGAAAAATTTCATCTTCGGTGTTTAGCTAAAAGATTATGTCCTGGTTTCAGCTGGGATAGAGTTAATTTTCTCCGTAGTAGATGGTACAGTGCTGTGTTTTGGATTTAGTATGAGAATAAAGTTGGTAACACATGGATGTTTGAGTTGTTGCCAAGTAGTGCTTGCTCTGATTCAAGGACTTTTCAGTTTCCCAGGCTCTGCCAGAGAGCAGGGGCACAAGAAGCCGGGAAGGAGCAGAGCCAGGACAGCTGACCCGGACTAGCCAAAGGGATATTCCATACCGTAGAACATCACGCTCAGCATACACACTGGGGGAGGTTGGATGGGAGGGGCTGTGCCCACGTGTGTGGCACAGAGGTGCTGCACAATCTTAAGTGCTTGGATGTACTGACCCAGGTGGGCAGTTCTGAGCTGGGATGCAGGAAGGCATTATCATCCCAAAAACCTGAGATTATCCTGGGCCTGATTTTCAGAAGTGAAGGCCCAAAGCAATCCAATGCTATAATAGTACAGTAAAGGTATATGGAAAGTAAGTTGCCAACTACATTGCCGAGTGAGATCTGGAGCTAGCAGCCTTCAGGAACCGCACAGTTCCAGCAGTCACTATAGAAAAAAACACAGAATTCACCCACAAACCAGGAAGAGCCAGAGGAACCTTGCTGGACTAGGCATATTTTAGTGCCAGTTGCCCAGCTTTCCTGGACAATTGTTTTTTTTCCTACCAACTGATTGATCATGTTGTATGACACAGTATGTTGTACAACATTAAGTGAACCTTTGGATAGCAGGTGCTCAAAAAAACATTTTGGCAAAGACTGAAGATGAGCAAGTTCTGTGATTAATCAGTACTTAGCTTCTGCCTGAAACTGATACGGATCCAGAAATTAAGTTTTCCTTTGCCTAGGTTTACTGAGGAATGTAATCAAAGAAAGGTATAGTCAGAGCACATCTACCACATGCTATCAAAGCTAGGCTCCTACAAAATCAACCGGATATGGGCACTTCCTTACTTTTTTAATTAGGAGCTCTAATGTCTTGGTATAACACAAGAGAAAAACAACAGCCTGAGTCAGGTTGGGTTCAAGTTCTTTTGGCTTTAGCACCTTTAGAAATGACATTTGGTATTTAGGTGAATTTGAAAGGATGAAAATATCTTTGAACCTTTGGCCTTTGATGACAATATACCCCCATTTACCTATCTGTATATTTGATAACAACTACCTTTACCTTTGAGGTTTACAGATCAAAGGCACATTTTGAAATGATCCCTAAGAAAGGAGACCCCTACTAACTCTGAAAGTTAAAGCCTACACGGCCCAAACCAACTTCACATTAAATGTGGTATTTTCATGATTTATGCAATGCTGGTTTCTTTAAGAATTTCCTGGAAGGAACCTACATGCACCACATGTAAATCTTCTGCCTCCATAATGGCCAGTTAAATCCAAGTGTGACATAATTCCATACGGGGGATGCGCTCTGCTGTATTATGCCATGTAAGGTGTGTCAGATTATTTTAATTTGTGTTATTCAAAGGCATGATCTGCTCACGGGATAAACCCAAGGCTGGCTGGCAACCTCACAACATGAGATGTTCACTCCAAGGCTGGAAAAGAAAAATCTCCCAAATGTCTCCAGAAACCACTATTTCTTGTTAAAATGCCATGAAAAAGATCTTTTTTTTTTTTTTCTTTTTTTTGTGTGGGTCTTTGTGCTTCCTGAAAAACTTCACCGCCAGATGCTGTAGCTGTAGCTCTAAAAGGTTTTCCTTTACTTATTCTAACGTTAATAAAGAAGGAACCAGGAATACTTTGAACTGCTTTATTTGTTAAGAATATTTCTGGCAGTGTATTTGCCTTGAGGACAAGAACCCAATACACTCCCATGGACTTTTGTTTTCCTTTTTCTTCTGTGGCTTTGTTTATTGCTGAAGCATTTAAAAATATTTTTATTGCAAATTCTGTACTCAATTTAGGGCTTAAAGTAAATATTATGCTCTACACTGATACTAAAATAAAGCTTGTAGTGTAGAACCCACTGGCAGCAGAATGTGACTTATATTTCATATTTCACAAATGTTATGGAGACTTACTTAACAGAAAATCATGGTTTCACAGCCTAAAGCTTGTTATTTAAAATCAACTTTATTTTGGTAAATCAAGCTCAGCACTACATAGCAATAAAAGTTTACCTCCAGTAACTCCATAATTCCCTACAGTCGCTGTGTTCTCCAAGTGCTGAATAACAACACACTATTGAAATGCCACCCCATTTTGCCAAAAAGGAGGAAAATACCTCAAAAAGCATTCCTCCTTTCTAGTTTCACAGCCTATAAATACAAAACACTGGAGATTTACGAGTGAAAAACCAGAAAAAACCCACACCACCAGCCAACTCTAACACATTGTTCAACTGAAGGCTTGTTAAAAAAAACCCTGGTATTTCCCGTAGATGATAATTCACTCTAAGTAGAATTGTTTCACAGCTTTTTCATGCAGATTCACTGCCGCATGTTTTGCCATAACCCACTGTAACAAGGCTACCGTTCCCATGCTTTAGGCACAGGTGGTGATGTGGTTTATCGAATTTCAGCCTGGAAAAAAACAAAATCCCAGGGAAAGCTGGGCGGCTTGGCTCCCTCCAGAGCAGATAGAGGGAAACACAAACCTCTCAGTAGCAATTCCTCAGCCTTCTAATGCTCAGGTGCAATGTCTGTGGAGAGCCCTGTTTCCCCTACTGCCTGGAGAACGAGCCTACACGATGAGGTGAGCTCCAGACCTGCTCCCAGGTAGCTGGCATCCGGTCACCTGTACTCTGCATGGGCATCCTCGCTAGGGGTGCATTTGTGCCTTCCTCCCCTCGGTCACCTGAAGGGACCTTGTCTAACTGCGGCTGTAATAAGTCACTGACAAAGAGCAATAGCAATTCACTTCATTAAATGATCAACAAGAACTACTGGTGAGGATTTATGGTTTCCACAATCCCTTGCACCAGTAAGCTGAAGCATAGCACTTACAATATAAAATCCTTGGACAGAAATTTAGACCTGTTTTCCCAGCAGTTACTGCAGTGGGGCCATCGATGCCCTTGGCTAAGGTGGTTGGGCACCAGTTCATATAAATATTAAGTGGAACAATAAACTTAATGGCTCTTTTGAAAAATGCAGTGTCGCTCTGACTCTGATCTGGTTTGTTTAACAGTGAAAAACATTTTCCCTCATAAACTTTGTATTTTTTTCCTTTACATGGACTTAGTTCAATTGGAGACTTCTCACTCTGTGCTGCTGAAATAAAATGACTTAATGTGTACCTTTAAACTGGGTCATTAATCTTCCATCATTCACCTCCTGTATTATGCCTTAGCTTACAGTTAATGGAATATTTAACTGCCTTAAGAGGAACAATAAATCGAAGTCAGTGCTTCCCTTTAAGTTTTTGTCCATAATTTCACCCAAATAAAAGAAAAGTTGTTGACTGGGAACCATTGTGATGTTTTCTTAACAGCATTTTATTTGTGAGTATACAGCGAAATTCCATTTCAAAATGTGCTAGCGAAAAAAGGATGGCTTATAAATCCCTGAGCCTCAAACGCTGCACAGAACATAATACACAGAAGGGTATTTCCTCTGTTATCCTGGGATACCACATGGCTTTTAGTGCTATCTGCAGGGTTCTAAAAACAAAAGCTTTTCTTGCTTGATGCTGAATGATATCTTGTTTAAAGGAAAGCGTATCTTTGAGGACAGGTCTCCTCAGAACAGTTACCAACAATAGTGAAATCTGAAATCCCCCTTCCACTGTTCACACCCCAATTTCTTTCCCCACAGAGAATTTGGATAATAGTAAGCCTTTCCTGACCAAAACTTCCACCTAATTTTTGAAGTCTGCAGCAGACTCTGAAGATAATAACACAACAGGTAGAAACCAGGCTGTAATAATTTTCTACAGAAAGTTCAGATTCATAGGCTGTTGCTTTAACCCCAACTGCTCTCTCATAGGATGCCCAAGGAGTTTGCTCCAGTGAGGAAGGGTGAGACCCTCTGCTCCACCAGAACATGCACATCAACAGCACTACCAAAATACCGTTTGGTGGAGATGCAGGATGAGATCATTACATGGAGAATTCCCCACTGTAGCCAACTGCACACAGGGAACCTCTCTCACACAGGAACTGCCCAACGACCCACCCAGGCTGCAGCCACCCTGACACTAACCACAGGACAAAACCCAACAGTGGAGTGTTTCCATCCCCTTATGTTTGCCAAAACTGTGCACATGTAACTTTTATGCTTTTAGTTTGCCCTGCTTGACCTGCCATTGTGCCACAGCTTTCAGAAAAATTAAAGCAGGAACATCCCAACAAAGTTTTCCAAAATGCTGGTGTAAATACATGAGCAGCTCTGAGGCCAGTTTTGCAATGTGCTAGGGAAACGGCAGGTCCATGAGTTTCTGGGGATACTACAGAGACATAGTGCCCACTGCCTGACTCCCTGCTGAACACTCTTTTGCAGGCTGACTTATTAATTTTATTTTATTATTTTTTTTTAAGGAAGCATGCCTGAAAATGTTAACAGGTATCTGTTACTGCTTGTATGACATTCATCTGTGCCTGCCAGGAAGATGGTATGTGCTCTGATGCATGCAGGTAATGCTAACACAGCTACAGCAGAGCCCAAGGGCTTGCTTATAGCATTGAAAACTACTAAGAAGAAACGTAAATAAAATGTAAGCAAAAACGCTCTCTTTGCTGCCTGATAAACTTCTTTGTATTATAAAGTGAAGAGAAAGCATTCTCTTGTTCCACTCTGCATAAGAATGCCAGATGCTGTGAGGCTTGGGTTGAGAGGTGACATGCCCTACCAGCACTCCACTCAAGATTCCTTCTTGGCAGCTTTATCAGCCTGCTGAGAGATTCACAGGTGCCTTTCCTTTCCTCTCACATTCTGCTACTATTTCTTAGTTTACCTGGTGCTTTATGAGAGGTTCCTAATATAAGGCACCATCTGAGTTCTCCTTAAACACCATGTACAACCACTCCACCTCTCTCTTTCTATGGCACATTCCTGACAGTGTCCCAGAATAAAACCTTCACAATGGAATGATACCAGGCTTAACATTTTCTTTAGGGATGCCTTTTCAAAAGCACACTATTTTGGTAAATGAATTGCAGGTAAGATTTTTTTCTTCTTACATTGGACAAAGATTTGCTAGTGTAAGGGAAAGGGAAAAATCTGAAAAATACCTGACAGTTCTGACCAGCACAGTTTTGAGCTGCATGCATCACCTGGTGGTATAATGCAAGGCAACATGATCTGTGGATTAAGTTACCCATAACCATCAGAGTTTCTTACAGTTTATATTTCAACTACAGGAGTACATGACCCTCGATCTGTTGAAATAAGTCTTTCCAATTAAGGTAAATCACCCCCATAGTTTGTAGGCAGTTGCCTGAGCTGGAAATATTTAAATGTATACCTGACCCAAAGGGAAAGAAACTTCAGCAGCAACGGGGCTGAGGACCAGGACTTATTCCTCAGTGCCAGCCCAGCATCACCGTCTCCAGCTGGCTCAGGATGCATGCCGGGCAGCTGCCTGAGACACACAGGGCCAGCAGAGCTTGTCCCTGCCTGTCTGCAGAAGCCTTTTCAAGTGGGAAACGTAGAATGTGACAGTTGCTTTAGGAGAGAAAGTCCTAATGACCAGTTGGAGAGCATGCCCAATCAGTTTGTAACCAACTTCTGAGGGCAGATATTCGGCCTGTGTCCTGCCTGCAGCTGTCTGCCTGTTTGCCAGTGAGATTTTTTCTGCATGAGACACTTCCTCCCCCAGTTATGTGCAGGCAGCAGCTTCCTGCTATATACGCTTTGACCTTGCCCAGATGGCCTTCACGAGTCTCAAATCCTTTCTTCATTCTGCCAGCAAGTACAATTTCTGGTGGCACATATGTGCCAAGAAGTAGGATCAGTAGGATCAAATTGATAGGTACATATGGCACAGTGTGGCTCCCGGATTTCACAAGGGTAGACTTCCTACGGAGAGCCAGGGCAGTTGTGCTGTTACACAGGCTTCACATATTAAATAACAATTACTGGTATTTACTCTCTTAAGAAGGGAATTTGGCAAAGTTAGGAGTGGGCCCAGTGCCTCTGAACCAGATGGCCTTTGAAGAACTTGTCCAGGAAACCATATATTTGTATCAAGTAGGTTTCAGAGGATAAATACAAGCCAAAAATCTCAAGTGCCTCTCCAGCCTTTGCTCGCTCATCCATTGCATGGGATAGGTCCCCTTTCACTCTTACTCAGGAAGGAATTAACTTTCAAAATTACATTAACATCAACAGGATATAATAAATGCAGGTTTTTTGTTGGCCTCAAGCAATAGGACGCAGCATTACAAGTGTGGTTGGATTTTGGTTTTTTTTACAGTGTGTTGTTGGGGTTTTTTTCTTTCTCTCCCCCCCCACCCCCCACCCTTCCCCAATAGGAGATTGTGAAAAAGACTTCCAATAGACTTCTTTTCTGTGTATGACGCACATGATTAGGTTTTAGTATAGACATCCTGCAAACGGTAATGTGTAAAGCAGTGCAACCTTAGTTTGTGGCAGGGATTGGGTTATTTGGCAATGAAGTGGCATATGCTCTTGCTCCCAGTGAAGTTGGTGGCTGGATCATACCCAGGGTATTAGCGGCCACTGTGTTGCAGTTAGCATCTGCCAGCTGCTATTCCAGACTCTGCAGTCAGCCTTGGTGATGCCAGGGCAATTTGTGCCGACACATACAAAGAACACAGAAACCCTTATCACTTCTGTTGTCAACATTTGTAATCACAGATGTCTGGGAAAGCAAGGTGGGAGACTATCAGGACTCAGAAAAAAGTTCAAGACAGATCACTAGAAATTGCTTTCCTCTGTCTCTAGTTCCTGTACATGAAAACATTTAATCTCTTTAGTTTTTAATGCTAAACTCTGTTATCAGGGAGTCTCTGGCCTCTTTAAGGATTTACCAGGGAAAGATTTCCAGGATTGGTATGGTTGTTATATTCTTTTAGATGTGGAAAACCATAAACACATACTAAAGGGATACAACCATATTTCACTCTGTGTGTATTGCACTCCTGCGTGAAGCACTGGAGTTACATACTCTGATCAGAAATGGCAAGAGATCAAAATATGCTCATCAGCTTGCACATAGTGCTGCTGCACATGGTCTGAAAATCTGCCTTTGTCCACTGTGAGCAAAAGCATATGCCACTTCATTGCCAAATAATCCAAATCCCTGCCTTTGTCTACATCTCGCATTTAAAAAGTCAGAGAAGACCACACACACCTATGTAATTTCATGCTTTGCAAGCATGGGTCAAGATATTGCCTTCAGCAATGCTTTTTGTAAGGTAACATGCCTGCAGATGTGCTGCTGCACCTGATCTGTGCATGACATTTGGTGGCAGGGGCAGCAGCACCCAGCAAGCATTGTGGAGTGCACACACGGTGCCTCTCTACATGTAGGGCTCAGCCCTCTTCCCATTAGGATACCCTGGTACTCCACAGAATCAGGATTTGTCCCCTGAGAGCATCTGCTCCAGGTCTTTGCTGCTATTATACTGTAGACTTTAAACCAAGTTATGAGTAAGCCCAATTAGGAAAGTATCATTATTTTATTAAATCATATTAAATATTGAGGTAGCATAATTTACACATAGTTCACATGCATAATCTCCTTCCTAGGGAAAAACAGCGTAACCCTAACCTGATATTAAATCTGGAGAGAAAATTAATCTGCATAATATGAAATGATTTAATGTCTAGATCACAATAAGACTTTGCAGGTAGTGAAAGTTATTCAGGCATCAGGCATTAGTAAGGTAGCTTTGAAATGGTTTGTATTAATCCTTAAAAACCATTTATTCTACCTGAAATGGTAATTTCTTTTCACAACTGCTGTTCAAACAGATGAAAAAAAAAAAAAGAAAACCAAAAAAGAACCAAGGCTTGTATGTCTTTTACAGCATTGCAGGGATCTAACTAAAAATATTGTCCCTTTCATCAGTGTTTTGGAGTAGAAGCTTATCTAATGTTCTCCTCCTTTTTTCCTCTAGATTTTGAAGGTTGTAAATGTCTGAGTAGCAGTTGGCAATGAAAATCCAAGTGCCATAACATTTTTTGGAAATTTCTGTTCTAATCCTAAGGACAGTAATAACAAATTGCTATAAAAGGTCAAAATACCTTGTGATAGTTCAGCTCATTGGACATTGACTAGTTAATGGCAACCTTATCCAGTTCTTGCATGCTATGCACTTCCTTGGAAAATTTTACTTTTAACTCCTCTTGCCCCTGTGACATTTAGAGAAAGGGATCTGCCTTTCCTCCCAGATTTGAGATAGAGAATGGTAGCAGTGGAAGATGGTGCGTGACACGAGATGGATACGCAAGGAAAATATCAATAGTAGCTCAATATACACAGCAGTGAAGGGTCAAATGGGCTAATACACTGTGGCATGAGGTATCAGCATTTCCAGCATGCACATGGTATTTTTCAGAAGCAAAAGACACAGCCTGTGGAGCATCACATCTGCATTGCCATTCTGAGCACTGAGAGCAATCATGCAAGCCCCGACAGCGTTCTGGTAGGCATGGCCCGTTGTGATGAGTTGTAATCAGCATTTATTTCGTGGGTAAAAAGAGCTCTAAAGTCAATGACAACAGAAATACATTTTTCCTGTTGATTTCTTGCCTTTTGTGCTCCTAAAGTGGCTTCTTTTCATTTCAGCCCAGGGAGATCCCAGCTACAGTTCACTTCCATCATGACACAGCTAGGAAAGAGCAACTCCTTTCAGCCAAACCCTTCTCCTCCTGGAAACCTTTCATACTTAACCCTGGCAGTCCCTGCTTGATGGACAAATCACCATCATGCAAGTACTTACTGCTCAGGAAAAAAATTGTGTATAGTAGGTTTTACGTGCCAAACTGCTGATTCTAATCCCTTATTATTGTAATTTAGTGATCATAAAGGCAATAGGTCTGTTAGACCCAAGCATGCCGCAGATGCAGTTCGTATTTTGGAAACTCCAACCATATCTCCTGCTCACCTGGTAGATGCTATGAACAACCAGTTGTTGAATTTGGGAGGAAGTGTCACACTTCTATCAGTCAAACCAGAACAGAACACATTTCTTTATGTTTTGAGCCCACTTCTATTTGTTCTGTGTAGAACACAGTTATTATAAAAACATCTATAAAAGCACTTTTAAAACACAGCCTTGGAGGGTTCTAAACCAGTTCCAATACTCAGTAGGAGCCTAGACTCTGACCCTTCCAAGATACACTACCAATGATATACCTTATAAATCAGCAAAGTCCTTCTATCCATTAAGATTAATGTGGTTTTACTTAGACTGTGCGCTGTTGTAGCATTAGACAGATGTGATGGCATGGCACCAGCTCAGGAACTGGCTTAACTGTTAAAGATAAAATAGCCTCACTGAAACCAGGGAGAGCTAAGTATGCACTAAAATAAAGCAGGTACTTAAGTGGTTTGCTCAGTTAGGGTTATAGCTGTGAAAGATGGACCGCAAGCAAGTTAAGGCTTCAATTGTTTCCAGCATGGCTGTGTAAGAGATCCAGCCCCGAGATGTGTAACAGACACAAGTGAGAAAAAGCATTGGCTGTGCCCTCATGCTGAAGGCAGACAGAGTGAACAGGGTGCTATGCTACAGCTTAACCTGAAAGTAGCATTTAACTGGCCAATGTCAGCTGCATAACTCAGTTTAGGCTCCCAGACTGCCCACCTGTAGACACCACGGACAGGCAGAAGCTACCTCATACCCAAGTGCCGCAGGATTTAAGTACCGCTGGAACCTGTGTCTATCCTGCCTGCAGGCATCAAGTTAACAGACACTTTCAAAGCAACCCGGCAAACTAGCAGAGTGGTTTTTGGGCAAAACAGGCATCTGGAGAGCAGAGAGCAAGACGAAGATACCACTCAGATCAAACTGGCAGTGTTTTGAGGACCCTGTTACTGCCCCAGTGCTGCTATGGCCCTAGCCCACTGGTGACCAAGCAGAAGGGACAGTGTGTGGATGCGACTGGGGGAACTGTCACTTCTGGCAACTGTGCCCCACTACAACCACTTCACTGCAACATCCCTGACACCCAAATAGCTGCAATTTGATCAATTCCTGTACTGATATTAACAGACCCACAGTCCAAGATACAAACTATGTCTGAGAGAGAAGGGAAATGTCTAGAGACTTTTGCTTTAAGGGTTTTAATAGTTTTATTTCTCCTGCACAGATTATAGAGCAATTTCACTGTCTCAGGTTTATATGGTGAATAGAGAACTCAGTTTCAAGTGATTGGGTTTAGATTTCCAAGTAGCTGTTAAAATAGAGCCCAAATATAATGGAACATTGCTGTCATCTAAGGGCTCTTTGGTGTTCTTCATGAAAAGAGCTCAGTTCAAAAAGGAATCAGTACCTACAACCTAAAATATCTCAGCACATTTGACAACCTCATTGAAAACCTCAGTGGAGAGGCCTGTTCTCAATTTTACAGGTGACAATTGAGGCAGAAAATGTAGGGCTGGGAGAATACTTCTTCCACTGATGTTCACAACTTTGTTTGAAGAAGTCTTCGCCCAACAGTTTTGCTCATATCCCATACCAACAAAGCGTGTAGGCATATGCTGAACCTTAATGGTGTGAATTTTCCTGATTAATTCTTTGCCAGTTCCTCACAGGATCCTCTGCCCTAAAAATCTTTGATGATTTGGGGCTTGGATTCACATGGAGTGTGGCACATGAGTGAGAAAGAAAAAGGATAAAATGGTTTATTATTTATTTCTGTTTTTGTTTTGGTGGCATTTCCTATGGCTTTACTGAAGTGCTCATTAGCACAGCCTTGTCTGTCTTGTCATCTACTGAGATAAAAAAAACATTTGCATGCATCATGAAAAAAAGTCAATAAAGCACCACCCTCTATGTTCTTCACAGAAAACCCAGAGTATTCCTGATACTGTTGCCCCTCTTTGTGGTGTTTTTCTTTTTTTTTTTTTTAATGCAAAGATTCAGCCATACATCCCAGAAATGGTGTGTGGGGTATGAGGGAATAATCAAGAGCAAACTGTCAGAGACCACAATACACACAGTACTTTAATGGTAGCAAGTTCCCAAGTCTTATCACAGCATAAATGGAAATGTCTCATTAAAAAGACTGTACACTGAATCTTTTTTATTAATCACCACCTCCTCTACTTTTCTGTTCTCTCTCCATCACTGTTTTGGTTTGTGATCTGCTTCCAAAAAGCTCCAATTCTCTAGCTGGGAAAGCACAAAATCAAATTTCAAAGTTAATACCCTATTCTCACCTTCGTGTATATTTTATTTTGTTTTCATTTTTAGCTGCAGTGTAATTTTTTCCCCTCTCCCTTGAGAAATTTTGCTTGGAAACAGACCTGAAACTTTGCAGCTTTTATTCCCTTTTCCCTGACTGTCCTAATCCTTATAATATATAATTCTGAATTCTTTGTGGTTATTGAAATGCTTCTCTTTTCATCTTTGAACATCTTGCTGGCTGAGAAATAGGCTGCAATACTGATACTGAATAACAGTAGGAAAGATAGTAAAATGGTTATCACATGAAAACTTCACCAAAACAGATCTCCATATGGCAAACGAAGCAAATTTTTTGTGGTGGAACACACTGGTATGAAGGGAAAGCTGAACAGAACAAGCACAGAAAGAACTATTTCATTTCTAGACAAAGACAACAGCAACATCAAAATATTTAAATCTAATTTCTGAAAGAATGAGAAAGGACTTAGTTACACACCCTGCATGGCTACTGCTAGGGCTGGTTGAATTCAGTGCTGCTGAAGCCATAGCAGGATGACCATGGGACTGTGCTGCTTCCCACAGGGCAAGCTGCTCCCCAGATGCCTGGGTACCTCTGCCCCCAATCACAGCCCCCACCTCATTAGTGGGGTGAACATCCCCAGGGGAAAGGGAATTCAGAAACCATGTGGAGCCAAAACCCCATACTGCCTAGCCTACGCTTTTAATGTTTGAGGAATAACCACCCTGAGTGTACCGTAAAAGAGCAGCATTTACTATATCCCCCGCTTCTTGCCCCGTACCAGGTACTGACTTGTTCAATGATCCACATGTCAGTTGTGGAAATACAAATCCAGTATTATTTTGTTCTCTTACCGGGACCAACCTGTGTTACATTTTATTTAAAGAATCCATAGTTATTAGCTGAACATCTTCACTTTTGGCTGACCCCAACTATAAACTATTCGTAGCAAAGAAAACTGAAGGATAAATTACGTTCTTCTGCTTCTGATATAGATAAATATGATCATATAAAATTACTCCTTCATTTACGGAAATTGCCTTTCAGTCTTAAAAGAGATATGTGTGTCCATTGTACCTCTTTCTTGATCAGATATTAGTATTTGAATCATCATCTCTGTGATTCACAGTATGCACCCTTATAATTTTTCCAGCTACATGTCTTAGTAATATCTCCAGAGAGAACTAATTATGCATGCAAAGACGACTCAGAGAAAAACTGCTACTAACAAATCATCCAAAATCACAGTTCCTAGTGTTTTTCTTTCCCTGCCTGCACTGTTATGATCATTTTGCTCGTTTCCAACCTCTAAATTTTAACTCTTTTACCTCCACAGTCCCTGCCTCCCCAGTATTTTTCTAAAGGAATGATACTAATAACAGAGGAAGTTCTGATCATGTATTTCTTTATGGCTAAACTAAGAAAAGCACAAGATTTCAAAACCTGTCTAGTAAAGACACATTTGCCTT
>JAVJGJ010000002.1:9842404-9857865 GCA_035590215.1 Microhierax caerulescens | reverse complement strand
CCTGTGTTCAGTGCCGGGCCCCTCACTGCCAGGGGGACACGGAGGGGCTGGAGCGCGTCCAGGGCTGGGGCACAAGGATGATGGGGGGTGACTGGGGGAGCTGTGGGGTTCAGCCTGGAGAGGAGGGGGCTTGGGGGGACCTGATTGCTCCCTACAACTGCCTGACAGGGGCTGTAGGCAGGTGGGGGTCAGTCTCTGCTCCCAGATAACAAGAAGAAACAGCCTCAAGCTGCACCAGGGGGGAGTTTAGGTTGGGTATTAGGAAAACTTTCTTCACTGAAAGGGTGTGAAGCATCAGAACAGGCTGCCCAGGGAAGCAGTGGAATCACCATCCCTGGAGGAATTTAAAAAATGCATAGATGCGGTGTTTAGGGACATGGTTTAGTGGTGCACTTGGCAGTGCTGGGTTAACAGTTGCACCTGATAATCTCAAAGGTCTTTTCCAACCTAAATGATTCTATTGTTCTAACTACATCTTCTATTTGGAATAGCATAGATCACTTTCAACGTATGAAGCTTGAGCTCGGTATCATAGAAAGTAGCATTTCATTTTTAAATTAATTGATTTTTTGTTACCACTAAAAAGGCAAAAGTGAGCGCTCATGCTCTGGATTAACAGCCCCTGGAACTTGCTCTACTGTGAGAACATAGGATAAACATGAATTTGTTTATCCACAATGTTCATGTGTACCAGTTCACGTACATCTGCCCTGTTTGCCCACCTGGCACCAGACTGCTCATTGCGTTGAACCCTGCTTGGGCTTCCTCAGTCTTCTTCTTCAGACCTAGGTGATGCTTCCTTCCACACAGCACCACAGGCACAGGCAGGTGGGTGTCTTAGTGACCCTCAGCAGAAACATGGCACAACAGAACTGTTGTTATAATCAAAACTCTGTTTTAACCTACACCCTCTTCAGACCAGGTCGCTTTAACACATTAACCTTAACGTATGCTGAAGAGACTGAGGCAAAACCGAGCCCTCGAAAGCAGCACCGCACAGCTGCGGCTCCCCTCAGCGTTGTGGCAGCCCGCCGCCCCACCCTCTCCCTCAGCGCCCGCCAAGCCTCGCTGCCGCGTCCCGCCACAGCACCGCGCCTCATTCTGATTGGCTCGGACGCCCCGGCCCCCCAGAAGGAGCCGTGGGTACGTGACAAGAGCACCTGGCATTGATGGCCGCCTGCTCTATGAGATGGCGCGCTGATGGGGGGGAGGAGGGGGGCGCCCGGCCTTGGGGCCGAAATCTGCCACCACTCACACGGCAGCATGTCCGGAATCCTCCCCATTTTATTTAGGCATAAATCAATTTAACGCCTGTTTAGATCAGCGTCAAAAACTCCTCAAAAGAGGAGCCAGGACTTCACCCTCTGTGGTGGTAGGGCTGCTGTGCAGTCTCCTTTTCCCCATTTCTTTTTTCACAATATGGAATCTCCCTCCCTCTGAAGATTACTACAGATAGATTTTGAATATAACTTAAATCTACAATGAATGCTTTGCAGCATCTTCTATAAGCAATCAGACTCTGAATTAGTGTAATTCACCCTTGCAATGCATTCCACTGTAAAACCTTCATTACTGAAAACACCTTAAAGAATATTACTGTTTCTCCATTGATTTTATGGATCACTGAATCCTTGAAATTTTGTGGCCGAGGTCTGGAATGGACTTTTTCTCTCCTTTGGTTATCAGCAGCCACAAATTGTATAATTCATGTCTGTGCAGTGAATAAATATGATAGTGTTGAACAGTAAATTGCAGTTAGGAATCAATACATTATATCCAAGAGTGTTTATGGAGAATGTTTCCATCCCCTCTGAAATGATGTAATATGGCTGTATTTCCCCCTCATTCTCAGATTTACTGTTGTTTGCTGGCAGTTCGTTATGTGCAATGGTTCTGCTGGAATTCGCTAAAGAAAATTATCAGGACATTCCTTTGTTGCTATTGTACTGAACTGCTCCCAGTGAAATCCCAGCGCAGACAAATTTAATACATTTATAGATGTCGGTAATCTCTGTCTAGAGACTACCAATATCCCTCCTATTAAACCACAATATCCACACAATTAATTGATCAGTTAAGAAAAAAAAAGTCTTGCAGTTCACTCAGTCTAACTTTTCTGATACGTACTTAATTCAGACTTAAAATAAAGGAAGTAATTTTCAAGTTACAAATCTTCCTATGCCAGTGTGTTATTCTGCCATCGTTATAAGGATATTAGTAACTTTAAAAAACCCCAACAAAACACATTAAAAGCACGGTGTAAATCTGTGTCACAGGATCCTTATAGATTGTACAGAGCTATGGAATGAAAATAAATTATAAAGTGCTTTGTTATACCACTTGATCGTAGCAAACAGGAACATATTTTCTATTTGGACTATGCCTTCTGAATACAGTTTTATATTAAATGATAATATAGAAACATTTTATAGCTGACTAGCAGGAGAGAGAAAGAAGGACAGAGTATGGCAAAAGAGATGATAAAGTAATGAAACCCTGCCCTGTTGAAATCATTGTGAATTCTGCAGCTTGTTTCAGTAAAACCAGGACTACCAGTGCTAATACTAGATGTGATCCAGAAAAATTCCATTTGTACTAACTTCAGTTGAGCTGAATCACTTGCCTTTCTAAAGGGAAAGTAATTCAGTTTTGACAGGGCCAAAAAAAATTTGAGAAAAGATTTTGACAAATAATGATAGTAAGTTGGGAAAGAGATGATGAATGCAGTGCTTTGTGTCTAATTGTATGCCTGGAGTACAAAGTCTTTTTTTCAGGAATAAAATGCTATGATAGCTGCCAAGTATAAAATCTATCTGTGCAGAGCATCCCCCAGAAACTTCCATTTTAAGTCATCCAAACCTTCTGAAATAACTGTCAGGTTAAATGAATTATTAGCCCTAAGACAAGAAAGTTTTTTGCCTTTATTACTCAAAAGAACTATTTCATCTTGTTTAAAGTTACGTTTGTATTATGTGGCTATGTGGATACCTACTTTACTCTTTGTCTTTGCCATACTGAATTATTAATTTTAAATCTAAACACTTCCTTTAGTTATTGTGTTTTTTTCAACACAGAATTTTCACTGAAAATTGTTTTCAGTTGCATCTTGAGTTCAAACAGTTCAGGTGAAATAAGAGAAAGGTTAAATATTAGTTCTGCTTTTTTAATTCTAAGGTTTACATCTGTAATGCTAATACAGTAATGGAGTTGGCTACTTCTTGTCACAGTAGTCTCTGCTCCAGGTCAGTAATTAATTATCACATCTTCATTTACTTGCAGGACAAAACATGACTCAAAATCACTGGGGTACAACTAGTGCAGTGGCTAGTGTTTGAAAGATTGCATAGGAATTTGATTACTTGAAATTACTACCCAAGAACTAAGGTACTACAGCACATGTAGTGTTAAAGCCTCAAATAGCCAGAATTAGTAAAGGAATTCAATGCCTATTACTGAGACACTGCAGGACTCAACACCTGAGATCACTCCAAACCTAAGCAAGACTCCTAGACTTCTTACACAGAGGAAGACAAGTACTTCCAAAGGGCGCTTCAAAACCCCTGCTTGCTGAGCTGAGAGCTGCCTACAACTGGTCAATAGGAAAATTGAACTGAAAGCAGATAGATTAATTAGTGTGATAGATTTATATCCCAAGTCTGTCTGGTGGTAAAAGTAAAAAATACAGCGATGGGTTTCTGCTAAACCTGTTGTAGAAAACCAGTTTGAATCTGAACCAGATTCTGCAGTGGGCAGGTGTTTTGCTCATTTGTACCTGTTTGAGTAGCATTGACATGCATTTTACATACCCAGAGACAAAAGGTATTAAAAGTTGCTTATTTAGTATGTCTCTTGCATGTACACCCAGTCCTGATTTTTCCTGCCAAGAAGGACTGTGTAGAAGTTGCTGTGCACATTAAAAAGATACTGTAGCAGCATGGAGCACTGTTCTGGACAGCCCTTTGCTGGGTGACAACTTCCTGACAGTTTGTTTCTTTCTTTCTGTTTTCAAATCCAAACTTTGTTTCCCCCACTCCCTTTCTGCTAAGCTTGCAAACCTTTCAAACGATACCACTTTCAATAATGCAGTAAATAATATCTAATGTCTTAAAACTTTTATAGCACTTCAGGTTTGCAAGCTGGAAGAGTTTTTACAGCCTCTGAGGCTGCCACAAATCAGAGAATTCATTATACAGCAAAACACACTCTCAAATTGAGACTGTTCTTGAAAACAAGCCTATTTTTTCTGCAATGATAGTTGCAAAATAACTGGAGGTTTTAAGCCAAATGGACTTCTCCTATGAAATAAGAAACGACTGTATTAAATCATTTTCCGGGCATACTAGTGGAGAAAGAGTTCCCACTGCCCTCTTTCACCACACCGACCTAGACAGAGTTTAATTTTTAATGAGTTATGGAGTGGCTAGAAAGGCTTAGGCTACTGCAATCATCTGGTTCTGACATTGCTGCAACTTGGTCCTGAGTGACCCTTGGTATTCCTGTAGTAAACTGTTCAGTAGGGAAAGAGGTTTGTTTTTTCCCCAAGTCTTTAGTTTAAGGTGGGGGAGATAAACTCATGTGCTGGAATAGCAAAAGCAGAGTCTAATCACAAAAAAACCTAAAGAAATATAAATGGAAATGAAAAATAACCCTGGACTTAATGCTGTTCGTTGCTCCCTCTTATCTTGTGCAGTATCAGGAAGAGTGTGATTGCATTTCTGTGCTCCAGCTGAGCTGCTTCTAGGAAACAATGGCAGCCAGACTAAGGCACTGGGGATGCCAGTTATTTTGGGCAGAGGCAGAATGACAAGTGGATGTCTTGTGGAAAGGCAAATTGATAACATTTCATTATTTTACTGTATTTTATAATAGAAACTGAAATAAGTTTTGGTTGTCTATAAAACAAGCCCAGAAAATATGGCAGCTTTATGCAGCATAGTCTCTGGAGTTCTTGTTTGTTGCCTTTTTTCTTGAAGGTTTGTAATCCCTATCCAAAAAATCCAAGATTTGTTGTGGTCAGGAGATATTCAGACCCCATGCGTGAAGCTGCCAGGTTATGTCCACTTCCCAGAGGTTATACCTGGCAAAGATTGCTGAAGACTTCTCAGAAGAAGGTGCCACCAAAGCAGGTGAACGAGACTGTGTGTCACATCTACACTTGCATAAAATTAAAGACTGGATCCATTTAACATAGAGAAACTGTTGTGAGCTGTCAGCCCTGGGTCTAAGAAAATGTTTTTGTAAAAGATTATTTTTTTGTCAATTTTGTAAAGATTTCCCTGACTCTCACAGCATGCTGGTGCTGTCCACTGCAGCATTTCTTGCACATCCACTGCTCTTCCAGTTTTGTTTTGTTTTTTAATGCCCATGTTCTTTCGTTTTTTCCTTTAGAACAGAAAGGGGAATCTATTACTTATGTAATGAAGGGTCAGTTTTTTTGTCTTGATTCTGCAGCTGCTATAAAGAAAATAATTTTGTGCCTTCTTTATGGTATACCCAACATACACTGATTGCTTTTGACAAAATCACGTTAGCACAATCTCACTACATTACTTTGCTGAACGTCCCTACATTACAAGATATCTACTGCCATTAAGAGAGAGAGAAAAAAAAACTCTAGTCGTTTTGTTTAAAATAGGGTAGGAGATGAAAACACTTCATATTGCTCTTACAGACTTAATCTAGTTTTCCCTGGAAACCTTTCCTTTCACTTCTGCTGAAGATAGATTGGGCTTTCTTACTCGTTTACTAAGTCCTCACAATCAAAAGTCTAAATAACAGAACTGTTAAGTAACACATGATGAACTAAATAATTTACTTACTGGAGGGCTTTCCTAAGCAGAGCTTTTTCTGTCTGAAGATTAAGGGCTGTCAGTGTACTTCAAAATCTGTTACTTTTCAAACTCTCCCTTGCCAGGAATACATCTGGTTCATCTAACTGACTGTAAATGTTGAGCTTTAATTGCTTGCTGCAAAGTCTGCATGACAATCTACAACGCAAATTCCTTATTTAAAGAACTTCCTGAATATCTTTAAGAAAAAAAAATCTCACTTGATAACATGGCTGTATGTGGTTTTTTTTTTCTTAACCTACTGCATCAAAAGAAGAACAACAACAAAACAATTGTCTTTGTTGTCTTCCATTCTTCTTTATTATTCTACACGTCAGCTCTTATAAAAATTAGATGCATGGGCATCATTTTAAACAAATATATAGTCAAGAAAATTAGGTATGTCATTATGACATACCTATTTGGTACCAATCCCAGAAGGGGGAGAAGGAATTGAAACATGAAGCTGTTCCATTGGGTAAGGAGTTCAAAGTATTTTCTAATAGATGTGCTTACAAATGAAGTGCTTGTGTGAGGGAGACTTGGAAAATCTCAGTTGCAGAACTCTGAAGGCGCTGCTCCAGACTGTTCTCTCAGATAACAGCACCCAAAGTTAAGAAAGTGGAAGAAAAAGTTATTTAGGCAACTAAGGTCCTGTAAGTCCAAAATCAGCTGTATACAAGGTTTTAGAACAAAATTTGAAGGGAAGGAAAAAAAAAATATCCCAGGACTGACTTTGTTTAATATTGGCAGCTAACAACATTGGCAAGTACACAAGGTGTGCTAATGAGATGAGTGGGACAAACTCGAGGCAGTGCCCATGGCACAATCTGAACTGCACACAAAGAAATGCATGACCCATGGACTGAAGGATAGAGAGGTGGTGAGGTGTAATAGTAAAAAGGTGAGGTCAGGCACTGGAGGGCAAAGCACTGTTCTGCTGTGTGGTGGTACTACATCAGCTGGAAGTCACAAAAAGGAAGACCTGCAGGGGTTAGTTGCCCTTAGGAACAACTGGGAATGGCTGTGATTGAACTCTTGGGATCTTAGTTGAAACCACAGAAATGTCTATGTGCTATATTTCCAATAGCTATACTGTTTCCTCCCCTATGAAGACAGAATAGGAGAAAGCACACAGGGCTGCTTTTCTGTATCTTTACTTAGTTTTTATTTAGGCAACTGCCTGTTGCTTCTCTGAGCAGAAAATAGTCTTGGTAAAAACTTGGCCTATGGCTTGCGGTGCTGCTTTGTGACCACATTCAGTTTTCTGTGCTGTAGCCCTCCCTTCTCAAGCATACACACATTTTAGTTAGTAATGAGAAAGTTACGGAAGAACTGCCTGAATTTGCCCTCATCTTGCCCAGATATCTTCAGAGATTTAATTCATACATTTTAGCATGAGACGGATTACAGCAATATGCTTTTGGCTCTTCTCTCAGAGGTAAATGTTGGTAAACTACAAGCAAAATGTTGCTGTCAAACATTTGACACATACAAAGTACCAAGAGCCTGATTTTGTCAGTTTTATGTTGGCTGCCTGTTAAAGAATGAAAGGAGTACAGAATCAGCCAGAAACAACCAGTGTCATGAAAGCCAGATATATGAATTAGAAGGCACATGAGTCAAATAGGTTATATTACCTTTTCCTACTTGCCCATTTTCCTCTCTTAGTCATGTCCTGCAACTATGCAGACCGTGCCATCCACGCAGTCATGGGGAAATCTTGCTTCTATCCGCATCAGTGATAAAATTTGGTCGAGAGCAATTTGTCATTTGGAGATATTAAATTTGATTCTTGTCTGAGTTACACAGGTAATTCCCTTGTAGTAATACTAAAGTACATGGAAGTGCATGAAAATTACTATCTTTCCTATAATTCTCTCATTACAATTCACAGAGGTTAAATTTTCAGTGTTGCTATTGTTTCCTACCACCTTTTCCTTAAACAGGCTTTCTATCTGACAATGCTAGTCTTTAAGTGACTTCTCATATGAAAACTTTTCATGGAAGGTTTACAGACTAGAGAACTTATTATTTGCCAAATTAGTTGTTTCTCAGCCTTGGGAAGGGAGGAGTAAAACAATGCTTCTATATAATTTCATAAATTGAGATTAGCATAAAATACATTGTTCTAATACAGACAAAAAAAAAAAAAGATTGGTGGAATATGTATTGAGTATTCCAAATAATTACTTGATTTTGATGTTAATATGAAAGAGAGCTTACATCTCTCTCTCTTTTTCTCCCTCTTTTGTGTGCATGTGTGTGAATTTCAAGACCTTTTCTGAAAGCATTTCCAGTTTCTAGTCATCTTTAATTTACTGGTATTCAGAAACACAAGGAGGAAGGAAAGGGAGAAAAAGAAAGGTATGTTTAAGCTTCAAAAAACTCACCAGAAGAAGATGAATGCCCAATTTAACTCCAAAATGCAATACCATTTGATGTCAGATAAAAGGCTGGATTTTCATTTACTTTGTTAATCATAAATACAATGAAGAGAGGATAATGTCTTTTTTAATTATTTCATTTCATCACAAGTATAATTTCAGTGATGCAGACCATAAAAATGCATTCACTGAGGTGAATTAAAACCCTTTTTTATGTACATACTCCAATAGAATCACCAGAGCAAATTGTTTTATTGAGTTCTCCGTGCCAGGTACTCATCCCCTCTTGGAGCCAGTGATCTGTATTTGTGTCAGACATTGATCTCCAAGTGCAGCTAGAAGTATCAAGGACAGCTGGAAAAGGAACTTGCTAAACTAAATGCAGCAATAATAAACATAAATGAATATTCATACACAGTCACAGATGATCATGAACAGTGAAGTCTGGAGTTCTGTTGGACTGTTAAGAGGATATCACCAATAGGTGGTGGATGCTGATCCACATCCCTGTTACCCTTGTGCCAGATGTTGCTGTCAACAGCATGGACTTGGTGTGATTAGTGCAAGTCTGTCATCAGATAGTGGGATTTATAAAATTTAGAATCATAGAATCATTTAGGTTGGAAAAGACCTTTAAGATTAAGTCCAACTGTTAACTCAGCACTGCCAAGTCCACCACTAAACCATGCCCCTAAGTGGCACATCTACACATTTTTTTAAGCACTTCCAGGGATGGTGATTCCACTGCCTTGCTGGGCAGCCTGTTCCAGTGCTTGACAACCCTTTACATAAAATTTTTTTACCTAATGTCTGAGCTAAACCTACCCCGATAGAACTTGAGGCTGTTTTCTCTTGTCCTGTTGCTTGTTACCTAGGAGAAGAGACTGACCCCAGGGACCTGACAGCCCCTGTCAGGCAGTTGTAGGGAGCAATAAGGTCCCTCCGAGTCTGCTCTTCTCCAGGCTGAACACCCCCAGTTCTCTCAGCTGCTTCTCATAAGACGTGTGCTCCAGAAGGGGATCACAATTTGGGGAATTCCATCCTCAAAGAGCTGCAAGAAACCACAATCCCTCACCTACAAGGAATGAGTCTAAGAAGTAGGGGAAACTTAACAGAGAAGAGAAAAAGGGCAGATCATTTACTCAAAAAATATATCAAACTAAATGAATTAGTCAAATACAGCTCAGACCAGTATCACAGTCTCTGCACGCCTTCATCCTTTCCCCATGCACTGAACTGTCCTGGCACACGACTGGCAGTGAAGAACACCATCCTGAGGCAGCTTGGGACTGGTCTGCCTCAAATGTCTTGTGAAATCTTATCCTCCAATTCTAGGAGTCCAGTTTCCAAAGCAGTTTTTTCCCTCAGTGACTACACAGAAACAGCCGTACATGAATTTACTCTTCTCTGCTGTAGCCCTCTGCAATTGTAGGGGAAGGCTCCTTAGTGACATATCCTCAAGGAGCCCTGTTATCTGTGCCACACTATTCTGTTTCTCCTCATAGTGCAGAGACACCATTTGAAAGGTTAGAGTAACATACAGAAACATTGCTGTGTCCTCACTGGATGAGGTGCCTTCCTTACCATCTCTAAGTCTTAAGCTCCTTTCTCAGCTTAAATCAATTGCTTAACCAATTTCATACCATTTTGGCAGATATGCTGGCTCACAAAGTAACACTGGCAGAATTTGGAGTTTAAGAGAAAGAAGTTGCTTCAGTCCAAACTCACAGTGCTTGAAGCATAGGTTCCTCCACCTCTGTAGTAGTTTGCCTGCTAGTGCTGGGCAGTGGTAGCAATTCACATGCTGATGCAAGTGAAGAGCTTTTGAGGTCATTCCTCCCTGATCATCACAGCAGAGGGGCAAAGGCCTCCTTACCCGCTGCAGCTTTGGTCTTACAGGGATTGCTCAAATGGAAGGCAACAGCGAAGGGTCACAACAGGGTCAATGCGTGGAGATACAACTCTAAGAAATCAATCTGCAAAAAGTCAGAGGGAATATGCGTATTTTGCTGTATGCTTGTTGTCTAATATTCATATAGAGAATAGCCAAAAAGCACGTATAGAAAAAAAATCCATGTGGAAAGGGTAATTAATATTCTGTTTATATCTAAAGAAAGGTATGGATCATTGAATGAATAGCAGGATTTTGAGTGAGAATAAACAACAGTTTTTCCTCCTGTAACTTTCTTTCACTTCATTCCTAATGTGAACACTGAGTTTAATCCTACTAAATCCTCACTTGCAGGTGTAAGTCTTTAGTTATGCTGTTCAGCAATGTGTAACCAGATTAGTGTTTTGGTGACAGAGATCTGAGAGCCACCAAAAGCAAGTGCTGGCAAACCATGTTGCTGCTGTTGATGTTTTCTTACATCACATCTGTGGAAATGTCGCTTTAATAAAAATATCAGCTTGTTAGCAGCTTCCACTTTTACTTTGGAAACTGGAAAGACCTGAGGACCAAAGTACCTGTCCACTGTTTTCAGCTGCTGCTCTTCAAAATGCTCTTGGGCTCAGTAAAACGCTGCTGCAGTCATTACCCCTGGGGTTGTGCCTTAGGTTTCAGAATTTGCCTGTCCATGTAACATTACACACAGCACCTCTTATGTAGCATGCAAGTCCATTGGCCATACTTTACTTAGAAGCATTGGGCTTAAAAGCATTTATGGTCAACCTCAGTTCACAGAAGGTCCCATTCCTTAACCAGGCCTCAGGCGGTGCCACGTGGTGTCTGCAGGAGCCAGCAGTTTACCTGCCATCTCCACAGGGTGACAAGCTGTTGTGTTCCCTTGGGTGACCGTGCTGCAACAAAGCACTCACCTTAAATTTCATTTATTCTAAAGAGAAATTCTAAGTTTACTTCCAACTACAGCATTTTTTTTTTCTTCCTTATTTTTTTTTTTTTTTTCCTCTATCAGGGATGTCCATACCCAGAATATTTCACATGAGCATCACTCCCATCCCCAAAATGTTAATCTTTTACTTAAATCACAAATTGGATAAGCCAACATCAGGTTTCCTCTACCTAACATACAGGTTAATAGAGATTTGCAAAATCAGTATGAAAAGAATTCCTGAACCTATTAGTAATTTTTGTTAATCTAGGCAGGGCCTCATCAGGAAAGGCAAGTATGAAAGGCTTTCCAGGGCCTGCTGAGCTGTCTGTTAGCGGATTTTCAGGGGTGGTGCTCTAGAAAGGATGCGCTGGGACAACAAACCCTGCTCACACAGCGAGAGCAGCTCACCACTACCTTTTTTCCCCGCTGTGCGGGCAGCGGGGATGATGCATTTTGTGGATCAATCACTATTGGCTGGTGCTCTTCTGTAAAGCAGATTATCCCCGTGTTGCCAAAGAAGAAACACAAGTGGACTTATGTTTTTCTTTCTAAAGCACAGATCCAGACACACTGAGTGGAAGCTTTGTTCCAGTGTGTTGCACTGGAATATAAAGTCACAGCTCTCATGCAAAGTCAGGATGATGTACCAAGGATTGTTTTAACAGACTGATTCAGCTCCCTGAATGCTGGGTTCATGTTGCTGCTGCATTACAAGCTTGACTAATACTGAAGAGACATGTCCTGAAATTATCACTGAGCAAATACAAATGAAACAATGTGCACACTCTTCTCTGAAGACTCAAAACAAGGCACATTTTGAACGCCTAATTTAGCAGAAAGTATTATAAATAAGAGAGGCAGGAAAAAATAAATGAAACATAACTTTCTGCTGCTGGAGTTTGGAATGAAACGTGCCAGGGAAGTATGCTGCAAAATGACCAGGCAATGATGACTGGGGAAAGAAAGCAATTTGAGGGGGGATGGTAAAACAGCCAACCAAGAAAATCAAGTGCACAGTCTGTTTTTGATGATAATCAACAAAAGAGTATCAGGACCTGCTTCTGAGAACTGCCCAGTTGGTGCACTGGCTGCACCGTAAGCACAGTGGAGCTGAACCAGGCCTTTCCAGGACAAGGCAGAGTTTGGGTGGGCTAAAACGGTCCCCTGGAGAAGTCCCTTTTTCTATATTGTCATTACATGGCCTGCCATCATTAGGGACAATGTTTATAACTGTGTGACCTCAGATGATTGACTGAAGCTTTGTGGGAAGAAGAGCATCACAGCTTTGAGCACAGTTGCCACATACACAGGAGCTGTGATTAAGGGGGATTTATCCAAGTACTCATTAAGTTAACAGCTATTCTAAATAGTCCTGGGGTGGACCCACTGCAACAGCAGGCAATTGGGATGCTCAGGAGGGTACACTCGGCACTATGGGAACTAGCTCAGCTATTTTGACTTTAGGAAGAAGTACAAAACATACTGAGGAATTTTTTTTTTTTATTTGAACTGTGACAGGAACAAATATGGAAAATTTTATGAAACACAGTGGAAACTCACCATTAAGCATAAGCAGGTCAAGTTACTACTGTGCCAGCGGAGGAGTCTGCTCATCTCCTAAAGCAGGGGCAACTGCTGATAGCAGCAAAACGTTCACTGACTCTGGTTGTACAAACTTGGCCTTTATTGTAACCAGTTTTCAGGCAAATTATGAATAGATGTATAACATCTTTATAACAGCCTCCTAAGGGTAAAATACATTAGAAGAAAAGCATGTAACATGCAGTTAGTCTGGACCGTGAATAGCAGTGTTAGCTACATATGAACAGAAGAAAATTTTTGGCTATTTCCCCTGCAATTATTTACAAACACACTTGGTAGATTTCCCAATTAACTTGTTATTTTTTTTTCTAGACAGTTTATGCAAATGTAGTTCAGCCTGTGAATTTGCTATGACTGCTACTGCTTTAGGCACTCATTAGTTACTGTGTGCAATGGGTAACCTGTATCACACAGCGTTGTTGCTGTTCCGTAATGAGACATCTCTGGGACACTCCCCAGGAGCTCTCAGGGTGGATGGCCGGCTCTTGCTGGGGGAATGCTCCCCAAGAAATCTGCTTCTAGTTCTGCAAAATCCTTGCTAGGAAAAATATGCTTGTATAAATATTTACAGGAAACAAGAGGGACAATGACTCATGAATACAAAGCAAATGCTCCATTTTCATCTAATACTATCTACATTTTCTTTCCATCTCTCCCATAGAGATTACTTCAACTAAGAAAATGCTTTTCTATTTGTTATCAGAGAAGAGATACTACAAAGATGAATAGGAAAATTATCAGGAGATTAAGAAGAAAAGTAAATAACTCTAAATTGCCTTCATAGTTGCTTGTTCCATCCATTAATAATATAAAAAAGTGATGGAAATACCCTCTGTGAATATTTAGGATAATTCCAACCAGCCCAATATTGGCCTGTCAAGTGGGGTTTTCTTTCTTTTGCTTTTCCCAGGTAATTTGAAGTTTTCACCAAGAGAATAGACACCCCATCACTCTTTATACATGTTAACTAAGAAAATCACCTGATACTCATTTATTGCATTAAACAAAATACCATTATATTTTTTAAAGCTAGGGTACAAGTTTGATGCCTGGACAATGACAGCTTTACTGGGATGGCTCCAGCAGTCAGCTGCTGAGCTTGCTAGCTGCCATTTGGCAACAGAAATGCATTCTTGCAAGTACAAAATGACTCTGCTCCATACAGTTGTGACCATTTCTGACTGCAAAAGCCAGCAAGTAAAACCAGAAGGCAAACAGGGTGGCTGAAACATACAGTCTTTAATATTCTTTATTCTTTTCTCTGCAAGCTTCACTTTGTATTCTCTAATATGTATTCATTGGAAAGGATCAAAAGCTATTATTTTTCCACTTGTGGAGCAGAAGTCACAGGGTAGCTTTTCCCAAGCTCCTTTATAAGCTTATAGTCCCTTTCTCTACCCGGTTGTTTCACAGCCCAGGTGGGCACAGTCCTGTTCTTCCTACACCTTCCAGCCAGCTGCTGTGGCAGCCCATGGGCCCCTCCATGGTGGGGGCTGCCTGACCACGAGGGACACCCTGGGGCACATCAGAGCCCCACCACATCCAGGATGGTCCTCATGACCCACCAGCAGCACTTGGCAAGAAGCCCTGGGTTGCCCACCCTGGTTGGCCCCTCTGGTGTTCTCAGGTGCTGGCTGTGCAGGCCTGCCAAGTCAAAACTTTCAGTTAACTTACATTGCCTAACCCCCCCACCCCTTAATTTTTAGTCCCAAGTTCAGCTAAGTGAACCATTAAAAGTGACACAAACTGAGCTGAGCGTCAAATTAAGACATGCCTCAGGCAGCCAAAACGTTTCTTTTTTAACTTCCATCTGTCAAGTGCTGCCTTCTGAGGTACGTGACACAAAAGCGCCTTTGCTAACAGCTTTTCACTCCTGCCGATGGGTGCCCGTACAGAGGAAAAGGAAGGAGAGATTGTGCAGGCTGTGGATCTGCAATCTAATACTCAGGCCTTTTGAATCTACTGGCTGATTTGGAAACTACATGGAAAGGGAAAAAAAAATATTTAGAGAATGTACCTGGAAAGCTGACTTGGATGAAGGTATTCATTTTCCCTTTTAAGAAGGCTGACAAGGTGCTGACTCAAATACTTGAGCTTAACTTACACCTTTAGGTGGGGAAAGAAGGAGAGATTCTCCAAAATGCAAAGTGAAACGTCCAGTGTAGAGGTTAAACCATTAGTTCAAATACACTCCTAACACTTAATAAAAGAGTGGAGGCATTTTTGGCACTATTATTATTTACCAAGTTGTATTTCCAGTTAGAAAAAGAAAATAGAAATGCAGTCCCTTCCCCACAGAATTTACGACTGAAAGTGTTTTTAGCAGTATGGGAATCAATCCATCCTTCCATTTGCTCATGGCAAACCTAGATGTATTAAAAAAAATTGGTGACTGACAATCTAAGAAACACTGAAAGCATGTCACTGGTGGTACGAGAGAAATACTGTTTTGGGTTTTACAGAGAATCACATAGGGCTCATTTTTTTTCACTTTTCTGCAGCTCAGGAAACTAAAAGGCTCTGACAGCAACAAATGAAGGGCTCTGTGAGGGCTTCATGGGAGCTGAGGAGGGCCAGCTGATTAATTCTCTGGAAAATAAAAAAAAAGGTTGAGATCATTGGTAGTAATTCCACCTGACATTTACCAGCAAAGACATTTTTTTAATGGGTATATGAACGGTAAAATGACTTCTGGTGCCTCTGGGGTATTTCGTCCCAGGAACGCTGGTCAAAAGATGATGTTGATCCTGGGATGCCCCCTGACCTGGAGGGTGCTGTGCAGTTTCCAGGCAGTGTTCAGCACACCATGC
>JAVJGJ010000002.1:9796058-9842304 GCA_035590215.1 Microhierax caerulescens | reverse complement strand
TACCATGGCATTAGTCATTGGAGGAGAAAGCAGCAGTAACAAGGGAAGTGCCACAAGTGCAAACCGGTTGAGGTATAGCATTTGTGTCTGAGTTTTGTTTACAGTAGCCTGCCTCTTAATTTCTCAAGTATTTGAAAGGAACCTCAGTGCAAATGAGATTCAGCTCCCCAGTGCAGGGTACAACTTTTAGCAAAGCCCCCTGCTAGCATTGCTCGGTGATGATGAATATACCCTTAGGAAGACAGTAGAAGGATTACATTGCAGGCTGGTTCACCCCTTTCCCAAAACATAATAAAAGCAAGTTTGAGTACAGGGAATTTATTATGAACATTTGCATCTAGAAGTGAACACCTGCCAATGTATCTGGTCTACCAGGGCCTTTTCTCACTTGTGCTTTTTAACTGAATCTTTTAATCTTAGCTACTTTTTTCTTTTTCTTAAGCATTTTGTTTTAAAAGTGCCTGGTGCATTCATGTGTGAGTGCTTATATGAAGAGCTGGAAAGCCATTCACTGGTGAGTGAATGGTATGCATGGTAATGAAAAGGGGAAGACAAAGCAGATAGAAAAAAGAAAATACTTTCAACAAATGCATAAAGATGGTAACCTGCTGGCAGTTCTCAACTATGATGGTCTGGATATTATGGCTCAAAGGTCTTGAAACAGCCAGTTCCAAGAGCTGGAAAATGTACCAGGGAAGGACAGCTCTATATGGATCCTGTTTCTCATGCCAGTTCCACAAGTGCATTCTATAGCAAGTTCCAGAAGGAACTGGAACTAGATTGAAGATAATCAGAATTTATGCAGTACACTCTTAACTTCAGGAATAATATATATAGTGTTATTTTTTAAAACTAGAAATGTAAAAAAAAGTACAAAACATGTCTTTACTAAAAAAATCCATTTTTTTTAAATTATTCTGCTGAATTGGGGAATTGGGTTTCATGGTAAAAAAATAATTGCGCAGGGTTGGGCTTCATTTAAGGTTAAAAATTACAGAAGTAGAAAGCTTTTTTAGTAACCAGAAGTCTTTTCTGTTATATAGAAACGATGCAAGTTTATTTTAGGCAAAGAATTTTTTGATGAAACACGATTTCAAATGCTTCTCTCAAACAACGTATTGCCTAAATCCAGAAAGAGATGAAGATTAACAACAGAATAGGATTGTCTTTGTGTTTGGCTTTCCTTTGAGACTTGCTCCTTGAGTAGAATTTAATCCTGCCCTTTCATGTCCCTGAGGTGTATTGCAGATTTGCCAGCCAGGAAATCCAAAATTTGACTTCTGTGGTACATGGATTTTCTAAATTCAGATACCCTTCCCCTTGCATTAGTTTCAATAGACATGTTCTGAAAAAAATTGTTTTACATCTATTCCTTTAGTTTTAAGTTGAAGTTCAGATGCTTGGCCACAGCTTTGCCTGACCATAGCAAAACCAAGTATTTTCAGCATCTGTGGTGGGACTCGTAATCATAGAATCATTTAGGCTGGAAGAGATCTTCAAGATCTTTAACCCAGGACTGCCAAGTCTTAACACTAAACCATGTCCCTAAACACCACATCTACATATGACAGCTATAGCAGAAAGCCATAGTGCCAGAAAGGACAAACACATCTGAGATATGGAAACTGAGCACAATTTATAAAAAATAGTACCAGTCTGCAACGATACCCACGCAATACTAAACGCTGAAAAATATCTGCAAATTCACTGTGGAATTAGTTCTTTAGGCTTACTTGTTTCCCAACAATTGTTCATTGACTAGGCAAAAAACACTCCAGTAGATATTTTACAAGAAATCTCATTTGAGGATTAGCACTACATAGAGATTTTCTTTAAATTATTTTTAACATAACCCTGTATTATATACAATTATTAAAACCACTTCCATATGTTGAATTGAGGCACATTTTGTTGCTTGGATAGGGAAAAAAAATTCAGAGCAACATCAGCTCTACTGGTTGTGCTGAAATATTAAAAAGTATAAATTATTTATATACAGACTGAGACAGAAGAGAGATGAGTTCCTCAGAACATTACATATATAAATTATATACAACGCTTGATTCAAGAAGTTTGATTTGTTAGAAGACATCCACCTGAACTTAATTTTTTTCTTTTTAAAAATCAATGTTAGCCAGTGTTTAGAAGAATATTGGAATTTTAGCTCAACACTCTGAAAACAGGAAAAAACCCTCCCATCAACTATAAACACCATCTCCTTCTTGCTATAGCAAAACCAATTACATTTATTGAAGATGAGGATGTGTCTTGAACAAAAGGGAACACCAGATTTTTATTGTAGCAATAAAAAACTTAAATAATTTTTAAGATATTATTTCAATATTTGAGTTCTGAGCATACTCTGCAGGACAGCTGCAGAGTAAACCATCACCACAGTAAAGTCCCAGCTCTTTAGGGCTCTTGGTGAGGTTTTTATTTAATTATGTTATAGTAGACCAAACACTGCTTTAACAGCAAAATTGCTTAATATGTATATAAAAAGAAATCTACAAAAGCTTTCCTAACAGCATGGTTTGTTCTACTTAAAGAGTGGTCTCTTGTGTTGCTTCCTTTATTTGGGTTTTCTGCTGAGACTTCTTTGAGATCTGGATCAAAGCTACAGTTTAATTTTATTTTGCGTTGGGCAGTATAGCTTATCACATATAAACTTGCAGTGGGGAAATAAATATCCCCTCACCTTAAGTGCTCATTTATTGTTCTCTATCTGTCATGCTTGATTAAAACATAGAGCTTGCCTCCCAGGCTGAAATTAGCTTTTCATTTTAAGCGACTAGCATTCAGATCTGAAAAACAACAGCCCATTTGTTTCAATATTTACCATGCCCATTCAGAAAGGGCTTACATTATGGCCAATTAGTAGTTAATTGTGATCCATAATTCAAACATTTGTGAGCTATTTGGAAATGCAGCAAATGGGCTGCAGGCTCCCCTCCTTACACGTCTCCGTGCCTCTCATTGTGAGTCCAGTCATGCCATAGGCTCAGGATGGTGCTGTGACAAGAGCTGTCAGAACCTGGCATAGGTGGATCTCGGAAAGGAAGGAAGAGACAGACGTTACAAGTTGTTCAGGAGTGCAAATCTATTTGAAGAAGTGGCAGGACGCTTGCTTTGAGTGCATACTCCGGGGCTGTGGAGGTGTCCACTGCAGAGTTCAGGTTCAAGACTACGCACATCTATTCCTACTCTCTACTTGCTTGATCCAAACTCCTCAAGGTATTATCTCTACAAGCCATTTACTCAGTGTTGCTTGCTTGATTTTCTGTCTCCACATATCTGTGTGGGAAGGCCTGGAAACAATTTTACTGTAGAAATAGATCCAAGAAAGAGCCCCAAGCATGGATTCTACATCGAAGAAGGAATTGATGTCTCCTGCAGCCATACACACCACCTACAGTGGCAAAGCACTTCAATATCTGGTTACGGCAAGCTGAAAGCCAGAAGGTCAGTCCAGCCCATACACATCCAATAGTCTGAACTGGAGAGTTAACGAACACCCACAGATCCCATCTGACTTGATACGGATGACAAGACATTTCACGTGCAAAACTGAAGCCTGCTTACAGAGGAATGCCAAGCTTTCTTTAAGAGACACATAGTACTTCAGGGAGAAAGAAGATTTTAAATCTTTTCATTTAGTTGCTTTTCAGTGGTATTGCTCTTAGCAAGGGGGTACTATTCATAAAAAGTACAAATATCCAGCAAACCAGGGAAAGACACTCCTTCCAGCCTCAAAAACAGCTCAGAAAACAAGTATGTAGAGGCAAATAGCATGCAACTACACTTGGCAGGCGGCCTTCTCCACTGCAGCATGGCCAGTGCTGCCTCCAGAAGGAAGCAGGTTTTGTTATACTAATTCTCCAAAGGATTTCTTCCCGAGCACCACATACAACTTTGCCGTGTGCTGCTGCAGAATTTGGGAAGTCCTCTGTGCCACTCATCAGCAGCCACGTACAGTGGTGCAAAGCCTACAGGGCTCGCTCACTGGGACATAAATCTTATGCTGACAGTTTACTGCTTTCCATTTAGAAACATGATTCTCCTGGATTATTGTCATTGCTATGGGCAGTGCTTTGTGCTGGAAGGCACAGGAAATAACAACTTCAAACAACTTTATTTTAACAGCTCTTCCAGTGGACTGTAGTTTTGAAGACAATTTTGATAAAGAAGCTGGTAACAGGATTGAATTCTCAGAGCAATCAGTCTCCCAAATGAAAGAAAATATGAATAACAAGAGACTGAAGTACACCAAAGCTGTTTTTCCCATGCTGTCTTACTCATCTCCTAGCTTCTGTTCTTCTCTCACTCTATCCCTGTTTATTATTTTCAGAGTTGTTTTATATGAAAAAAAGGGCTTCTAGAAATGTGCCCTCAGTATCAGGCTCTCAACAATTTCAGCAAGAACTGCAGCTAATCTACATTGTAATTGGTGCTCAAACTTTTTTGAGGTTCTCTTAATAAAGGTCTGTTCCAAACAAGTCACGGCACAGTCATAAAGTAGGGCAAGCACAAAAAAAAACCCCCCAAAAAACCCCACAAAAAAATATCAGTGTCACCTCGCAAAGTAGCCACTCAGAGATCTTCATTTTAATTACACATTTTAAAAGGCAATGCTGAGAAGCTGAATTTGTCACAAAGCTTTGTACCTAGAGGAAGGGATTATTCAGAGATGATGGTTTTACCCTTAACCAGTGAAGCGATTTATTGAGATGTACTGTGACAACTACCAAATTACAGCAGTGGAAGCATTTGTGTGAAATATCCAACCAGAGAGGCTTTTCTAATCAGTGGTATCTCTTCTTTTTTTATTAGCACTGCACCTGTGATGCCTATGAAATGATAGTGTTGCTTGTCTGTAATACAGTATTTTTAAATACATCTAATCTTTGGAATCTCAACATGTTTTGCAATAGTATTTTAGTGGGCTTTCCTGCCCTCCCCTCCTGCTTTTCATGGTAAATTGCAGGCTGTGAGATACACAGAAATAGGAATTCAAAACAAAGATACTTAGAAAAAAAAAAAAATCTATTTACGTGATACAATGCTTGTTCATTATTTTCAACATCATAATCTCATTCCTCCCCCCTCCCTCCTTTCTTTTGTCTTTTCAAGTTTTATGACAAAGTGACCTGAAGCATAGGAGATTAAATGGTTTATCCCTCAGAACACATTAGACCAACAAGAAAGTAAGGCAGAAAAGGGATACTGGCTCTTGAAAACAGGGAAGGCTTCAGGAGGAAACACCTAGAAGTCTGCAATGCAGAATAAATAAAAATCAGAATGAATTGCCTGGGATGTGGGACAGTAGACATCTGGAGTCTCTAGACTAAAAGAACTTGTACTTGGTAGGTGAATACACAGAGTAGCAAAAAAGGAATCCGAGCCTGGAGGCATTTAATAGAGGAGAGTGGTCTGTTGAAGGTCACAAGGCTGGTTACAAAGAGACATCAGTGAATTTTAAGGAGCTTTGCAGGTGGAAACTTTCTGTGCCCTCCCCAATAGCTGCCTCAGCAGCTGGAAAGGTGGATGTGTCGGGTGCAAGCGTGTGCTGGGCCCGCTACCTCCCTCTCCTGCTGAACGGGGCTGGGGAGATGACCTCATGCTGCAAACACCTCTCATGAATTCTTAACACAGAAAGACATGAGACACGTTCAGTTTGTACTTGAAAGAAAAATTCATTCTCTGCTATATTGTTATCTGGAAAATGTCTGAAAAACAGACCAACCACCCCCCAGAAAAACTTGCCACACCAAATGCAAAGCACCCAACCACTTTTCATTGCTGCTTCACTTTTTACTAAATAGCTCAAACATGCAGGTAGTGTATTTAGTTTCAGAATGACTTGAGAGAAATAAATTCAGACACACATTGAGGCAAGAACAAATACCTGGAAAACATACAGCCTGCCTGTCTTTTAAGGTTGAATACAGAACAAAAGGATTGTGCATCCTAGTGCTGTCACCTGAAATATTTTATTGTCTCTAAAAATTAGTCATCAGTTAAAACAGGTTAAACTATTACATAACTTAATAAAATGTGATTTATTAAAGACAATGAATTTTCTGCTTTCTGAAACAAAAGAGCACATTGCTCCAGAACACCACATACCAAGCTCCAAAACACACTACTGCGCAGGAGCATCCTGCCCACCTGGCTTTTGCATCCAACAGCTTATTTCACAGATTAGGGTTGGGACGTGTAGATGCAATTTATTCCTTGAACTGCATAAACCCACATCTCACCCCTCTTTCCAAGAATGCCCTCCAACAAAAGCAAAGGCAGCTCATGTAGTCCTGAGACATTTTTATTTTGCAGAACTGTTCTGCAGTGCTGTCGCTCCTGAGCTCCACATTAGCTGTGCCTGTGCTACAGGAGAGTATACACAGCAGCTCCCAGCACCTTCCTCACACGCGCAGCTTTTCTTTCAACACAAAGCCAGAAACACAGGGAAATGCCACCCAGGCATTACCCATTCAGTTAGGGAGCACAGGGTGAATCAAAGTGCTGCTGAACAATATTGAGGGAAAAAAAGTAGCTGTCAGCCAGGCAGGTTTAAAACAGATGTGAAATTCCTCAGCAAAAAACCCAAGTGCACTGCAAACAAGGACAACACCGCAACTCCCTTCAGCCCAGCACTGGGGCAGGCAAGAGGCTAAAGCTTACTTCCAAGAAATACCAGTTTGCTTTCTTTCTCAAAATACATAATCTGTTTTAGCATCCCTATGAGCAAAGGAGAAGAGCCACCTACCAGAACAGCCGGGTCCTGCTGGGCTCAGGGCACTCACGGGTGGGAGACGCTGGCTTTGGGCTGGGTACCACCACCTCTGCGCACCAGCTCACGGCCGTTACCGGAGGGAGGACGCCAACGCCTCTTTGGTTGCTGAGAAAGGCCGTGGTCAACACAAAAAAGCTTTTCCAACCAAAAAAAGCTGGTTAAGCTAATACGTGCCCCTAAGAACTTTTTTAGATTATTTTTTAACAAAATGAACAAATTCCTGGTGTTGAGGAGCAAGCACGGCCCTGCAACCCACGGATTTATGCCTTACAACAGACTAGCTTTAGCTGATGTGCAGATTCAAACTTTTCACTGAAGCTTCCCAAGTGACTGAGCATTTAGAAGGAATTTCTCCCATGTGTTTTCCCTTGATGTCTAAGATGTTAATTGATCCTGCAGCTGGGATCAATTAATGAATTGATCCCTCAGCTGGGCATTGAAGGGTCTCTTGCCTTAGTAGAGCTGCTGCTGAATCTGTTCACATTAGGTCTATTTTCCTCCACAAAAACACGTTACCAAAAGGTTTCTGAACAATTTCTTAAAAAAGGGGTATGAATCTTAGGCAGACTCCAAAGAAAAACTAATAGTTTAAGAGAGCTAAATTCCTCCCCCCTCCCCCAACTCTTTTATGTAATTTCTTTAGCATTAATTTAATGCATATTAACAGGTCAGTAGAAGTTAAAAATTTGAGTCATCTTTTCTTTGGCTGCTCCATGGAGCTTGGACCTAAAATGTTTAACAAGCAAGTGGAAATCAGTACATCTTAAAACAGAATTAGGAACAAACAGGAATGCCAGAAATTCTGTAAAACAAATCCATTCATGTGAGATCATGATGTTAGTGTTCAACACCTTGAGATGTGCAAGGCACAAAAAGGATAGAATTGTCAAATGAGAGGCAATAAAGCTCTATGGTGAGGTGCCAGACCTTCTTTGGAGGAATTTGTCAGGCTTTTGATATCAGGTGCTTTCATTTAGTTGACTTAATTGAGGATGTATGCAGGATGAAGATTTTGGAATTTTACTACTGAGTATAAAACATAGTCTTCCAAAATGAAAACTGGTACTCATGGAGACAAGTAAAGAAACTTGTGACCGAACAAATGCTTAAATAGCAAGATAAGCACCACCACAAGATACAATTTGTGGTCTGAGCTCTAGTAATTGCAACGTATAACACTTCTTCTCACTGTGAGTCCATTTTCTCTAATTCTCTTATTTTTCATATTTTTTCTGTGGTTTCCCTTTCAGTTGTAGCAAATTAGGAGGGAAGAGAGGACAATGAAACTGTTGCTAAATGCTGAAATGCTTGATTTAATGCTATTTCCTTTGCAGAACAGAAGTCATCTCTTCTGCCCATGCATGGAAATAATTTAATTTAACAACATAATAAACACTTAGAAAAGCATTAATATTTGATTACTAAGTGGTGTTATTATACTAATGCCACTTCTTTTAAAAAAATATTGCCTCTAAAAAAGTATAGATTAAACATCCAGAGGATGAAGTGTAAGCACTAGTTGAAACTCCCTAGAACGGCTTGCAGAGAGGGATGGCTTATTGGCCCTTAAATTAGTCCATATCCTGGATTTTAACAGCTCACAAAGAAAGCTTTAAAATGAATCAGAGGGCTGCCTGCTAGTAGTTCAGTTTTGGTGTGTAAAGAGGAATGATTAGGATGTGAAGAAATGAAACAGAATGGCAAATTAAAAACACAAAATGGAACAGCCCCAGAAAGAAAGACAGAGGCAGCGTTTGCTGGGAAAGCCAACAACCTGACGGCCAGGTCTTTTATTTGTGATGTGTGAAAAGGCAGAGTAGGGAGTTGAATATGGGAGCTTGAATTTTAACCACTGGCTTACTAGCTGTTCTGGGTTGGCTTTCAATCTCATATTTTGTGAAGAAACACCAATAATTTGGGTGACTTGTTCTGTTCCTCATCTTCGTCAGAAAAATCCATTGGCAGGCACAAACGAATAGAATTAGGAATAATGCTTAATTCTCAAAAAAATTTGGTCCAGACAAACTCATTTCCCACCATGCTGTACTCCAAGCCATTTTGTCGGCCAAACATTACATTATAGAAAGACCTTTAAGGAAACATGATGAACAGCCTCACTGGAATGCAATAGACAGAGCCGCTCAGTTAAACTCCTGCCCTGGAGGCATCATCTGTGGCTCCAGCACAGCACGAGGTTTCCATTGCTCTTGGACCTCTGTGGTCATTTTGCAGCTCTTCTGTGCTTCTCTACTAAGTGGTAATTTACATTTTTTCCCTGATTCACTGTGAGCCAATAAAATATTGCAGGCAGAAAGAGGGCGAGGAGCTGGCATTTGGGATCCAACGAGATACCATTTTGTTTGGAATAGGCACTGAAGTATCTCCTGTTGCACAGTTAACATCACATTTCTGCTCTCTTTTCACTGAGGAACAACAGGAAGAGCTCTGACTGAGTCAAGGACATTACACCTGAGGAAAAAATAAAAGGTGTAAGCGAAGTGCGACTGAAACATAAGCGTGTGCCTGCAGTTGCAGTGTGAGAGAATTAAAACCACTTTTGTGGGTCCTGGCTAATGATTATACCCCTGCAATCATTATGCTCCAATTTTTCTATCTTGCAATCCTTTCTTGTTACTACTGACTTCTTTTTTGGCAACACAGTCTTTCATTCCAGCTATGAAAATGCATCTATTTAGAGTCTGCACAGACTGAATACAAGTAACAGAGAGTTTTTCCTATTAAACTCTATGTAATAGTTTCACACCTGTTGTCCAAGTAAGAGATAATGCAGAGAACGCAAAAGGGCAGGTATAGCTGTCCTCACTAATGTAGTGGCAAATCTCAGTCTTCCAACTTCTCGCTTGCTTCAAGGAAGTTCCTAACATTAGATCCTCCAACCTGTTGCCCTGTTGAATGATTTTTAATTTGTCCTTAAAAAACCATTATTTCCATGCAGCAAAATATTATACATAGCTCACACCTAAAGAACACTGGGAAAAATCAACCAACCAACACAATAAACCCCTGACTCTTCTCTGGGGATCCATCAAGAATAATTACCTCTCCGGCCTGTGTTCAGCTGGGGATCCTCCTAACAGACACACACATTTTCCTGCAGAAAACAAACATTTCTGCTGGCTCTGATTCTGACACCTTGCAGGTTCAGGCTTGAGGTGTGGGAGCCGCAGAAAAGTGATGCTCTACCTCACTAAAGCAGCAGATTGCTGCTCTGCACTGGCAGCCACCATCCCTCGGGCAGCCCCACTGTGTGCAGGCAGGCGACCGCCACACTGCCAGTGGCAGAGAGACAAACAGACTTTAAAAAAGTGTCTTAGTCACAAAAGTTCTGTCAGTGGTGTGTCTGAAGTCACAGTTATTTGTTTTCTCACATTCTCTCATCCTCTCTCTTTTCTTTTTGCATTAGCTCTGGACACCTTTTCAAATAGACAATCGAGGAAAATGTATTTTCAGTGGCTTTATTGTGAAGCACTTGGCATTCTTTGTTTCTCTCTCTAAGGGTAATGTGCCTTTTTATAATAGAGGGGGTCTTACTAGTCTCCTGAAATGGTAAAATCAGATCATTTACATGTGGGAATTGCCAGCTGGAGAGGAGAAAACATACGCTTGTGTTCAAGAAAAGTTTCACATGACGTTAAAAGAAACCATCTGCTTTTTCTTTTTTGTTCTTGTTTAAGAACAGCTTGTGTTTGCAGATCACAATTTAACACATGGTAATAACCTGCAGGACTTTGTGAAGCATGGATCTTGTTTTCCTGCATGCATAAAAACCCATAAAAGATTGTGAAGAAGACATTTACTTCTGATCACTGTCTTTTTGCGATTGGTTATGCTTTCACAACGGCTGTAACACTGCAGTAAAATCCAACTGATGGGTATAAAATGTAATGTAAGGCATAGATACTAATTTATACCGTACGCTCAAGTAGAGCTAAGCTTTTCTTTCTTGAATGCATATGCAGCCGGTTTCTGATTATGATAGGCAAACAAATTATTCATCTGCTCATAGTCCAGACTAAGGTTTCAATAGTGTTAGGAACTTCAATTGTACTAGTGATAAAAATATCCCTGTCAGCCACAGAACTGCTTCGAGGAATTCCCTCCAGCCCTTTCTAAAGACCATTTCATTAGCTGTCTCTTTTAGTGAGTGATTTTCTGTGCATGCTGGCAGTAACTAGAGGTAAGGTATATATGATATTGCATGAGTGATGGCTGGCCCCTCTGGGGGCAGTTTAGCGTAACCTTCACACATACTGTCCCATTCATTTTTTTTTGCTCATCTGCTCTGCGGCATTTCTTCCTGAGCCGGGGCAGATAGATGATCATAAACAAAATGCCAGATTTCCAGGTGAATTTTAATTTGCTTGGCTGTAGAGAATTCATTTTTGTTTCATGTTTTAGCAGAGCATTGTGGCCCAGTCTTTTTTTTAAGCCCCTTCATGATTCCATAAGTCAGTGAAGAGTTCAAAGTGCGTGGCACAAGATAGGACTTCTGTGTGCCATTTATCCAGGATTTTCAGCAGAATACTGTGCAGTAATATATGAATGTCTGAGTTAGGGGTCATGCCTTTGGCTCCCTCTGTGTAGCCCAGTTTGGAGTCTACCTCTTACTGGGTTTTACATTTATATGTCTTTTCAGACTTTTTAGTCCTTGTGACTGCCAAAAAAATTGGCAGAATAAAGTACTAACAGAAGTTAGTGAACTTGAACAATGGTTTTTCCTCTGGATTGCATGTTCAGCTGAATCTCTGGTTGAAATAATGCATTTCAGTGAGCCTTAACAAAGGTAGGAAATTATTGATGGTATTTCCCCTTCCTGTGCTGTTCCTTGACTCTATTGTGTCCCCTAGAACATCTGATGATTTGGTCTGGCACATGAATCATCCCATATGTACCATTATGGTATCAGACATCTGCTACCCATCAAGATGTCAGCTTAATTTGAAAAGAAAGCATCTATAAGCACATGCACAAGCACCAGCCAGAATGCTTTGTGACCTTTGGGTATTTACTTTAAGAAATTAAATGCACATCGGATAAAATCAGAATTATGATAAGTGTAAAAAGACATGGTGTGAGTTTGTTCCCAGAAGTGGAACTATGAATTCAGGAACATTTTATTTTTATTCTTTTGCCTGAAAAGGTAAAGTGACCTTCTACTTACATCAAGAATGACCATGGAATCTGAGTGCCACATGTTTACCACACGTTGCTCTGGTTGAAGGGACAAACTCCAGTAGATCTAGGACATATAATCTGCCATTCACTAGGTTTCCAGTAGATTGGAATGTAGAGAATTGTGGAATAGATGATAATACTTCCTTCTTCTCTCTGGCCTCCTCCACTTCCCTAGAAACCAGAATTCCCCAGCTTCACTCCAGTGAGAGAGAGAGAGAAAACCAGTGACTGACCATCAATTGCACATAAATTCTGATAAAAGAAAAAGTATCACCAAAAATACAATTTTAGGTAGGTGGGGCGAACCACAGGAAAAAAATCAGTGTAGGGTGGGATAGTGGGGAAGACCCTGTTTTGGCAGGATTAGGAAGTGAAGACTTTCCTAAGTAAGAGCTGGGTATGCATAGTGATTTAGATAAGTACTTTGACAGAAAAAAATGTGGCCAGGAATTGCACTGGTATTTAGAGTCATCAGCAACGGTCATGTGTAATAAGAAGAGACAAGGATGTTTTACAGTGGCTTTTGATTGCCACTGAAGAGATGCTAATAGGAAATGAGACTGGTCAAAACATTGGTGTCATTTAAACAGAAAAACAGGTGAAGAGGTAAGAGTTTTTAAGCTAAAAGAGCTCAATCCGAGAAGAGGGAGAACGGGTTGTGTAATCAAGTTTGAATGGTAATCTCAGGAATGTAAATGCAGTACAGGATTAACTGCTCTAAACCAAAGGTGTAAAATAAACCTGGAATCTGTAGCCCAGCCTGGGGGAATAAATGGGAAGAATTCCAACCTAACAGATTGAAAAAAAGCATATTGTAAGTAGAAAACTGTTCAAAAGTCAAGCTGAGCTAGGTTTTGCCAAAGGATATTAAAAAGTAAAAGGCTTTTTAACAATATAAATGCAAGGAGAACAAGAATAAAAACAGCCTGCTATGCAGTGAGAATGGGGTTAAGAGCAAAGATAATCTAGATATTACCCCCAAAAGAGGGCTGACTCAGACTTTAGGGACAGGAGCAGGACGGGTGCTGGGGCAGAGTGTACTGCAATTTATTACCATGGCCCAGATGGTGGCAAACCCCTGAGTGTTTCATGCACTTTAGGTGAGAAAGCCCATTAATCTCCATCCCAGATACCTGAAAGGAGCAACACAGAAGCAGCAAGTCTGATAGAAAGCACTGATGAAACTTATCTGGACAGGCACAGGTCTGGTCACTGGAAAGGTGAATCCATTCGTGGCCAGCTGCAGAACTGGGCTGTGACAGTGATTGTGTGGATGGAGAGTGTCTCACAGGAGGAGGCTAAAAGAGCTCAGTGTGTTCAGCCAAGCAACAAGAAAGCTGAGTCTACAGAAATGCTCTCTATAATTTTTTCATGGAACAAAGATAAGGGAGGGAGAAATGCTATTAAGATAAAGGAAAGTGAGACCAAATAAAGCAAAAGATAAATGTATACATGCTGACTGGGCATAAACTTTGGTGGACAGTTGGGAACCTTCAACACTACCCAGATCCCTGGTTGAACACTGGGAACACGTCAGATACAAAGCCAAGCAGAAATCCACAAGCTTTATAGTTAAACCTATGAGGCTTATGCGTGCATTTCTTTAATAGCAAAGCCTTGGATTAGGTGATTTAGGAAGATCTTAATCCCTGTGCTGTGAATCCTTCCAGGGAAGAAATCACTGAGGGGTGCCAATGAAAGTAAGTGCAGTCTCAGTTGCTCTCTACAGGCCCACATAAAAATCGTAGATAGGGAAATCCCAAGGTGTTAAAGATTGCTTAACGTTCCTGTAGCGGTGTCTTTTAAGGCTGAGCTCAGGCTGTGTTGTACTTTTCCTTACACCAGCAAGGAGATTTATCAGCTGTTCAGCACTGGGACTTCGCATGGGGGATCAGCTCAGTGCTGTTTAGAAGAGATGTTTCTTTAATTTGGGCTGACAGGGTGGCAGTCACCATGTTCAATGGTCTTCAGACCACTGGGTCTTCTAGTGGCGAGCTGGTGTGGAGCTTTGTGCGTGCTGGGTTGGGAGCTGGGAGCCTGGGAACCTCGGGAACCTCGCTCCTCTCTGGCCACGCTACGGGCAGGTCAGGTACGCGCTGCGGACTGATCTGTTGTCATGAGCTGAGACCTGCAGGGCCATAGCGAGGGTGGGTTTATGAGCCACAGCAAGGTCCATCTGCCTCATCCACTGCACTCTGAGTGGGAATCAGTCCTGCAAGAGGTGGCTAAAGCCAAGATGACCATTCAGAGGGGCTGGCAGAGGCAGAGGATGGAAGAGTGATTCTCCTTTTGCTGGAAACAGATAACGAGAGCAACATTTTCTTCACAAATCTGCACTTTATAATGTGAAATTAATGATACAAATGAAAAGCTTCTCAATGGGAATTAGCACATCTTAATCATCTTACCATTGAAAGATCTGATGAATCACCTCATAATGACTTTGGATCCCCAAACTCTGGCAGGAAAGTACCTTCTGTCAGAAGATTTTATGCTGTCCTGTGCTACACTTCTAATATACAACTGATTGCACCTACAAGAGGAGGAATGTCTCAGGCTGGAATATGTAGGGACAGATTGTTTTCCCAGATTTCCAGTCTGGAGAGACTGCAGAAATTGGACGTTGCTTGTCAGATAGATGTATGGATTCAGCACGGCAGGCAAAGAAGGTTACATCCAGAACAGTGTCTGTAGGCCACCTTGTTGTGCAGACACCATCCTACCCGCCTGCCATGCCAAGTGGCTGGCCAAGAGCAGCCTCGCATGGAGAGATGATTAACCCTTCTTCTCCATGGTTATTTCAATATTTGTGTGGTAGTATCGCATTCCTTAAATTTATGAGAAAGATAGCAAATACAACAGTCTAGAATTTGTCAAACCTTTTCATCAATAGAAAATGTCTTTTTCTGGCATTCCTTTCCCTTAACATGTATTTAAACCCAAACTAATTATAGATGATCAGAACAAAAATTTTGAAGCTTCCTTCAAACCTGATTTAACTATCTATAAATGCTTCTGGATTTTAAAGCCTGTTAAAATCCCACCATTACCCAAACATTCATTTTAAGAAGTTTGCAAGTATCAAATCCATGCTAGTGAATCTGACCAGATCAACCAACAACATAAAAGTGTTCATGAGGAGGTAACTGCCCACAGCAGCTGGAGGCACCTGATCCTTTACAACTCAGAGATACCTGAAGATGTTTGATGTGCCTCCCCTCCCCGCCGAGCTATGAAAAGAGATAAGCTCTCCATTTAAGAAACTTTTCTCAAAAAGCTCAGGTTTTAATGGATCAGATGTAAGCTAATTTCACAGGGCTATGAAGACCCTGAAGGTTTGTCACAATAAATAACATATTCTCTGGCCAGCTAACATCCAGCCTCCCATCCCTCTGAGCAGCAGTGACAACGCTGACCTCCCCGTAGTCACTTTCTTCACAAATCTCAGGGTTTGGAGTGGTTTGTTCTCGCTGAGTTTGAGAGGTCTGCTAATTTCCTTCCCATATATTATGATGCACTGGAAATAACGTGAATTAATTTAACTTGGTGACCTTTTACAACTGTCAGACTGCAGTAATTTCAACTTTCTTGATCATCTCTGGACCCATTGGAAAGCAGGAAAGGAGGCTTAGTGTGGCTGACACTTTGCATTGTATCATGGATATGCTGGAGCTTGAGAGGTTACCTGATGAACTGCAGTGCCAAGGAAAAGGACAATGTACAGTAAAATTACATATTTTGGTTTTGAGATGTCTCTTAGGCCCTTTTGAAGTGAACAGTCATGACTCCAAAATGCCTTGCACATAAACTTGTGTTAGAAACCTACTGGATTGTACTTAATAAAAAAAAAAATACACATAGGAATTAGAATATGAATGCAAATAAAAGATACTATTTCGACATTTTCATACTTTCTGCTGCATAGATTACGCTGTTAAAATCTGACAAGTCGGCAATCAAAATAAAACACTGGCTTTGTTCAAAAGTAATAGATTCAGACTCTGCAACTATGTTAAGCAACTCCAGAAGAAAAAGAAACAGTCTAAGCACTTTGTTCTTGCTATTATCATTTCTGCGGTCTCTCTAGGCATAAATGATAGTAACAATGTTCTGATTTCTGCTTTGACAGATACAGTGAATCTAACCCGATGTGTATGTGTAAGTTAACCCATTTCATTTTGTAATCCATGTAAAACATATCTGTCCAGACAGATCTGCTCAAGTTCATAAAAGCAGAATTTTCAGCAAGTGTTCACTGATAAATGGCTTCAGAGATGATCTGCTTAACGGAGAGAGCCTCATAAAAATCAGAAAATCTCTTCAAATGAACTTACCAGAAAATAGGAGAAGCATTTTAGAAACTTGAGGCTTACAGTAATACATAAGAGTTGATCGGCAATTCAGTGCCCCATTTTCACCTATAATTCCCACTGTGCATGTTCAACACAGCTAACTGTAGCTGCAAGTCGTACTGTTTATTTATTCTCATTTCTCCTCAGCTTCTGTGCTGTCATGGTTACTTTGCACTAGTCTGGCCATGCAATTGATACCTGAAAATGCTGGGTACATAAATATTTTAAAATTGGGAAAGGTATTCAGTCTCGTCTTCTCTTTCATATAGTGTCTATTAACTACCTGCAAATTAGCTCTTCTGGTGACCCGAGCTGCACTTGCCCTTCCCCTGTGCATACAAAGGTATTGAGCATAAACCATCCTGGTGCAGACGTATGGCTACTTCCAGTATTTAAGTCACTGTTCACAAGAAATTTTGGATAACATTACTCATGAAGTTGAGATCCCACTACAAACTAGAACTTCGGAAGTTAGAGCCCCGTTTTAAACTGTCTGTTGGAAAATATACTGCAGTGACAACTGTCAATTGATCTATTACTATCTACGGTGCTGCTTGACTATCCTGGTCCTGAGGAGTTGTTACAGAAAAGATTTGTTCCCACTACATGTTCACAACCTGGTGGAAGATTTCTCCTATGGCTTCATTATATTACCCAGCAACCAGAGTAGTTACTTGGTCTGAAAACATACACATACACAGACACACTCATGCCATGATGATCCAAAGGCAAGGCTGAGCCAGAAATAGTACTTCCCTTAACACTCATAATAGAAAAAAAAAACCAACAACCAACCTCTAAACAAAAACCCACCCCACTGTGTTAAAAATTACATTTTGCTGCAACAAGTAGGATTTTTAGATAAACTCTTTTCTTTCTCTTATGGCAACTAATAATAAAGGGGAAGAGTTAAAATGAGACATCCTCTTAGACTTGCAAAAATAAAAATATCCAAATTTTGCAGTGTGTCTTTTGGCAATAAGTCTTTCTGCAGTGTGTTTTCAAGCACACTATTAAAGCCTAGTTTTGCCAGCACATTCAAGCTGAGATCTGAGTGCAATTGTTTGTGGCCAATATTACTTCCACTCAGAAAACTGCAGACACACAGTTTGCTCTCTGTACCAACTGGAGAGCAGATATATAATGCATGTAAATAAAGCCTATGCAAGTACCTCTACATCCCTTTTTTATGCACTGAGGAGTTCCCATTCTCTGCACAGAAACTTTCCTTATCTTGACATCTGGGGAGACAGGGCCAACCACCAGTGCACGACACGGTGCTGTGAGGCTGTCTGGGACTACCCAGAACTTGCAGCCATCCCAAATGTTTTGATGGAGTCCCTAAGAATACCCAGAGCAGTAATACAGGTGTGATTCACAAGCCAATCAAAAGCTAAATGACACCAGTCTTAAAAACCGGCAACCCAATACAACTAACAGCGGTGTTGCTTTAGAACAACAAATATTAGTTTTCTCACTACTTAACAGTTTCAGAGTGCTCTGCTGTGTCTGGCTGTCACCTCAGAAAATCTTGAAAGTAAACTAACACAAAACAAACCGGTATTTTCAGCTGCTGTTGCAACTTCAGATCAGTTTTCGCTGGAAATGTTGCCATTCTGTCTTTCCATAGTAGTGACATATACTTTTTAATTGAATTTAATCTGTTACTTACCTACAGAAATAAAGAGAATTCTTCAGTGTATCACCATGCAAAACAAAGAGAAAATGGCATAAGAGGAAAGATTCAAGGAAAGAATCTAAACAGCTTTTTTTCTTGTGTGTGACATGAGAAATGCTGTAGCTTGTTATGCACTTTGCTTGGCATTCTTTTGTGGAATTTTCCCTTTTATCCGATGCAGATAGTGAAAAAGAAGAAAATACAAATTTAAACCCGTAATGTTGAATTTTCAGGAGCAGCAAGGAGTGATTTCACAAGCATGTGCCTGATTTTCTTTTTTTCTGTCTTTTTTTGCCCCCCTCTCTTTTTTTTCTGAGCACTTCTCAATTTGCAGGTATTAGTTTCCCTGGGTTACAGGTTGCTTACTTGCAACCTCATTGTTACTACACTTAGTGAGATTACTTACAATCAAGAGGAGTCTATCAGGCAAGTACTGTAACACATTTTAAAATGTCCTTGCTTCTGCATCTTTCTTTTAATAGACAACAGCCCTGATGAGCATCAAAAAAACAAGGAGCAGACACTGCCCTGATGCAGCTGGGGGATGTCAGGGCTGTGCAGCCATGCAGCTGTGACACTGTGTGTGAGCAGCTGTGACACCAGCTGTCCTGAACGGGCACAGGCTAAGGGTGTGGGATTGCTTAACTCTGTCCCTTGCCAGGAGGAGGCATCAAATGGCTTCAGATTGCCAAAAGTGCATCCCTGGACCCCCGGTTGGACCCCTGGTTGGAGTGGAGCTGGGTGGGCAGGAGCACTGGGCTCTGCGGTCTCAGCCTTTAGCACTAATCCTGCTTACTTTGCAAGTGCCTGAAAGTGTGTCACCCTGCAGTAGTTTCTGTTGCTCCCATAGTTACTTTGGAAGTGGATACCTGCAGCCCTTTTGCCTTTACAATTGTTTCATTTCCTTTAAATTTAACTCCTTTCAATTTAACTCAATTAACTTACTTAGACAGATTAACATCAAATCCAAAAGACAGTCCAAAAAAATTACTAACCATAACTAATTTTACACGGTAGGCCAGCCTTACAAAAAAAAAAAAACAACCCAAAAACAAAACCCAAAACAAACAAACAAAAAAACCCCCCACAACCCCCAAAAAAATCCTCAAACCCCAGAAACAATAAAACCCCAGGCATACTCCCTGAAGATGGGAAACCAACATTAGAAGCTATACCACAGACTCATTTTCTTGTCAATAGTATTGGAAGGAAGGTTTGAGGAGAAGCTCACACACCATAATAGCCAAGAAAATGATGCTTTAAAGAGATCCTGAACTCTATACAGCTCACCATAGAGTCATAAACATCCTTATGCCACGGGAATAAATGAAATGCTCTCCACTCCTAAAAGACACAGACAAGAAAATAAGATGGTCTTGGTCTTGTTGTGTAGAAATTAAAAGCAAATGAAGGATCATCTTTCATTACAGCTGAGTGAGAAGAGTATTTTGTCTATGCTGTTCCTTACTTAGCTGGATGGATCACACTGTTAAGTGCTCATCTTTCAGTGGAGTGAGCTGTAAATGGATTGTTCACAGAACTGACCAGACCATGTATGAAAAGTCTCACCATTGAAAAATGTCAATTCTTGGACCCATGAAAAAAAAAATCTTTTGAAATGGCATGAAGAAGTTTTGCACACAGATTTCTGCCAAAACAGTACAGAAACCTAAAAATGTGCTACCTGCTTTTTGACTTAAAATACCTGTGCTGGGAGGTCCCTTGGGCTGACACATACTTTTCAGTGGGGACCGACAAGCTTGCTTCTTCCACACCTGAGCAGTTTGCATGGGTGACGTTTGATCAGGACGTGGGGACGTTCTTGTCAGATGTTTGCTTTGATGGGAGAATCCTGGACTGCACTTCTCATCTGGTGATTTCTTCTGCCCCTGACAAATGCGTTCATGCCCCAGCTGCTTGTGAAGAGCAAACAGAATTTTCCTCCTGAAGTCATGTTCTGTTCTGTTCCCCATGGCTCGTTACCCTCACTATCACTTTGGCAATTCCCCTTTTCAGTTTTAAAGGCCCTCTTTCATGTGGGAGGATATCAGCAAAGAATTCATAACCTGCTCTGTCAGCTCAAGAGAGTGATTGATGCATTGAACTCTCTGAAAGATCACAACAAAGCTGTCTGTCACTGCTGGTTTGCTACTACAGGTGTTCTTGACCCAGGCAGTTGCTTCTTCATACATAGGTGCTTTATTTTAGTATAATTTCTTCATATAAAATAAAGGCGTGGGAAGTGCGTTGATTTAAGAACATTTCAGATGGCACATCTTCCACCTCAGAATACAGAAAATGTATTGCAATCAGAGTATGTTCATTTGCTTACACTAAATGAATTCTAAAAAGAAAGCGTAAATGAATTATAGATTTGAATTTTAGCTCCTATGCACAAGGTAAACCTTTTGGGACCCATTTTTTATGGTTGCCATCATGCACAGGAGGCACCAGAGGAACAGTACTTCAGCTTGAGAGAGAGACATTCCCCAGGAGGGATACCAGCCTCTGGAATAAATTCCTGACAATTTTCTAGTAAGGAGCCAAGGAAGCTAGACACAAAAAACCCTTTGGAAGACCCTTGAATAAAATTGCTGAAAAGAGTTAGCAGATTTTAAAGATTAAATGAACTTTTGCCGTAAGAAAAAATATCTCACTCCCCTCAAAACCAGCATTACTTTTAGTGATAGATCAGTTTCTTTGGCAAGTTTCCCCCATCTTATTCATTGTTAGTAGACTGGGAAAGCAGTTGCACTGGGAAAAAAACGGGAGACAACGAATCCTTTGCCTTTCAGTAACTGTAATGCCAAAAGATCTGTAGCAGATCATTGCTGTAAAATACTGAGTTCAAGTCCAACAATACAGTAGTAATAGAATCTGGAAGTGTCTGTTCAGTGGAAAGGTGCTGTAGAATACTGACCAGGGAAGAGATTTATAAGTGATTACAGAAAAAATCCCTAAAGCGGTCTGCTCATTGTAGAGGCTCAGTGGAGGAAAGCAAACAAGATTCTCAGATACAGTGAACTGCTTGAAGAATATAAATGAACATAGGCAGCACTGCTGCACTCTGTACTGAGCGGCCCTCTCCCAGAAAGCTCCAGCAACGATCAAATGGTCACCATGCTTTTAAGGGCACAGGAGAACAAGGATAGGATAATGCAGCCTGATAAAGAGCCTGAAGGAGCTAAGTCGGGAGAAGTATCAGGGGAAAAATATGTCCCTTTCTACCTGGAAAGAAGTCAAGATGAGAGCAATGAGAGCAGATGAAATGATAAAGACAACGGGAGGGAAGACAATGGTGCAGACACTTCTTAAAATGTAGTAGCTTGGATTGATTGATCTACCTAGAGATTCACTGCCACTCTGACTGCGAGAATAAAGGGAGGCAGGGAATAGACATCACTGGCTACAAGCTCAAATCTGGCAATACAAGCAACAAATGAGTTGCTTTCTGCTCCTCTTAAATGAGAATACGGACTCACTATGATTGCTCCTTTCTTTGCCTGTAAATCGTATTTGGTTTTCAAAGTAACCAAAAGATTTCCAAAGTTCAAAAGTTCTTCTCAGGACTAAGACAGCACAAGTTGAAAGAAAAATATTATATTTAATTTATACATTGATAAAAGCGATGCTTAAAAAGTCCCCGCTAGGTAACACAATATATATAGAAACTGGTTTGAGAGGGGAGTGAGCTCCCACTCCAGCAGATCATCATTTATAAATTTGAAAGAATGTAGTCATAAATAAGCCAAGCCCAGGATAGACTTATCTTATATTACATTTTTTATGAAAAGATTTACATTAGTCTTAACTTGTGGTTGGGGCTCTTGAGCCCTCAGGCTGTTTCCTCAACTCCGTGTGGAAGCAACATTGTTATTCACTTCTGATATAACATAACGAAGGATCTGCGAGCGTATTCACAAGCCAAATTAGTGCCGGTAGCCAGCGCCTGTTCATGCTAGTAGACAGACCTAGGGGTTGGCTCTCCAAGGGCCTCAAGGCAAAACTGTTTAAATTGTACGACAAGCATGGCTAAGCCTAGAAATGAATAATCAGGAATGACCTTAACCTACACATTTCGCTTATGACCTCATTATAATTGTTAGTCTTGAAATGTGCAGAAAGAGCATGAAGTGCATTTTTTGCCATGGTTGTTTGCAAGGAGCTTTGTGTATTTCTCTCTTTTTCTGTTCATATGCATCTACTATTTCTCCATCCATGTCTACTGGCCTGCTGACATTCTCACGCAAACCTGTATGGCTCTTTCCAACACAGATTTTTCCTCCAAAGGCTGCACAGGCACAGATGGCTTAACCAGTCAGCAGTGGGCTCTTGATGGAGCTTGTTGAGGGTTGAGGCAGTAATAATACACATTTGGCCACCTGCAAGTGTTCCAGTGAGCTACATCCCAAAAGATGTGTCTGCAGCTGTAACATCGACTGACTTCCCCAAGAACTGCAGGAGCTCGGTGGGATTTTTCTTAGTCCTTCAGCCACAAGGGAGAAGCAGCAGCATTTTGAGATGCCTCAGTTCCTCTGCGAGGTATCCAGAGAAACCAATAAAAAAGAAAAAAGGTTAAACTCAGAAATTATGTGAGATCCCAAGGGAGGCAGATTGCGCTAGGCAATAAAAAGATGCATTGACACAAACATAGATAGTGTCAAGGGAAGCAGGGCTTACAAAACAATGTAAAGATAGCTGAGACAATCCCTCCAGTGCTGTGGTGTGACGGATGACACACAAGACAGATGAGCAGGGGCTTCCGACAGCTCTATTTGCCAGTCTTTGGACAGGCCCAAGAAGCACCACCCATCAGGCCACATGGCCTCCTCAGCTGCAAGAAATCTGGGAAAAGAAACTTCAAAGCAAGGTCAAACCACTCATGGAAAACATTTCTCCCTTTTTTTTAAAAAAAAACCCTCACAATTATTCTTAAATTAATTTAATGCTATTATTTTAGTGAATTTTGCCACTGAATGCACAGTATTGAATATCTGCATTGTTACAAGTGGATGCAAATGCTACTCATGGGGCATGTTACCCTGAAGGTAATTACTTTCCCTGCCTGTAACTATTATTAGTGTTAAGGTAGCCCATGGGTCTAGATTCAAAATAAGACTGTGCAGAGTGGTTAATTTCCAGTGGAATACGGTCAGTGACATGAATTTATAGAGGAAATGAGGATTTCAGCTCAACCCTGAAGATCTCAGCTCCAAGGTGGGATCACACTTGATACTTGCTCCTGGTTGACACTGAACAACCTTATATTAAACAGCTTCACTAGCATACTGAAAAATCAAAAAGTGGCCTGGGCCTCCACGCGATATCACACTTGTGGGTGCTATGCAATATTGCATGCAAGAAACAAAAATGCACTTTTAATGCAAATGCAGGCCAGTCTCTGTTCTCCATGACTGGTGGCTGCCATGGTGGGCTAAGCTGTCCCCAGAGGCACTGGCCCAGCACAGCCATTCTCAAACTCCTGTCTCCTTTCTGTGAAGGAAAGTTGCCATATTAGGGAGCTCCATATCTCTGGTCCTTGTGTGCTTTCAACCATGAAGAGACATGCCAAAAAAGATTGGTCTGGCAATAAGACTAGAAAGTGTTCCTTCAATACTTAGGGGACACTACTCTATTGAGACGTTGTTTTGGATGTAAGATATGGATGTGTGTTCCTGGTAGGTGAGTCACAAATTCCCACGTCTCCTCTACTCCAATCCCAATTTATCCAAGAAATGGTCTTATCTTTTCATACCATCACTTTCTGTTACATGAAACCAAGCCAATTTCATCTGCTGCTATGTGTCTGAACAGAGTTGGGCATGTGAAATATATTGTCACCTAGGCATTCCAGATGTACCAGCACAAGCTGAAATATAAATCAGAAAGGGCTTCTTCCTATAGGGAGTCTTGATTTCAGATTTATTACACTGTTTCTTAGAGTTTGGAAGGTCAGCACATTACACCAATTGATTTCAGGGAGGGCAGAAAGAGGCCCTTGTTATTCAGAAAGTAGTTTTTCCTGCAGGGTGAAAAGGAGAGTCATCTACAGGAGGCAAATGTAATAAAAAATAATTGGTACAACTAAATTAAAAAATACAGGTATGAAGAAGTCTGATACCGCTGCAAACTTTAGCACTAGTCAAATATAAAGTTAATCAGTGCTGCATATTCTTACATCTGGGCACCCTGTAGCCCAGGTTCTAGAAAGGGTGGACTGAGAGATAAATTAAAGCCTGCTGCAATTTGAAAAAGAAAAAAAAAAAAAAAGAGAAAAAGAAAAAAAAAAGAAAAAGAAAAAAACTTACCTTACACTTTGGCTATGGATCCAGCAAAGAGAAATTCTTGTTGAGCTGAAGAACTGATGTAGGTCTTGCAAGAGTTAGGTCAATCTTCTCTAATTAAAAAGGCCAAGCAATAAACATCTTTCTTTAGAAAGATCATTATATAAATGAAAAGCACCAAGTTGGATTTTTCGCACGATCGCCTGGCAAACACAAGGTAAATCCACTGTTCACTTTTAAGTTTTCATCCTCTCTTATTTCAGGTGTGTCACGCCAAGAAAAGGCCAGCCGCAGAAACTGTTTGGAGATCTGTAGGTTACTCAGCCAGATGTTTTTCACTAAAGATGAGAAAACCGATCTTGCTGGCCTGTACACAGAACTGACGTTAATCTCCGAACTAGCAGGTGCTTTGAGTTCTCTGCAGTGATTTCGGTGTCTTTGTGAAACCATTTCTTCTCTTTCCAGAGTGCATCACAGAGAGCTGCAGAGCCTGGTTTCCTCGTCTGTTTTATGTTAGTTTTACAGTGGCAGAATTCTCTTCAGATTATTGGTTTCTAAGTAAACCAGGTCAATACCAAAAACTCTCTATTCTAAGGCACAGCAGCAACATTTTATACTAAATCAGTCCAAACCTCGTGAAGGTGCCTCTTTAATTAGAAGGTGGAAGAGGGAAGAAGAAAAGTATTGTGAAAGTCTTGGTTAAGACTCTAAAGCTAATATAAAACAAACAAACAAAACCCCTTTTGTACAATGTCTTTGTATGGTGATTGGTAGTTTTAAAACTAATGAATAGAAATATTCAGCTATTTCAAATAGAAAAATAGATAATGAATAGAAACACTGCAGACTTGTTCTTACACATAGCATTATCATGGATGGTGGAAGCCAGACATTTTATGGCATCTTGTAGATTTTAATAACACTCTTAGTTTCTTAGTTTTTTAGGAATTAGTCATTTTTGGTAAAGCCTGGAACTGTTAGCACAGAATTGACTGTAGTGATGTTACTCACATTGAGCGACATGTTTGAAAGTAATTGTTTCCCAATAATCTCTGCTAGGTCACTGCAAACTGTCAAATGGCACCCTAAAGAAATATTTTGGCAATGAAGTTTCTGTATTTCGTCTACACATTTATGACAAGCATAACAATCAAAACATGAAGCATGTTACTTTAAGCAATACCTTTGATTTTCCATGATTTCACAGCTTGTCTAAAATATGTGCCCTAAAAATTGTTTTGGGAAGAAATAGGGCCTAGGATAAGACATACCAAAAATAATAACAAAATAACAATTATCTTTAAGGAAGATTAAAGAAATAAACAGCCGCTGAGCTCATGGGAGCAAGAATATCTGCATATTGCATATTTTGACATACGAAATGCCATTAGAAGTCAGAGTAAAATTATACCCTCTTAGTAATTAGAGAGGAGACAGGAGGTTGAGGGAAAACTGGAAACATTGTGAAGATCTGATGTCCAACAGCAGAACAAAGGACACTATCATGTTATTTCCAATGCAAACCAAAGAAAACATAAAAAGGGAGGATATTGTGTTTAAGGAGCTTAGATGGCTACCTCATTCTCCTCCGCACTCTGTGTAAAACCGTGCACTAGTTACTCTTTGCAGCCTGGCACCCCAATCCGTCCAAATTTTACAGGCTCTGCAAGTGAGGTTTTTTAGGTGTTTGCCATAACATACTGGCATAAGGAACCTGCCTGAGTGTTCTAATATGGTACTTCATAGATACTGCACATAATTTTTAGCTTCCTTTTTGTTATTAAATGAGCATTGGAGCACTAGAACATTTTTTTCCCCAAGAGCAACGAAAAGCCTAAATTAGTTCTTTTACAGTGGTCCATAATTTCACTCAGATACTTGGAAGATTTGAGGTCTTTTGGCAGCAGCACAAAATGAAGGATCTGTACTATCTCCTGTCTCATTATTTTAATTTCTTAAATTAATGCATGTAAATAGAGCACAGAGAAGTTTGTTCATGTGAGAATATAGGGGGGAAATAACACAGTAGAAACTAAAATACCTCTGTAGTTGCGATAAGTTGTGGCACTATAGTTTTCATAGAGGCATTTAGAAAGTCAGTGTGTGCAGAAGGTGCCAATGTGTGTGACAGCTGTATTTTGAGAGTACACACGATCAAAAGTAAACACCTCAAATAAAGGCTCACTAAGTTAGGGGCAAAGGGAGGATCTACAAGAAAACATACTGAGGGCAGTGAATGCTTGTGTGAGTGTGCTTATCTCTCAGCAGTACTACACAAACCAGCGTAACAAAATTACATCAGGTTCAGTTTTGGATCTAAGCTCCTAGATCTAAACCACAAAAGTATTTGGGTATATTCTAGCATCATGTAGGAAAACTGACCCAAATTGTAGCAGCATCTCCTGCTCTGCTCACTGACACAGGTACAGCTGACGTCTGAGCCACAGCTAACAGGAGCAGTGTGGGAACAAGACAAGATAAAAAGGTAGAAGCAAGGAATGGAGATTGCTCTTGCTTCTGCTCTAAACTGATTGAATAAAGAAAGAATGCCCCTTTAAAAAAAAAAATAAAAATCAGAGACTACAGAAATACTAAGACACAGTTCTACAATCAGAGCGACACTGTAACTATATTTCAAACACAGTTGTAAAATAAGTTCAAGAGTGATAACAGCTCCTAAAATCCATGCTGAGTCTGGCTTTTACAAAGCTGCAGCCCACCTCCTTTGCCTGCTCACGCTCTGTCTGGATTCCTATATTAGCAACATCACACATTTCTTTCACATAGCTAAATAAACTCAGCAGGAAGTCAAGAGCGAAGGGATTGTAGGATCACACCCTAAATCCCCAGCACGGAGCTAGAGCATCTGCATTTCAGAGTGAAATTACTGTTCTAAACTGGCTTGAAATAAATTACCCAGACCAGGGTCACCTTAGTGAACACTGAAATGTGAAATCTTCTTTCAAAAATGCTGGACAGAGAGTGAGCAGCGAAGGGTAAAGTAGTATATTTTGTAGTGCCTCATGAGAAAAATATATCTAATCTGGGTATCAGTTCAGCCATGGTGAATAATTTAATCATACTTGTAAATGACGTTGTAATAAAAGGTCATCAGATCTGTCATACCCTCAACTGCTTAGGTAAAATCAGACCTGCTTTACTGATGTTAAAAAAATTGACATGCATAAAGAGTTAGGCCATTAAAACCATAACAATAAAAATAATGAATTTTGGAAGGAAGGTCTTGGAACCCTCCCTGCCAGGAATAGGGATAAGAATTTTAGATTCCAAGTTAGCAGCATACAAGGGACTAGATTTCAGTCTTCAGCCAAGCCATTTTGTACTGCTGCAGCAGTATAAAACAACTTTAAAATTACCTTAGAGGGTTTTTTGCAGATTGTGCTGACCGTTTCCACCGTGATTCACATAAGCCATGTCAAGGGTATGGAGAAGGTGAGGAACGACTCAATACCATAAACTCCAGCAACAAAACTTCTCCCTGGGACTGGGGTATGAAGTCGCTTTAGATGGTTCCTTTCCCTGCACGATGCGCATGCTTGGACCCTCAGCAGCCCCAGAATGATGCTGTGGTAAAGAAAACAGGGTCAGTATTAGTGCACACCTACCAATCTACTGCCCTGCCATTGCACCTCAAGCTGTGTTTGTGTTGAAGGCTGCTGTAGCTGAACAAGCCTTTGCCTTGTCTTGCCCTTCATGTTCAGCGGCAAAGGGAAAGCAGATTGTGAGATCTTGGTGTCTGTCAGGGAGTAGAGGCTGCCCAGGGAAGGAGAGTTCACCAGAACTGCAAGTTTTGCTTACTCACATTCGGTGTAGACATTTTCAAATAATAGAGCATCCCCAAAAGTTTATTTACCAGAGATAATTCTTAATAAAATCTTTGTCATCACTCATAGCTTGTTGTTTACCCATGTGATGAATTGGAGAACCCTATGATAAATGAACACATCAATTTATCAAGCACCTTTGATCACTTCATCTGTACTCTGACTGGGAATCCATCATCATAAGGCTCACACTCGCAGTCCAAATGCCTTAGCATCCAAACTGCGACAGAGAAAACAAGTTGGTCTGTGAACAGGAGAACCAGCTTTGCCTGGCACCTCGGGATTTACCCCGTGTGTCCCTACAGTTTGCCAGTGCAGTCATCTCAGTTCTTCCCATCAGCACCCCTAGTTCTGCCTCATGAGCTCTGGTCCCCCAGTCAGTGTTATCCTTGGCTTTCTCTTGAAACCCTTCAGTACTGGCTGGGCAAGAGACATCGTAATCGTATACTGTGAGTGAACCCGAGCTACACAGAGGCTTTTGCTATAATTAAAACTACTATAACTTTTGTACACATTGAAGAGGGTTAACGCAAGATTCAATAGAAACAAGCATCTTTGCAGGCATGTGGGTGGGCTTGAGCAGGCGGATGTGAACAGCTTCACATTCTCCAGTATAAATTAGTTCTTTTATTTATTCATGTTCTTCAGGTTTTGTTTTTGGTGGAGTTTTTTGGTTTTGTTTTTTTGGGTTTTTTTTTATGTAACTTCTATAGTTGGAAAAACTAACAAAGGTGCTAGACTTTACAGGAAAGATTACAATTAACCTGCAAACCACATTTCCAGTATTTCTGTGATATATGTAATGCCTTGTTTTTGAGATGCTGGGATAACAGAATGGCTGAAACACATTTGTATTGATCTGCATCGCTGCTGTCACTGTTGAGTAAAAGGGTCATGATAAACCCTTGCTGTCTGTGCACACACGCAGGCACATGCCAGTAACAGTTACCACTGAGAAGCTGCCTGAGTTTAGCTGTTTTACCCGAATGCACAGAATTTAATGAGAGCTGCAAAACTTACTGATACCAAAGCAATCGAGCTATGTCCTCTTTCCTCCCAGTCTAGTCCCTCAAAATCTTTGCCTTAACCTCACCGAACACAAATCGGAGATGGAGAACTGTATTTTCTCCTTTTCATCTCCTTGAATTATTGGCAAGAAAAGTCCGTGCACAGATGTATTTGATTCCTCATCTGACATAATCTTCAGAATTTTAGCACCCCTCTGAATTACAATCCGCATGTAATTTGACATGATCTATCATAATTAGCTGAGCTGTCTACTGTTGAACCGCAGTTCTCAGGAAAACACCAAAAATACCTAGTGATTAAAAACAGATATACACATACCTGTAAATTTATATATATTTCATTTCAGGTAATGGTCATAACTTCCACAATATGTAATTTCCATTTGTTTTCTGCATTTTTAAAGAAAACACACCATCTGAACATGTAATGATTCAGGTTTTCTCTCTTCCACATTTGTCTGAGCTTCCCTTTCACTTGCAGCTACAAGACAACAGAAGGAAAACATAAGTGGGATGAAAAAGGAAGGGAAACAGCTGTTCTCTAGCCACTCCAAACCCTCGGTATGTCTTCAAAAGGAAAGGCTGAAAGGAAATGCAGAGAAAAAAATGAATTAAGAAATCTGTTACTTCTTTAAAACACGACATGAAAATGATTTTAGAAATACTTTAGTTTTTCTATCAAAATAATTTTCTATTTTTTAATCAACTCTTAAAAAATACTTATTTCTCCACTATTTGCTTTCTGTTTACTGGTTCACTGGAAAATCTATAAAAATATTTGCAAAGATATCAGTGAATACTGAAGAGCATCTGTGACTTTGGGAGAGAAATATATTGATTACTTGGTGTAGAAGCTTAGACATTGCTCAGGGTACTCTACTGAGATGACATGTTTTTTACAAAGTATCTGATTATTTATCTTTTTCCTTTTAAATTTTTTTGAAGCGTTTATAGATAGATCTCCTTAAAAATGTCATATGAGTTAAAGAAAAAAAAAAGTCATAATTTAAATATCACAGAACTCAATGAAAGCCTAAATATACAGTCAAGTGAAAGATATCACCAGGAAAGTTGTTGCACTACCCTGGGTGTAGCCAGGACTGTGAAGATTTACAAAATCCCTTTGTGTGCACTGCTGTGTAGACAATGAAACATGCAGCTGCTGAAACAGGGAGGCAAGAGAGATGTAGCTAACAAGGAGGACAGTGTTTTAGGTAAGGCAGCACCAAAAAAGAGTTTACAATAAAACACTTAGTGCTGTCATGCATGGGTAGGAAGATGACAGTGGTAGCTGTGCTTATGATGGTTAAAAATGTGGCGAGTGCTCTATGAGAAGTGGCAGGCAAAGGGAAGAGATTCCCCATTCAGGTGATTTATATTTCCACTTCCCTATCCCCATTCACTTATTTTCTAGCAGAGGGCAACTTTGGTGGCAACTCACACGTTTCATTGATGGCTTCCCTTGAACTGAAATGCTAGAACACAGGCAGCTGGCTGGTAGAAATGTTTCCAATACCCCAAGTTACTTTTCATACATAAATTAATGATGCATTTTCAAAGGAAAATCCTTGAATCTAATAATCCATGTGGATTTGGAGGCTGTGCTATTACGTGCTGGTGTATGTTCGTTGTCAAACATACATGTCTGAAGCTGGTCATGCTTCAGAAATATGAAAAAACTTGGTTCAGCTTCATCACGTGGACATAAAGGTGTGTTGAGCAAATGCTTTGCTTGTGTGTTGCTTCTCCTCCAGTCTCTCCTTCACATGTACATGTGCCATAAACCAAATCAACAAGCTTCCAACCCTGAAACCTGCTGGAAGCTCCCTGGATTAAGCACAGGAAACTCCCGCTGGCCTCCATGAACCATGGTCTTCAAACTACTTTTACAATGAAGTACATTTTTGCTAATTTGTGATCAGCAATTTTTGCAGTAGAGAGTATCAAGAGGTTCTATGGGCCGCATATATAACAAACTGTAACCAATATGATGGACAAAGTGAAAAAAAGACAAAAACCCCAAACGGACCCTGTTTGGTATTGGTGCTGCCATGGATGTGCCATGGTGTCAATGCATGTTGGTGCTGGGTGAACGAACCACTGCTCTGCCTCTCCTTGAACAGTTCTGGAAATGGTTGTGATCTTGTCTCTTAATTGTATGTTACTCATAATGTTTGGAGAAGACTGAATGTGATTAACTAAGGGAAGGACTTTATGAAATTAGATGACAAAATGAAATTAGTAGATGGAAAATTCATACATGTGTAATAAATTACATTATATTGCCACCAAGAAAAACTTCTCCCCTGAAAATTCAAGGATAGATTCCTATAACAGACAACAAAAATACACATTAAAAAAAGACTGCTGTCTGCCATAACTGCGGTTATCTGTCTTACAAAAATGTGATTAAAAAGCTCTTGACTAGACAATGAATTTCCCTCCTATGTTAAATGCTATGCTCTGTGAAAGAGGTGGTGTTCCAGGGAGAGAAACAGGGTGTGGAAAATAAAATTAGGGGTGATCTCAATAAAAGGAAAGTCATGCTGAGGATGCACCGCTGCAAGTCAGAGATCTATGGTGCACAGCATGAAGAAATAAGGACACAGTACCTACTGCAAGCGCCTGATGACTGACACAAGTGCTGAACTGGACAAGGATGCAACTCTGGTGCCCAAACAGTTAAGAAAAAAATACACCGTCATGAAAATCCCAGCTAAAAATTAGGTTAGGCTATCATCTTGTTCTGTGGCCTGAGATAGAACTAAAGTGCTGTCTTTAGATCAGTTTTACATTATTCCCTTATTTATTTATATTTATTCCACAACAAGGAAGGGCAGTTACCCAAAAGTCCAGATATGCCTGATATGAGTTTCAAGAATGAAAATAAAATTAAATTCAGTTACCTCGGTGACTGTTTGCCAATAAACTTTGCTCCCTCATTATGTATAGGCACTTAAATATTTTGCATCCTCAAAGCTTTCAATATTAAGTTGATAAAGACAGAATGTGACATGACTGTTCCTTTTATTTGTTAGTGGGTTTGCAATTATTCCCGGGTCTCCAAGGACACAGCCTGATAGATGATGTTTCAGGGAAACAAAATCCAAGTTTTGTTATTCTCAGCACCTTTTTGCATAATAATGAGACTGGGCAGAGGGAAGGTTATGCTCAAATATAAGTGCACAAGGTTCGCCTCTAGGCTGCTCTGCAGGAAACCTAAGCCCATAACAATTACTGTGTCTGTTACTGGAAAAATAAGAGATAGTAATTAGAGTGATGCTCTTAAAATCACCAGCTCTTTGTAATATATGCTTTCTAATTTAGTTCGGCAAAAGTGGCTTGTAACAATGTGAGTACATATTAAAGAAGCAGCAATTAGGCAACTAAACAACCATGATGACAGCTTTTTAGTAAATGGTTTAGCTTTTAATTTTGAAATGGCAGGTCCCACTGAGAACAATATTCCAGAACTGTAATTTTGTAGAATGTGACGATGTGTTCTTGGCAATTAATTAAAAATTTCTCTCTTTTTATTTTTTTTTTTTCTTCCTGAGGAGGTGTAGGGTAGTGGCCGCCTGTTTGCAGAATTTGCTATGTGATTAACACCACTGTCTCCAAAACAGTTTGCAACGTGTCAAATACAAATTGAAATTTCTGTTTGGCTTTTGTCTGCAGTCACTTTGCAAAGTGGGAACTTGAAGTATCCTCCAGCTGCCATGGGAAGAGCCCCTGATCTGGGCTTAACAGCACTGTACTACTGAAGTCCTTGGCAAGCTCCCTCTGACTATGCCAGCTTGTGCTCTTCAAAACTATACTTCTTTCTTATTTTCCCTAGGTAACTTGAAGACCCCAGGAAAAAAGAAAACAACAAAACACCAACCCCCCAAAATCCAACCAACAAATTCCAAATACTTCTTTTGGGCAAAATCCTAACTGAAGGTGGGTCTGGTGAGCCTGGCAGGGCACCAGAAGGAGTGAACAGTGGGATCTACTGTTGGCTGCATATGACTTCTGGTTTGTGTCCAGGGCACATCCCTTAATATCCCTCCCCCCTTCAGTTTGTCATGCTACTTTCTCCATACCATGTGCAAAATGCATTATGACAGTAGTTGGGTGTACAAGTGTATTACAGAATCATTGGTAATTGGAGGATTTTAAACTCACTTTTGGGTTTCTGTGAATGGTCTGTAGGGGAAATGTGAATTTCAATTTCACCTCCAGGGACTTGACTGACTTTTAACTTCAAAAATCAATGAGCAGTTTCATTAAAAGGTTTCAGCTTTTTTCCCCCTCTTTCCAAACTATCAGTAAGGATTTTAACTGCCTGTTTAACAGACATCCATTAACACAGTGTCATCGTATCAAAACAGAAATGCCAGAGGCACGGATACACACCGGGTCATGGTGAATAAACATTCCTGTCCTGGTGCTGCGGTTCTCGTAGCATTGAAGAGGCTTATTCAGTGCTGCTGCCTTGTCATTGGGGACATGCAAATACCGACCTAGAGAAACAGCATGGACCATGAGGTGACCCTCCTCAAACTAGGTGTCAATTTCACAAAACAACAGGATTTCCAGAAAACAGCAATGTTTTTTCCCCCTCTGTTTGCTACTACATTAGCAGCTTTTCCTGGCACAAAGCCAGTGTAGCACTTATGTAGATAAATTCAAGCATTTGAGTAGTTCCATTAAAGTTGCTGGGGATACTCACGTCTCAAGCTACAGGAATAGGTAAAGTCCTCACTGCATCAGACCCACAGAAGGGAGGAGCAGGCCCCCATGAGACTTTATTAGACATATTTAATAAGGACCTGGTGTGTGGGAAGAAACACCTTAACATTTAGAACCTCCTCCAAAAGAGAGACAGAGACCGTTAAGTTAAAGAAGAAATGTGAGGGGGAAACTCAGCTGCATTCAGGGATAAATCCCAGCATTTTCAGCCTTGCTGTCCTGAAACATGGACCAGGATGAAGCTCGCTACAGAAGAGAGAAATCCATCTTGGGAAATACCAGGGAGTTTATCTGCTAAAAATAAATATCAGTCAAACATTGTTTTTATCACTTAGCTCTATCATCATACCCAGCTGATAGTGAATATATTTGCCTCTAATGTTTTCTACCACCTAACTGAGCTAAAGTGCTACTGCTGCTCTCACTTGGCTTCCTTAGCAAATGTAATGGAGCAAATCTTGTAATTGCTTTCTGATCTAATCTACTTAGAGATTATTTCCTATTCTGCTTTTAAAATTCAGATATTCGGATGATCTGAATTGCTACAATTTATCAAAAATGTCATTTCTCTACATTGTCAACAGTTGCCTATGATCCTTATATATAAACTGTGTGGAACTGGAAATATGAGATTAAGACCTAGAAGATGAGCTAATCTAATTTCACCATTTCCTACACATACCACAATGTTTCCTGCACAAATCAGTGCTTGAATTTCCAGTAACAATTGAGTAAATTTCATGTATGAAGAATGCCAGTTCACGTTGTAGCATTTCTTCTTTTCTTTCCCGTCTTACTGCATACTGATAAGGATTTATAGAGCAAACAACCTCAAATTGTGACAATGAGCTATTTCACCACTAGTGCAAATTATCCAAAACAATTATTAAACTCTGTGTTGTAACATATATTGCACATATTGCAACAGAAGGAGAAACAAAACCTTTTAAACATGATAAAGTCATCATCATTATTATTATTATTCACAACAACAACAATTGAATATTAAATAAGTAAAAGTAAAAGAACTCTAAAGTTGTGCAAATCTAATTATAATTATTGTGCATCTGTTGATCCTCTGGTTACAGATGCATTAATTTGGAAGAAATGATCTCTACATGAACAAGATTAAGCAGATTTTTCCCTATATATGAAAAAAAAAGTAAGCAATACAAACAACGAAATATAACTGATTCCTAGAAAACTCTCCACTCTATTACAACTACAGACCAATAAAACTCACACATGTGAAAACTTCATGTACTTTAGAAGTAAATTGGAATTGAGTTTGACTTTTTGTTTTTAATATTTCCTCTAGGCAACGCTGCAGAAGTGTTCTGATAACATACTGCAAAACTTGTTTAAATTTTCCCAAATTGATAAACACTTAAACACACAATTCAGAAATAACACTTGAAAATGGAAAAGCTAGCTGGCACTGCTTGCAGCCAAGAAAAGAAAAGAAAAGAAAAAGAGAGGAGGTATGGTACTGTAGGAACTCTCCTATGCCTCAGTCTGTGAGCTGCATCACATAAAAATAAATCCATTCCAGTACACAATTTCCAGAGCGAGAACTACCTTGCAGCTGCTGTATTCATTTTTCTTGAAACAACTGAGAAGCAGTCTAGTCCCATTAACTAAAATCCAATACCTGATTTACTTTTTCTTTAAATAGCAGATGCTCATCGAATGTCATCTATTGATCATCTGTGCATGGATATCTGCACTTACTTGAATGTTTTGCATTTTTTGTCCTGTCTTTCAGTGTCTCACACCATATAAGTAGTGAGGAATGCATGACGGAAGGATGTAATTAGATCAATTCGTGAAGGTTGTCAACTGTGTTCTGTGGCTTTTATTGCTGCAAGGAAAGGAACTAGAAACCTACTGAATCCTTAGGCACAATATCTTGAGAATAAATTGTTCTTGCAGTCTTTGTTCTCCATTTCTGCTGAATAGGTTTATGATCAGAGTTTTCTCTCACTGATAGAAGTGTTTATTCTAAAACCTCTCTTCAAAGGAAAACAAATCAAGTAGAAATCAGAACATTCTGTGCGATTGGAATTTGATGTTTTTTGTGATAAAACAATTGTTGTTCACTGTGGCAATGCATTTTCAAGAGCAATTTAAAGAAACTGGCTAACTCTTTTTTCATTAAGTGCAGTGGATTATGCAGAGCTAGTGCAAGAGGTCCAGTTTCTGAAAGTAGCTGAATAGGAAAAATGCACTTGCAATGTGTCGATCTGAAATTGCACATGCAAGTTTGGAATTAAAGATTAGATTCTTCTTTCAGGACAGATTGAAGAAAAATTTCCTGTTGATCTTTGAGTTGTCCCAGGTAGAAATTTATGGACGCCAGAAGCACGTACAGCTTGGGGAGTAGCTGCTGGGCACGTAACTGCTCTCAGCTACAGCTCAAGCGGCACGTGTTAGCCAGCCTCAGAGCAGTTCCCTGTGAGCTAGGTTGGCAATTCTTCCACCTGGGTTAAAACTTACAGGTGAAAAAGGCCTTAAGTAAGAGGTTAAGCCAGATATTTGCAGCAGGGAGTCTGAGCAAATCCGTATTCCTTTATATTGCAACAATCCAGGGATGCTTAACCATCTGGTGGTGCCTTTCATCAGGAAAGGCTGTGGCAAACATCTGAGGGACACTGAATTCTTAACATCCTGCAGTGCTTTTGCAGGTGAAAACCTAGCTCTATCCAAAAGAGCTTATATAGGAAAACAGAAGCTGCAAACTACCAATGTTTACCATAAAAAAAACCCAAACAAAACAAAAACAAACCACAAAACTCCATTTTTTTTCCCTGGGAAAAGCTTGAAAAGAAGAAGAGTTTTAATCCTAGTGTATCAACTTTCAGAGTATGCAATACACATATGAGATATGTTAGCAAAACAGCATCCACATAGGAAAACCCTGTAAAGGGGTAAAGTTAAGTTGTTTGTACAAATAATCTTGCTTTTCCCATGAGGCATGGTATTGTTGTTACTGCAGTGATCACTTTGATTTCCATAACAGGAGTGAAATGGCTGCACTTCTGCAAGTCAGGGCCCAGGAAACTGGGTTAGGAATTGAAAATAAGAACACAATTAGTGGTGAGCTGCCTACAGGTAGGACGTAGCCAGACACACCACTGCAGCTGAACTGAGCAAATCTGATTTTTTTTTTCCCCTTCTACCACCTGCTTCTTGCTTCATATTGTATTTAAGAACTTCAGTGAAAGTGTAACAACAATTCCAATGGAAAACTGATTTCTTTGCTGCAAAGCGTATAGGCTTGAACATAATTTCAATTCAGATACTGAAAAAGGCAAAAACCTTGTGAAAAAAAATACACAATCATACAATTAATTGTGTCATTTTTCTGTGAGCAGGAGAAAGAACAAAGTGACATTGTATTGGCATTTTTATGGTGGCATTTCCTGACTTCAGCAAAATTATTTTTGGCACTCGTCATGATGCTATTCTAACATAAGATGCAATTCTGTAGTAATGCCACAGGTTTAGAAAATAAGTAATCTAGGGGGAAATAAAAATCTCAGCACATAGGAATGACACCCATATAATTCATCATAACTTTTGGATCTGCTTCAAAAAGCTCAGAAGCCTTGTATTTTTGAAGTCTTTAATAGCAGTTTAGCATCACCATCTCAACAGCAAGCTTTCTGTGGGCCAGAAGCTTTGTCAGGCTTTCCTGAAATGCTGAAAGGTTCAGGTGACCTCTTATTAACCTATTTTCACGGCCTCTCTGCCTCCTCACAGAAGTCTCATGGGACAAAGCAGTTGCAAGAAATATTCAGAATAAGGTAGTTAGGCAACTAAAGGCTATGGCTCACAGTAATTAATACAAAAAACGGTACAACACTGACTTGAAAATCAGACAATTAGTAAAAGTCCAATTGGGAAATTTTTCCAAGTTAAAAGTTCACACTTAGACTGGCAAACATTTAAACTTTTCTTTTAGCATTTCATAAACTCATTATAGATAACAAGTCAGGACAATGGTCCTCTGGCCACTGACCCCTTGCCGAAGTTTTGATTTGTTTACTGCTGAAGGCAGTGGAGGTTTTTCACACTTATTTCTGTCTTTCAGAGCTCCAATATTAACTTATGTCTGCTACACTTTATTTCCCCTTTCCCCCCATTATGCTGTTTGGTGTATGTTTTAGCTAGAATCTGCCAAAGCTGTAGTTTCAAAAGGAAACCTATCCTCTAGTGAAGCTGCATACCTTGGAAATTCTTAACTCTATGCGGCTTGGTTTTGTACAACAAGAAGATGATTTTAATTAAGTTTGTTCCTCTGAAGTATTTCACAGGCCTCCAAGTTACATTCCTGAAACCTATTAATACCCTGGTACAACAGAATCCTTAGCTTGGTTTATGCCATTGCCAATAGCGTTGCCGATAGCAGAGACCTGTGAGACTCAAACTGTTAATTCAGAATATTTGAAAAGGTCACAACTTCTTCATGAGAAAATTAAGTTAACCCTGAAGCAAGGATCTTCTGGTGGCTTTTAAAACAGGTATCTCCCTCAACTACTCCTGGGAGGCTCCAGTGATGCCACTGTCATTCACACTTCCTTGTATACATGGTCTCACTGTGGCCACTACCCAGAGTGAAAGGAGATGGCAGAACAAAGCATCACACAGCTCCAAGCTGCTGGTATCCTGTTGGAAGGCTTTTCCTGATGGTTTTACGTGGCCTACCACAACCTAAGCTCTAAAGAGATCTGAAGTTTTGTATTTTAATGTAATTTGAATGTAGGTGATTAATTTTATTCTGGACCTCCATTGTTGCTTGCCAGAATATCAGTGCCTAGAAAAAAAACCACCAGAAAAACATGGTTCAGGTGTATTTCTGCTGACATAGGTGGAAGAAGAAGCAGCAGCATTCTTAATATTTTTTTTCTAAGGATAACAAATTCTTCGGAAACTTGCAAGGCACTTGAAGAGCTACACAAAAAAATTAGAAATTCAGGGAAGCTCAGTCTATTTGCCCCCTTACATACTTGTAAGACAAGCAGTGTTTAGTGGTAGGAAAAGGCTTAAAAACATGCAAAATGGAATATACACTCCACAATCCATATTGCTCAAACAGTAATACTCACAACATGCAGACACAGGGATTACCACTATTTCTGAAAGGACTAGATGTACAAATAGATAACCTGAAGTTCAAATATGAAAAGATGCAAATCATTGAGGTTAAGAACATTAGTTAGTAGCTGGCTGGGATAAGAAAATACTCTCCAAAGGAACAGATAATTTTCCTTAGTGGAGCTGTTGCATCTGTGAAATATTATCATTGGCCTCTATTGAACAGAAAATCTCAAATTAAATGGGTGCCTGATGGGATGCAGCATTTCTCATCATCATACCTGTGCATATGTTTCACCCAGGGATACTGGAAGCCAAAAATCAACCACTTAATAAGAAGGGAGCCCTTGCTGTGTGCATTCTAAATGCAGTGTAATTAATACCATCTACTAATTTTGACTAAACTTGCCCTATTTTCGCTCTAAGCATCACTATTGCTTACAAATAAAGTCCTGACTATCTGCTGGAGAAGCTAATCCAAGGATGGATGCTGGCTTATAAATGAATCTAGATGCTAACCTTGTAATACTGCCACAACTCAGAGAGGATACAGCTTGTTACAATATTTGTTATTTAAGAGCCTACTAGGACTAAAAAAAAGATTGTAAGTTTTGTTGTGTTTGATGTAAAAAAAAATCAGAAAGAAATCCCGCTGAGCCTGTTTTGCAAACATGCTGAATTTATGAGGATGAAAGGCAAGTCAGAAAAAGGTCATGCCTATTAATTTCAATCCTTGTGCAAACCCAGCATATTCTATACAGGCCTAGTAAGATTTGTGGCATTTGGGTAAATACATTTGTATTCCTTTAATGCTATTAATAGTATCCACGCTCTGCATTGCTAAGTATATTTCAGATGGTGTCTTTTGCAATTCTGATATACTTCGATTAAATGCAAGCATGATATTATAGGCCTATAATTTACTATTTCCATCACATTAGCACCCTCTCACTTGGTGAAATCTGTTATACTTTGAAAGGCCTGTTGATAGGATTGGACAGTTTTGTGCTTTCTGCTATGAATTTTTACCTTGACATTGCAATAATCTGGCAATGCCTTGTGACGTTTGGCAGTGCACAATTGGAACTGAACGTGCAAGATTTGAGAAGAGCGGGACTTCCCCGTCCCATTAGCACTGCTCTTTGTGGCTCATCTCAGTTACGTGAGGGAAAGATGCTCTTCTCATCCCACTGACATCCCTCTTCACATCGTGTCTATATTCAGCCCCACAATGAAAAACATTCCCTTTTTGTACAGAGGAAAAAAAAAAAAAAAAAGAAAAAAGTCTTATTTCATCTTAGAATAAATCCAAGTCCCTTGTAAACTTCTCTGTGAATGCAAAAAGAGAAAGCCCAGCCCAGGACAGTCTGCTATCAGCACGCTTACCTAAAAACACGGAAACCAGGGTTCAACTTTCTTGTCAGTCACAAAAAGAGGAGAGTGTCTGGCCATCGGATGCAGACTATGCTTAACTCTGCATTTCCTCACTGGTTTTGGCAAGAAATCAATCCTGGATCTAAGAATATGTGTTACACACAGATAAAGGGAGTTTCATGCTTTTGGCAGTGGGGAAGAAGGAAGCAAGAGAGGAAGATGTGGGACAAGCGTGGGGGTTCCTGAGCCTATAAGGTAACAGAATTGGCAGGTATCTTCAGGACTTATAACCACATTGTGATTAGTGAAGGCGCCACAACAAGGTCCTGCTGGCAATGGAATAAAGAATGTAGGAATGTGAGAAGCATAAATAATTTATAAGGGCTGTGTAGCAGCTCTGTGCCATGAGAAGCTCTTTGACTTCTGTAGTGTATAGCAAGGCATAGATTTGTCATCTTACTTTCCCTGACAAGTTCATTGCTGATGAGGTGAGTGATTGCTCAGCAGGAAAGCAAGAGTTCGTATTACGGGACAGAAGACACTGAATACAGTCAGGTTGGGAAGGAATTCAAAGATTAGATTAAAAGGTAATTAAGAATGGTTGTACAAAACTAATCTTTTAAGTGGGCATGGATGAGTCAGTTTTCATCAGTTTTGTTTACACTATGTGCGAGATGCTGATGAGGAATGTTTTTCTACTTTGCCTGCATCAGTATTCAATAGTGAAGACTATATTAGTAAATGAAGGTGAAATAAGAGCTTATACAGTAGCTGATGGGGCTGTATATCAATGTGCTGCAGACAACATGCACAATGTAATGGATGTTTTGTGGCTAGGGAACTTAATCGTTAGCATGGGAAGGAGGAGCTGAATGAAGCACTAAAATGAAAATTTGAACAGTAATTGCAAAACTCCCTGACATAATAGTATCAACAGCAATCTTCTGTTCTATCTTAATTTACTAAACACCAAGACCACATTCATTAATTAGGAATCTGATCCTACTAGAAATTTTATTTGTGTGAAGACATCCACTGACTTCAAAGTCATATGCTTCTGTGTTTGCAGAATTGGGTACTAGATGCAGCATACCAATATGGGTATAGTACCCTAGTCCTATAAAAAAAAAAATCCCCACCAGTGTCCTGAAGACAGTCTCCCAACATGAAAACCAGCTTAGTTCTGCTGAAGAAAAATCTATACATATCTAGGTCCAGAACTGTTTATGTTAGTATCTCATTTTATACTAAATTTTTCAGAATGATCTTGCAACTATTTATGGGTTCTCGGTTCAGGTCTGGAGGCAGGGATGGGAATTGGTAAGATAGTAAGTGGTTTGGGTCTGCATTCTAAATCTAAAGTGATTATGAATTAATCATTAATATGTTTTTTTAAGCTTTACTGACTGGTGCAGGTGGAAATGCCCATCCTGTGAATGAATCTGCACTCAAATCAATCAGTTTTCACAGACATGATTTCCCTTCCACAATCCCACAACCACATATTATCTTCCTGCCATGAGATGCAACCATATTAATTCATGCTGCAGAGACCTACTACATGGTGCATATATTTCCACATACTTTTAAGTTCTGAAGTAAATGCATATACAGGCAGGAAGGCATAATCTAATAGCTCATTTGCAAATGAATAGATCTGTTGCTGGTGTCTCATCAAGGAAAGCAGACAAGTGCCCTAAACACAGTTGTTGAGATTGATGTTGATTAGGAGCTACAGCTGGGGTCAGATTTGCAAGAGGAAGAGTTTGCTCACTGAAGACATGTAGCTACTAGTACAGGTGCTTTGATTTGTGCCTCTGGTTCATTTTCTGGTGATGCATTTTCTGACTGCAACTTGTTCTCCTTGAAAAAAATTTCAGTTCTGCATACTGCAGAACTGGAAAGGTATCCTCAGTTAGGCTGTCATGCCCTCTGTGATGTGTACCTTTCTAACAGCATGCCTCGGGTTTCATTAGTAATAGTATTTGACGCTGTTGTGAATACATAAATTCTAGAGCCAAGGCTGTGAAGAGGATTAGATATGAAATACAGGTGCTCTTTCCAACCCCAGTCTTTATGCAAAGATTGGTTCTCATGATGCACATCCTCCATCCCCGGCTCTGTTAGACCAGCTGCATCCCTGCTAACAAAGTGCACAGGAGAGGAGCAGGACATACAGTATTGTGGCAGACAGGTCTCGGCTGTGGGAGTCAGGGCTGATGAAGAACTCAGGCATCGTGGTGCCCGCCAGCTTGGGAGTTCTACTTGAGGCCTCTGTGCCTTGCTTTACCCAAATGAAGAATTAGCATTTACATTAAGATGGTCTTTTTGATTAAATCAATGAACTGTAAGACAGAATTTGTCGTGAAGACTCTTCTATAATAGAACTAGTTCAATAGGTTGTGCTTCACTGAAAAATAATTTTTCAAGGGGAAAAGGCCATTTTAATTACATTTATTTCAAGTTTTCTCCAGGGTATTTTATACCTCTTGATCTTAATGATATGCTGTTGGTTTTTTTTTTCCCCGGTTTGTTGTTGGTTTTTCATATTATTGCTACTGTCACTTTTGCTCCAACAGCGAACAACAAGGAAGAACAAGGTAGATCATCCAAACTAAACCAGGGAATCTGGCTTTTAATCTGGTTTAGTAGTACACATCTGGTAAACCTGAAGACCTGAAGTTGTTCAGTTAAATTGCTTTGGCTTCTTAACTATGGTTATTTTATAATACGCATTAGTCTGTTCAACTTTGTGACAGAAATTAAGAAAACATTTTTTACCTTGTTTTTGTAAAGATGGAGTTGTGGGCTTTTTGGTCATTGTAAAGTAAATGTGTATACATGCTCTCCTTGTAACTGCCAAAGATGTCTCACTCTCAATTTGTACCCTAATTTTTCAGAGCTATTCTAAACTAGTAAATTAACTGGAATTTAGGCAGTGGAAAGGTATGAAGTTAATAGAGGTCACAGTGAGATGCCGTCAGGGTGAACATGCTTAAGAGACAGCAGACCGCCTGCGGAGGAGAAGGGCCTGGAGGAACATCAGGAACATCAGCAGGGAGCCCTCAGGACCAGCAGGGAGCCCTCAGTGCTACAGTTGCTCCTGATGTTGCCCTGCAGATTGGTCACATCGTCTCTGCTGGGCAGGTGCAGGGCTGTCGCTAGAATACAGAGTCCAGCGGATGGATGAATAATCTCACCCTGAACTGTCTAATCAGCAAGATGGTTCAGATACAGGGAGCCATCGGTTACCTGAAGATACAGATGTTTTAAGACTGAAAGGAAAGGAGCTAGAGAGCGGGGAGGCACAGTCCTTCCCAAAGGGTGCTCTGCCTGGCATACCTGCCCTGGGGGCAGCCTGCCTGCTTTTGGAGAGCAGACCAAAGTCAAAATAAGATTGGGGGGAAATTATCAAATGATTCAACAATTTGATTCCATTTAAAAAAAAAACAAAACGAGGAGCCTAACTGAAACAGACTTCCACTGAGCTTTGTATCTACATGCACTTAGTTTTCAGAAGCATCTGAACCCATTAATTTTCAATGTAATTTAGGCTGCTAAATCACTACAACATTTTAAAAAAGCTACCTTAATTTCTCTCTTCTCACCTTATCACCCCCTACTTTCAGCCCAAAATATAGGTATGAGGATGACTGACAAGTTTTCAAGTCAGCTAGGAATATCCAAATTAACAGCTAGCCACTCAGCACCTCTAATTTACCGTTTCATTAGAAATGATGGTAATTTGATACACAATAATCCTGAGAATAGTTCACTCAAAATCCCTTGAGAAAATCTGTGAGAGGCGGTTCTGTCAGGTAAATTAAATACCATGAAGTAAGGGGATGTTATTTTACCTACTGCAAATCAATCATAGCTGCTGTTTAAAAGGTCATTTGTATGTAAGTGGAAATTTTTTTATGTCCCTGTTTAAAGGCACTAACTGTTATATGCAGAGGCATAAATCCATGGAACTCTTGAATACTAGAAAAAAATGCTCAGAGGCTTGTCTGTAAGAACCAATTACCTGCTGATTCACGAAATTTCATGAATTATTAAAGAAAATCAAAGATTGATATGATCTACTCTCACCCATTTGAATTGGCAATAAAAGTATACAGTTTCCCTTTCCAGGAATATTTCAGAACTTGAATTTTTAAAGTGATTTTGCTCTGAAGTGAGATATGCCTCGAAGACCATGGCTTATTCACCACAATATGGTTTAATTGCAATAATACATAGATCAAACGTTATTTATCATGAAGAAAAATAATACTCTTATGAAGAAAAGAACAACATTAGGTATTATCATATGATCGTATGTTTAATGAAAAGCAGTAGAGATGGCTACTCCACTGTTTTTTATTTTAATTGTGCAATAAAAAAAAAATTAGTATGATGCACAAACTTTGACCACCACAGCTATGTGAGGAGGCCACATGCAAATTTATAGCCTACATACTGAATATGCACCAGTACGAATTTCTTCAAACAGGATCTTATCTTTCTCATGGAATGACCTGAACTTATGACCAGTATCTTGTTAGCCTTTTGAGGCAGTGAATTCCTTCAAGGCCAGGTGGGAACAAGTCATATAAATGTATGAATTTCCATTTGTATTTGAATATGCTGTACATATTCACACATTTGTGGCAATTGAAACCTGCCTGAGGAGCACAGAACTGCTAAGTTTCTGAACTCAGAAAGGTACAGATCTGTACCTCTGTCTTGTGGGCTCTTCCAGTGAGATTTTTTTTCTGGAGTCTACTGCCCTGCCTGTGTGCCTCCTGTGCTCTCGTCCCATATGCCCTGCGGTGCTGGCCAGTGTGTATCTGCAGTTCATCCCAGCCTAGTCCAATAGAGATGCTCACTTCAAGCTAAGACAACATTTTCTTTGCACTGGACCTTGACCAACCACCTGAGGGGGATGGAGAAACAGTCTCTTCTGCCCCATGTGTGTCTGGATATAAAGAGGGTCTGCACGAAACAGTGTTGTTTCATTTTTATCCAACCTGGTTATCAAGCAACAGGTGATCCTGAGGTGTCACCAAACTATGGTTTGAAATCCTTATGGCGGGTATTCTTATCACAAGTATGCAAAAAGCAGAAGGACTTACCTTTGCATAACGATGCACCCAGTGTCTGGGACTTCAATAATTACAGTCCAACTACACAACACTGCACTTGCTTCTTGGCCCTGTTGGATACCAAGCACAAAAAGGTGCATTGAATTACAAAGCCATGATCTTTTACATATGAAAAAACACCAGTTCCTAATGTTTTCAGTCAATGCAGTAAGGCATTCTACCCCACCTTCTCTAAGTGGAAGTATTTACCCTGGAGACTGAATGTCTGGGTAAGAACATCATGATGTTGATTTGTACGATGCCTGTCAGCCTCCTGGATGTCATCACCTACAACTGAAATAGTGTTTCACAGAAAGCTGCTACAACAGCCGGTAAAACCATCCCCAAGGAAACCATTGGTACTAATCTTTAATGTCTTAGTGAGGAACAGAAGCTGTCTTTGAGGGCAGCAGAAATTCCTGGGATGAGCTGATCTCCCAGCCACTGCCTGAGTGAATGCACTCTGCAGCACATGCTTCCCTCTTCTAGGATACACACAGTTCCACCAAACGTTTTCCAATGTAAATCCTACTTCCAGATGGCTTTGTTTAGGCCCTGTTGAGGTCTGTCCCCAGCTGGCAGCTCAGCCCCCCAGCCGCTTGCTGCCCCCCCAACAGGGTGGGGACAGGATCCAAAGGGCAAATGTGACAAAACTCGTGGGCTGAGATGAAGGCGGCTGAACAGGTGCAGCAAAAGCCGCGCACGAGCCAAGCAGGACAAGGGGGTCGTTCAGCAGTTC
>JAVJGJ010000002.1:9775490-9795899 GCA_035590215.1 Microhierax caerulescens | reverse complement strand
TATTCAGCCTTATCATGCAGTTTTGGAGAACAACCTTCTAAACTGCAACTCTGTTTGGGGGAGGGAGGCGGGGTGGGGTGAGGAGCAGAATCTGTGTGAGCGATGCTCAGCGGTAACAAAAACGTCTCGGCACTTCCAACACTTAGCACAAATCCAGAACAGAGCCCATGTTAGTGACTGGGAAGAAAATGAACTCTACCCCAGTCACAGCCAGCACAAGCCCTCAGATGCCATAGGTTACAAGTGGAAGGGAAGGGATAACTGTGTAGAAAATTGGAAGCGTTAGAGGACTAAAAGGTAAGATAGTGGGAGGCTAGGCACTGGACAACAACAAGATGAAAACCTAAAAGCCAGTAAGGAACAGAAGTAAAGTATTTCAGTAAATATACAAAGTCATACCTGCAGGAGATCCTAAACAAAGTACCTTCTGATGTAGTATCTGTGCCACAAATAAATACAGAGATCAACCACTATATACAGACCTGCTAAAGGGTTAATATAACAAAATTTATTTCTTTACTTTCCTTGTATTAGAAGCTATGGCATTAAGTAATTTTCTGTCTGTGAGTGAGGAAGATGCAGCAGATTGGCTCTCTAGCTGCACGAATTGTTTTAGATGGCTCCGAGAGACACATGATAAATTCAGTCAGTGCTAACCTAGGTTACTGAAAAGTGGTTCCGTTACACCTCTCCAACTGAAGCTCCTGTCTCAGTTCCCCATCATTCGTTCACAGTCTACAAGTGAGGTTGTCATGCGGATTACGTATTTGCCTGATAGAAAAAGAATCCTTTGGGATTACAGCAGTGTAATTGGACTAATCACAGTCTATGATTTCCCAAGATTTCTTAGGTCTGCCTGCGTTACCCAGATTCACAATGTTTTGCAAGATCTTGAAAGAAAATACAGAAGTACTTGCAAGGCAATATAATGAAGTATGAAAAGCAGTAATTCAAGATGCCTGTAGGAAAGATCTTACCATTTCAAACAGAGTAACTAGCTAGCTAATCTGGCTGCCTTTTTCCTTGAAGGTAAAAGACCCAGTGCATTCATCTCCCTGTTAAAACCATTACTAAAACTTGAAACCATTACTAAAACTTCTGGTAACTTACATAAAAGAAGATGGCTCACAGTCTTTGCAATAACTGCCATTACTCATTAATGTCTGCATGCTACTCCAAGGACTTTGATACTTTTCTTCCTATTGAACTCATTTTAAAACCTTAAATAGTTTCCTGAGATCAGCTAAATGTTCTTTCTATAGCAACTGCTTTTCTTTATTAAAATTCACTCCCATCTCGTCTCATCTTGTGTCTGAAATTAGGTCTCACCTTTTTTATGCATCGCTGTGATCTCGATTTTCCATTCCATAGTTTCGCTTATATTTTTTTGTGAAAAACATTTCTTTAGCATCATCCTAGTTTTCCTTTTTATTTGTTTCCTTGCTCTTTTCTGCAGATAACTTTTTTTGCTTTTCTTTTTTTCTTTTATCAACTAATCTCCTTTCTCTTTGAAGGGTCAGAGGCACTTCCTTGCCCTGTGTGTGCAGTTCTAGCTGACATTAATGGGAATCCCATGTGCAGGTCTCAGAGTCAGAGATACTCCAGGGGGTCAGAACCCTCAGTCACTTGCCAGACGTTGTGCCTAAATTATAGACTCACTGAAGGAGAAACAAACAAAAGAGAATTAACTCAGTTAAAATAATAAGACAAAATAAAACATACACTTAGGCCCACACACTTCTCTGAGAAGAAGAAAGCATAAGTAAAGACAAAATAAGCACCCCTGAACTTGAAACAGTTCCCTGTTCATGAGGATAAAAAGTGTACTTTCTGTCTTCCTAATATACAGTAAAAATTGCTAGAGACTAAGAAACTTTTACTTAAACCTCAGTGATCTTTAAATTTAAATTAATGTTGAAAATTTCGACTACTCAAGATGAAGTGAACCTTTGATAGGGCACTTGTATAGTGAAAACATGGCAGAAGTAGCCAGTCTAACGTATGACGTGGCTCTGGCAAGCATCCCTTGGAGCCACTTTCAGTGCAGTAAGGAAGATTTCCTCTTCTGGTACTTCTCTGGCTCTACTGCAGGCTTTTTGGGGTCCACGAGGGCTTCAATAGGACAGTGTGGAAAAAGTCCAGTGGAGGAGTATGCCAACAAGCGTAAAGATAGAGGAAGAGCTACAAAAAGCCTCTGGTGAACTCCAGCGTAGCCAGGAAATTACAGAAGTTCTGAGTATGCTGCAAGCCAGTAGACTGACATGCCAGGGCAGTGACATGTGGGGAGTACCCAGAAGGGGCAGGAACGGTGCCTGGGGCAGCAGGAGGTGGAGGGGTTTATTTAAATCCTTTAGTGCTGGTCTGTGAAAGAACCTGGATTGGAAAGCTGGTGATTTAGGTTATTGATTAGGTGAAGAATCAGATGTTTCTTTTGGACATCCATTTAACAAAAGCAGCAGGTGATATGCCAGGACCCTCACAACAATCTTTCCTTATTAAAGAATGGATTGACAGAAAATAATAAATCAAGAAATTCTGTGTAACATCAAGCGTCACATCTCATACAGCTATCCTTCACAAAATATTCTGCATCTTATTAGAGTTTATACAAAGAAGAGGAACCAAACTTTCTCCTTTTATTGTACTCTCCTGATAACATGGAAAATAATGAAAATACTCAAAGACATACTGTAGTCTTAGTGCCTTAAAAGCATCATTTAAAGCATACATGCCCTTGCTGCCTCTTTACTGAGTCCTGGGACAAGGAGTCTCTGTTCTGTCTGATTTCAGAGACAGCTTCAAGCTACTTTTTTTAAGAATTATGTTATTTTGGACTGTTAGGATTATTGTAAGCATAAAGCCTTAAAATAAAGGCTGCTTAACCACCTATTTCAACAGAAACAAGGATACTGTAAATCAGATGACAAGATTTGAAACAGATTGAAACCTGTGAATGAAACTCAACACTTGATCCTACCATTTCTTGCACTTGGCAAGGCAGATATTCTATCCGTTCCTCTACAGTAGAAAACTGCAAAAAATGTTGAACAATGTGAAGCCATTTAGCTTGATCTGTTAGAAACGTAGTGGGGCCAAAGTATCTGAACTTCAATCGTGAAACAAGAAAGCACTGATACACTTTCAGTTAATGGAAAAGTTGGAAACAGCAGCTTGTAGGTATGTTCTTTATTGAAGGATTCTTTGGATTTTTTGATAGACATGTGAACTAAGAAACGCCTTTCAAATCTCATTAAAATTATTATAATTCCAATTTTATTTTCTTCCTCTTTTACATCTCTAATTACTTTACACAGATTCATTAAACAGGTGGGCACAGAAACTCAACCTGAATGGGAGGCTACCTGCTTCATAGCAATTCTGCTGTACCTTTTCTTTTCTAAGCAACAGCACTGTGCTTTGGGAAGAAGGCGGCAAGGGTTTCTTTGGCATTGCAGCATTGTGAACATTATCACATTCAGATTTCTTTGAATTAAATCTTTCTTTTTTCCCTTTCTGCTTTCTTCTTCCTTCTGCTGCTTCCTTTATAAGGACTACATAAAGGGGAAAATAGGAAATTAGATTTTAGTGCTTCTTACTTTTAATTTCAATCTAGAGGTGGAAAAGTAACCTGAAGTGTAACATTACAGTAACAGTAATCAAAAGGACTGATGACTTATCTTTTCATTTTCTACTTCTTTATACTTTTGTACGCTGAAATGTCTTCATATATATAATTTTCTTCTGTCTTACACACAAAACCTACCAAACACTTGACATCAGTAAGTTATTCAGATATTAAATTAATAAAAACCTGTTTGCAACAAAGGTAAAAATTCCTTCACTTCAGCAGCAGCATTCATGTCACCTTTCTCAACAAGAATTGGTGGCCACGCTTAGTGGGAAATGTTAACTTTGACTGTATTACTGGCAGGGGACAGAAAAACTGACAGCATTAATGGACACAGCAAAGACAAATCAGTCTCTCACTGAAACAGTTCTGTGCAGTTTGCAGTACTGAAAGCAAAAAAGTGGGCAATGTGGTATATATATGTTCTGAATTTCAAAGAAAATTACATAAGTAACAAGAGGTGTTGGATAGTAGGACCCACATCAGCCCCTCCAAAACAAAAGAGGTTGATGCTTATGTAGAATGTCTGCTAGATTTTTCTGAATGGCTAGCCAGCTAGAATGAAGTCTGTCCCCAGACTCAATCCTGCAAATGCTTATATGTGTGAGCTCCACAGCATTTTAAACAGAACCAAAGGCATCTGCATTTATGATTACTGGAGGAGCTCAACATTTACATACTGATCAAAATACCAGCAGTTGTAATAATTAATGAGTCTGTTAAGCCTTGTTCTGCTCTTCATACAGAACATTCCCGCAACAGGAGACAGGAGCTCAGTCCTACTGTGAAAATCTAAGTCAGGAAATGTGTGATGTTAGGTAAGCAACAGTAAATTAATTACACTAGAAGCTTTTGGTATGCAAGCAGAGGATGTTGGTATAGGTGTTTGCTCACAGCAGGTAGGCAGTGGGCTGTTGGCTTGATGCAGAAATTACTAAGGGATACTTTATATCCTTTCCTTTGCTGGAGATCAGACTACATTTAAAAGATTATTTCAGTGTTCGTTTGCATTTCCTTGGACTGCCTATATGCTTTTAAGTGGCTGCTTGTACCCTCACATTCAGTAATGCAAAATAAGAGTAACTGCAAAATGTCAAACCTACAGCAGGAAGAAAAAAGAAACGCTATGAAGAGGAAGGATTTATTTTTTTATTTTTTTTTTTCTGGAGCAGTATAGGGTCTTAGACAAAAAAGAATCAGAGGGTGAAGTTGAGATGAAGTTGTAGATGTGTTTTTAAAGGAGTAGGCTTTTGAGAATGTGCACTGTCCAGCAAATTTGAGGCACTGGGACAGAAACTGAGGAAGGGCTGAGAACAGAACAAGTTTCTCTGTTGTGTGAATCCTTCTTGGAAAGAATGGTTGTAGCAGAAAAGATCACAGAAAATTTCTGATGAGGTTCTGCCATCTGGGAAAAGAAATCCTTCCACCTCATCTAAAGCCAATGCCTGTGCCATACACTGGCAACAAAGACTGAGATCTTAATGTAAACTGAAAGTTTTAAGCATTTTTGTTCAAAGGCAATATTGCTCCTGCTGAGCATATTCTGCTTCCTCCACCTTTTCATATTTTCCAGTTAGAAAGACTGAGTTGAAGTCTGAGTCCTTCAGAGTCTAATAGAAGTTTTATCCACCTTCAAGCTAGAGAAGGCACAATTACTGGGAGCATAAGATCACAACCAATTATAGTCTGATCATTGATGCTGCAACTGTGATGGGAAATTTTGCCCAAATATACAGCCACAGCGTAAAAGACTTCTGAAACCATTCAATTCTGTGCAAAATAGAGGTGCAAGTTTATAGAGGCATTGGAAAGCTGGGGAAGGTGATAGGAAAAGGAGCTAGCTAGGGAGTTTCTTTAGGGCTTTGCAGTATATTTGCATGATTTTATTCTTGTGCAAACCAAGCAAAATATAAGACTGACCCCAAATGAAATGAGTCTCTGCTGCAAATTCAGTGTAAAGTTTCTTTTTGAAAGATGAAGCTTTTACCTGTGGAGAACTTTTAGCCCTATTTAATATGAGTTCCTTTATTACTAAATCTCTCCCAAAGATTGAATAGTCCTTTCAAAAAGAGGGAACAGGCAATTTTGTTGATGTTTAGACCAAATTTTGACTTCACTTGGTGTAGATGCTCATATCTGAGAGGACAAAAAAAGACTTTTTTTTTCACCTCTTTACTAAACAATCAAGGCTCTCTAATGGCAAAATCAATTTTTACATACTTGTCCGTTTTAACTCTTCTGAGTCTAACTGATGCAGTGTGTGTGCATCTGAAGTAAAGTTTATTCTCAGCATACATAGATTGGTGCAAGAGGTAGTGCTAAATTGCCTGGGACATTTTCCATTGACATTCCAAACCCAGAAGTTTTGACACACAAGCTGAGACTCCCACTGATGTCTTTAGGAACTGCCTCAGACTAACTGTTCCCCTCTTCTGCAAGACGTTTGAGCTGCAGGTAAGTTTATCACAACGGCCATGCCAACAGGCAAGCTATGTTTTGATTCACTAGATTATTGATTAAACTGGCCACAATAATTTCAATAAATGGACCCATGAATGAACACTTTTGCTATTAGAAATGCCTTATGAATATTTACAAAGCTAAATTAAAAAAAAGTTGTTATACTATATTATCTGTCTAGTCTAGAAAGATGCACATTGGTTTAGCACTCACCACTCAAAGGAAGCAACTGGTCTATTTTAGGTTCAGTCAGGCAGTAGGTCTCGTGGGATCTTCAATGACTTCTCATAAGGCCAAAAGCTGAAGATTCTTCATGTTTAAAGGGGTTCTATATTATTAAATTTACAGAAATAAAATAAAATTGGAAAATAATTATTTTTCTTCAAGAGCAATTAAACAGTGAACTATACCATCTGTGCCATCCTATAAGGAAAACTGAGAAATTAAACATTAAAAATATAATTCATGGATGAAATCCCAACAAGGTTATAAGCATGTATTAAACATTAGACATGTAAGTATTGATCTTAAATTAAACAGGTGTGATACAGGAAAAGATTGTGGGCTCACTGTTACTTGGAGATAAATTAGAACTCTTACTGAAGATAAAGTACATAATCCATCTTCTGGAGAAAATCCTGCAGCTTGTTTACAAAGGACTGCAGGAAACAATTGCAAGTACGCGGTTATGCTGATCAGCTGGAGCTGATATACCGAACGAAGTGCGTGTCAGACTCTGAGTGATTAGCAAGGTAGATACCAGACCTTACAGAGAAATATGAGAATAGCCCAGGGGAAAAAAAAAAAAATAAAAAAAAAAAGCGGAGGAGAAAAACCCCCGAGTGCTCAAATTCTCTGGAAATGTAGAAGACAGCTACAGAAGGCTTAAATAATGTAGCTTTTTGAATCAGCAAGGAGTGGTGCCAATAAAAAGAAAGACAGAGGGTTTTCTTTATTTCCCCCCCCCCCTTTCTTTTCCTTGACAATAGCTCATTCTCAAATACTTGATGTTTTTAAATAGTTTTCTTTTAAGTTGGGCAAGGGAGGCTAGCCATGAACTGTATTACGGAAATTTGAGAGTGCTTGAAAGTGAAATGTAAAGGGTATAAAGAAGGTAAAACACAGGAAAGCTTGTATAAAAACAAAGTTTTTTTGCTATTCCAAAAAAATGATCTATCATAAACACATCTGCCACCAACCTTCCTATATAGAATATAGATAATATAGAGGTTACTTTTTCAGTTACAAATGAATGGGTTACAATTAATGACAGCTTATGCCTTGAATTCAAACATCTGAGAAATCTGGACACTATTGCATCACTTAGTAAAACTCAAGAGCATTCATCAGCACAAGTAAACAACAAACCAAAAAAATCAACAGCAAAGGCTGCCTTGTCCCAGAGTGTGATCACATGAGCTAGTGTCACGGACAAGATTCAAGAAGACAGGGCAGGTCACGTATACCAGACATCAAGCAGTGTATTTATTTCCAACAATTAGACATAAATCAAATTAGATGTTAGTCTGTATGACCCCATATCCACAATCCTAAAATTGGTGGAAATCCATATCCAAGTAATAAAATATTTTTTGGAATCTTGGTTGTCATCTGTTGACATTTTGCATGACAGGAAATTAAACCCAGAAATCCCTTGAATTTTAATTACAGGTGCTCTAGATGGGCAAAGGAAAGTCATCATGAGGCTACAGCTCCAGAGTTCTGCCTGTGCCTTCAGTTACATCAATTTTCATTGCAATCATTTTCCCCCAACAGTGAATTAAAACGATGAATTGTGAAAAACCACCTTATTAGAGGCTGTTTTTAATCTACTAGCTTGCTCCCTGGTGGAACTCTGGAGTGGCTGACCTGTACGGCAGGTCTTCCTTCTTCGAGAAAAACAAAACGATGTTTTTCAGTGTCTAAAGAAGCACTAAGGTTTCATCCATGTTGGCATGGACTGAAGTGATAGAGAAATCTTAGAGGACTTCAGTGAATGCTAAGTTGGAGGAGAAAGCGCCTAAAAATACTGCACCTTGACAAAAGAATACTCTTCCTTTAAAAAAAACGTCCTTAAACTAGAACATATCTCAGCATGTAGCAAGGTAAAGATATGCATTGCTGAATAGCGTGGCCATACATTCAGGGAACAAAAGGGTTACAGAGCTGCATTATGTTATATAACGGCGCGTGCTTCGTCAGGGCATGGCAACTGATTCAGGATGTCTGAGAATAAAGTCTGAGGAACCTGAAGAAGTGGTGGCTGGAAAATTCATTAAACCTATAAAGAAACTTTCACATAGAGAAATAAAAGGAAATGTTCAACTTCAGAGTGATGCAGATGCTAATCAGAACAGAGCAGAACATCTGTTAAGTAGAGAAGCAACATTTTCTTAATCTTCTCATAGAGAAATTATTTGTCATCCTAGCATTATGCCTCTCTATAAGAAACTACAATGGGAAAAATACAAGTGATATTTTTCATGTAATAGAATAACTAGAAAAAGAATTTCAAACAATTCAGACCAACCATAATATTGGACCATACATAACACGCATCCTCTTAAAGGAGTAAAAGGAAAAAAAAAAAAACCCAAAACACAAACCCAACCAGAATTTGATTTAACAAAATGAGTTTGGGTAATCTAAACTAAGTTATATGGCAATGTAGGCAGCCACTGATAAAGGACACAAAAGTAAGAATGATGAAATTGCAGGAAACTTTCCAACATGTATTAGCAGCCACAATGGAGTATATGATAAGCTGCATTCATAAATGCAGCATCTCTACAGTTTTGCTTCAAATGATGTGTTGAATTTTGGAGAAACCCACAATGTTTATTGAACTTTAAGGAAATGGCATAAAATTAAATATTGAGTTCTTCTGAAATTTGCTGTTTCCAAATGTGAATTGCTCTTTTACTTTCTGATAATTAAATTTATCATTTTAACCCTGAATCCATATGACTAGGCGTTTTTTTTTAAAACATAAGCAGATGGTATTTTAGTTGCAAATAAATGTGATTTCTCTTCAGACCATTTTATTTGTAAATACAAAAGGAGGCAGAGGAAGATTCTTCTCCAGAGCTTAGGCTAGTTTTATCTTGAGTTTGGACAGGGTGAAAGTGGACAGAAGGGAAGTCTATGTTTAAATGCCTATCGGTATCTGGTTTTGCACACTCACAGAGGATCAGACAAGCCAGACAGGTCCCTAAGGGGAAATCCCTGAAAAGCCCCACTGTACTGCTATGTACTGCTGCAGGAGTGTTCACTCCACTTTCAAACTTCAAACCTCTCATAGCCCTTGCAAGGTGGCTTGTGCCACTGCCAGGAGCTGCTGCATCCCCCAGGTCCTCAACGGCACCTTGTGATGCCTGACATCTACAGCAGACCGGGATCTGCACAAAGCCTGATGCTCACCACTATTTCTTTTGTAACCTTGATCAAAGGGACTTGGTAGCCCCCCAGTAAGAGCAGCTGGAATAAATAACTTGAATTTCCATGTCTCTTTTTCAGCCTCTTCATTTCTTTCTGCTCCACTTTTTCTCTTAACAGTTTATATGTTCTTTGAAATCCGGTAAAGGTATTCCACCCCAAAATCCTAGTTCTATTCAGGCTTTAAGTGAATATTGAGTTAGACCAATCAGAGCTGCTGGCAATAAATACTTACCCACTTTATTTTCTATCAATAGATCATAAACCAGCTACATTTTATATAAACATGGATACACGTACACCTGTAATGTATGTAGATACACGAATGTAGATAAACTTGTCAGATGCCACTTCTAAAATTCTTCCTGTTTTTGAAAAAAGTTTTGAGAAAACACGATGACTAGGTTTCATTTTACTTTTAGGTGGTTTTATTCTGTTGGAGCTTTTTTCTGCAATGTAGTCATATTATTTTTTCAGATAACAGCATAGGTAGCATTTATCTTCCCCACCCCTACTGAAATACAGGCTACAGAAAACCATCTATCTGCTTAGTGAAAGCAACAGCGTTGCTGTTTTTTTGGTTTTTTTTTTTTGTTTCGTTGTTTTTTTTTTAAAAATTCATTCCATCTCTCAATTTTAGTTTGTCTATAAAAGAAAGCTACCAAGGAAAAATACTGCATTCAGATAGATGAGGACAATTTTACACTGCACATTTACACAGATGTCATTTTTCATCAGTTAATTGGAGACAGTTATGTCTCAGTGTTAAGATGGGTTCATACTGATGGTAAAAATAATGACAGCATAACAAAAATGTATGACAAACTGCATCATGTACCAATTAGCAAGTCTTACTCTGCTACTATTATGAGGGAAATGCAAGACAGATCCAGATAGAAATGATCCACTTTGTTTTGGGGAAGTTGTTGTAAAGATGCCTTTTCCACCCTCTGAAGCAGTAACACAGCCCTAGAAATGCCTGTAATGAGGCCTCGCAGGGAACACTTTCTTCCTAAGTCTTATTATCATGCTTCAGTAGGCTCCGGACATCCTATGCTCTTCTTACCATTGGAGACCTAGTTAGGCTGTACGGGAGATGGAGAGCAGAGCATCTATTGCAGGGACTTTTTGCCAGCCACTTCATCACTAATGAAATCAGGATTTAAAAGAGCAGCAGCCTCTGTCCATCTTATATTTTGGGCTAAACAAATTGGGAAGGCAAAGCACAGCTACCGATGGGTTGAGAAAGTGCCTGTGAGAAGGAGAGTGACAAACAGTCTGGTTCAGCATGGGCAGTAATTTATAAAATCAACTGAGGAGAAAGTAAGATGTTTCCGTAGAAAGAGAGCCATCAGTCTCTTCCTCCAAAAATACCTACTTTGTGCGTGGGATTTTTTTGTTTCAGCTTAAAGAGCCGATAAACATAGAATTGGAGGCAACGGAACAAATCTCAGCAAGGCAGCTGAGTGGGTGTTCAGGGTTATAAATGAAACTGAAAAGCTCGTATACGGTATTTATATCACGTCACTGAAGTGAATCACAAAATCGCTGTCTGGACTTGATTGCTTTAGTAATCAACAATGTACTTCTCAAAATACCCAGACACATACACAAATCTGTTTTGAAAAATAACCATGATCAGAATTGCATAGACTGATTTCAGCTCAAGGAGACCTAATTCATGAATTCCTTGATGATGCTCTATGTCTTTTGGGAGAAAGCAATTTCAAGCAGCACTGAAAACAGAACTAAATGGGTACAAGCAATACAGCAAACAGACTTTTCCTCAAGTAATTTACAGTAAGCAATAGGAAGGTACCGAACCAAATTCTCATCCCTGCTCCCAATTAAATCAATAATTTCTACTCTTTTATCAAGGATGAAGGATCGTAACCACTCTGGTTGCCAAACGATAAATAGAATATTGACTGAGGGACACCAAGCAATGAATCTAACTGAGGCTGTAAGTATAACTGGAAACAGACTGTTTAAAGTAAGCAGAGAAACATTTTATCATTTGGCTTCACAGCTCATTTCCATTTCCTTTGCTTGCTTGAGTTGGTGCTAGATATTGACAGGACAAACTCCTGTATTTATGCTCACTGACTCTGCTTCCAGTTCAGTCATCTGATCCCTCCTTCAACCTACAGGTAAAGGTCCCCTCTATTTTCTTTACAGCTTTGTGATCTGGATGATCAAAAATTGTGCAATTACTTAGAGATGCACTGGGACATCATGATATAACACAGATCAAAAAACATTTTCCAAGAAAAATTTTTGGGGAAAAAAAGTCAACATTTAGGTAACTATGCAGGGATTCTCCAGTTTTGCAATGCAAAGTGGAAATGGATTAAAAGTTGGGGAAGTAAAACAGGAAAAAAAGGGGAATGAATTGTACTTCTCTGAGTAAGTGAATGAGAAAGGCCATTTTCCTCCACTGAAACAATTTTAAACAAGAAGTTTTCCCATATTCTGATGTAACACCTGATTTTAAACATAATTTTTCTGGGAACTGCAAAAATTGGGCTAATTTGTAGATTTAATTAAATTATTCATGTGCCTAATGGCTGCAGAATATACAGAAAAGTCCAGTATAAACTTGCTAATATTTTCTGCATGAGGGAAAAAAAAACCCCACATACCTTAGTTTTCCTTTTTTCTTGCTACTTTTATCCTTTGCTTCCTCCTTTCCTAGCTGATGCATATATATGTTAAAGGATGCTTAACAGCTTAGCTTAAAAGAACCCTGATTACCAAACTGGAAAAACATGTGGTTTCTTTTAGTTTCTGTAATGAAGGCAACCCCAGTGAGCCAGAACACAGCACCTGAATGCTTTTAGGGTCATACTAAAAAAAAAAACCAACCAACCAACCAAAAAAAAACAAAACAAAAAGCTTCTTGCTATTAAATTCCTGTCTTAGAATATCACGATAAGAAAATTTATTGCACTATTCTTCCTTTTTATTGTGTGCTGTCACTGTAAATGTGGTTGAGATGGCTCATGTGTTTATGTAGCCATCTGGCTTCTGTTCTTTTCTGTTAACTTAGATTTTACCTGTATTGCCCTTTTGATTCCTACCCTGATGTCATCCTCAGCCACACTGGTCTGGACAGGGAGGAAAAAAGAGAGAAAATTAAAGTCTTTTAGAGGACTAACAGAGTCCCAGCTTCTCCACTCTTGCTCCTGCAAATGGCTGTCACTTGCCATGACTGCAGACTCTGTTGTGGGACTCTGAAACACGTTATAAGGGGCAGCTCCATATCTGCACATTGTTCCCCACTTGTATGTGTCAGAAATAGAGAAATTTGTACTGAGTAGCCTGAGCTAGTTGTTGAGGGGTGGAAATGGCAGTAGCTTGCTCACCTGGTAGTGAAAAGGGGGAAAAGCAGTAGGTTGGTTTCCCCCATTTCAAGCATCCCTTTGGGAAACTCACCCTTGTGCTTCCACTTGCCAGAAGAATAATCTAACCCTCAGCAATTTATTTTCAAAACTACTTGCTGGAGTATTGCAGCTGAGCAGCTCAGGCAGCACACTGGCAGGAACACTCTCTGGAGTCTTTTGTCTCTCCCCAAATGGCTGAAATTCATTACGGGGAGGCCATAAATTAGTAGAAATCCTCACGCTGCGATGCCTTAGAAACATCCCAGGCCATTCAGAGTCTCAACTACAACTCTCTGCACTGAAAAGCTTTTGCAGCACCGGTGGCACTGATGGACGGTTAGTGTGTGAGGGCTGAGCAGCTGCAAACAGGCACCTTTTAATGGAAACTGGATTAATAGACTCTGTGGGTTAGCTGCGAGGCCTGGATTAACTGGCTAATTATCAACCTGACAGTGAGCTGTCTCTGCTGGGACTGCCAGGGGACTGGGAGATAGTTTTCATCTGATGGGATAATACCGTGTTCAGGTCCAGGAGGAAAATGGAGGTGGGGGAGAAGCACCCACCTCTGTGCCCCTTGTGCTGCTCCTCTGCCCCTGCCCATCAGAACCAGGCTCTCCGCTGCTCTCGCCCCTGCCTGCTTTATCAGAATACCACTTGTTACTGCTTCTATTAAATAAAGCTTAATATGCGAGGCTTTATGGAAGATCTACAGACTAGATTTTACAGGAATCAGTTTGCAGTGAGGGATAGCAAACTTTTTTGTGCAGTCACCTGGAGATGCCCAGGACGTGCCTGTCCCCAGAGGGTTGGGGCAGTGACTCAGCTCCAGCAGCAGGAGGAGGCCCTGGGGACAAAAACCACCGTGTGGAGAAGCTTCCCCACAGAGCTTAAGGTGGGATGGGCACTCAACCCTGTCCTGAGTATTTGATTCCATTAAAATAAATAATAATAAAAAAATAAAAATAAACCAACCATGTAGCTTCATTTCAATTTGCTGCTCTCACTGCCATAAAATGATGCATGCACCTTTCTTTCTCCACCAGGCTCAGCTAAACCTTCCAGACTGGGCTCATTTCCACCTTCCAAACAGCAGAATAGCAGACAATCCATTTTTGCTAATTCTGTCCTCTCTTTTTATAAACGTTAACTACATTAGAGATTCTTCTTGCTTGGATTTGGGTTTGATCCCACAGTACTTTCTGAAAAAAGTGCCAGTACTTCTATCGCTATCTATGTGCACGTCCTGTTTAGGTGCCCAATATTACTGTGCAAACAAACAGTACCCTAAAAGATGGCTCTCTTCTCGTACAAAGCTATATCCCTTTTCTATTTCTGTGTGCAGAGCTGTACATCAGTCTATAGTCTGGAAGTTGTGTAAGTTAATTTATCTTAACTTCATATTTTTTGCCATTTTCTTTCTTACTGTCCAGAAAAAAAAAAAAAAAAAAAAAGTTACTACCAAAAGGCTTTTCCTATCTAAAATTGATTTTAGTCAAACTGGGTCTTTGTGTGAGTTCTGTGCTTGTGTAATCCTTGCTAAATGTCTTTACAGGTTGGTGAGCTAAATCTCATGACCCAGATCCTGAGCCTCTTAATTATGTCTTCATTCAAGCAAGCACCATTGGTATCAAAGAGAGTTTGTCTGAGTAAAGGACCTCGGGGTTTATCCCAGGAGAGTAAATAGTACTTAAGCTTCAGAGTAAGTGCTGAACTCTTTAACATTTTGTTTGCTGATATTGATTTCTTTATACTCAAAGAAATTTTTCTGCTCTGCATTAGAGAGTAAAGCATTGCTTAAATAATGTTCTAGTGGAATTACACAATCAGACTTTTTACCAAGTGTACAGATATCCTTGTGACGGTGATAAAAAAGTTCTGGGTACTCCTCTGTGCTGTACCCTAGTAGCAATACAATACTGTGTTGGAGGATTAGGCCTACAACATATTGCGTTCTACCTAGTATACACTTGTGAGTAAATGCAGTCATCTTTCACTAATTTTGTTTCTTTCCTCAAGGTACATTCAAACTTAATCTGCAAAACTCGATCTTTCTAATAGTAAATAAATTCATGGAAACTACCATCTCCTCTTTAACATGCCACTTTCATATTGATTTTAATAGAATTACTGAATTCTATGAATGGAAGAAGAAAAGGCAGATTTGCAGAAGGCAGACACTTTATGAACAGTATATATATATTAAAAAAATACGGAATAGTCCAATCATCCCATCTCAAAACATTTTCACTTCAGGAAAAAAAAAAATAAAAAAAGCGGTTGAATATTTTTTCATAATATAATGGTTGTACTCTGCGCACATCTCTAAATTCTATCTCTCTCCCTAGAGCTGTTTCATGGATATAAAGATACTTTTTCTGCCTGGCTTTGATCATTTTTAAACCAGAATTTGTTCTGTCACTTGAAATAGGCTATTTCTCTACCTGTCGGAAGAAGCAGACTTTCACACAACCAATTTGTTGCCCTTGTTGCTAACAGAAGGGACCACAGCCTAGATTACCAAATTAAACACAGCCTTGCAGATGTTGAAGCATCTGAGGTGTTGGGCAGCAATTCATTCCCACTGTCTCCTCCTCTTCCCCTCTGTTGTCAATGAGGGCCTCCAATTCTCCACCCTTCAAAATTAGAGACAAATACAAATAACAGCTGCTGCTTCTGGTGCTCTGAATAATTCATGGAAGTTCAGTTTTGCAAAGTTATTTACATCCTGCAAGACATAAAGAAGGACAGTTCCACTGAAGGATTCTTTGATTTTTGAGATATGGAATAGAAAGACATTTTTGGAAGATAACTGTCCATATATATATATATATATTTTTTTTTTTTTTTTTCTTATGGGCACCCTCTGAACTCATGCTAAGATACATAGTAAGGAAACATTCCCTGAAAAGAGTTCAGCTAACCGAGGGTTTGTAATGCATATTTTAAAACATTAAAAAACCCCAGCAAACTGATTTACTGCTTATTTGAAAGTCCCTAGATTGAAAGCCTGGAGATGGTAACCTTGCACTTCACTGAGGGCTGGGACAGCCTGTCTGGGCTGTGATTTCTCTATCCAATTTTGGAGCAGATGAAAAAAGCATCAAAATTACAGACAGCTGAAAATTTTTCAATTAACTATTTTTAGCGAACATGATAGTGTATGAAAATTGTAACTGTTCATAAAACTGTGACAGTTTTGACAAATCCTCCATGTTTCAATATTGTCAGACTGAAACTAATGTGATTCTAGTCAAAAGAACTTTCCAATTTTTTTAAAACTAGGTTTAAAAAAGGGGAAAAACTAAAATAAAATATACTGAAATTTTTCTTCTCCAAGATATTGCATCTTGAATTTTCACATCCATCCTGATGATGTTTCTTTTTTTCCTCTGAAAGCTCAAAAAATTCTCGTGTAATGGCAGACAAATCTCTACAGTGATATAAATGCTGAAAATACTAACGCAATGAGACACTTCCAGAAATATACGGGAGGTGATAAAATTGGAATAAGTAACAATAGTGACATGGAAACTGCTTGTTCTGACAAACTGTTGTCCCTAGGGAAGCCCTACAGAAAAGGAAGGGCGTGGTTACTTCAATAAATTATTTGAATGAGAGTTGAAAGGAGGCATTTATTTAATAGATGGAAATTATTTCAATTCTAAATACCATGTGCAGGGAAAACAATCTAACCAACTTTAAGCCACTCTTAATTTTCCTAAAATCCCCCATGTTCAAATTGCAAAATATTTTAGAGCAAATGCTAGTCCTTCACAAGCTTATGTTACAGAGATAGAAGTCATTCACAGGATGGATTTGGAGGTCTTTTACCCAAGGCATCCTTTCTGTAAGCCACAGAAACAAATTAACAGAAATGAAAAAAAGAAGTGATTAGCTCATCATGGTCTTAGTGAGTGTCAGTGGGATGTTTCACCCAGTCTGACTCTTTTTCCAAAGATGCTTGCAGACGCCAGCCCTCAGCTGCCCTGCTCCTGCCTCCCCGTCCCACCACACAGCTCCTGATCGTGGACCTCACGGGATGAACCGAGCCAAGGTCCTCACCCTCTGCCATTTTCCCTGACTGCTCGCTCTCATTCCCTCAGCTATTTTCTCTGGAACCACCACAAATGATCCTCCAGTTGCATTCCCAAATAATTTTTGAGGAAAACCTAGACTGCACCAATTAAATAATAAATGAATAAGACCACACTAGCAGTCATGGGCATCATCGAGACATTTGGTTCTTGCCTGCTAGTGGGGATGCCTCATGCAGGTTCCCCCGCACAATGTTTCTTGTGTCAAGAGTACACACCTGCTCAAGAAAAGGTGATAGGAAGAATTCTGATCGAGCTCTTTATCTATTTGCTTTCCACTGATATTTGCTGCGTCCCACTGGCTGTATGCTCATGCTTTGCTGTACAACCTTGGGCGCAGGCTGCTGAGAGGCTAGTTTCTAAGGCAAGCAGATCTACCAAGTAATAAAACACTATTTTCATATGCTTGCTTTTCAGGGTAGAATAGTCTTTAAATTCAATGTCTTCCTAAATACAGGGCAGCATCTAACTAGGTAAATGCCCTGACAGGTTTGCACCCTCCAAGTTCAGTTCTGTGCATCCCAGTGTGGCATAGCACAAGAGATACAAGGTGCCCAGCTAGCAGAGAGCCTTGAGTGCTGGGGCTGCGCCACCCCATGGGGACATTTTGGGCCAAGGCTGGCACTGGACATTCGTTCTTGCTGGCAGCCCACAGCCTTGGCAGAAAGAGAGAGAACATTCAGATGCGGGAAACTTCATGGATCATTGCAGAAGGTCTAGATCAGGGGTCCTCAAACTACAGCCCGCAGGCTGGTTACGGCCCCCCAGGGTCCTCAATCCAGCCTCCGGTATTTACAGAACCCCCCCACCCCCCACCCTGGGGTTTGGGGGGGAAACCAAGCAGCTGCAGATGACTGGCTGCCACTTAATCTGTGCGCCCGCCCCCTGTTTAAAAAGTTTGAGGACCCCTGGTCTAGATTGTCTCTTCAGGCTGATAGCAGTTGGCAGCGATGGGGAGCTGAGCTGGGGCAGTGGCCACACTCAGCGGTTCTCTCCAGGAGTACAAGCAGGGATGTGCCAGATGTGGACCCATGAGTCCCACCTGCCAGCAAACACTATCACCTGGTCTGCCCTGAACCAGGGCTCTGGTAGCAAAGCTCAGATTGGCAAACCAAAAGTATCTTGATGGTTTTCATGCCTGAGTGAGAGATGACTACAGAGAGTTTCCAGCCAGAAGTACTCTTGTATATGGAGGAGCAATCAGAACAGAAGATCACAAAATGAGAGGAGATGGGGAAGATAAAGTGATTTTATGACATGCACCAAAAACATCACGTGTTGGCTTGCAACCACAGGCTTCTGCATTCATCAAGAGACACTAGGGACAAATCACTTAAGGAAACATGGCATTTCTCATCTTTGATGTTAGTATCAAAACATATACTTGCTCCAGTACTGCTTTTCTGCAGAACACTACCCTGACTTCAGAGGCAATATTTTATTCCTTCTATTTTTTTTTTTTTTACCTGGCATCTGGTGTATCAGATAGCAACTGACTCCAGCATAAATAAAATTTCAAATTAAAAATAATGAGCTGCATGTGTGTAACTCATTTTGTTTTTTAGTTAATTGTCCCTAATTTATGCAGCTGAAGTGCCTTGCAGTTTCCTATGATTAAAGGCTACCATGTTTAAATTGTCAGGGAATTCATTTGAAATCAGTATAAAAGAGCTATAAAGCATGCCTATGATTGATTGCTGAATGATATTAATGCATTTCTCCTTAAATTGTTCAATAAAGAATGAAATACACCTTATCTGTACATTCCATGGTGACAGTTTTAGAGCTTTAACGTGAATAAAAAATAATCATATTAGAATGTATTTTTCCTAAAATATATATATATATATATACACACATATAAAACCATTGTGCTAATTGAGTTTGTTCAGAGAACAGTTACTGTATTCAAAATGGAAGTCTGGGTCTTCAAAATTAGCTGAAAATCAAATAAATAAATCACAATCAAATAAAAGTTAGAGTACAACATGGTAGAAAGAAATCCAAAAGAGTAACTTATGCATAATTTTTCCGTGATTCCTCATTCATCAACATAAATCCTTGATTCAGAAAGTCACTTTAAGCCAACACTTAACTTTAAGCATGTGCTTAGGCTCCTTTCTTGCCTTAATTTTTTTTTTTTTGCTGAATCCATATAGTTAATGAAGCCCACACTGCAGTGTGCCAAGCTAACATCATCAGGGGAAGACTCAAATCGATATGTTGTATTTTTAGCTCAGGTCCCTAAACACAACTAGTAAGTACCAATTACATGCCTTTGTCTTCTTTCTATCCCCTTCCCTGTATAAACTCTTGGCTAACTACAACCACATTTGACCACATTATTTTGCTCAATTAATTAATTACAGCCAAATATCTTGAACATCCTCATAGGTATCACGGTCACACTAGTTCCAATGGGCAGGATGGTAAATGCAAGGTTCCCCTCTCAGTGCTGCTGCAGTAAGGTTTCCATCAGAGCTCAACTCTTATCACACCCCAGAGAGTTGAATCGTGAAGCACAAATGAACAGAAAATCAAACTTCCTTAACTCCAAGCAGTCAGAACTATGGCTTTCCTTTGGAGCTTGGGGTGGATCAGGGGGAGGTAATACCTCTTTTTCTGCTTTGTTGGTAAAAGGCAAGCACTTCCTAATTACAGCATGAAACAAAGCATATGTGTACGGTTACCAGGGAAAGTTGCCTTGATGTAATCAATGCACTGTTAAAACCCTGAGGGCAAAATGTTCTTAAAACTACACAGATGATCTTGACACACACAATCAGCTTTCCTGGTATGTGCAGGAGGCTATTGAGATCATTGAGATGTGCAGGGAAGAATTTTTATTAAGAGTATATAGAGGATAATACAATTACAACCAATAAAATAACAACGAACCATCTCATGTGGTAGTTTTTTTTGTTTGTTCAGAATAAATAAATAAATAAATAGATAAATAAAATTATGCACTAGTGTTAGGATAAAATACCCACAGATATCTCTCACCTAAGTCTATTTTCTGTTTGCTCTCTGTTTCCAGGTTGGGTTGATTTCAGATTCTATATTCCAAAAAATAAAAATATCAGAATCATGGAATCATTTAGGTTGGAAAAGACCTTTGAGATTATCAAGTCCAACTGTTAACCCAGCACTGCCAAGTCCACCACTAAACCATGTCCCTAAGCTCCACATCTATGTGTTTTTTAAACACCTCCAGGGATGGTGACTCCACCACCTCCCTGGGCAGCCTGTTCCAGTGCTTGACAGCCCTTTCAGTGAAGAGTTTTCCAAATATCCAACCTAAACCTCCCCTGGTGCAACTTGAGGCTGTTTCCTCTTGTCCCATCACTTGTGTCCTGGGAGCAGAGACCAACCCCACCTGCCTACAGCCCCGGTCAGGCAGTTGTAA
>JAVJGJ010000002.1:9750460-9775349 GCA_035590215.1 Microhierax caerulescens | reverse complement strand
AACACAGGATTCATGGTGCGGCCGCACCAGTGCCAGGTGCTGGGGGACAATCCCTGCCCTGGCCCTGCTGGCCACAGCATTTGGGACACGAGCCAGGCTGCTGCTGGCCACCTTGGCCACCTGGGCACACTGGGGGCTCCTGCCCAGCCGGCTAGTGACCAGCCCTCCCAGCCCTGTCCTGCCGGGCAGTTCCCAGCCGCTGTGCCCCCGGCCTGCAGCGCTGTGGGGCTGCGGTGCCACGGGCAGGGCCTGGCACTCGGCCCTGCTGGCCCTCGTACAGTTGGCCTTGGCCCAAGGGCCCGGCCTGCCCGGACCCCTTGCAGAGCCTCCTGCCCTTAACCAGAACGTTTGTCCAAAACAAACCTCATTAAAATGCAATTAAATTAATTGATTCTTCCATTTTATAGAACAAAATATAGATATAATTAGCCAACTTGAATAAGCAGGGCAGCATTAGTGCAGGTGCCCCATTACTCTAGCCTTAAGCCCGTCATATAAGTTTAAAGTTTTGTTACACGTTTTTCTGTTGTTTCTGCTGTTAAATGATATTTTCTATTGGTCAACTTCGGCATACATTCTGCCAGAGTAGGGCAAGCTGAACTACTACTCCCCCTGCACTCCCTATTTGCAGAAAAACCCTTCTGGCTACCATTAATGCAACAGGAAACTCATCTTAAGGCAGATGAAGACTGATGAATTGAAATTATTTCCAGCTTTTAACAAGAGCCATCAGTAAAGTTTTTGCACCTTGAAATATGTTTATTTGAAAGAAAAAGATAAAATACACATGATGTCATATTTCCAATTCACCACTAAAAAAACCCACCTAATTTTCTTCCTTTCTCTCCCCCCACAAAATCATCTTGTTGCATAGTTTAATGGGGAAACAGTATATAAAAGAGTAAAAGCATTTGGTAGCAAAATATGCAAGACACACTTGTGCATGTTATGAAGCATATGACGTGACACACATTTACTATTCATGCACTGTAGGGCAAAACTGCACAGTGTTGTGGGGGAAAATAGTTGGTAAAAAAATGGTCCTGAAGTTGCAGTCAGAATACATAGAATAACTTGGTAAGTTTCATGGATATTCTATATTTCTTTTTCTCAGAGACAGCCATTTTCTAAGCTAATTGGAATAATGCTCTTAATTTCATGGTTTGGGGAGTGGAAAAAACCCCCACAACCTGACCCTTATACTGTTCTTCTCTTCTGTTTCACTGTTTAAAATTCATGGTTTGGTAATCTGCTTTTAACTGACATTCTACTTACAAAAGGGCCTCACTAAAATATTTTCCAAAAATGAAATATGATATGATTGACCTCTTGCTATACATACCCCCTCAAAGAATGCAGACAGTATATTATAGGCTGGCAACATTCAGTGATTTGGTGAAATAGAAGAATTATTATTAAAGCTTGCATCAATTATTCATTGCAGGGTCAAGGAGGCTGATTTGGGGAGATGCTGAATTCTGCATCTTCTGTTCATCTGCATGGGAATGGATGGTGTTCAGCACCTGAAGACCGTGGCTGCAATTAATAAATAGTCATGTCATAGTTTCCTGGGTCTGGTCAAGCAGTAATGTGTGTTGGGATGATGCATGTCACTAAAAGGGACAATTTGCATGAAAAGTATGAGTGTGAGATAATTCAAATACACATATGATTTAGATATATGTACATATACTATGGATCTACTGCAAAATTTTCTTTACACCAGTGTTGTCTTTGTATTAAATGTCACTACCAATGGAAGGGGAGCAGCAAGTAATCAGCTCAGCTAAAGCAGCAGCAGCTCCCTGGATTCAAAATCAAGAATCTGGCCCTGAGATCTATCTTGTCTTTCTAGTTTCAAGAAATAGAAATGACATCGTGGCTGGAGGACGTCAGTCATATCAGTCCAAGGTGAGACCCCCCCAGGAGAGGTGGGGCCTTGGCTGGTCATGGGGAAGCAGAGGGAGCAGTCCCCTGGTCAGCAGCTCCCTGGATGTTCCTGGTTCTCAACAGTTTTGCACCTGACATTTAGCCCGTCTGTTCCTCCTTCCTTTTACCTTCATGCTAAGTTACCTCTGCCTAAAACAGGACAATCCAGTGTGTTTCACAGGACTAGGTGCAGAGTAAAGCTCACAAAGGTCACAGTTTTACAGGCGATAGCCTCTGGCTGAGCTGGGAGAAATGCTGAAGAGAAGTACAAGGCGTCCGTGGTTACACAACCCTTTCCCAAGGAAAATCACACTGACAGCCACAGTGGGTGTTGGTTACACATGTTCTTAAGTGGCCCCACAGTGATAAGCTCATTGCCATTTTCTTCTTATGTCAATACAAAGGAGCATGATTCCATCTTGTCTCTGAGCAGATAAAATGACCCAAACTCCCTTCAAGTGCAGAAGTCAGATGAACTACTGAAATTGTCGTGTCGTATGAACAATATGAACATGACATTTTGTTCTGTGCTTGTGAGTCACCAATTAGCCATCAGAGAGGGGAAGATGAACATTATTTCCCTTATTTGACAGACTGCATGCCTCACATCAGTGAGGGCTTGCATTTTCTCTGGGGTTTCTGGAATTCATACATTAACTTCCATCCCCAGTTTCCCCTCATCCCAAACTACTCTTGCGAGCTATAATAAGCTCTCAGATTTCAATGTATAAAACCTCACTTTAAAATGTTATTTTTCCTGCTGAAATATCTCCCTTTTTTTTTTCTTATTTTGTCTGTATAATACACTGATACAAAGACATACGAATAAAATAATTGGCATTTAGCTTCCACCAAAAATAGTGTGCTGGGAGAGGAAAGAGGACAACTGAATGTATTTCCTTTTCTTGATTTTAAATAAGGAAAGCATTTGCTATGCATAAGTTTGAAATGTATAGACTTATACAATTAGAAAAATAAAGTCAAGTCATTTGCAGAACTGTTTTAACTCTGATAGGTAACTGCATCAGTGAGAAAACTACTGTGCAAGTAATTCTCTTTCCTCATAAGAGAATGAATAAACCAGCTCAAGTTTATTTAATGCAGAAAACAAGTTATTGTATGAATCCTTTTCAAAATCCTGGTTGCTTTCAAGCATGATCACAGCAAATATAAATGTCTTCATTTGCTAGTTAACCTGTTTCTTAGGAACACTTATTTATAACTGAAAAAAATAAAATAAAATCTAATTTAATAATGCCACCTATTAAGGAAACAGAATCAGCTATAAAGAGAGAAACCCCACTGGTTATAATTAAAGACTTACTGAGAGAGGTTCAGCCGTATGTATTCACTGTTAAGCCACATGCAAGAAAACAATTGGAAAAATTCAGAACAAGTTAGGTGGGTGACCAGTGCAATATGTTAAGATATAACAAGCTTGAAAGGTGAAGTTCATGAAACTGAACAGAGAATTCAGGGAAGAGACTTTAAAACTCCTACTCTTCTTGAGAAATATGTTATTCTGTGCATAGACCCATAAAAACCCAAAGGGGAACTTTTGCCTTGTACTCATCAATATGAAAAAGCCTATCAGAATATTGCCTGCAGCTATTCATTTCTTGTGGTGCCGGTCTGGGACTGCCTGATTCTTACTTTTTCTTTTGGGGGGTGGGGGGGTAGGGAAGCTGCTTTGTGCCCATGGGGCAGATCCACCTCTGGCAGCACCAGGGCTTACAAACTGAGACTTTCCCCTCCCCTCCCCTCCCCTCCTCTCCCCTTCCCTTCCCTCAGCAGTGGAGCTTGTGGAGAACCCTGCACCCTGCTTTGGCTCGTGCTTCACCCTTGTGAAGAGGTAAAGCACCTGGAGCTCGTTGGTTTCATCCCGTTCCAGCCTGGTCTCACTATCAAACACACTGCAGTACATCAGAGACGTCTTTAAGATTAGGTGTTTAGGCACAACATTAGAAATAAGAGGCTACAAGTACATACAATATAACATCTTAATTCCAAGTAGTGTTAAAGTACAAAAATAAAATAAAATAAAAAAACCCAACCATGCATCAAATTATCAGAGCAATGGATTCAGACTTCCCAACAAAACAGTTCCAGCCATCTCTGAACTACAGCCAGCCCTGGGCCCTGGCTACTCGCCCATGGAGAGCTGTGGGTCCAAGCACTGTGTGCTTCTGAGGTTGAACCTCACAGCTCTCAGTTCTCAAAGACAGCCCTACTGCAAGACTCCTGTGGGATGAAATCCTGCCCCAGAATTTCTACTTTGATGTTTGTATAAACAAAGTAGAAGGAAGGGACACACACCCCCGCCCCTTCTGGGACATGTCGGCTTATAAAAGTGTACTTCAGCTTGCTCAGTGCTTTATACAAGCAGGCTTAATTACTCCAGAAGTTTGATGGAGACCCCCAGGAATATATCATGTGGCTTTACCAAATAGGTTCTTGACAGGAGACCCAGTTTAAACCTTCTCTCACCTTTTCTTAGAACAGAGGAGCTCAAACATGTTAGTAATCTGGAGAAAGCCTTGCTGGCATGATCAAGAGCAAGATCGGGATGCTGCATGCCCCTTGGGGTCAAAGGACTTTCTGTTCCTGGTGCCTAGAGGTCTGATAAATAAATGAAGTTCATGGGTGTTACGTTTTGCATGTCAGTTGACTTTATTTTTGGTACATTTCTAAACCATTCTTTCTAGAAGAAAAATTAGACGATTCTTTCAGCACCTGTCCATTAGCAGCAGAGCACCGAGTCCCACTTAAACAGAACCATAACCACAGTGATGAAATACCATGAAAATAATCATAGTGACATTATACTGTAGATCAGAAGAACTCTGGGGGAATTGACACTACCTGTTCTGTCAGTAAATCCATTCATTAATACCACTCACAGGTAGGGTTTGTCATGTTAGAATGTAACAGCAGCAAAACCACCTTCATGGTTTATCAAACCAAAGATCTGTTCTCCTACTAATGTCAGATCAACTAAAGAAACAACAAAACCTCTCAAAGTTTCACTGCTATCCAATCTGGCAAGAAGTTGCTTTCTTCTTTCATTTTCATTTTGGAATTTTGGTTTTGGAGGGGGTTTTGTTTAGTATTTTTTTCTTTTTTAATTAAAAATGTCTTTCATGGATGTCCTGGTTTCAGCTGGGATAGAATTAATTTTCCTCTTAGTAGCTGGTGCAGGCATGTTTTGGATTTGGTGTGAGAATATGTAATAAAATTTGTAATAACATTTACAATAAAATATTCTCCATAGTACTAAGAATTTTGTGCCAACATTTAGAAAGAGGACTACATAATTTCAGCATCAAAAACTATAGTTGCATCCTGCCCCTTCCTGTTTGCAATCTACAGAAATCTCAGAATCACATATTGGGATCACAAAGTGATCGCAAGGTACAGCCACAGCTTTCCTGGTTTGGTAAGGCTGTATGTTGCTATATCCCAACCTGCACTTCAATCTGGTTTTGAGATCTCTAAATATTCAGAGAATGTTGACTGGGTTTTTCCAGAGAAAAGTTATCATTTTACATTTAAAACTGTTTCTTCTCTGTAAAAAAAGGCCAGCTGATGAAAGAGTCATAGAAAAACCCTAGAGAAAATAATAGTAACTGTTAACTTAGATGTCTTCCTGTGATTTTTTAGTTTTCTTCATTCATTTGTGGTTGTTTTTGGTTTTGTTTTTGGTTGTTTTCTTTTTAATAATGTAAATGATGAGGGAAGAGAAAACAAATTCTTAATAAATAAATGTTCTCTAATATGGAGTAAGTCTCAGAATAAGGAGTATTCACATTGTGATGTTGTGGTTGAAGTAGAAACATTGATAACAAAGGAACATACTAGGACAGCAAGTACTAAACCAGAGCAATTCTAATTTAAATAGATACACTCAAATGCCTTAATTTAAGAGATTAAGGAGCTTTCTTAACAGGTATTTTAAATTTGAATTAAATATTGGAAAACTGTTTGATCACAAATTCTTGGGATTTCCTTGCTGAAACCATCTAGTTATAGTTCTGTTAATTACTGGATATAGTACTGGACCTAAGCTTGAACTACAGCAATGAAGAATGAAAAACCTAAATATAATTAACAGCAAGTCACATAATTTCTTGGGACTCAGGACTTGTTAAAAATACAGATATCTTTTTGGTGGGATTACAGATAAATGCAAATTACAGATAAAATGGTACATTTTAAAATCTTAACTTTTATAGACAAAAGGAATGTCAAGTAAAAGAAAGGGCATCTTGATAGTACTTCTGTTTGTAAATGTTGGTACTTTCAAGAACTGGAATACTTTGTCCTGTTCTGATGTCCACAGCTGAGGAGAACATGAGTGCTGGAAAGAGTTCAATGAAGGCCACAGAACCAATCAAGAAATTAAATAAATTAGTTTCATCATTTGTAGAAGCTGAACTTAGGAGAAAGGCAAGATGTGACACAATCACTAATACGCACTAACTCATGGAAATAAATTTGAGAGAGGAGACCTTTTAGCTTTGCTGACAAAGATTTAAGTAGCTCTATGAAGAGCAAAGACAAATTTAATCTAGAGATCAGGTGTATTTTTAAAAGTATCCTTGAAGGCAATTCCAAGTTCTGAGGTATTCTGTTGGAGGAAATGATGGGCTGACTAATTATTCAAAATTATATGAATAGTAATAATAAATATTTAGAAAACACAATCTTAAAGCAATCAAAGTTGCTTGTTTGAATACGGCAAATCATTTTGACAGGAAAATGAATTTTCAGGAGGATATTTCATTTTGACTTCTTCTAACTGAAGTGTTTTGACTTTCCATTTCAAAATTTCAAAATTACAGGTGCTTTTCTTTGAATTAATCAATTTTTCAAAAAGTAACACAGTAACAAATATTTCATGTTGAACAAACTTTTTCAGCTACCTCAGAACAGTACTTTTCCATGTTATTTTGCCACTAGTAAAACAAAAATAAAAAGTCGTCAGCATGTAATCAGCTCACCCCTCCCCCTCTTTGCCACATTCTCCGGCACACTCACACACCCAAGAACATGAAATTTGTTATAATAGTCTTTCTTAAAAACATAATCCTATCCATTCTTTGCAAGTGGTACTAGAGATAAAGATGGATGATTTGCTAGTCCTTTGTGGTCTTTGAATTCCTGGGACACGCTGTCTTTGCAGTCCTTGGGGTGGGTCAGATAGCCTTCATGGTCCCTAACGTGCTTGTTATAACTGTAGTTCTGCAATAGGACACATTATAACAAAATCTCCTGATCCAGTATTAATGAAAGTTATCTAGGTAAAATCCCATTTATCAGCTTGAAGGGTTGAGTATACCAGCAGGTTAAATGAGATATTTTTCATGCTTCTACCTTTCATGCTTCATGCTTAAAATGAGGAGATAACCCAGCTCGCCTTTAATCTTCTAAAGTGCCAGATACTCCAAACTACTAATGAAGTAATTATAACCTGAGGTACACAGTACTCCACAAAAATTATTAATAATTTTCAGGACCAAGTCTCCTGATATATCTGATACGATTAACACTTTGCTAACCAAAACATTATGTAGTTGAGAAACCCACACAATGGTTTTGGTTTTTTTTCCCTTTCTTTAGACTAAATGCCTGTAAAATTAGCAAGTTCAGAGCTCAGGGACTTCAATACATTACAGGTGACAAAGGTGCCAGTCATTGGTGAAAGTACTTGCATGGTTTGTTGTTTGGTTTTGGGGTGGGTTTTTTGTTGTTATTGTTGTTGTTGCATATTTTTGTGAAAACCTTGTCCAAAAGGAACTAATCCCTATACATCAAACTACACCTCTTTAGGTGGCAAGTAGTAGCCCCTTTAGGTTTTAACACACTTCACCTGCTGCGCCAGAGGTGCAAGACTAACTCACTTCTATTTTGTAACCTTGCAGTGATCACTGTTCCAAAAACAAATCACCTCCATGAAAATAAGAAGTAAAACTTTAGCTCCAGGCTCTACCAGTATATGAAATCTTTATTGTTTCTTCTACAATTTCTTTCAAACTGTTCTGCACATCTGCAGTACATAATCAAATTGACTTTTCATTATGCAGTTCTACCACAGCACATCCCCTGTGCTGTGCATAAATATTTTGTTTAAAAAAAAAAAAAAAAAAAAAAAGCCAAACAAACCCCAGTGTTCTCAGAGAGACCATATAGTAAAGATTTTGTTTATTAGCTTTAAGCTCCATGTAAATTATAGAAGGATTATATCCAAGGGTCTTAAAATCCTGAATTCTAATGAAGGCCAACCATACTTCATGGGAAAATTAAGACATCAAAAGTTGCCATTTCAGAAGCAGATTTGTAAACATTTTTGATGGTTCCATTAAAAATTGCATAAAACAGCATGTAGAATGAGAAAGGAAATATTTACAAAAACATCCAATATACAATATTTACATGAGCATTAATCCATGTCAAACAGAACCCCTTATAACATAAATGCAACATATTCAGACAACCTCTCTATCATAAATATTTCAAATATTACTTCAGTCTGCTGGTACCATTATACTAAAAGCATGGCAATGAAAGCACATGCCACATTATCACAGATAAAGTTAAAATAATGCAATTTTTCTGTGGTTTTCATACTTTTGAGGAAGACTAGTGCTTAAAATAATTCAACTAATAATCTGTAGCTCTAATTTTCTTCTTGAATTCCACATTTTTGGTTACAAGCTAATAGAGAAGAATTTATGCAATAGCCCTGAAGCCATATGTGTGGGATCAAGTGAGCTGTATGGAGAAAGAAAACAGGAAAGGGGAACTCCAGAAACTCCATACCTCAATCCCTCAGCACCACGGGAAGCTGTTTCCTTTCTCCAGTAAAAGGGAGATAGCTGCCTGTTAAAACACTCCAGCTAATTTCCTCACAGTTATTTAAACAGTGTGCCAGAACCGGTGATTCAGCTGAGCTGTGCTTGGCAGAGGACCAGGAGGCTGGAAGAAGCCCTCTGCTCCTAAGCTGCTTTAAATAGCACCTCCAACAAGGGGGGTGGAGGGGGAAGGAAGGAATTTAGCAGCCAGGGTTTGCCAGATTTTATATGGAATGCTCATGGAGCTTTATATAGAATGCTCATGGAGCTCCTTCTGCATGTGTTCTGGCTACTTTGCCAGAGAAAGCTCTAGGATGAATCCAGAAGCTCTTCTATAAACCAGTTTATTTTCTTTCATCCTCATTAAAGATGCTTACACAGAACAAGCAGTGAAAAAGCAGAAATAATTAGGATGAATAATGCTTTGCTGTCCCTCCAAGAGATGCAAATACCATGTCTTGTCAGAAGAAACCTGGGAAATATTTACAAGGTGATTTTTCCTTTTTGTTAGATGCTAAGCTGCCCCCCAAAAGAGAATTTTTAGCAGAAGAATACAGGGGCCATTTTGAGTAGTTGTTTCAGGCATGAGCTGGTGCAGCAGCTTCCCTGATGTAATTTTCAGTGTGTGCTTTGACTCAGGTTTCTCCCCAAATCATTAACAGGTAAAAGCTTTCCTTTTATATACACAGGCCCAGGGCAATCCTGCTGAGGGAGCCTGTAAAATCCTGATTTCAGTGAAATCAGTGAATGTTTTGCCATTGACTTTACCAAGGCCGGGATTTCAAACCTGAAGTGGGTATGGGACAGATCTCAAATTCCTCTGTTTTTCTCAGCAGTACTCATTTATTTATGTATGGTCTAACTTTAGATTGAATAAAAGTGATTTTAGATGGGCTATTCATCAGAAAAATGTAGAAAAGCTTCCAGAATCAGGCTTAAAATCTGAGAATATGATAATACAAAATATAAAATACTTTTAAATCAGCCTGAAGTAATATGAATACCGCTTGTTGGGAATGAATTTGAATCAAAAATACTGCTCTTCCAGGGAGGAAAAAAATAATCTTAGCTTTCATTGATAGTTTCAAGCTGCCCATACCTTTTCATGTTTTGAAAAAGAGAACGCTTGGAAGTGATAACACAGTTAGGAGGACTTCTCCTGGTCAAGCATGCCAGAAATCCTTTGAAAATGCCGTTTCTGAAAAGTTTACAACAGCCGATTTGTATAGGCTTGCCAGTTTAGATAAACCAGAGTTGAGCATATGATGACCCTGGCTGAACCCCTGCTTTGGAAACAGAAGAACCCCGAAGTTTCAATTAAGCAGCAAGTACATCACATAAGCAGTTACTTTATCTTTATCTCCGAAAACATATGCTCTTTCTTTTCTGAGCAAGTGTCTGTTCTTCAGTATCTGTAACAGCCTAAATGCCATAGACTAAATGTGCCCTGTGCAAATGATGAAGCAACAGCATTTACTGGGTACAGACATGTACCTTTGTTACTGAGCACAGTGTGATTGCCTCTGGAGAGCTTTAGCTTTACTTTGAGGTTTGCTTGTTTGTCTTTAATTCGTAACTATTAATCCTCGGAAGTGATTTGTAATTCAACTGCGCCATTATAGCCCAGAGCCTAGATTTTATTGCTCTGTATGATCTTTCATTAGAGGACTAACTAAATCAAGATTATTTGATAAGGCACAGGCATCCATCACTTTGGCTTCTCAAAGCACTGTCTTCTGAGCTGATCTGAACAGCCAAGTGCAAGGGGCAACGCGCTGCTGCACGGGGGCTCGCGATGGCAATCGCAGCAGGAGCGTTTGGTGGCCGCCGGTAGTGGCTGCCTCCAGACAGGTAAATTGAACCGATGGGCTTCATTCCTATCAGCTGCCTGTCCTCTGGGGGCTTGTAAGTCATACTAGATTAATCTGTGTAACCCCTGAGCTTGCAAGAGAAAAAAAATTAAGAGTAAACCAGAGCTGTACTGTGTTATCTTCTCTCGTTACTCCATTTAAGTGATTGCAATCAGTTAGGGTTGGGGCTAGAAGCTCCTAGAGCTCACCTCCTCCATACAATTTGTTCTGTTACCTGCACGTAAGGCTGGCGGGTGGCATTTCAAGGGGACTTCACTGTCCTCCTTTTTTTTTTTTTTCCTTTATTCAGTAGCATCTCCTGCCTACGTTTGGCACTGCAGTTACCACAGTCTTCCCTCCGCTGCTGCACCAGCTATGATTTCCCTGGCAGATTTCTGAATGAGATGCCAAGACAATGTTGTGCCCAGAAACTCTCAGAGCTGCAAACAAACTGACAGCTTTCCTCGCAGTTTCACTGCTTCCCATCACTGGAAGGCAGCCGTACAAAAGCTGATCAGATTCTTCTTCAGCTGACAACCCACTCTGCAGTTATATGTGGAGATATATACATGTATGCATATATATGTAGCCCACCAGCTAAACAGCATATGTAATATTGAGGAAAGCTATTATGCAGTTTCTAAACCAAAACTTTGTGAGATGACAGTACTATTAGTAATAAACAGAAAAAGAATAAATATTCTTTTTGTCAGACTTCAAACTGACAGATGTTGCTAAATGCTAAGATACCAATGGCATTAAAATCTACTTCCCAAATGGGACTACTGCAGATTTCAGAGGTCAGGACCCCATCCATGTACAAAGTTTATTCCAAAAAGAAGTAAAATAAACAAAACAAAAAAAACCCCAAACAAAAAAAGGAATATTTTATTCCAGCTGCTGTGATCTTCACTCACCTTCCTGCTACCAGAAGCCTATTTGTAATTTTTCCTTCTCAGCCCCAAAAACAAGGGGATTTTGACCTTTGCTGTGATACAATATCTTTACATTCCCATGTGCTTGCTCAAGTTGCGTATGCACTGAATTTTCCCTTTGACATTTGTCTGAACATCACAAAAAATATAAATAACTTTTTTTTTTTTCATGGCAGACAAGGGTATAAATAAGAATCTTCAAAAAATCAAAGTTAAACAACAAAACCCAAAAACTAGCATTGTCTTTACTGCTGAAGCATCAAATGGCAACTTTTAAAAGGACAGGAGTGAAGAATGGCAGGCTCTTTATTGCCTGAGTGAAGTTATTACTTGGTTAATATTTTGCTCTTTGTTATTTAACCTCTCTCAAATAACAACTCAGCTTTACACATTGCTCTCTTGTGTTGGCAGAAGAAGACATATAAGGCAATGAAATACTGCTTTATGCTAGCAATAAAGAAAAAGTATATTTGTTTACATGGTCATAACCCATATGTACCTGGAAACTCTGTCCTCCAAAAAACGGGGTCTAAATTTAAGTGCCTGCATAGTTCCACTGAATAATTTTACACTTGAAACCGAGAAGCATACTGCCATTAATGTTGGGAGAATATCCCTTGGACACAAGTATGTAAAATAGTCTTAAATAAGCCCTAAATTCAGCATAAATTCAGAACATATCTTAAAAATAAAAAAGAGACAGACAGCTATTTTGAAAACAGTACATTTTTTCATCTCTTCCTCAGATTAATATAGCACTAACAGAGGATTGCATCCTTTTTCTTCCACAGAGTGCAAACACCTCCACACACTTGAGGAATTCATGTTATTTCCTCAGACCACTTAATCTGTGAGTCCTGGCATAAAGACTTCAGCTTTGATTTAGTACTTAACACCACATACAATACTTAGAGCAATCTCTGGACAAAGAAGGGAAGTTTATTTTGGGTTTCTTTTTTTCACCAGTCCTTTACCATTCTCACTTGTGTCCCGCCTTAAGATCTACCTGCTTTTTTTTTTTTTCACTGTACATGCCCTGCCTTGAGTCCCTGCAGGCACTGGAGCAGCAAGTTGGGCTCAGCCTCCTTTCTCTCATACTATTGATCAGGGTTTCTGGTCCTACAAAGGGTTACATGGTAGGCACAGTACTGTCTGTAGTTTCTCTACCCATAAGCTGCACCAGGAGAGAAATGAGCTTTTCTGCTTCCCCATCACATCACCACTGGGCAAGATCTCTGCCACCACCTCCTAAAGGCAAAAGCCCTGGGTGGTGACTGCACTAAGCATTGGGCCAAGCTCTGCCTTCACCAGAATTTGTTCTGTGGATTCAGATTCTGCAAAGCAAAATTGAATAATAAACATGTATGAAAAACAGCCATGGACTGTTATCTGATCTCACTGATCTGGTCCCATCAGCTGCATGGATTCTTCGAAGAAAACATTTCCTTCCCTCTCTACAGAGAGAAAAGAGAAATAGAGTAGATTAAGTTTTTTCTTAACTATTGTAGTTAGATTTTTCTCAAGAGGCAGACTCATTGTTTAAGGCGGGGGGGGGGGGGGAGAAAAAAAAAGAGAAAAAAGCACCCTATAATCTCTTAAGAATTTTGGTGACATTATTACTCTGAAAATGTTTTTTGTTGCATACTTCAGTAGCAAAAGAAAATAATACCCTCTATTATATCAAACAGATTGTAAAAATCTTCCTAGAGCAAGCATTTCTGCTGTTGCTTTTAACAATGAAATGTCATTTTGGCAAGGGAATAACTAGTCTCCTGAAATTTCTCTTTTTTGAAATGATAAACACTACCAGGACTTCTGGTACAATGAAAGAGCAAAGGCTTATTTGAATCTCACTACATCACACTTCACCCACACAGAACAAAAAAGAGAAGCCACACTTTCATTTCAAAAGTATTTTCATTTTAACATAGTTCCCTTCTTTTATGCACAAAAGCCTTGAGAAAAGGGTGAGAAATATGCATTAAGTGCAGAACAGAATAAGCAGACCAAGAAATTTGACTTTACTGGGGTAAAATACTGCATGCATACTCAGCTAACTTCTTATGGTACCGTTGGCTTATACAATGCTTCTGCAACTCAGAAAGTGCAACACTCCTAATGTATATGTTGAGAGGTAAAAGAGAGGAAATAAGTAATTCAACAAATTCCAGTTCTTTAAAAGATATTACTCAAATATTCAAACACAAAACAATGCAACATCCTTATGAGATAAAGCAAATCACGATAATTTTCTTCAGCTGGTTAATTGCATGTGTGTGAAAGTGTAAAAGAGAAAAGCAAAATTAAGTTTTAATTAAAGATATGAGGCAGTTGATGACATTTAATGATAAAAATTGATAATTAAATAATGCTGTAATTAATATTAATTGCTTCCCTGTCTGTTCTTCTCTATCTGATCATTTTATTGAACTCTTCAGAAATTTGTTTTTCTCTTTAGTCTGTCTGTTCATCATGGTCTTTGAATCCTTTCTGATGTCTGTTTCTCCAGTTAAACTCAGGAGCAAAACTCATCCTTAATAAAAATCCAAGAAAAATTTAATTAAATTTCACTGGTGCCAACATCATTAAAATGGAGATGGAATTTCACATTCAAATCACCAATTTAACAAAGCTCATGTACAGGTTTGGGCTTATACACCTAAGGTCCTGCAGCCTATTCCCATAGTAAGTAGCAAGGAAATGGTGTGATAAATCAAGCCTTGGGTGAGAGTAGGATACAAACAGAAGTTTGTCAGTGTTTTCCCCTTGGAGAAAATAAGGGTTTCTTTTCATTTTTTTTCAATGGGTTTCTGAAGATTTCGATTCTGTTTACTGAGAAAATAATTTCTGAATCTTATGAACCTGTAGTTCACACAAGTAACATCCTTTATTGCATGGCATCATGGTGATAAAAACATAAATCGATAAATGTAGAATAATTCCATTTAAATACATGTACTACCCTATTCACCACACCAACACATACTAGTCAAAGATATCTATGAAAAAGGGGAAGCCAGGAGAAGACTAAGAATTACTGCGGGAAAAACATTCTTGGATCCAAATCAAATCCAGAATCAAACAGCACTAAACACACACAGAAGAATCTGGAGAACTTGGATGGGTAGTTTGGACTAAACTCTGTAATTTTGTGCAGGAAAAATAATTCCTTACATCCTTGTCTTTCCGTGTTCATGCCTCTCTCCATGAAAGAACAATCCCACATACTGCTGATCACTCTGTGTGTGCTACAAATCAGCTTATCACAGTTTACTCATAAAAACAAAGTATTGGTTGTAGTTTGCCCTGTTTCTCCTCCCCAAGACAAAACCAAAGTCAACCAAACGAACAAAACTTGAGTTTTTATCCACAAGCTACCAGTATATTTTTCACTTAATGAAAATACTTTTCTGAGGTTACAAGGCGGAAACAGCTTGAGGAAAACCACACTATTTGTTATTTGGAATGCTTTTCTTCTTAACAAAATTAGTAGCAGATTTCATGTCATTTTGTAACAGGGGAAAACAAAATATATTTGGCACTGTTAAAGCATTGCCCAGTTGTAAACCAGAAAACAGTCTGGCAATCTGTATTTGATTAGTTTTATTGAATTTGCTCTACATTGAAATCAGTTCGTTATTGTCATTATCCTAGAAGATTGCTCTGTTCATGAAAGGTATTTAACCATCCATAACCTCCTGGCACTGCTTATTGCCAGAAATATTGTTTAAGTGATGCCAAGAGTCATATTGGCTATGCAAAGCATGAGCAATATGTTATTACATTTGATTGTATCTCAGGATGTGTCATCACTAGCCATAGTAACACTACTGGTTTCTATAATAAAAATGAAATAACTTGTTCCCATTATTTTTGCTAGAACGCTGGTCTGCTCTGAGTCAGTCCCTGCCAGCTAAAGGTTTCCTGGACAGATAGCACTCATCAAATAAAGAAAACCTCTGAAACTAAACCAGCAGGCAAGCAGATTCAGATTGCCTTTCCCAGTGGCAGGGAAGCATGGGTGAATCTGTCCCTTTGTGAGCCTGATGATCAGTTTGTCTAAGAGTGCTCAGGGCAGAGCGGTGCTGCCCACTTGGCAGTTTCCAGCTGGAAAGGCAACATTGGCACCAGGAAGGCCTGAAGTTTAGATCCTGGGATGGCTCCTTACACATATCTCCTCACCTTTTTCTGCAATGCTGTTTTATTAAGCTCTTGAGAGAGAAAACAATAAGCCTAAAGAGAGAGACGAAGGTCTGATGGGAATCAGAAAAGGAGAGGATTCATATGCTGCGTTCTGTCAAGCTAGGCTGGGTCTCCAGCACAGCCATGTAATTTTATGTGATCTGGCTTATCAAGTCCCTGTTCTGCATTACCATGTTCTCAACCAAGCACTGATGCAATAATTCACCAGACCAAAACCACCAACCAATTCACTGGGCAAAACAACCCTTTCCAATTACCCATCTTTAGAAGAAATGCATTAAGGCATTACACTCACAGCTTCCAGGGTTTAAGTTTAAGAAGAATAATATTACTGTTGGAGACTATTTTTTAACAATTAATACTTAGGAGTGTTTTTTCCAAGTTCTTCCCCTGTATCATCAAAGCACTCAGTATTACTAACCCAAAGGACATGTTGCATTTACATTTTACCATTGTTTTGTAACATACACACACACTAATATTCTCCCTGGAGTTACAGATGTTCTGCTTGTAGCACAAACGCTTCAGATTCCAGCAGCATCAGAGGTCACCCACACTTGAGCTATCAAACCTGATAATGAGTTTCTTACCAGCTATTGTACTTGACCATGTTTTTGTGAACTGTTTCTCACAAAGCTAGAGCAGCCTGACAATTTACTACCTACCTTCCATAACTAAAATCTGCTCTAAATACTTGGGTTTGTTTTATTTTAGTAAATTATTCCTTTTGGTCCTGGTTCACCAATTGCCTGTATAATTTCCATATGCATGCTCTTACTGGTATCACTGAGATTTGTGAACATGCATACGCAATTTGCTGCAAGATGTTTTGTGCGGTTATTGAGCATGAGCAGAAATAAAAACACACTGTTTTAGCACATCTGAAACAGCTACAGGAAAAACTGTAAACATTTATTTTGACTGTGACTCTTCTGAACAATTCTCGTAACTTGCTAACTGCATTGCATAAGCAGCAAGTCTCTTCCTAGAAGTACTTGAGCTTTGTTAATTTATGTTTAGCTTACTGCTAAAAACTTGGAATGTTAGTGCCATTTAGAAATGGACCCACTGCCATTTCCATGAAAACAGGGAGCCTGTGCCACGTGCAATATTGATGCACAGCCCTGTGCCGTCACAAGAACTACAGGCAATTTCCTGTTTCTCAGCTAATGGAGTACTGCTTTCAGTGTGTTGCCACTATCTCATCCATGAATAGTGACTAAAAAGCTTGGAAAGGCAGCAAAATATTGATAAAGCAAGATACTGCTTTTGTTTTAATTTCTGAATGCTACCCACATAGGTCTTTGAGAAATGCAAAATGCATTGTTACCTCAAGTAGAAATAAATATATTTTCATTAAAAAATAAATATTTTTAACCATTTTTTAATACATTTTCCCAAAGTTAGAAGCACGGCTATAGTTGGGATACAACTTAAAATTTCAGGAGTGCAAGTAAGAAAAGGAAATAATTCCTTTGCATCCTATTTCTAACCATGCCAGGTGTTCTCACTTCAGCAAATTGTTAAGAAAAACTACACAGAACATATGTTTTCCATTGTTTGCTGCATAATCTGATGATATAGACATTTGGCATGACTATGTTCTTGGTGAAACTGAGGCAATATGAAATATTCATAAACTAACATATTTGTGATTATTAAATAAATCCAAATTGTGTGGATTATTTGGTCTGTTCTCTTGTGGGTGGGAGAATAGTTTAACTTGTGCTGAGAGCTAGTTATACAAACGGTATGAATATACAAACAGGGTAAGAGTTTACTTACTAAAGCTATTAAAAATCATATCTAGTGTTTGTTAAGTATCTAATATAACAGGCAAAACTCTAGATAAGGTTGAATGGGAGTGACGCTAATCAAGTGTTAACCACACCAGAGATGTAATAATAACAATAAGAGCTATACTATTTTCTTTGGAAGATTATATAGAGCTTTAAAATGCTTAATAAGGCCTTTAAATCTATATCAGAAGTAAACATTACTGTATGTGTCATATTTTGAGACAGCAACCTGCAGTAACAGATATGCAGTGAATTACCCAAAGTCAAACAAACCGTTAACAGAGTTGGGAAGAACAGAGGTGTCCTGACTTCCAGATTTTGCTCCATTTGTAAGACTGCACTAAGGACTTTATTGTTGCTTTGTGTCGTACAGTAGCACTGTGGCTTTTCAGTGCTCTTTTGGAATGACACTTGCTGCTAGATCATTGCATTTTTATTGGGAATTATTTTCAAAGAAAAACTCTATAGCTTTGGGCTAAGTGCGTGTCTGCACTGCACCAGCTGCTATGACTGCAGATTAGACACACGTACCTGAGATTACTTTAAAGGAACACCAGTGTAAGCTCTGCTTTTGGGGTGACCACAGCAGCAGCCAGCTCATGGGGGGGGACGGGGGGACTCCAGAGTCACCCAAGAAGCCTGAGCTCCAGACTGTGGCAGCTACACTGCTAATTAAAACCACGCATTGCATATGGAAATCACAGTACCTGCAACATGGTTGTTGGACTTTCTGACAGTTGCTATGATACCTCGTGTGCAGCACAGTGACAGCGAGTATCATCCCTATGGTCCAAGGTCTCCACTGATGGGTGTGCCCAGCTAACCACAAACCTGAATCAGACAGGCAATTAAGGCACTAGATGGTTCTTGAAACTGTACAGAGTTAAACAGAAAAGCAAATGACAAAGAACCTAACCCAAATCTGTTTCGAAAGATGCTAAAAAAAAAAAATATTGTGTGTAGCTCTCTACTTACACCTAGACATGGATCTAACAGAAGTGTGCCATAGTTGGGAATCTGTTTGAGTAACCCCATCTGCACGAAGTTTTGCAAGGCAGACACATTTACCCTCAGAAATCCTGCCCTGCTATTTAAAGGACCGTAATTTGAACAGTGAAGGATTCTCTGGTATACACTCCTCTTCTGGGCTGAATAACTGTTTCAGTGTATATTTTCTAGTTATTAAAACACAGGTACATAATTGTAACTCCTATTTTAATCTCAGTGCAAAGAGTAGAATAAGTGGATTTTACAATCGACAAAATCAGTGTATCCAGCACTTATCTTTCATCAGTGTAAATGCTACTTTTTCTAATTTGGCACAAATGAAAATACCTCTTTGCATTGCATCTTGCTGAGAGGACCGTATTCACATGTATGAATACCTGTAAGTACAGCAATCACTTTTAACTTTATACAATATACAATACTCCCACAAACACTTGCTTTAATGGTAATAATTGCTAAGTCTTAGTTCAATTAATTTAGTTAATTTTGAGTATGTTGAGTATGGTATTTTGCCCATTCTTATAGATTCTTTTGATTCCAATTGTAGAAATACTTCATCTGGGTAATATCTGCAAATTTCTGTGGTGCCTGTTCACAGTACCTTGATCAGACTTCAGGAAGACTTCAAAATCTATGAGGTAAAGATGTAGAAGCTGGGACTTATTCACAGAGGAACTGAGAAAGTTCTGAAACAGAAGTCCCAATACTTAAAAGACCTGATTGCAAATAGTAATTTTTTTGTCTTATCAGCAGAACAGATAAAATGCCTAAAATCATCCATATATTCTGTAATTTTCTTTGCTTCTCATCTTCTCAGCACTAAATTAATCTCCTCCAGAGGTTCTTTTCCTGTTAACAGCAATATGAGAACAGTTTTGACTTTCTCACAGACATGAGATCTTTCCTCACATGAATATAGATGGGACTTACATCTAACTAGAAGGTCAAATCAAATCTGTGTGGGCTCTAAACATCAAAAATAATAAGGTCCCAATAAATGTAGACCACAGTAACAAGTGACCAAGAAAAAAAAACCAACTTTTCCCATTCCTTTTTCTGGAGGAGTTTTAGACTTCCCTTTCCAAATGGATCTAGATTGATTACTTCCCAAAACCTGTTTTATTAGGGCTTCGCTAATAAACAACACCTACAAGCTAATTCTTCATCTTCCTTCTCTGTGGTAAGACATTTTCACTAGAGGAAAATAAGTTCAACATTGCACTTACACACACACAAAAATGGACACATACTGTTGTGAGCTGGCAGTGTTTTCTAATGCAACTTACAGTATGCATGGGGATAAAGAAAACTCTACAAAAGTTTTAGGGGTCTAATTCCTTTTTACTTAGAAAGGACTTACATATCTTAAAATTAACCAAGTTCTGATGCCTGGAGCATAAATGAGAATGGTTTTGGGTATATATCATGCAGGGACTAGCAATCTCCAGCCTGTTTTCCCATAAAGGACTTGAACTCTTACATCTAGCTCAGAAGGGAACAGGTCTTTTTCACCTATGATGACATGTTCTTCATAGGTTCATTTTAATTTCTTTCTTTATGTGTGTGTTTGCACACCTCTTATTTGTATGTATATTTGTAGCTGTATTTGCAAAAAGTTGTATTTGGTGACCACACTTTTTTTTTTTGGTCTGAAGTGCTGATTTAATAAATAAATGAAAATTACTTAAGACTTTTAAAAGTCCTAGTTGAAACAGAAAATATGCCTAATAGCATCTTCCCGATGCTATCAATATATCTGTCTTTTCTCTTTTAAACATAGATCTACCTGGCAAGTGCAGTGGCTACACAATGTATTCAGCAATAATTACCTCTGAAAGACCAAACCCCATACTGTTCTAGCACCTGGGAGAGATTGTGCTGAATGCCCACATTAGCTTGCCTTTCAAAAGGAAACACCTGCTTTTGACATTTTAAAGAGAGTAGTGCAACTCCTGGGCAGAAATGCATCCGCAGGTGTCAACATCTCTCCCTGACTTTCCATACTATGCTATTTGCCTTTCAGTCTTGTGGGTTTTCTCTCTTCCCTGCACACCTCTTCCTTCCTGCAAGTATACCTCTGATTTCATTTTGTGGCATATCAGTTTGTCATCCTGCTCCCAGTTCAAAGGTTGCATTTTTTTCCCCTGTTCCCTCCTCCAGACACCAATTTTTATTTCCAGACAAGCAACAACATCCCACTTTTCTGAACATGCACATTCTTATTGACAATGTTCACTTCTTCATTTAGGGACAAAGGAGACATTTTTTTGTATTTTAATCTATTATTTCCAAAAATACCTGTTTATCTTTTTAACTAGATTGATTGATAAAAGCACTTAATTTTTCCTGGCAGTAACAAACCATGGGATTTGCTTCAGTTTTCTCTTGGGTGCAATATTTGTTATTTGCAGTTGGTTTTAACACTTAACTTTGGATGATACAAAGAACACAAGTAGAATTCAGACAGAGGCAGCACAGGGAAGATGAAGTCCTTACATTTGTTTTGCTTGTGTAGCACTTTGGCTTTCATTACTATAAACCAGGTAGCTAAAAAAGAAAAAGGTAGGCTAAAAAGCAACCTTACTAGCACTAGCAGTATCAAGGGGGACTGTTCTAAACAATTGCCAGTGTGCTGTGTGCCCACCTCCTGCCTTGGCTCAGGACCTGTTGTCTTATGTGTGCCTGTATCTCTGTCTGGTTGTTGCAGTGGTCAGAGATTCAAGAGCCCTCAACACTTTCCAGTTTTCTCAAGGTGGAGTATTCTCCACCAATGCCAAGAAGAAGGAGCCTTCCCAAATCTAGCCATGGTATTTGGATCTGTAAAGAGCAGCTGAGCTCTTCTGGAAACCTCTTGCCAGCTCTGGACAGCTCTTCAATTCTTCACAATGCTCAAACTGTCAACAGGTCCCTGCCACAACTCATCCTGAGGAACTGTGCCTGCCAGCAACAAAAATAGTTTGTTTCTTAATGTTTAAGTACAGGAGGAGCACAGGGTATTTCTTTGGGCAGCAATCACATGCTGAAATCCAAGCTGCTGAGCCTTCTTGGCTTTCGAGCTAGGCCCACCAAGGCTGAGTGAAATATTACCTCCACGTGCTGCAATGGGTTGTCCTAACCAACCAGGACAGAGGAAAATGGAGAGTTAATGCTAAAACCTGTTTATATCTCTCTGCTGCTCCTTCACTGTGCAAGAACCACTGCTTTTATTAAGCATGCAGGTACAAAGTGAGCAGGAGACGTTTCAGTGACACAACCATGAAGCAAAACGTCAGCAGTGGCTCTGGCTCAATTGCTGGCTGTGATACGGAGAAGCTGCTGGTGCCAATGGCTTCATTTTTCTTTCTGTGCTACAGCTTTGGGTAATTCCAATTGAAATGGTGAGGAAATACAGTATCAGACTCCTGTGTGCCAGATAGCACCGCTAACGATCCATCTGCAAAATATGTTACTCGCTTCATTTAAGGTTAATTTGAAGTGGAGGGGGATTCATTAGGGAAGAGTCTGCAGCACAGTGACATTAATTAGTTTTGCCTCTGACTTGTGTGCTTGGCAAAGGTAGAAATCAGTCTGCCCAAACAGGAGCTCTCGGGTTCTTTACAGACTTGCGACATATTTAGGCACTACTGGCAGGAGGGTGCTGGTGGAGAAGTGGCAGATGGGTGGCACCCCAGGCAGGAGGAGCAGGCTTTTCCCTACAAAGCCCCTGTACCCTTAAAGTGGAGAAACAAAAGCATGATAGATTTCCTGCTGCTACTTCGCCCATCTCTTTTGTTCTTAGAGGGCAACCAACATTAGGTTCTTTCTGGACTAGGGAAGGGATTCCCACTTCTGTCCCTGTCAGGAAGGCTGCCATCCCGAACTGCCAAGGCTTGGTTCCATTGGCAAGGAGACCATTTTTCTTAAAGTCCTGAAGAATGCAGCTTTGTTTTCTATATCACACTTCTTGGAAGTCTGTTGACCCTTTCCCACCCAAGCAAGACAAGTATTATTTTGCCTTACTGGATATGTAAAAATAAAATAAAATAAAAAAAATCACAATGCAAATGTAAGCAACAAGGAGAGAAATCATGAAAGCATGTAATACAAGCCATTTATTTCAGAGAAATATGCGTCTTTCTGGGAACAAGAAATTTCTGTACCATAAATTAGCTGTGGATTGGCAGCTGAAGCCTTGTTTAGTGGCAAGTGTATATGACAACCATATTTAATGGCTTGAAAGAAATGACTGAGCTAAGCAGAATTTTCTGAGGAACTCAAATCAAGCATTTGCTACCCTGCATTTTAAGACAGGTGAAGTTAAAAACCAAAAACAAAACAACCCCACCAAACCTGACTCAATTCTGTGTTTTCTCACAGCTCCAGCACAGTGGAGAAAATGCATGGCAATCCATAGCAGAGTACATGTGCTGAGGTCTCACTGTAGTCAAGTTATAGCACAAATTGAGTCACCCAAAGAGGAGGAAAGGGACTGTAACTAAATTGATCCTTATTTAGGTAAAGTGGCTGCAGAGCAGTGATTCTGATAAGGAATGAAATGTGTTGATAAGCATCTCTCCTTTGCCTCTATGCCCCCTCTTTTCCTGCCTCCTATCTTTCTCTAGCTAATTCTTTCTCTCAGCCAGTCTGGCAAAGCTGATCAATTTTTGATAGCTGGTCAATTTCCCATCAATCTGGTTTTCTTTCCCCAATAGGTAATTGCTTTTCAGCAGAATGATTTTATTCCCCAGGAAAATAATGACAGTTTCCTCTGAAAATATTCTGATTTTTCACATAAACTTTATATATATGAAAAATCTGCCTGCTCCAGATCTTCAAGGTTTTCAAAGATGAAAATGAACATCTCTTATTAATATTAATTTCTTCAGTAGAAAGATCAGGCTCATCTTCTACACCAGCTACCTTGCTGGTGCGTATATATATATATACTTTGTCAGAGAAAACCTGAAATTTCCTCCTGGGCACTGCCATAGAAGTTTTTCTGAGAGAGGAAGACCGGAAGTATCTGGTTTTTAATTGCTGTTATTGTTGTATGGAAGTAGCTCTGAGAACCCAACAGTTACTGAAAAGGCATTATAGCAGTGACAGTGCTCATATCTCATGATCATCCTTACCCTGGAGGGTTTTCAATTAAAGAAATTATACCTGACACCTCAACAAGACCAGAAAAAAAAAAAAAAAAAGCAAAAAAAAAAAGCTTGTTTAATAATTTGTGGAATAACCTTACCTAATACAATTTTACTTTACCTTAGGAAGTTTAAAAACATTGTGCTTTAGTTGGTTGCTATCACAGATTTTGGTTAGAACCAAACCACCCCAAGCAGCAGGCCCAACCAGACAAAACTCCAAACTAATGAACAAAATCACTGCCTCAACCTTTGACACATATTCACTTAAAAAAGCAAAACCAAAGGAAAGTTTAAGAATAGCCACTAGTCGATGAGACAGCAGGAAGCACAGGTGATGCTCTGTTTGCAACTCATCACACTTTGGGGCAACACCCTACACATGAAGAAGGACCTCCAAAAGTGCCAAAATGATCACCGTCACATTACACTGCTCTTAGCACAGGAACCGTCCACTTGTGCTTGTCCATAGAGGGCCACTCTAAAGCATCCCTCACTTGATTATAAATACATGAAAGAAACAGGAAAGAAACGGTCTTAAATTGACTCTTACTACTACGAAAAAAAGACTTTTTTCCCAGGTCAAAGTCTGTAGGTACCACTAAGGTATCATAAGGAATGGTGTGAGAACAGAAGAGAAAAACTGACATGGCATCTGGGAGGAGTGCGAGCAAAATGTCACACGTGTCACTTGTTGAATCTCAGGTCTCTTCACAGCAAATTTGTTTTTCTGTAAAGGAGGAGACACACAAGACAGCCACAGTGCATCTGTGCAGGTACAGCTCTGAACTCATGTCGGCAGGCTTACTCTCAGCATTATTTAGCTGTCAGTCTGAAAAAATAATATTCCAAGGCTGAGGGTAAAAGCTGAACTCTTAAAGGGGTTTAGCAAGTCACCTTGGATTTTTGCTTGTAGGTAACTGTGCTTCTAACTAGTACAGACTTCACTGGTGCTGCTCACATGAACGCGGTTGTGTCTTCTGGACTAAACCTTGCATGACTGAAACTAGTTGCTACACATTTCTCCCTGCGATTCACAAGAAGTGCACAATACAGCTGCGGTGAGCTGACCCTGGCTGGCGGCCCTGCGCCCCCCCAGCCGCTCTGTCCCTGTCCCCCTCAGCCCGGCAGGGACAGAAAATACAGCGACAGGCCCGTGGGCCGGGGTCAGGGCAGGGGGAGCACTCAGCA
>JAVJGJ010000002.1:9731588-9746968 GCA_035590215.1 Microhierax caerulescens | reverse complement strand
AAGGGGGGGGAAAGGGGGGAAAAGGGGGGGGGAAAAGGGGAAAAAGAAGGGAAAGAGCGGGGAAAGGGGGAAAGGGGAAAAAAGGCAAAAGGGCCCAACTCTTTCCCGCATTTTTGAGAAACTAGCAAAACTCAGCTGAGAAAGCCCAGGATTGCACTGGGAGTCTTTGACCTGAACATGCATCTGATGGAAGGGTCATGGAGAAGGGAGGGTCTTCACACAACATTCCTGCTTACTTACTAAATTCAACACTTGAAAACTCCAGGAAGTGCCTAAATGCCTGCGAAATCCATGTGTTTCAGAGATTCTGTGGAAACGCACTGATCATCTGTTAGAAGTTGACCATGTACCTCACCAGTAGGAAAAAGAACTGACACCAGCTTGCTGACACCTGGCCAGTGTCCTCCTGAGGGAGCTGGCCTCTTTGCCTGCCTGATGCTGACAGCTGAGCACTGCCCTTGCCTTTCAAACATACCAATTTAAAGGAGCCTTGGCCTGTAGTGATGGCACAAGAATTTAAAAATGAAAGCCAGAGGTATGGGGAATGCGCTCAGGCCTAAAACGGCTACTTGGTTTATCAATGATAATCCTCTGCACACACTGGCTGAACATGAGATACGTTTAGGCCTGGCAGCTCCACACAGGCTGGTTGCTTATGTCTCTGCACGTTGAAGACAAGCATGGAAACCGGAAGTGAACAGAAAAACATCAAGGCCATTGCTACTGCCCCTGCAGGAGTGGTGGATTTGACAGGTGAATATATCCAAAGGCATCAAGATGGTGAATGAGACCAACTGAAAATCCAGTCCTGTCTGATGTGAGACCAGCTCCATACCTACAACTAGTGCATCTCTGAAGACCAGCAAAGAACTCTGCATGATCTTCAGAGGAAACCCAGGATAGCAAGTCACACATGTCTTATCCCATCATCTATGTCATAAATTATAGAATTACTATATGGAAGTATGTGAAAAAAAACCTAGATGCAGGCAGAGGGAAAAAAGAAAATACAAAAGAGGCCTCTATAATCATTGGCTTCCAGGTAGGTGGTTTTAAAAACTAGTAAATTAAACTCTGAACTTCCACAGTAACCCGATTACAAATTACAAGGTGATTTGGTGCAATTAGGAGTACATACGGTCAAATCACAATAGAAGTCCAAAAATACAGAGTAAAACAATGTCCAATGCACAGACGAGGCTCACAGGAGAAGGGGAGCTGGGGGTCATTGCCAGGAACCCCATGTGACCCAAGGCACGTTTGTAGGAGAGGTGTGCTGCTGTGAGCTACGTGTCTGGCAAACCCAGGAAATGCTGGTCCTCCTGTAAGCACTTACTCAAAGAGACAGAATACAATACTGGAGAAGACTGCCTCACTTTTTTGCAGTATGATATTAATTTCAATTTACATTTTGCAGCCAATACTTCAGCTGAAATGAGGGGAGACACTTTTGCAAATGTAGTTCCAAAATCATCATGGTTAATTACAGCATTCCTTGCACAAACTCTGAAGCCACTATTTTGCTAAAACGTTTACCATCCTGTCCTATATATGCTGGTAGGATCACTGCTTGGGTTATTTGTATGAATCAGTCCAGTATCCACACACGCCACCCTGCAACCCCAAATAATTTTTAAAAAGCCCATTGCTTTAATAAATACATTACTGAGAAGCATATTTGTTATATTACCAATTAATCTTTGTAACAAAATTAATAACTTTAAAATACTTGTTCAACTACATATTTAAAAATACCACAAAAGTCCAGCTAATCCATTATTTGATGATAATTGTTCTACTAGCTGTAGATGAAAGTAACAAAAGAAAGAAAAAGTTCCTTTGACAGCTTAATTCCTGTGTCTCGGTATCATCCTCTATCCAATGCTCTAAGATACTAAAGTAAGATAAAACACAATGTTAATTTTTATCATATTCAACACGTCTTTTGAAAGACAATTCTTATAATCAGCCAGCTCTCCAGAAAAACTACTCAGTGGCTGTCTCCACCTTGCAGTGCTAAAATCCCAGGGTAGATTTTGAAAGGATTTTGTACTTAGGATTAGAAAAAATATTAATTCATTTTTGTTAGGGAAATTGTTACATTCACCTTAGATTTCTTGTCAGATGAGACTAATTCGAAAAGGTGTACATTTATTAATCAGTCTGTGCTTCACCCTCTGGCTGCTTTTACTTTGTTTAGATGAAACCAAAATAAGATAGAAGGAAATAAGTATTAAAGGCAGCTTATGCTATGAACAAATGGAGCGAATTTCAAAGAAACATATTGCACCTGAATTTATAACTGGATGCTTTAAAATGAGTCTTTATATTATTAAAAATGAGTCTTCATATAATTTCTCCCTATATTAATTTAAAATATATTCTCAAAGTTTCCAATTAGAAACAGTAAATCAAGGCCCTAGTCCAAGAAGCCTTTTATGGCCTTGATTCTGAAGGTCAATTAAGCATTTATTTAAAGAAATAAAAAATAAAATACATAATCCTGAAATCGTGAACTGAATTAGAATGATCTGTGTGGTGAATGCTTATGAAGCCGAGCCAAAAGCTTCAACACAACAGCACAAGCATCTCACTTTTTGTTTCATCCTCCTCTGTGTTTAACGATCATATCTGAATAAGGAGCCCATAATACATTTCCTGCATTGTCACATCTCTTAAGAAGCCAAGACTTGTCTTTTGTAAGAACTCTAGTAATATCTCCTGTTTATTTTCTATTGTAGTCTTTCTGATTTTTAAAATAAAATTTAAGCAATAAGATTTGTAGGCTTGCCCAAGATTGTAAGTGAAGCCAGAAGAATCAAAGTATCTGATTCCCAGACATCTTTCTGTCTCTTTCCTAACCCTCAGTTCTGCTGCCTTTACCGTGCTGAACTGAAACTGGAATTGTTTCAAGGAGGTACCCAGGGCACCTGCAGTCATCTAAAACTTTCTGTTAGAAATCAAAGGAAAGTGCTCTAACACCTCTTTGAAGCTTTACAGTATATTTGCCCCTGGGTTGTTGCAGTACTGAGAAAGTGATTAATAATGAATAATTTATCCAATTAATTTAATTTTGTTTCTTACTTCTGTAATATCTATAATCAGATTGTGATTTTCTTCCATCTATTTGTTACTTAAAACTGTTTCACAAATTAATTTAGCAATCGCCGCCAGTTTACTATAGTCTCAATTATCTGATTACCACAGAGGAGTCTGAATTATTTTGACAATAGCAGTTTTGTAAAATTGATGGAATTTGCAATGGTGAGGCAGTCACTTGCAGCCACCTCAGCAAGTGTGGACCACTACTCTCAACATACAGATAGCACCAAGGCTTTTAGCTTTAAATTAGAATTAATCTATATAAAAGTAAACAAAAATATAATTCAATTCTAGAACAGTTCTTTTATAATTTTTCTGCAAAAGATTTTACTCTAATTATCAAAACATTTCACATATATATATATAAATTTACCTTGGGATTCCTAAATTTGAGGACTGTAGGTTACTATTGACCTTAGCAGCTTGATACCAATTCCTTTTTTTCCATCATCGATTCTTTGGCCTTTTATACCTGCATCTGATGTCATATGAAATAGCAGAAATTCACCATATGAAATAATAGAAATTCAAATGTGTAAAATAACACAACTAATTTGTACTTCACATGCTTCTGCAGAACAATCATTCCAGATATAGCAAGTTTAAATTACATTTATTTTAATGTAATGCTTGAAGAGTGGCTCTAGATACTGGTCTAGAGACAGTTCTAGAAACTCTTCTATGTTTTATGAGAGGGAAATAGTGGCTCTAGACATAGATCTTGAACTGGGCCTGGAAACTGTTTGAGAAATGACATGAGAAACTGTTCCAGTGGCAGCTCTGGAAAGGGCCCCAGAAAGAAATCCAGCTGTGTCTTTTGAAGCTGCTCTGGAGGCCAAGCCAGTAAGCCACCTTCCAGCATCAGCTTCTGCAATGTTAGCCCCTTTCAGAAGGGCTTCCCTGGGTCAGCCCCAGAGCTGCTCTCTGGGTGGGGGCTCTTCTAGCATCAGTCCTAAAGGAATCCAGGCTAGGGGAGGCCCCAGGAGAGGCAGCAGAGCAAACACCAGGAACTACCAGAAGCATCTAGTGGAAGCATCAGCAGGACGGTTCACCCCTATTTGCACCCATAGCACTCACTGCTTGACTCATTTAAATCATCCATTTTCCACAAACTTTGCCTTTCGATAATTTTATCCAGGAACTACATTTTGCTGAAATTGTTTTCAAATTCAATAACTCAGTGGAGCTATTTTCAACATAGCTTGAAACAAGGGAGATGAGAAATACTCTGAATAGCTTAAACAAATAGGAAAGGTAGGATTAGGACAACTAACCAGGCAATAACATTTTGTACAGAGGCTGGAAGACTGGCAGGACTGTCCATTTGTTTGGTTTTGCCTCCAGGAGAAGACACCTTAGATCTTCTGTGTCTCTGCTAACATATTGTTGTTTGCTTTTTATATCCCTTCTTTATGAGCCCTGAGAAATCATTCTCTTCACATTTCAGCAATGCTTATAAAAAGCATTCATCACATGCTGGTGGTTCACTGAATGTTACTCATTTTGTTTTTAAAGTAGGACTTGATTTTAAGAATTAACTTCATTAATATATTGGCCACCGTCTGCTCAGCTATGGCAACTCAAAACTTTTATATCTCAAGACTTCAGTTTCCTTCCTATTTCCCTGATTTTTGTATAAATGACCAAATAATAATAAAAAATAATAAAAAAGGATTATTTGTCAAAGGTTTATTATTTCTGAAAAAAAGAAGCTAAGATATGACCAAAAGTCTTCATCAGCAACAAAGACCAGAGCATCAATTTTCCCTGCAATCACCAAAGATAGCAACATAAGCAGTGGAACAAGCTTGTAATTCTGACTAGAAATCCTTCCCAGAACTAATGGCATAGGGTATTTGGTTCAAAAGTACTGAATTCCTCTGTGTTTTTAATCTGCTTTAGTCCCAGATATCCCATTTCTTACCCCATAGTCACACATTGCAATATCTGGCATGGAAAGTACATTCCTACAGAACACTGATTCATTATTGACATGGAAATACTGTTCATATTCTCAGTGGACCAACAAGTGGCTGCTGTCTCCCAGATACATAAGATTTGTAGACTTATGAAAATGATTTTTTATTATTTAGATGTAGAGATGAGCTTTATTCCTCCAAAATAGACTTATATAAAAGTCATTCTTATGTTGAAAGCTTCTGTTTTAAAGCACTTTGACATGCTGTTGAAGAAGGAAATCCTGGTATCCAAATTCATCAATACTGTGTAGACATGCAACCTTGCAGCATTGACTAGAGAGAGAGAGATATGTCTCCTAATTATTAGGTGTTTGGGTTTGGCATGCAATAAGAACAGAGGGATCTTTGAAGAAAATCATGAATTTTAGGCAGTTGGGACTCATGAGCTGGGAGTAGAGGGTGTCAGGCTGGTGAGTGTGTGCATTGTTCCAAGCCTCATTGCTGAGCAAGATGAAACCAGATTCTTCTCCATTAAGCTGACAGTTTTGAGGGAAGTCAGTCTGAAGGGGGAAAAGAGACACTACAATGTCTAATGGAAGGAAAAAAACCCTCCACAAACCTGTCATTCTCTTCTATTAGTCACCTTCCTATCACCAGGGCTCTGGAGGAAATAGCTCTTTACAAGGGAATAAAAATTACAAGGGAATGCATTTTCAATTAAAAAAAAAAAAAAAAAGAGAATTGGTGAGAGAAATGATTGGGAGACCTTTTCCATGCATTAAGGGCTGCATAAAAGCTAATAGAGCCATTGGTAGAGGCAAACAGAATCACTGAATAATCAAATATGATGATCATAATTGTAAGCTTAACACAAATGTAGAAACCGCACATTTCCAAAAGAGTTTTGAGTGTCTAAACATGTTTATTTTTGGACAGCCTCCTATAAACAATCCACACCAAGAAATCCATTCTTGAGAACTGCTACTTCCAAGATACTTCCTCAACGGAAACCACAGAATTGTGGAGCGCTTTGGTTTGAAAGGGATCCCTGGTCTAACCCCCACACAAAGCAAGTCCAACTTCAAAGCAAAATGGTAACACACAGAAACCTGGAACTTTCAAAACTATTTCTCTACTGGCTTGTGCCACTTAAACACTCTGTCAGATAAAACACTTTGTCAGCTGTACAATGTCATAGACAAAGCTCTAACGCACCGAGTGAAGGATTCAAATGACAAATAGTGATTCTTCACACTCTTCCTAAGCTAGAGTCAGTCCTTTTCATTTATTTTATTATCCTGCACTGATGAGTCTCATCCTGGTGTTTTCCCTTCTTGAGACAATCCTGTTATAACACTAGGTTTTCCCTTCTGTCTTGTTTCATTTTGTGATTTGGTTTTTGTTGTTGTTGTTTTTGTTTTTGTTTTGTTTTTTTAAATACAGTCAGTCTCAATCTAAAATCTTGTGCAAAAAAAATCTGACCATCAGGCATCATAATCCACTGTAAAAGCCATATGTTGTTTTAAACATCTGGATTTCCATTCTCTCACATTTGTAGCAGAAAAAAAAAAATAAAATAGCAGTTCAATATCTAGAAAATTAACTCAGCTATTGATGCTATAACTGAACTGTACCTTTTGTGCTTTGATAGTTTAATTCACTACCTCTGGATGAAACACAGATGATCTCTGATAGCAGCTTGTAACAGAACATGGTAAAGTGTTTGTACCACTATTGCCAATTATTACAGGGCACATTCAAAAAGAGCCTAGAAGTAATTTCAAATTTAATATACTAGAAATGTAATTAAATTATTATTATTGTACTTCATAGGCAACTGTAGAATTTCTCTATGAATCGTTAAATGGAATTTTAAAGCAGCATGGGTAGTTCCCATGATCTATTTCAGGCAATCAAGGTAGTTTCAGTAATTCATAGCTTTTAAGATAAACTTTGTGTGCTAATTCTAGTATATAGATACCCATGTTAATCAGGTTTATAATGCTTCAGAGATTTTGTGATTTTGCTCTGCAAAATTACAAAATCAATAGCAACGCTGTCTGTCTGTCAAAACTAGGACATAGTTGGTCAATATCAAAGTCAATGACTTTTATAATATAGAAATACTGCAATAAAGCATTTTATCAACAAGTCACTACTTTCACCAGATATGCAACTGCATGTACTTCTCCTTTAGGGTTCACAGTTCTTCCAGAAAATGAAACTATGTGTATCACTCGAATGTAACTGCACAGACCACAAGAAACAGAAGAGTAACCAAATGACAGCATTTAATGCCACCACGTACAGATGGGGTGGGTGGGTGGGTGTGTGCAGTTCCTCGGCTAAAAAAAAATCCAAAAAACCCAAACCAAAACCAGATTTCCAATCAAGTCTTAATAGACCCTTCTGATCAAGGGCTTATTCTAACCTCTGGCTAAAACTTGGTTATGGCTGATCTGTTATGGACTGGATTGCATCAGAGCTGACCACGACATGCTCCTTTTCAGGTACATAGGGAAATAACAGAAAATTCCATCACCATGACAACCAAGTTGAGTTTGAAGTTATTTCCTACCATTCATGGAATCTCAAAACAATTGATTTGGAAGGGATCGCTGAAGGTCATCTCATCCAACCCACTGCTCAAAGTGGGGCCAACTTCAGGCCACGCTGGGAGTACCTCCAGGGAGGGAGACTCCGCAGTGTCCCTGGGCAACTTATTCCACTGTTAGATCACCCACACGGTGCAAAACCGCTCCTTTCTTATACCTCTGTCCTTGTGTCAGTCGCTTCCAGCACAGAAGCCTGCAGCTCATGGTTAGTCTATCCACATTGCTCCTCCACACCATCAGGTGCTGGTTGGATCTGGGCTCCCTGTTTCTCCTTCAGCACACCCCACAGCTTATAGCCCAGCAGACCCAAACACAGCCAGTGTTTGGCCGGTGGAGGGGTGGCACCCAGCAGCTGGGAACTGGCTCAGACCTGTGTTTTACTGACAGCAGGGTCTAAATGTCAGCTGCTGGAAATGGCCTGCGATTTCATTCCCTACCCTGCATTTTTGCTTTTGCTCTTACTGGAAAACACTGCATGCATGCTGATTTGTCATCAATCAAATGTGTGACAAAGGCTTGTTGGGCTCTTCCACAGGGAAGAAAAAAAAAAAACAACAACAACCAAACAAACAATAATCAGAAAACAAACCAAAGCAAAATCCCTTTTTCATTCTGGCTTAGCTACAGGAAGAGTCTGATCAGTTTTAGATGAAGCAAGGTGTTAGCTCTGCATGGTACCTGGCTCTCCTGGTGCAGAACTAGTTTCCAGCAGATTCTACAACACAGCTAAATGACCGACTACTGTAACACTGTTATACAGGTCAGGGTTACAATTATACCACTTATCCTCCTTGATGATAGTGGCTGTTACATACCAAACCAATTTGCTCTTGGTAGCAATTTTTGCCCTTAACATCAGAGCAAAGTCAAACTCTTTGTTAGAGCCAGTGATGTGTGCCTGAAAGCAGGATTTAGCCCAGTGTCTAAAATGGATCTAGAATAGAGTGCACACAATGCCTTATAGTAGTTTTTAAGTGGTTGTGTGGTTCTTGGGGCTTCTGCTCCTCTGCCTTTATTCCTTTTTGTCTTCTGGCACAACAGAAACATTTGTCTGAATAACTGTAACATTGAAAGGCTGAACATTTTAAAAGGGAAAGTAAATAGAAGCATTTCTGAGATAATTGTTTTAAGTGTTCCCCTTTGTATGATGAAGTAGTGTAGCAACTTCACTGGAAGGTCAGAGACCAAAAAAAAAAAAAAAAAAAAATGAGAAAGACTAGCAGAAATAGAAAACGATCAACATGTTTTTTTTTTTCTTAAACTGCTACTCATTGAATATTGGGAAAAGGAAACAGAAAGGGAAAAAAGGTCTTTTACGTATTGGTTCTGATAGAGACTGAAGAACAAAAAGAATAAAACTGCCTCCATTTTCATGTGATTACTGCTAGATTTTCATACAATTGCATGCAAATTAGGCATTTCAATTTGCAAATATCCAGCAGGAGTTGCATGTACAACCACTCAACCTTGCATATAAAATATTAATGTTACAGATGCATCCAGTCCTGTGGATTGGTTTTTCATTTCAATACTTTGAACACGAATTCTGATCTATTTTGTGAAGAGACAGAAACATCTGGCTAAGCGCAGACCTCCAATCCTGAGTCTTTTGCTTGAGAGTTGTTAAGTGTTTTGTTGGTAGGGAATCCTGTTTCCCACAGCCAGCCTCGCAGAGCAGCTGGAGCTGCAGCGCGGTGCTGCGGGAGGTCTCCGTCAGCGCCCGTGCAGAGCCAGCACCCCTCCACATTTCCTAGCAAAGCTTTGGCAAACATCAGCAATAGCTGCTGGGGGTGAAAAGAAGCTACGAGCTCAATTGGATTGACACAGCTCCATCTCCTTGCTGTTGGACATGGATATAAATATAGTGCTATGATCAGAAACCAAGCAAGAGCTGTTTTGGGGCAGGGAACAGGCGTTCTCTCTGTCTCCAGCTGCAGAAAGCGACTGAGCCTTCAAAATCACTGATGGTTGTAACAGAAGGAAAAAGGTCTTTCATTACTTGCCACAGCTTCCCATCACTGAGCAATCACCAAGTGTTTGTGTGGACACTGACAGGGCTTTGAAGTTGAGGAAAACGCCTTTTAACACCCATGTAGCCATGTCACTTGGAATCATGTAAATAAAATCTTTACACTTTTATGTCAATTGCTCTCAGAATAGATGTTTATTACAATTGTTGACATGCCTTTGCACATCACCATGTTTTTATCCTTTTCTACCGTACATGCCAAAACAAAAGTTATCTGCAATTGCTTACAAAAAGAACACTTCAGAAACTACTAATTTATGCTTCTTTAGCTGTCACAAACAGAAAGACCTCAAACAAGTTCTCCTACAAGAAGAAATGAGAAAAAAATACTTAATTTTTAAAAGTAACAGCAACTTGTAATTCCAATCACTGAGATGATCTAAAAATGCAGCTTGGAGTATAAAAATTATAACCTCAAATTGCTATTAAATCAAATGAAACTTCTGTATGTTTTTGATCTTGCCATTGTGTATTAATAAGCCTATATATTTTGTATGCTGTAAGAAGCCAGGATTTCCATGGAAAGTTGTAGCTTTTTAACAAAAAAACTTCTCACTGTCTGAACAAACCTGTGAGATATTACGGGGCAGGAAACAGGAGTAAATTTGCGCCTTGAACCCATGTGATGTGCCTGAGAGCCCAAAGCTCTCAATAGTAGAAATGCTCAGACACAGCCAAGAAGTTCAGTTACGGACAAAGTAGCCCATGAGTGGATAAGAAATAGGCAAATTATTTTTTAAAACAATTTTTGGAAATATTAGCCTAAGAGTTCAATTTTTATAGTTTATAGAGTAGAATGAATAGAAAGCTTTTATCAATATCTATTAAGGAAACTGGACACTTTCTGGAAAGCAAATCTGTTCTTTGATTTTTCCATTTATTCATGTGTGCTCTATGTATTTACCTCTCTGCACAAAATGCAGAAATTTATTCAGCCTTCAGTACATGGGCTATATATATATTAAAAAAAAAAAAAAAAGACATTTCATGCCAACAATCTTCAGATAAACACCTAATTGACTGACAGTTAGTAGGTGTCACCTTCTAATTTAAAAACCAATTTAAACTTAACCGTCATATTGTTGAAGAAAAGTATTACCTTTCATTCAATAATTACACTTAATTGGCTTGAAGATTTAAATGCTACATTGGCTACAAACATTTCAAACTGTGCATAATGTCTAAGTCTCCTCAGAAGACTGCAGTTACTGTAGAGTTTGAGCCTTCTTCTAGACTTATTATAGAAACAAAAAAACAACAGCATTTTCATCCCCTTTGCCTTACGAGTTGATGCAAACAAATGGCTAGATCTGCAGTCCAGAAGGAAGGGAAGAAATAATTCAGGTTATTTTGGTGAAACCGTATCACCTCATGTCTGCCAGAACCATGAGAAGCTTGAAATTTTTACCAAAATTTTGGTCTTGTGCAGGGTAGAGACCATATACCAGTCTGTGCCACACTGAAGAGGTTGCTCTGTGGAAGAGAACCATGAAGACACACCAGAAATCGTTAACAAGAAAGTGCCTTAAGGTGGCATCTGCTGATAAGCAGTGTTGCTGGGTGTTTGGTAGGTGAAACAAACCCAAGTGAATAATACTTTTCTTCCAGAATTCATGCCTTTGATGGTGGTGATGGTACACATATATAATCCAAGGGTCCCATTCTCCTGTCACACCAAAATTTCATTTTCACGAACAGGGCCATATTTTAGCTTTTAATACTGCCTCCTCTCTGCCCTGAACTGCAGGCTGTCAAGCTACCAGTCTACGTTTACTTTAGGAGGCCAAGGACATCCAATATTTTGCACTAGCTATTCCAAGCTTTCCAGGCTCGAGTTCCCACAGGCTACTTACCCAAATGTTGATACCAACCCACTGCTGTAAGACATAGCCCAGAAAGGGAAAGACCAGTAAGGTCAACTGGGCAGCAAAGTGCCTTCCAGTTCACTGCACTCTGGGAATCCTCTGCCAGAGCACCCAGATTTGCCTTTCAAAGAAGCATCCACTCCCTTCGCCTCTGGCTGGGGCAGAGTTTGAGGCCAGAAGGACTATTATTCCTGCTTGGGTTTAGATAAGCTTCAGTAATCAGTTGAGTTAACTAGTTGTCCTAAGTCTTTGAACTCCAGGGCTATTTGTTTTATAGCTAATCTTTTGGCTTTGTTCTTTCCTATTCCAAGCCCTGCTTTGAACCCTTTTACTTGTATGATTTGGGTTCACAACTTATTACTTCAAAAGCTCTTTTACATTATGACTTTCTTCATTCTAGGTTTGGAAAGGACCTTGCAGAATTCAGCCGCCATCATATAAACAAACAGAGATTTATTACTCATAGGCTTCTCTACAACTCAGTGATTTTATAGCAATTCTACAAACTTCTGGCCTTTTATGGGGGTTTGCCCATCACGAGCACCAATTATGTCCTTCCATCTAGCAGCCAGGTGCAGAGGAAACTTCCCAGAGATTTACCAGCGGTCTGCAAAATAACACTGCCTCACCAGCCAACAAATACTGCTGCTATGATTTGTGGCTGCTGGCTTCAGTCAGTTTGCTTGGAACTGTTGAGAGGAATTACTCATGAAATTCTGCAAAATCGCCTTCTGCTTAAAGGATGTAATGCCACTGTTTGTCTTCAGTATGCTGCAGCGTGAGGTGGAAGACTATTCAGGGAACATGGTAACCTACAGACATCAGGTACCCCAAAACTGTGCTGGTTTCTCTAGGCTTGACAGTACTGCAGACATCTCCCAGGTAAATTTGAAGGCCATATAAACCACTACCCACAGGTACTTATGACAAACCTTTATGATGCCCAACAAAATAAAAATTCACTTTCCCGCTTCATATAACAGCAGTGAACAAATGAGGAATCCTTCTCCTGGTCTGCAGAGAGTCAGAAAAAGTAGGAATGACCCACCAACGCAAACCTGCTGCTTGTGAGAGTCAGAGAGGGCAGACTGATGCTCATTGTAAAGCTCGTTCTACAGTGCAGTGTCCCCGTAAGAATTAGGCAGGGCACCAAGACCAATCCCTCTTCCTAATTCTTGCTATACAGATGCTTTCGTACCGTGTGATGGATTCACTTAGAGCAGAGAAATCTATAGATGGCTATTCAGGCAGCTTCCTCGTTGCCTAGCTTTGCTAAGAGAGACTCAAATCTGGTGTATTTTTTATAAAGAAATAGTCCTCAGTGAGCTAGATGGAATTTGGATCTATAATCACGTGAGAAAAATTGCAGTCTACATCTTCTTACAAATCAAATCAGAAAGTTTCACAGCTGAAAAAAAAATTTACTTAGACAATGCACAGTGGTATAGCATTTACCATTAGTTTGAAATTTAGATACAAATAGAAAAATTGAAAAAAGCCCGCCAGTACCGCTTCCTCTGATACCAACTCACTCCGGTACCCGAGTGCAGGATGGGCACAAGCAGAGCACAGTGAGACGTGAACACGACCAGAAGCGCGTGAAGCCCGCACGCCTGTGTGGCGCTCCCCTGCAAGCATCCAGCACGCGCCACTTCTTCCTTAACAAGGTATTAATCATGCCTGTGGGGACGTGGGGGAGCCGTTCGCTCTGCTGCTTGGAGAGAGCTGCTGGCGAAGACGTTATAAGTCTTCACTTTGTTTGTAGGGATTCTGGCTCATTTGTGGTCTCACTGTGCCAGGAAACCCCCCTGCTCTTAGTGACAGATTTTCTGGTTTGGGTCATTGCCATTTTCTGGCTTAGCCAAGCTGAGGTACCCGAGTACAGTGAGCATCACCTGCTGGAGGAGTCCTTCTATGTATTTATATTACCGTATGGTATGAATAAGCCACACCTTTAGTATAGTTTTCACACAATATCCTTGCAAAGGAAGAAAATGCTATGGTCTCTATTGTAGAGTAGAAAGACAAGCACCAGACAACCACAAAAGTTGGTGGCTGTATCGGGATTCACAGAGATCTTAGCTGCGTGATACGTGATGGAAAGGATGGAGTCCTATGTAACATCCAGGAAGGGGGGAGGGGAACCCAAAACAACAAAATACCCCACTCAACACAGTTTATTTTTATAGCTGCACTAACTTGATGAGTTTTGTAGATCCATAGCACTCCAGAAATGAGATATTTATGCCTGCTGTTAGTGTTAGATAGCTAATAAGATTTGGTTTTAGTTCTCATCGCCCATTTGAGAATTTTAGATTATCAGCTTTCCAACTCCTTTGGCCTCTGATTACTGTACAGAAGATGGGGAGTTAACCTGGTGAAGATTGCTTTTGATTTGCTCAGGACAGAGATGCAACACAAAAGAACAGGAAACAGTCACCTGGTTTAGATTTTTGTTTTTTTGTTTGTTTGTGTTTTTCCTCTACAGTAGTGATCATTGTAGTTACTCAGCAATTTTACACCTGCTACTTTCAGTGCAACATTTGTGTGCACTGAGCTCTCTCGTTACCCAGAAAGGATAATGAAGGGGTCCAGGCTACCCATTGAAGGTCATGCAAATGATGCAACTTAACACACAATTGCTGCCTGCTGTTTTAGGGTCATTTTATAAAATTCTTATGGCTGGTAGTTAGTAGCTCTCCCAGCAACTCTGCTTGAGTTGGAGGGAGATCTGAGGATTAAGAACTGTTCCTGCACAGTGTGTGTCTTGCACAAAAGAATGGATAAAACCTCAGGAAATAAGTGGCTGCAAAAATCAATACAGACAGATGTTCCACCAAAATGAAGTATTTTTCATTAAAATAAGAGCAAGCATGTCAGGCCAGAGAGTAAAGACTTGAGCTGAAGTTAACAGAAGCAATAGAAGTGTGGGTCTGCCTGACAATTATTATCAGAGTGCCAGAGAAGACAAAGGCGGCAGCAACACAAAGGAAAGATGCAGAGGAATGTAGAGAAAAAATAGATACCACTATAGAAAAGGGTAAAATCTGCTCTATTCAAAAAAATCTTGAGATTAGCAGGAAACATTCTTCCTAAAAATATGAAAAATCAACTGTTTTACCTATATGTATATAACATAACCAAGTCAAGAGGGTGTTCCCCACCCAAAATGTTTCTAATTGGGGCTAGAATCTTCATCAGAGGAGGGTCAGTAACTGGAGTTAGTAGAGAAGAGCAAGGCTCTGAAAGGCCCACAGGTCTCTTCCTAATCAACAAAGCGCAAATGGCTTTTTCTTGCAGCAGGCTGCAACTGAAATAAGAGACAAAACTGAATGCAAAGCAGCTACTTGAAGGCTGTGGTTGCACAGGTAGTGAAAGCACCTGGGTGGCTCCCCAGTGCCAAAGGACAGAGGTCTTGCTCCCCTTTTCTTTCGTCCTCACCTCTCTCCCCACAAAGTCTCCCCTCCAGCCAAGGACTCCTGCCTCTCCCACCTGCTGTCTCTCTCCCCTTCTATTGGGTGACTCAGCTCAGCAATATTTCAAGTAAGACTGCCAAAGCTTTATTATAGGACCAGCTGAATGAGCTGGGTTTAAGAGAGAGTGCGGGGCAGGCAGAGGAAGAGGATGGAAGGATGTGCTGCCTCCATCATGGGCAACGGAGCTGGGCTGCCATGGGCCGGCTCATGCAGCTGAAGCTGGGAAAGTAGGTCAGCATCTGCCCTCATTGCAGGGGGGAACTGTTAAATGGAGTTTGGTTCAAGACAGATTTTTTGCAGCCTGGGAACACTAGCAGGACCAATGACATCAGGAAAAGTTGACAACACCCCCAAATTTTCATAAGATACTGGAT
>JAVJGJ010000002.1:9716176-9731488 GCA_035590215.1 Microhierax caerulescens | reverse complement strand
TCAGGAAAAGTTGAAAACACCCCCAAATTTTCATAAGATACTGGATTTTTTTTTTCTCCTCTCTCCTCTGCTCTAGCCAGAAAAATCAAATTGGTTCCTTGTTAATTAGGAGTGTGCTAACAGAATATAGTGTTAAAGATGAACAGAAATTTTTATTAAGAAATCTTTCACTGTCAAGCATCATCTTCATGCTTCCTTTTGTCATGGGAGGGAGAAAGTCTTTTATAGCAGTGGAGAACCATTTTGTGAAAGCTGGGATTCAATACATTTGAAGGTATGCTCCTGATTTCATTACGGTTAGATTTCATCCAGAGGCTAAATATCAAACATAACTCAAATCTTCTGAAAACCTTCTAAGGTAAAAGGAACACAGCTTTTGGCTAGAAAGAAGAATTTTTGTACCACTTCAGAATATTCATCTTTTTTTTAATGTGTCAGGTGCACAGATATCACATTCATTTGCTCTTGGAAAGGTAAGAGGGCTAACAGGTGAAAATCAGTAATCCCATCAAGTCACTAAACTCCAGTTACCCTGTTTTATGTCACTCATCAGTTATCAGCCCCTGTAGAGTGGCATTACTTTGAGCAGGGTGATGAAATAATAAGCAAATGCACTTAATCATCTGCCCTTGGTGTTTCTTAAAACGGTAACCAAGGAATGCAGAAGTGCCAAGTAAAACTGTTTAAATCTCTGGAGAGAAGCCTAATTTTGCAGGAAAGCCTGTTTTCATTTAATACAGTGGGGGGGGGGGGGGGGGAATTGCTCATCTATATGAGAAAGAGGAAATGCTTAATATTGCCAAGGGCAGTGAGTCCTTGCAGAGCCTCCACAAGCACCAGCCATTCCAGACAACATGGCTAGGAAATGGAATACCAGAATTTGTCTAGGTAGATGTGAATCAAAATGTGTGCATATAAAAGGTTGTACTGACCTGAAACAAAGCAGAATGCAAAGGCATTGCTAACCAGATAGTACAATATTAATTTGGCAGACCTATGCAATTTTAACAATTTTCTTGCTCACTTTTCTTGAAATCAATTTATTAGAAAGTGGGTTTTAACATGGATAAGTAACTAGAATATCGTTTACCCGTCTTAAATAGGTAAAATTTGCTTTTGCTCTCTGCTAACTCATATGAGAATTTTCTCTTCCTTTTCTACAAGCCTAAGATTTTGTTTGGAACCCTTAAGAAACACAATTTCATGCTTAAGTCAGTCAGATCAACATGTTTCATTTAGGTTTCCTGCGAAACCATCAAGCTGTTCCAGTTTCACTTAAAAGGTTTAAGACCTGAGCCAGTAAGAAAATATGAAACCAGTTAAATTACCCAATTACTATTTTTTTTTTGTCAGCCCAGAGAAACTGGCATTCCAAACTTTGTTCAAACTGTTTACATGAAAAAGGTAAAAGTTTCATTATAAATTTTTCAGGGAAGCAGGAGGTCACATTTGCTCCTCACTGTCGCAAGAGCTAAGCCCCCCATCACCCTCTTGGATGTCACTAGCACTGTCTCAGCTGTTTCAGAAAGCACAAAATTTCCCCCAAATAATTTTGCTTAAGGTATTATATTTCCATCAAAGAGGATGTTTCAAGATCTTCACTCTCCAAAAAACTTTTTCAGCTACACCAGTCACAACCCTAACCATTTGTGCACCAAGCCAGGTAAGCATTAACGCTGCGTGTTGTCCAATTTCCATATTTTAAAAGTCATCCCCCTCTCTGCTCCCTGAAGAGCTACCAAACAGATGTAACCTATGTTATTCTTCATGTAGGTTTCCAATCAGAGGCCGTTCTTCAAAAGCAATAACTAGTATCTAGTTATCATCATCTATTTTTCCCCTCCCAGACTTAATGTATACATCAGTAACTTCTGCAAATAGCTTCTGCTGGAGCCACAGGGCTGCTCTGCTTGCCCCTGAGCAGAAAAACAAAATAAATAGCTGTTTCCATGCAATTCTTCTCAAGGTCTTCGGTGCTTTTTATGGGTTCAGGTTTTGATTTGTGTAAGGAAGAACTTGTCCTTTTATTAGTCAACACGGGTTGCTTGACAAATTTGTGTAATGTGGCCATATTATATATTTTAACATGCTGACATCTAACGATTGAGCAGAGGTCAGATTGGAAGCTCAAGGTTTAACCAGCACTTGTTTCATATTTCATCTTTCCAAACCAATAGAAAATGGCATGCTCTTTCCAGCTGTCTGTCAGTGAAAGAAAGGATACCTCATAAATAATAAGCAGTACTTTCTGTTAAATGAAGCTTCTCAGACAGGAAAATCTAAAAAGGAAAATCTAGATTAAATGGTGCTAATTTAAAACAAACCCGATGAAAATAAGAGGGATATCTACTCTTTCTGTGATCTGTGTTTATGGTAATTATATTTTAAATTAATTTAATTGCTCAAAATCAGGGAAGAAGAAAGCATGTGGGAGAATAAAATACCACAGAGCAATTACTAGTTTATACACAGTGCAACCTCAAGCAAAGGCATACTTCTCAAACTGATGAATTAAACTCAGTAATACTTTTTCCCATGCCTGCTCACTCACAAAACATAGCCTGTCACAAAGGTGTCTTAGTGATTTAGTAAGATTTTGAAGACTACATACTGCGAACTTATTTTGATATCAAAGTGGCTTCCTCCTGCTGCACTCCTTCAAAGCGGTTGACTAGCACACCAAATAGCACCAGCACGGCAGAATTAATACAGATGAAGTCCAAAGCATAGACACAGAGGGAAGATGAAAGTACAGACAGGAGTTGTCATTTTGCTTGTCTCCATCTGTAAGAGACTCATCCTCTTTCATTTGCACCAGAATTAGTTTTCTTTCTTAGGTAAGGCAGTTCTCAAACTTGGCAACAGCTGTCTGTATTTCCTATTCTGACCCTACAACAAGATGCTGTCATGGTGTTTCTTCTCAAGAAGTACTGTTTCTAGATCTCCCCAGAACTACAAAAAACTCCAGAACAGTTCAGAAGGGCTGCTAATCACACCACCCACTATTTCTTCACTTGTGTTGCAGACAATCTGCTTTCACCTGACTCATTGCTTGGCTTGAGTCATGTCCAAAGCAAAATTCATAGATTACAATAGGACAGGACAAAAGCTTTCTTCTACGTAGAGCAGCTTTCTATATAAAGCTGTTTAGCCTGGAGAAACACCTTCCTTTTCCTGTGTATTACATTGGGATAGAGCAAATCCTTTGGTTCTTGCTTAAATACTGACATGGTTGCCATCCTTCCCGTCTCTACCTTAAGTGTTCTCCGATTCCATTCAAAATTAAGGATTTGTTCTCTCCATGACCACACTGGTTGGCCTGGAAATAATATCTTATCTTGAAATTGTAATATTACAGCACATCCTGTAGGTATTTCTTTTCCTTTAAATTTAATCTCCTGTCTTTATAAGCTAGCAAATTATGAGTTCTTCATTGCATCCTTCTGGCAGCTGAATCAAAATCCCCTTTACAAGTTTTTGATGAAATAAATGTTGCTTGCCTAAAACGCTTTCTTGCTATAAGAGGAACACATTATTTCTTCCAGATTAAACTGATTCCAAGTAGTTTCTACTCTTTGTATGAAAATGAACTGTGCAATTACTGCAATTATCTTAGTCAGTATGGGAAGGGTAAATAATATCATTTTGTCAGGCTGACCTTTCTGACCAACTGTCTGGTACAATTTATTCAGGAATGTTTCTGTCCACAGCAGGATGGGTTTTGGAGAGTTTGGTATTGTGGTGTGCTTTTTTTTTTTTTCCCCCCTCAATGATCATTTCAACATCTATCATTTTTCCTAATTATGTTTAGGCTTCAATTAGCTAATTAGAAATGGTACAGTCATTTCAAAATAATTGAATTTACAGTTACTCTTTTATTTGTCTGCTGCTTTGTGAATGTTTTCACAATGCTTTTCCCATTAATATAGCGATATCCCATTTTACATGCAAGAAGCTAAGGTGGAACCCTTATGAAATTAATTAGTTTGATCAATGATCAGACTGAGTTCATAGAGATTAAGGTAACATAAGCTTGAGAAGGCAAAGGGCTTGGCTAGAACCAGAGAGAGCCTACTGGAACAGACCTCATAGTAGGGCTCTAGAGACTAAAGGACAAACTGAACTGCAGGAGAGCAAGGGAAAGGGAGGACGGGGGTTAAACTTTGCCACCATTGCACTCAGATAATGTATTCCTGTAGTCCTTTACTCCTGCAATTCATTAAATGGTTTGCAACTGTTAACTGAATGAAGCCATAAAGCTTCCTGTGAATAGAGAGGTAGTTTCTATTCCACATATGATAAAACTGGGGAGCAGGAAGGCCAACAATGGGATTCCAGCTCTCTGGCATCACTGACTGCCTAAGCCGTACCAAGAGGTTCCAGCTTCCCTGCCGGCCTTCGGCACACCGGCACCTTCGATCCTCATCTAATAGACCCCTTATCTACATAAATGCCTTCTAACCGACACAGGGCAGTCACAGCAGCGCAAACAGCTCATCATCACTTCTGCCGTAGTGCCCGTGTGCCTCTGGGACTGACGGACCGTCACACCCAGTGCCAGTGACAGGGGCAGGAAACCTCCATCACCTTCTGGGCTCTTATCTAGCAGGGGACACACAGAGGTAGACACAAACCTGTAAAGCAGAGCCAGAAAGGCAAGACCTCAGCAGATAACTGCAGCAGGTCGTGGAAAATCACACTTATTTCTCAAAAGACTGGAATTGTCATTGGTCAGTTTCAATGTTTCTAACAAGCGCTTAGATTTGCTGTTACAGCTGTGAAAGAGCGATCGAACTCCAGAAACAGCTCTGAACGGATTATTGCAATATCCTACGTCCTTCTGCATTAGCTTTCATGTTTTAAACATTAATTCTTGTATGGCATGCTATTGGATAAAGAAGGAAAAGGTCAAATATGAATCAGAATAAATCCTTTTTCATCTTTTCGTGATTCTGCTATTGCATTTTTTAAAAATAACCATTCTGCTTTCAATTGCCAATAAACAACAACATCGCAAAAATTAGAGCACTTGATTAGTCATAGATTAATGCATCTTGTGTGTTATACTGGTAAAAATTCATCTGGTGCATTCTACTGGTGAAAACCTGCACAAGCAATTATAATGATGTAAAACACATTTACTGATTTCAATCAAGCTGCTGTGGATCTATGCAGATTTGCATATTGACATGAACCACAGTCATTGTTTCAGGCCTGTCCATTTGCACATTATTATATACTTTATCCTCATTCTAAATTCTTATAATACATGGCTATATATTATATTAAACATTAAGAAATTGTCCTGAGCATTGACACTGCCCTATTGTTACACTGTCAAAGCACCTTACAGCCTTCACTGTATTTATTCTTACAGGTCCTAATGGGGAAGAACTCTTATCCCCCACTTCATGGATGAAGAAATACATGGTCCCAACATTACCATGCTTGGACACAACTCACTTAAGGTTCCAGAAGCAAGATAGCTGTTATACAAATACTTTGCTTTGATTCTGCCCAGATGAGATGTTTTAACCAGGACATAATGCAGTCCTGAAATGACTACATTGCTCCAAAATCTGAACTGGTTTATTCAGAGCTAGCCTGGACTTACATCTAGAGAGTTCAGATAATTGAAGGTTAGAGAAGAATTACATAGTAGAGGAAAATCCCCTCGATATCCTAAGCTGATTTTCTCCTCTGTTTGTATAAAAAAAAAAAAATAGATTTAATGTAGAAAAAACTAAACATAAGACACTTCGCATTAAATGCCAAATTATGTGACTAACGGGAAGTTCCCAATTAAAAACAACCCTGATTTTTTCCAAAGCATCACAAGGCATTCAGCTGGACTGTCACGTTCTCATTCTCACATATGATTACCTCCCCACCTGTTTCCTTTCTTCTCTGATCCGAGATTGCTAACTTAAATAAGGCTTTGATATGTAGTTTAGAAAAAGATAGTAAAGATTTGATAAGACTTAATATTTCAACTCAGAACGCTATCTAGTGAAAGGTTATTTATTCATACTCCTTTGTTCTCAGTAATGTCAAGAAGAATAAAGCTTGGAAGGGCTTCTTGTAAATGCTCTCCCAGAGTTTACAATCAGTTTCAAGCAAGAGAAGATGAGTCTGTATTTACTCTGCTCTTGACACTTGCCCATTAGCATAAAGTAGGAATTGCCAGTACCCTAAATGTGAATAGACTGTCAGACACATACCCAGCTTTTACTCTTACTGTATGCAAGTTATCTACCCATTAGATATCGACATGACATCCTTCAGCTAAGTTATACAAAGATTGAGTCGTTCTCCCTGCACAGAGCAGGGACGTTGTTTAAAATTCACATAAAATATGCAGCACTCTTCAGCTGCTGATCTTTTCCGAGTGCCTTTGAAATAATGTGTTGCACTTAGTTAAAAAAAAAAATGTCCCAGGGGAAAAATATCAGAATAAATAAAACATTTATTTGGCTTCCTAGACAAACTAAAGCAAACTTGCGCAAGAGGTGTTAGATGGCAGCACATGAAGGCTCAAAGAAAAGGGGAGGTTTGCCAGTCAGAGCAGCTCTCTGTTAAAGAGCGAGTTGGATAAAGGGAAAGAGAATTTTAATAGAAAAAGATGATGCATAAAAAGTGGTAAATGCATTAAACAGTGTGAAAGCCCGAACAAAACTGTCTTGTGACATCAGCAGTTGTGATGTGTTAAGACTGAGGAACACACAACACAGGGAAGCCGTATCTCAGAGAAGCCTAGATCCAGTGGCCTGGAGAGCACCTTGGAAGTCGTCTAATGACATTAAACCTTGAAGGATGGAAAAAAACTTCAGCAGCGCTTGTGTGGCCACACACAAGCTCGTCAGAGCGAGTCCTCGCCACACACAAACACATCTGCGGTCCTGCAGGGGAGCCAGGCTGCCTGCCAGCCCTGGGCATCCCTCTGCTCCCTGCGGCAGGGCTTTACACGAGGTGGTTTTCCCTACGTAAACATGGTTTATTCAGAGTTCTGCCACAGCACATGCACCTGCTACAGACATCAGGAAAAAGTTACCAAATAACCCCACAATTCCACGGATTTACATGACAATTCCTAAAATTTTTACTGAGCATGAAGGGACCAGCCCTTCTAGTACAGTCCATAGAAGAGTTCTTAGAGGCACAGAAGTTGCTGGTACATGGGGTTTTTTTGAGCTTTTGCAGAATAAGTTTGACCCCAGCAGAGTCCCTCAGGCACTGAGACAATATGTGAAACACCAGAGAAGCAGTGTCCAGCACGATTATAGGAGGCATTTCCGTGTTGAGGCATGCATTCATCTGTTCTCCATTAGAAAGATACTTAAGCATCATTGCCATATTTATCTCAGCATGACATACGAAATAAAAAGACTGGGAAACCAATTGATGCTGTTCTTTAGATCAAGTAATTCTTTCAGAATCAACATCTGCTAGTTTGTTTATTAGTCGACATCACAGCCAGCAACAGTCCTTCGATCAGACATGGAATGTGATCAGCATTTCATCTGCTCGGGGTGAGTTTCAACCACATGCAAAAAAGCATTGCAGCGCTATGAGATATTAAATTCCATATAAGTTCCATTTTGAAGGTTTAAAGTGGTTATAATCTTTACGGTTGCTCTGTGTACTAAATTGACATTTGCCTGGAATTAGAGATTTAAATCAGATCTGGCTTCCTTTGGTGATTAGATTGTTATATTTCTTAACACACTTCAGATAACACTTTGCACATGCTTATGAACAAATATGATACATGTACCTGTGTAAAGATAATGTAAACAACACTTCTAAAGTAAGAGAGAAATATGCTCAGATGTATTTGTGCCAGTATAGCTTGGCATAGTTTCACTAGCAGCAGTTAAGGATTTTTTCCACTCCTATCCTTTTTACAATATAATCCCAGACACGTACAGGTAAAAATATCTCCCTTTGCAACAGAAAAGCAAATAAACACATTAATCATTTTAATCATAATTAGAGACTCTACAGATCAAATCTGTAAGGATCACATCCAAATGAAGATGTACAAAATAGTACAGTCATCTAATTGCTCTGCTTAAGAAAAAAGAAAAAAAACGGGAAAAAAAATCAAAATGATCTCCCTCAATTATCATGAGCCAGAGTTTACAGCAAAACATTGACAGCAGTGACCACAGTTGTGGAACTTACACAGAGAAAACAACAATACACACAAAAAGACAATTTGTTGCAACTGTATCTTGAACAAAAAAGGCATTTCTGTTTAAATCTAATTCCAAGTGGAGTGGAGTGGTGGTTTATGTACTATAGTGTTCTGAAGCATCATCCTCAATGCTTGGAAATGGCTGTCTCTTTGTGGCTGGAATGGGAACTTTTGATGCACAATAAACGCTGAAACTCCTTGCACAACGCAGAAAACATGGAGTCTAACACCAACACACAAAACTTGCCAGTGTTGTGCAGGTACAGGATTTGGCTATCGTCTCCATTACTTATCCCAGCAGCTTCCAAGCTGATAGTAGCAGCAAACAGAAAAAAGTCTGAACTAAGCTCCTGAGCTATTAGTTTCAACAAGTGTTACCATTAAAGAATGAAATGCTCCTTCTCTCACTAAAAGCAAATGCTACCGGCTACAGTGGTCATAATTAATAGAAGATATCCAGTTATGTAAATGTAACTTTCTTAATTTTCTCTGCACTTCTTACATTTTCTGTATTTGCATCAATTAATAGTACTTTTCATGCAGTAATTGCTGTTCTGGATCACTGCACTGTGTATGTGTAACAGATAAAAACTATTTTGATAGAAGATGTGAGTTTTGTCATTAGACTACCCAACCTTACTGTCAATTTCCTTTGTAGATAATGCAGGAAAAAAAAGTTTCTGCTAACTGATGGTGGAAAAAAATAATTATATAAAATTTGTTCTGTGAAACTCTTATTTCAGCCTTTAGACTGGACACCTGTAGCATTTTGTTCTTCCCTTTCAGAGTTATAAACTTCCACCATTTTTTTAAAATTTTACTGAAAAATCTACAAGACCAAAAAGAGAGGAAATGCTCAGGGACACTATTAGTACACACAGAGCTGCATATAGCCCAGAATAATTTCTCCAACCATTCCAGGCTGACTTCTGTAGTTTTTAGGATTGTACTCCCATTCATCTTATGGAAACCATTTCGTGAAAGTACCTATCCTAAGGAATTCCTCAGGCAGGGTAACCTAAAGGATAACCAAAGCTTTGTAGTGGAGAACTACAGGGAGTTGTAGGGGAGGGGAATGACCACGGTGGGATTGGCAGGGAGCCGAGCCTAGTGCTGTGCTCAGAAGAGCTGGCAGAGGGGCCATAAAGGATATTTTCCCCTGTTGCAAAAGTCACACAGCCAGTGAGGACAAACAAACCTCCAAGATAGGAGATTCATAAAGCAGAAAATGTACATATTTCCATCCCATCTGCCAAACAGAGGTTAAAGACAGAAGAGCAAAAGGGGGAGCCCCGTTTTCAGGTGCAGTGCATGCATACAGCTGTACCGAAGCCAGCGGGCAAGAAAGCAGCCAGCACGTTCATTTCACATTATTATATTCCTAAATTTAGAGCAGTTTGGACACAATGACTAAAACTTTTTACTTCACTGTTATTTCCCTTAGGGACCCAAGCCCAGAAATCACAGCACAGAAAAGCCTATGGAAAAAACCAAACCTGCTTGATTATGGATTCAAATTGGTTGCTTTAGACACAGCCACACACATGGTAACGCTGAAACCTAATGCATACACAGCGTCAGGGATTTCTTTGATACACAAAAGTAGAAACTAGATGTTGTATAAACAAAATGCAGACTGAAGTCTTCCAGCTGGGCTTTGGTCTTGTTTAGGGGAAGAGCTAAGACTAAAGAACCTAAAAATGAAATATACATACCAATGCAGCGTTTAAATAAAACGACTATCAAACTGATGTAGGTGACTTCGGTTCTTACAAAACTCTTTTTAAATGAATAAACAGAAGTGCAGAAGAGATTGAAAAATCCCCCATTATTCATTAAAGACTTTTAGTGCTTCATTAGTTTTGTTGCTATAATCCACTTCTGATTAGCTGGGTTGTTAAACAGCCATTGTCAAGTGCTGCTAAAGTGCATGAATTTCTTTTCGAAGTACAGCAGTGTCATTTGAATGTAGTTAGCAACATCTCATCAGGTGTTACAGCCATGCCTGCAGAGTATAAATTAACTGTGATTTCTTTAGCACTCCCTTTTTTAATCATGTTTTCATATGAATTTTCATTTAGACATAACACAGTAAAAAAAGCTGTTAGCATTTTAGATTGCTTAGCAAAACTGCCTTGTCAGGTCAGAGCGATAGTGTAGGATCAGGTCGGTAATATGAGGGTAAGGAAGAAGAAAGTGGAGGGGATGGAAAGACATAGGTTCTGACCCCGCACCCTCTGCGGATGACCCGGCAGGGCCAGCAGTAATGAAGCATTTATATGCAGAACTCCAGATCCCAAAATTTAAATTCCATGAGCATCCTCAGGTTTAATTTCTCCCTATGGGACAGAAACCTTCAGCAACCACAACAGAGACTGCTAATACTAGAAGCCAGCTCCACTAACCTTGAATGGGCATTAGCTTGCAATTTACCTTCTCATTTATTCCTCCTGAATGTCCCGACTCCCCTAGAGTTCCTGCCCCCTCACCAAGCGCTGTGACTTTGAAAATGTAAAACTTTACATTTTAGACAAATTCTGTTTATCAAATAAGTCAGATTTTTCGAAAATACTGAAAAATTTCAACTTAATCCCCAAACCATCAATTCTTTCTTTGACTTCAGTGAGATTGTCTCTGTGAAGCGTGTATGGGGTTGGAACTGGGAGAGAAAACATGGACTATTTGGCTGATATTGCAGCACCAAAGCCTCATCAGGGAACTGCAGTTAGGTGAATTGCTGGGTCAAAGCCTCCCTGGTAAAAGAGCGCAGGGGTATCAGTGGGGAAGGGAAATTAGCAGGTAGCATCTCCATTAGAAATGAACTTTCTTCCAAGTTCATAACCAGAGAGCGCATTAATCCTTAGGAAATGAGTTAAAGCTTATCTGTCCTGCTCTCTGAAAAAGCTGGCACAGGAGAGATCCAGCAGCAGCTGAACTAAACTCCAGGAATTAAACAAAGGGTCTGGGTTTGTTCAGTCATTTTGCTTTACCAGAGAAGAGATTTTCAGGTTTTGAAAGAGAGACCATCCTTTCATTTTCTGTGTATCCAACTATGAAAATTCAAAGGGCCTGTTCCAGGCTGGTGCTTCAGGTGGTGTTGGAATACAAATAATTAAGGAACATTCAATTCAGTATTTTTTTAAAATACTGCCAGTATGCTTCAAAGGCTAGATACAAAACTTCTGGATAGTGACATAAAGTCTATTCTCAACAGCTAAACATTTTAATATCACAAGGTTAAAAATGGAACTTCTTTTTCTGACAAAAAAGTAAAGGTCAATTCCATATACATGATTCAAGTCAATGAAGAAATGCCCACCCACCTCAGAGGAACTGGATCCATCCCACAGTGATCCTACAGGGGCAATTTTGGCAGCTAGTTCTGTAATCTGCCTGCCACACAAATTACTTGTTTTTTTCCCCCATTTAACCTTGCTACCAGATCAACAACTGAACGTCCAAAATCTTTGGGAAACTCTCTCAAGACTCTTTTATAAAAATCTGTGAGAAAAATAATACAAAATTCCCAAGATAAGATTTTCTATGGCAAACTGTAAGCTTTGATCTGTTTTTAACTGCAGAAAGATCCTCCTTATCCTCCTCCATTTTTCATTTCAGTCCAAAAGCTTTAGGTGAGAATCTACCGAAGAATTTACAGAAAATTCCATAGGTAAAATAAGAAATAAAAAAGTCCTCTCTAAAAAGAAAATAGTAGCCATCATTTCTTCAGCTGTAGGAGATCTGCAGAACTACACAAACACCCACCCATGTAACGACTCAGTGTCCACTCAACTAGTCTTTGGGGTATGAAATTGTGAGTAGTCTCTTGTTATAGTAAAGGATAAACCCAGGCATATCTTAAATATATTATAGATCTGCAAGTACTTATATTTTAAAATCTAAGCAGAAGTATTTTTAGTATTCACGTGATTTTAAGAAATGAAATGCAACTACTACATTAGGTGTGTAGGCAAAAAAAAAAAAATCCTCTTCCCTATTTTGTTTCTTTATATCAAAGCTGATATTCATAATACACTATTAACAAGTAAGAAAACTATGTCAACTATAAAGAAGCTTGTGGAAGACTACAATGCCCCTTAATAATTTAAACTACATTAATATAATCCTAATTTAAATAGATTTTAATTGAAAGACACCTGATCTGTTCAGCTGGCTGCACTGTTTTCAACTTCTCTGTTTTAAAATCTGTGTCTATGAAGTCTTGAAAATGATTTCCTGAAGAAAAGTGACCAAGGACAATTTATCAGAAACTGCATCCACTCCTACATAGCAACAGATGCCACAGGGTTTTATAAGACACGAGCTTTCTGCCCTGCCTCTGAATCAGACACTACTTTTCTATTGTGATGATTAAAAGCTGATTTTACAAGGTGCATTCATCAGCCTTAATATATTCTGTTACAAAAGACAGGTGATAGTATCAGCAAATCTTTGGGTGAAACAGTTATGTTAGGTGCAGCATCCTGGAATCTATTACCTAAAAACTGTAATGACCAAGGTGGCAGATATGTAACACTAGCTTTGATATAAAAGGAAAAATTGAACCGAATATTTATACGCTATCTCAACTATTTTTTACCTGGTTCAGTGGAAGCTTCATTTTGGAACCAGTATAATTTAACTGAAGAACAAAAGTAGTATGAACTGTTTCATGAATGATTGAGAGACATAACATAAACATTGCAGGCTTTTATTTTTTTGATATTATTTCTTTAATTATCTTTAAAGAAAATGCATGCATGTTTAAAAGACTCTGCTGGCAAGAAAATAAGGTAGATGCAAGCTTCACATACATGTCAGTCCAAAACAAATGAGGAGGAAGGTTTTAAATCTTAAAGGAATGAACTGGTAGTAGAAATAACTAGGGTAAAATTTACATTTTCTCTTGCAACGTAATCTTTTTTCTTTTTTTTTTTTTTCTTTTTTTTTTTTGTTTTTTTAGCAAACTATAGATGTGTGCATCCTAGATCAAAGGTCAGGCACGTACCTTGTGTGGACAAGGGCCAGCATGTGTTTGCCTTTTCCTGCCTGATACCTCACCATGCCCATCACTTTTGTCTCGTAAGAGAGGGGACTGGGGAAAACATATGATCAAGGCAGTGCCAGTTAAACACTGCATACTATAACCTGCCAGATATTCTATCTTGGAAGAGAAGGTTTATTTATGGAACGCTTCAATTACATAACACATTTAAATTGCATGAGGTATGCTTTCAGAGTCACTTGTGTGTAATCGAAAGCTTTGGAAATAAATATATTGCCATATCATATTTTACTTAATACTGAAAATCCCATGATCCCATTTTCTCTGTCACCATAGCAGAATAAAAAAAATTCTTATTGTGAAACATTTTTTTCCTGAGGAACCCATTAAAGCTCAAGTCTCTGTATTTCATCAAACAAGTTCTGTGTTCATCTCCCCAGAGTGGATCACAATTTCTTTGTGTCACTTCCAGTTTCAAAAAACAGTATTTGCAGGGAAAGTGTTCATAAAGGCTCTTTTTAGCATTCCCTGACTAATGGCAACATTAAGGCTGAAGGAAGATAAATGCTATTTGAACACTATTTACTAATTGGGGAAAAGCAACAAGAACAAAGGGAGATAGAGTGCTATGGTAGAAGATTTAGAGTAGATTTAGGCCTTTGTTAAAGTATTGGACTGTTTAGAGTGAGTTTGGAAAATTAGTCTGAGGAACTAAAGCAAACAGCTGAAAAAAGTCTGCAGCTATTTACATCATTATATGCCATTTAATTTTCTCAACAGATACACTCAAGGCAAGCTTCAAAATCAAGCACCCAAGTCAGATGGCAACTGAGCATATTAAGATATCTAACTCTGCACTCTGCATCTTCATGATTCAAACTAGGATTCTCAACATTATATTAAGAAGGACTACTAATTCTTGAAATTTTCATTGAAGTTCACAGTGGGGGAACAGGATGAGAAGATGACCAGCATGCAAAAACTTTCAACATCTCTAAAGCGTTTATATGGTTGGTGGACAGGGAAAGTTACACATGGAAAGTGAGGGAGCTCCAGCAATTACCTCCCATCAGTCTGGGCACACTGCTGAGCATAAATTTGAAGTCCATCCTAGATTCAAAGCATTATTTTTAAGCTGGTAAATTTTACTTTGCAGTTGGGGCAGGTGTATTAGATCTGTATTAGGGGTATCCAAGAGCAAGAGTGTGTAGCTCTAAAAATACGGTTTCAACTGCCTGCAAAGTCTGCTATAAATGCTATAAATACATTAAATCCTAAACAATTCTTAATTGTATGTATTATATTGTATGTATATATATGTATTGTATGTATATATGCAATAGTATGAAAGGATTTACTATTTTACTTGGACTCATAAGACTAAACATGAAGAGTTAAAATAAGAAAGGCAACTCTTCTACATTGGTGCAACTTACTGAAGCCTCCTTAGTGGTCTGCACTGCAAGCACAAAGCAGCACAGTACAGTAAATACCTCTAACAAGATTTGCAGTGGTATGTGATTATCTGTTCGAGTCTGTGCAACCTACTTCGGGCGTACAGAGATTAATTCATTCACTTTCACCACTTGAGAGGCATACAGTAAAAGGGAAGAACCTCTGCCATCAATGGAAAGAGGAAATTTCTAGAGGGTGATTTGTCCAGGTTCTTTTAGGATGGAAGTAATTGCCTTCTGGAGATGCTTGTCTGTTCATATTCCAAAGAACCGACAATTAGTTTAAGGAAGACACCCAACTTGCAAGCATATGAAGTCCACCTCATATCGCTTTGGATTCTGTTATTGGTAGACTATTTTCCAGCTTCCTGGGATACAGAAAACTGAGATAGTAAGTTTACTGTCCTTAAAACAAAATGTTACAGCATTTAAAATAGTGGACAGATTTAAATGTCCAAGACTAAGGAATTTCACTTTTTCCATTAAACGGCCTTTCTAAGTACAAGACTGCCAGAACCAAGTCTGCATCTCTGCCATGTCCTGCTCTCCCCTGCAGCCAGCATTCAGACCAAATGCTTACTGCCAGGACAGCACAAGCACCACTCTTAATTCTGGGAAAAAAAACCCAACCAAACAAACAAAAAAAACCACCCCGG
>JAVJGJ010000002.1:9700968-9716076 GCA_035590215.1 Microhierax caerulescens | reverse complement strand
AAAAAAAACCAAACCAAAAACACAAAAAAAACCAACCCCCCCCCCCACCCCCCCCCCACCCCCCGACCCCGAAAAAAAAACCAAACCAAAACCCACTAGACTTTAGTAATCTGACAAAAGATATATTCCTGAAGGTCTCCAGGGTTTGCATATGCATATTCATTATTAGCAGCTCCTACTGATCAATGGCTCATCTCCAGTTTGAGGAGGAAAGAAAACGTCCTGGGTTTTCCAATTAATAACCAGAACTCCAAAGATTTACTGTTCAGCTCTGAAACCAGTATAGTTTTGGCTTAACATTATCTTTTTATATTTCTGTTGTCTGATGAAAATAGTTAAGGAAAGAACAAATGTTTCAAATAAACCTTTTCATGTTAAAATAACAAGAAGGTGGCCACCACCTCAGAAATCCTGCCTCTTTTTCCAGTAGCACTGCTATATGTCTTAAAATGTACTGGTTATGTTAAACACATCAACCAGACTTCACCCACACAGGTCAAAATGGTCGAAAAGCATCCTGCCTAGAAAACAAACACAAATAGCCTGGGAGATACTCCCCAGGAGCACACTTAATGCACTCCAACCACCGATGCATGTCCAGGGCTGGTCCAAAGCAAGCCCTCCAATAGGTATTCGGTCGTGCCCCCAGCACTCACAGGGCTTTTCCGGACAAACCCATTCACACAGCTCTAAGACCACATCAGCTAAGATCACAGGCATTATTTACTACCTCTTATCTTGAGCTACTGTAACTTTTCTAAAAGATCATGCAAACATACTCTAAAGATATTGCAATTGTATGCGGTATCAACATCATGCACGCATGAGCTGAACACCATGACAATAGCGTTTACATCGCTGTAACAGATAGTTAATCACAGTAATAAATACAGCTCTTTCCTTGCTCACAAAGTAGTATAACTGAGATATCTGAACTTCTTGTTTCCAATGAGAATTTGTTAGATTTACTTATTAGAAATATTTAAGTCATAATAAGTCAGCCCAGACTACTGAATCATGAAATTCTATAGGAAAAAAATGTTCATATAAATATACAAAAGCACAGTCTAAAACACAGAAAGGTTTAGTCGGCCCTCTTGCAGAGAATATTTTTTTCCTGAGGACATTAGTATTGTGCAGCATAAATGCTCTGTGTTCAAAGCATACATGCTCAGACTGTATAAACACCAGAAATCAAAATGCTTCAATTCTCAATGATTTTTCCCTATAGCATGGTAAAGATGAGGTGAATAGTCACTAAGAGTTTGAAACCAATAATACAAAAACTTTCATACAATACACTTTACTGCAAATCTTTATTGCTTTTAGCAGAGTATCTGTAACGTGCTTTTTTTCCCCTCCCAAACTACATAACATCTAAAATTTAACCTCTTTCAGAATATAACCAGCCTGAAAGAATACTGACAAATCTTTGGTTTGGTGCTGAGCATATATCATGAGCTGAATGAAAGGAGTCCTAGGGAACATCAACCTTTCAGACAAAATTTTAAATCCTTATATATAATTCCATTTCTGTGATCCAAGTCTCTATGAAATTTTACAGGGCTTAAAAATGATTCTACCAGAACCCATTTAATTGCTAGAAGAGATTATTGGGTTCATTTCCACTACACACTGTGGCTCTGCCCACCAATGGCTCATGAGAGCACGGCCTCCAAGGACAGAGGTGACAGTGCCAACAGGTGACCTGTCCTGGTGCTTGGGAACACAGCTAGACTTCTCCCACAAACCTAAACCCAAAATAACTGCAACGGTGCCACCATACTATCAGCATTTGTGTGTTCCTTATGCTTACTACAATCAGATGTATTTACTGCAAAATCAGTTTCTTTATGGGGACTGTAAGTTAGCCTTATTATTTCATATGAGCAAAGGCTGTGTTTTAAGGGGTAAAGGCTCATCTGCTACTGCACGCTGGATAACTAGGGTCCTGATTTCTATGGAGAAAGCCAAAAAAAGTTCAAAAGCACTGTTTGCCGAAGGAAAAAAAAAAAAAAAAAAAAAAAAAAAGATTTTGTGGATTATTATGGTTTTTTTTTATTCAACTAAAAACTAAAATCCTGCTTGAATTGTGACAGATCATAAACACTTACTTGGATTTCCACAGAACTAAAGGTTTATGTCCTCACATGGTAGAATTATTCCTTTAAGTGCACTGTTATTTTCTGCAATACCTTTACAAATGAAATACACAGAAGTTACTGCATTTTTTAAAAATATGGTTCTAAAGAGAATAATCTTCATTGCACCATAAAATCTATCAGCTGTTCTGTAACCTCTTGAAATGACTAGTTACGTATTTGCCATCTCATAAGGCTTCCATTTCATGCCTGTATCTTGAACTCAATGAGGAATTGCTGAGAAGAAATTGCAAGCATTTATTGTATGATGGCCCACAACAACATCATTCTTGTAGGGGTGGTTGGGTGCAGCCTCTCAGGACAGGGTGTGTAAGGGTGCAGATTTAGAAGCACTGGGGAGGAGAGGACCCTGCCTCCCCTGTATCAGGTGCTCAGCTGGTGTCAGCGAGCCCAGCATCACAAGGTACCGGGGGCCTGTGCACTGCTTGAGGACACTGCTCGGGTGCTTCAGCGCTAAAGCTGCATTCAACCATAGACATTAACAATTTTGTAAGAAACACCATTTATTTCAGCTATCTATGGCCCAAGATGTTCCTGCTGCTGCCTTGATGTGTTTTTACTGCAGAGAGATTTCACTAAGCCAATTGCAGGCTGTAATACATTCATACACCAGACTGTACATCACACGTAACCGCGAAGTTATAGATGTAATTTGGTGTGAATAGTTTCCCAGTCCCGCTGTCTAGCACGTTACCATAAAACGCTCACCGAGCGATCCAAAAAATGTTAATACATATTGATGGCTTACTCCAGCCCCCTCAGCTTTCTGTGATCACGTAGCATGACAACATCGTGCTTTTAACCTCGTGAAGGGGCTGTATGCTCAAGCACCAGGTCACGCTGGCAGCCACAGGCGCTGAGGTTGCCGAACTGACACAGCTGAAAGGACGGGGGTAAAAGCCTCCAGCTGGGGAATGTCTTGTGCTTAATGGAAGGGAATCAGCTAGCTATTATTTGTGGCCCATTAGCCTTTCTAAATTTGCTTGCCCAGGGCATTCCTGCCCAGGTAGCATACCCAGCTCAAGCCTGGGACATGGCTCAGTATTTGCACTTTCCAGCAACCTGTCCCAGCATAACAGGAGTTACCAAACCAGGATGCTGAACGGGCTGAAGTCAAAGCTTCCTAAACTGAAAAAGAAACAAGCATACAAACCCGTAACTCTTTCCCTTTCCAGTTTTCTAGGCATTCTTTTATAAAATACAGCCATTTTCTGATGGGAGAGTTCCAGGTACAAGTTTTAGCTCAGTGCCTGAGGTTAATAATTGCATTTCTGATGAACTACTGATCAGCCATTCGGTGCTCTTTGTCCAGGCAAACAGTATAATTTTCATCCAGTAGTAAAGTTTTATCTGTATTGTGCAGGAGTCTAGACAGTGCCTCTTCATAACTGACCATTTACCCTGAAATTACTTCTCTTAACAATCTCTGAGTGCTTGTCAAGGGACTTATAAACCACAATAACCTCTGTCTATGCAAGTTGGGTAAATAAAAATTTCACCATTGCACATTTGAGTCCATTACTTTCACCTCAATGACCTCAGAAAGCAGAACAGCTCAAATGGTTGGGGTTTTTGTACAGCGCAATGGAAATAAACAAAAGCATTTACGCAATGGATGGACTTTTGAAGCCCCTTTCTTCCCACACAGATTAACTTGTTCAGTTACTGCATGCACTGCTTCTTCCCTGGTTGCTCCTGCACACAGTTCTCAATAAAAAGAAAACAATAAATTGCTACAGCAATACAACGGCAGGGATGGGACCTGTGAGTATTTTCAAAAAGACACACCCCTTGAAAGTTATTCATGCCTCCTCCATTACTGTCTTGTATTTAATACTTCTGCCTTTCCAGTCTTGCCATGCCCTCAGTGCACTATTCACTAACCACCTCTCTTAGCCACTGCTCTTTCCAAACAGGACTTAGGGAGGACAATCCTGCTCTGCTCAGAGTACTTGCTTTCCTTTACAAGCTGTCATGGCCCTCATCCACCCCTTGGAGCCATGGTATTTTCTCCTCTTCTACTGACTCTGCCATCATGAATTCCCACCCCTGCCTGCCATGCTACACCGCCAACGTGGCTTTTCTGTCACCTGGCTCCCTGCCCCAGCTGCATCACTCCTCCTAAACATGAAATTATACTCCTCTGAACCCCTCACCTCTCTTCCAGTCAAACATAATTTTTAGCACCTTTCTATTTCTTAGAGTTCTTTTCTCAAGTTTTCACTACATTCTTTTGTCGCAATTTCCACTGTCAATCAAATCCTTTACTCCCATGCTTTTGCCTTCAGGAATCTCTCCCCCACCCCCACTGCCCTGATGTTCCTATCCCCCAGCCCCTTGTTCCCTCACCACTCCTCTTGCTGCTGGCTGCCCTTTCACTTCTCATTCTAGAAAAGTACCGTGGAAAACTAGTTCGCAGCAGGAAAAAAAACTCAGAGCCAAGTTAGCACATCATCTGCAGGCAGTATGTTAAAGAATGTAAATTCTTCTGCCTGCCAGAGAGCACCATCCTTCCTCTTGCTTCATGGTGCTCAGCTGGATGCTGGTGCTTTAGAAGAAGAATGGAGCCCCATTAGAGGGAGTTTAGTAGCGACCTGTAGCCATTTATACGTACATCTAATATGAACAGAGATTTTCCATAGACATGAATAGCTAGTATTGCCTATTAATGTAGATGTACGGGAGCCCCGAGCTGATGTTTTTCTTCTTGCTTGTTTTTATTAGCTGTAGAATTAATCCTCAGCAGGTTTAATATCTGCCACCATAAATCCTCCAAAGATTTCAGATGGGTAAAATGTAACCTACTTGATTGTTTGTATGGCTTTGATAAGTAAAACACAAGTGGGTTTGATCAGCAGCACTACATCTTAATCACACAATTATCCTGCTGGGCAGTTTCTTGTAGTTACCAGTATGAAACATGAGCAAGGTGTGGGAGGAGTAATGGGAAACATAACGAGTGGTAACAGATACTACATATTTCTTCAGCCTGCATAAAGTGACATGCCATCGAGAGGATCACTTTCCCTCCTCAGATAATCATAAGCAGTAACGTTAGCTCTGCAATGCCCTGCTTTGAAGTTTGGAGTCGCCTAACCCATGGCATACATTGTTCTTCACAAAGGATATAAACTTCTCAATTATTTCAACTGTCAGAACAGACTGCAAGGAACTTGCATCTTCCATTCACATTTCATTAGAGTATACAAATACAACTTGTTTTGTCCCAATGTTTTCTGTGTAGCTTTTGCAGAAAGCATCTGACAGCTGAACAAAGAAGTCATCATATCGTGAGCTAAAACAGTGACAACAGAATTATGACAGGTTCCTTCAACTACCATCGCTTTTGCTGAGCTGAGAGCCTGGTATTTTTCTGCAGGGTTTCTTTTTACTTGGGAGAAATGTAAATGAACGCATGCAAAATGAACACGAGGACATGGAGAGCTTCTTAATTAAACAAAGGGAAAAGCTTCAGACAAGGTCACCCTGAATACGTGAGTTGGGAAGAAAAAAAAAATCAATTTTGGGCTTATTTTCACTATGCATTTGAAGCAGGTATGTTTTCTGGCCTGCATGCATTTCAAATAATTGTTCAAATGCTTCTGTCTTCAGACAAAAGCAATGATATTAAGCTTACTCTGTTACTTAGGGTCTTACGAATGTCAGAAGATCCCTAATTAGGTTTGGTTTTAATTATGATCTTTATGACTTCAAAACGATGTCATGAATCCTGATCTTTGGCAATCTGAAGACAACAGAGGTATCATACAAACAATTCCTAAAGAGCCTTTTTATTTAGCTCAGAGTTTATGCTATAATATGTGAGTTCCAGGTCCCACATAATCTGACCTTATCAATAAAATTTCAGGAAGCCTTTTAATGACGACAGCTTGAATCGTCAAGTTGCTCTAGCCCTGAATTTGCTTTGCTGCTCAGCACAGCTCCTCTCCAAAACCACGCAAAGGAGCTCTAGGGAATGCTTTCTAGGAATCACTGCTTTGCTCAAGTATTTCAAGTCACTTGACCTTAAGCGTTACAGCTGCACCTGGGGTGAGCTAGAGCATTTCCAGGAACCGCAGTGCTTACTCAGCCGTGCTGCCTGCAGCAAGCAAAATATTTATTTTCTTAATAGCTAACATTCTCAGTGGCAATAATTATGCTGCCAAGATTACATTCTGTTGTTAAATTGTGTATTGGCTTAATTAAAAAGATATACTTTACTCTGAGTTCTTCTTCAAGTTGCACTTTAAGTAAAAGCCAGAAGTAAAATAACATCCCTTGCCAAGGTAGCAGCACTTTCATGAAGAAAGGGCTGTTTTGTAGTGCTATGGTGACTGCAGTTTTATTCTATGGGCTCACTGGGAAGATGCACATATTAGGTACTACTCAGTGCAGGAGGACAGTAGAACTATAAAAATTTCTTCTATTAAATGTTCAGAAATTGTTTTAACAGAAACCATGAATCAGAAAAATAGGGCTAGAGTAATAAGTAACAAGACAAATATTTACAGAGAATCTCTGCTTTTTCCTGTTATGACTGGTCACAATTTCCTCAGTAACGTTCCTTTCAAAGTGATTTATTGTACAGCAACAACTGGAAGTGTTACCAATGCTTCTCTCTGAAGAATAGGTTGCAAATATTCAAATTTCTCTCCTTTTGGGCTTGTCATATTCTGTTTCTCTGATCCTCCATCTGAACAAATACCAAATTGGAAATATCACAACATCCCTGACTTTGGTAGGTAAAGTTTTAAGGAAAAGTTCTTTAGACAGTAAAAAAGTTTATCTTTTGAATTATATTGTTGAAGTGTATTCTCTGAAAACAGTGATATGCGAGAAGAACAGTCATGACAATAGACATATAGCAAAACAATAGTTTAAAGGCTGTTTGAAGAAAAAAAAATGAAAACCTCAATTCTATCACTTATATTCACAAAGATTAACTATATAGAAAGTACTATCCAGTTGATTGGTATCAGAAAAAAACATGGGTGCTCACTCATTTGGTCTACACTACACAGATACAGCAACCAAGAAAAGTTATCTGCCCATTGCCTGCTTCTTAATCACCCCTTGTGGATATAAGACCTTTTCCTATAGGTATAGAAAAAGTACATGGGATCAAAAAAAAAATAAAAAATGCCACTAATCCTTGTTTTAGGCAAACAGGCAACTTTGAGCATCATGATAACATGGCATCATGGACTCAAAGAGTAGTTTTGTCACCTACGGGAAAACCTGAAATCAAGCTGAAGCCCACGCTGCCAGCCAAGTTCAGCCACAGCCACAGCTTCTAGTTTTAGGCTCAGAGGATTGAGGTTTAATGCCTGCTAAGGACTGTTTGTCTCAGGAAGTCTCGTTACAGCCCCATTCAATAATTTTGCTCAAATTGTATTTGGGGGGAACGATGATGGACAGACAGAGAGAACCAACTAATTTATACAGGTATTTTTTCCTCCCATGCAGCGTGGAGATAGACTTTAACAGCAAATAAAAGTTTGCATGCTAACAATAATTTAAAAAAAAAAAAATCAGCCTGGTGTGTAGGGAAGTTCTTAGATAACTGTAAAAAAAAACTGTCCCTGAATTGTACAGAAAAAAAAAATATATATATAGTTCAATAGAAACTTAGCAAAGATGAAAAGAACTTAGTGAAAAGTCTACGGATACCTTTCAAATTACATTAAACCATGCTGGTGAAGAATCAATAACTATTATTTCTCTTGGTTTCAGTTTATGGATGGTTAAAGATTCTGCCATAATGATGACATCCTAAAGCAGCATCTTTTAATAAAGGAAATATATTTCCCTAGCACTGTTTGGGCTACACTCCCTCCATACTTAAACATATTAGGACTGTTTATTTATCATTTCTATGAATTATTTTGAAATCGAGAATTGCCACTTTATGACATTCCCCCTGATGTACCAGGAGGATCTGGAGGAGAAAGGGGGAGGGCTGATAACAACAATTATCCAAGCCTCTTTCTCATCTTCCAGTGCATTAGACCAGGTGTGACTGGAAACTCGGGTGACTCCAGAAGTGGATACAAGCAAACCATACTCCTCAGCCACGGGTGGATGAGCAGGAAGGCACAGATCTGCCCCACGAGCCCAGGAGAAGAGCAAGGGGAACACAGAGTGTGCTGGATGTTCCTCGTTTCAAGGGAAATGCCTTCACTGGGTGCAACTTCCCCGCCACTTCAGGAGACTGAGAGATACAGTTGCTGTTTCTGTGACGACCGTGTCCCCGTTTGTGTTGGGTGATATGGGGCCAAACCCACAAATGGCCAGAGCTCAACCGCACGCAGATTGGTGCTCTGTAACGGAGTGATATCCTCGCTTGGATGAAAGGCAAGGGAAGAGACTGTAAATGCTATGGCAAGAAGAAAAGAAAAAAATCTGGCGTAGCTTTTATTCTAAACCTATTGAGTCCCAATCAAGGAAACTTCAGCACTTGCCAACATTTGCAATCCCACTGAACACAGAAGGCATCTGTTCTAAGTACATGGCAATGGCAGGCAAAACATCACTGTTCAACAATTTCAGCTTCATCTATCGTTTCATTCATTCATGTGTCATGCATTCTACCTGGCTCACATGCTGTAGCTCCACTTATGCAAAGAGTTTATCGTTTACCAAGATTCAGCCTGAAATCATTAGCAAAGATGAAGAAAATAACATTTCCATACAGAAACAATAAGCCTTTACCTGTAATACCCATGGAGGAAAATTCACTTTGACAAGCTACTACTTGAACTTTACAAGTATCTGAAAGCACCTTGTAATCAAGCTGACAGAGCACTGTCTGGCTATTAACATGCTTCCGAAGGATAGTTTGTTGTTATTTTATTTCAAAACCTTATTTCAGGACAGATTTGTTGATGATAAGGAAGACTATCAGGATAATTCTTATCATTATAACTCTTTGAAATCCACTTGTGAGCAGCTTCAGAAAGTTGTTCTGCATTTCACAGCAGCATTTTTTTTAATTTCAGCACAAAGCAAAGACTTGCCGCTCCTTCCACCCTGGCATGCATTCCTATAGGATGGCAATGTTAGTTATGAACCACAAACTACACCGCCATTCAGAAAATCTCTCCGTCATGCCAAGTCACTACATGCGGCAAAAGGCCAGCATTAAATAGCACCGTTAAATAATACTGTGTACAACTTTTGACTTGTTTCCCCTTATTTCTACCAGGTGCCACCCTGTACTTGCTTAACTCCTCTCTAATTATGCTGGCACTAAAAAGTGGGAAATCTGCTGCATCTTATCCCCCGTAAGGTAGGTAAATTCTCTCAGGGCAATAGACTCCCGAGCAACCAGGAGAGACTGATCTGAGCTTATAGTGACTGTGGAAGATGGGCTAAGGAATCAAGAACAAGAGTCCAGACCGACTCTGTGAGTCCTTACATTGCAACAAGGATTTTCTCTTGCTACATCTTTAGAAAACAGTTGCTCTTTTTACGTCTGAGAAGAGACCCAGTCTGCACAACCGTGCACACCAAGGAACAGCAGACAAGCTTTAATTTTGCTTCCTGATGCCTCAGCCTGACATGCCTGAAAGGAAGAATTGCATTAGATTCATGTTCTTAGATTCAGACTCAACTTGATTTCCACCAGAATGCCAATAAAGTGCTACTTTCAAACATTTCATTAGAAGAGCTAACGTCAAAAGTTTATAGCTCCTGCGTATGTAAAACACTTTGGGATGCCCTTTATCTGAAAGGCAATCTATAGAGAGGGATAAGTTCTTTCTATTTCATGTTTTCCAGGAAGGCAATATCATTCCAGAGGCAGGATTGCTTTGGAGGCTAATTACGCATTCATGCTGCAGGTTTAATAACAACAGCATTTCAGAATACAGCAGCGGAGACAAGCACAGCTAGGATGAAGGGTCTGTCAGCTTTTTACGATAAAACATTATCTGCACAGGGTTACAGCGTGGTCTGGGCAAAGTACTGTGGTGGGAAAGAGGACAAGTCAGAGCTGGGAGAAAAATCATTTGACAGATATTAAAAAAGTAACCCTATTTATCTGAATATCTTTCAAAGAGAGACTAGGTAAAAAGTAAAAGCACTGCTTTACACTTGGTTTGCTGCTTTACTTGAGAAACAGGTCCTCTAAATCTGCATGGAAATTTTGCACTTAAAGGGTCTAGCTCTTTGTTATATGATTAAATTGGATGTCCAACCAGAATCACAATTTGTAGAAGAAACTCATCTGAGCACACTGAAAAGTAGTCCAGGAGAAAATAATAATTTTGTAATTAAGGCACAGAGCGTGGCCTGATCTAGGCTGAGCTGGAAGCCTGAACACTGTTACTTGACCCTTATAAAAAGAAGAAATTGTTTTCTAACTCCAGAGGAAGCTAAAAAAAATCCTTATCTGGAGGGGGAATGGAAATGGACCTGGAGCTGAGCAGTCCTGCCTTAAAAAGGGGAAAACAGCTCTTCTGCATTTCCCTCCACCTTGAAAAGCCCATTTCCAGTAAGAAGCTTGTGTCTTGGCTCCAGAGGATATTAGGGCAAAGCTGAAACTACACAGTTACTTTACTTATTTATCTAAACAGAAATATTCAGAAATATGGAAATAACCTGAAGCTTCTGAATACTTCAGACATTAAAGAATAATTACTCCCTGGAAGCTTAAAACCCACCTTGTTCACACATTGCAGAAGTGAGAACAAGAAATTTGATGTTTCAGCAAGTTGACTAAAAAAGCTTTTGATTTTGCTTGTACTTCCCCACCCCCCAAAAAATCCCTTAGCTTAAGATGTCTTCTAGAGTTTAAAAAGAAACCTGCTTGTTCCCTCTCAAAAGCAAAATGTTCACTTTACTCCACTATGTAGAGAGAATAAAAGTTCAGAAAACTCCAGTGGGTCAAATGTCAGCTCTCTTTGGCTTTTCTTCTCTTGCTTTAAGTTCTCCAAATAGTGATCAATATTTGCTGTAAAACCCAGTCCAGAGTAGGTGAGTTAAGGATGGCGTTTCATTAATTGAATCCCTCTGTGTCCCTTCCTGCTTATTTGTTCGGATCAAATCTTTGAGGTTAGCTGAGCCTTAAGTTTTGTGTGTGTATTTGTTTTAAGGATCACATAACTTTGTGTTCTCCACAGAAATAAGAATGACATTCCCAATTAGCACAGCAAATAATCACATTAAGTGAGAACATGCCTTTTACTCATCTGTTTGTAGCTGATCTTTGATGACCCAGCTCAACAGTGGCACAGACGATCAGGAAACTCGTCAAGGTTCAGGGGGGAAAAGGCTCGGGACAGAGCACTTGATCAATGTCACTGCGAGTGTCAAGAGATGGTCATTATTGCCCTGTAGATTTATTGCTTAGGTCAAAGCAAATTACTTTCTCTCTTCTCAAGCTTTTTTTCCTGGCTATGTTTTTAATCTCTACCCTTCTCTCATTCTACTGCCCCCTCTGCTATTTTGCAGATTGATTGTGGGCTCACTCAGGGAATAAGGGAATCTCTTCGGTCAATGGAAAGCCTGAAATTTTGGCAAAACATCTACTAGAAATCAGGATGAAAGTATCTTCCATTCCATGAAATTGTTCTGCGTTCTCTGCGGGCACGGAAACCCGTGCCTAAAAATAAAGGGAAGAGCCATTTGTTTTGCTCACGCTGGTTCAGTGGCACAGATGTGTTTATTTGCAGGTGATAAGGCCTTTCTCTGACACAGCAGCTTTTCTCTTTTTGTTTATATAAGCACAGTACTGCATTGCCCAGGAAAAAAAAAATCCAGTAAAAATGCAAGACAAAAGGTTTTTCATAAGGCATTTGTACCAAAATATAACTAAAACATACACTTACAAGGCACATCTTTAAGTGCTTCACAGCAAAAAATTGAACACAGCTAATGCATTACATGTCAGTCATCTCTCCGCAAAAGCCTACTGCAACTGCTGCACTGCAAAATTCAGGCTGAAGAAAAAAAGTCTTTCTTGTTTTCAGGTTCAAAGAAACAACCCTCCCACCACCCCTCTTTACTTTTCTAAATATACGTATAGATATGCACGAAATGGAGAAATCTGGAGAGTACTACAATAGCAAAGGAGAGCGAGCCTTTCAAAACAAAGATATGTTTTATTAAACCTGAGGAAGCAGAATACATAAAATAGATGTTTGAGTGCAGTTTTTCTTTTGTGAATTTTCTACAACTGTTCAAATGAATAAATCCTATAACCTGCCACAGGATAGGCTTTCCCCCCCATGCACACCTGGGAGCACTCGCACAGCAGACAGTCCTGCCTGTAAACCTCCAATTTAATCTGCAGCACCACTACTACCAGGTTCTGGTTTCTTTTCTAGAGATGGGATTGTACAAAACCGCTACTGAATTCGGTGGAAAAGACAAAGACATATTAGAAAAAAAAGGCGAAACATTAAAACTAAACTAAACTGTTTAAGGCATAGGTTAAAGGATGGCAGAGAAGTGCTTGGAGGCATATAGTCAAACAGTAACGTCACCCTTCAGGCTTTCAAACATCGCGGGGACTCGAGTGGCATACCTGTATTTCTGATTTTTGTAGCATATTGTAAATACACCATCAGAAATTTTTCACCTTGTAAGAAAGGCTCCATGTCAGGCAGACACCGCAAAACAAAGAAACCACACAAGAATACTGGATCCTGGAACTTCCACCATGAGAACAACGAAGTTAACCCTGTTTCAGAGAGTTTTTCTACTAAGTCGTGGCAAACATCAAAATCTTCCAGGTGTTTTTCTTTTTCCAGAATTTTGAGGTTTACAAATTGCTTTCATTAACAGCTTATGGGGGGACTGTAAACACAGAACTCTACAAAGCAACCTTGCAGAACCTCTACAAGATCTTTTCTCCAGAATAACCTTTACATACAGAATGTGAAATTTCTATATATTCACTGAACTTAAGCAGTAACAGAAAACTAAGCATAGATGATGGTAGACAACGAACTCAAATTGTACAACAAGACAAACGCTCTATTAACTCACAATTCCTTCTGTAGGTTTATAATATAGGAGTACATTTTATAAATACAATATTCACACTGAAAGGAGACAGGATTTCACCTTCATTACAATGGCAAAGTATTCCTGTCACCCACCTGCACCTGTCTTAGAGTGCTGCCTCCCTAACCAGCGTACCCAGGTGGTGGTGCAGAGCAGCACCCCCAACCTGGGTGCTCTGAGCCCTCCTCCACATGCACGGCTGCACACCTTTGACTCCAGAGCAGCCTATTCAGCAGGACAAGGGAAGTGCCTCCAGCCATACAACGTGGATATCACGGTTTCCCAGCCTCAGACTAATCACAGAAATGGGATCAAACAGAATCAATAACACAAAGTGGGTGCAAACAAAGAGAAAAAGTAATGGCAGAAGAGTACCTCGTTTTAAATATTGGGAACAATATCTCGGTCTTCAGGATTTCATACCTTTACATTAAGAGCTCGTGTCTCAAGTTCACTTTATTGTATAAGATTGAGGGTTTTGAAAACAAGCAGTGGACTAGATTTGATTCACTATATATTCCGAATTTGTAGTGTTTCAGCTTTTTAGAAGTTGTGGTGCGTGGTATTTATAATTCACTGGTGACTTGTATTGACTCTTCAGTCAGACTGAATTGATATACATACTGCTTACCTTTAGGGGAGAGTTTGGCAGAGGTTTACATCTCACTAAAGTAAAATTTGAAGAAAAAGCATAAGAAGTAGATTTATTTAAAATGTGAATTAAGTGTAAACTGGCATGAAACAGATCTAAGCCTAGAAACTTTAATAGCATCCTACTGATGCTGAGGAATAAACACGTAGTGATAATATTATGCATTCATTCTATAGACAGGTTGGCTATGTTACTAAATGAAAAATGCTAATTTTCAGGCATTTATATGTTGACAATCACAAAACTACAAAAAAGCACAGTAGGAATCCTCCGCTATTCTAATATATGGTAAAATATGATGGAGGTATTTGAATTGCACAGGAGGCCGGGGAGCAATAAAATGGGCTTGCAACTAGATTGTATAATGAAGTCCATGGAGGCTGGGCAGACATTCAGAAAACTGTATTAACATTTTAAAAAATTAATTAGGAAGGCAAGGCCTTAATTCTAGCAATAACTGTCAGAATTTAGAATATTCGTTGTTTTGCATGTTAAGAGTCAACTTTTCTAAAGAGCTTCCATAGAAAAGAACATCTTCAATAAGGACAGAGTTTACTTCTTTTTAGCCATGTAGAAAAATGAGATGTTAGAAATGGAAGAGGAGAATTGTACTTCATAATGTTTTTTACAATTGCACAGCATCGGGAAAACATACTTCTGGTCATTGCAACATTTATATTTTATTGCAGTGCTTACAAAATGCCAATGAACAAATTGATTTCTATTCATCAGAGTAGGAAGATTCTGGAACAGCTTCCTGGCAGAATTAGTGGGGATAGGAAACCCAAGTGAATTTTTAAAACTGATCATAATATTTTCATGAACAAGATTGCTTCATATGATAGGGAAATTACTGATTATGCAGAAGGTTGTTTTTGATGCAGCGTGTACCCAAACTCTCTGAGTCCACTTTTCTGAAAGCCTATCTTATTCATTTATCTGAACAGATAGCACAATCAAATATGGAAAGAAAAAAGGCAACTATCGGTGTGGGCACCTGCACACCCACCAACCCACAAGCCACTTGCATTTCCAAAACAGCAGCTTCATTGTCAGAAACACCTGGAAACAGGAACCAAACTGAAACGCTACACACACAAAACAATTTGAGAAGCTCAAGCAACAATATATGCACCGTGAATTGAAAAGACTTGGAGCTTAGTGTGCATGGCCGGGATTTTGTCTTGGTACATTATCAAGAGAAAGGTCAACTTTACAGAACTAGATGAAAAGCAACAGCAGGGCTTGCTGCATATTTTGGTTCTAGCCAGCTTAGGTGTGTAA